>OY987244.1:22034158-23234158 GCA_963920765.1 Ulota crispa | reverse complement strand
GGCTTTGGAATGCGTTCTTTAGTCCTTTTCAAAATTGAGACCACTTAAGTAATGTTACGTGTCCCAAAGTGGTGAACGGGAAAGTAAGAAGTAATGAGCAGAAAGTACTTTAGCTATTATCGGAATTACATATGTCTAGAGGTTGGCAATGAGTTCAAAACACTTTTTTATTCCCAAAGTTCACAATAATTTCAGTTTTGCAAGTAAAATTAGGAAAAATTTGCAATCTCAGTATGTCTTATCTTCCCGCATGGGAAAAATATATGTTGCATCAAACTCTTTATAATTTGTTGCAGAATTGTTTAAAGTTTATCCGGTATGGGTGCTTCCACCTTAAGGTGCAAAAAATGTGCACATGTATAGACTCTCTATCACGTGAGAAAACAAGATAAAATGATAAGAAAATGACAACAAACTACCCTTCAAACCACCGTGCAAAATCAAGAACAAGAAAAGAAGCAAATTTGTTGTAGAAAACTACCAATATTTGAAGGCTCTAAAGAATTCAAGTTGCTGAAAACACTGCTAACTGTGCTAAAATTTCATATTTTCACACTGGTATGCACATTTTTTTTGGGAGGCTTTTAATTGCTCTTAAGTCAAAATTCTGCTAAATTTAACCACGTTTTGTGACGACCAACACTCAATGTGCAGAGGAACCAAAACTAATGTGTTTTTAACCAATTGAAATGCAAAAAGACTGGTTGAACTAAAAGAGAAAAGTGACGATTTTTCCAAAAATGCATACAGATAATATAAATATAGGCAATATTCAATACAAACTTGTGAAAACTTGTTCATAATGTAAAATATTAGTAGGTGAAGCTCAAAAATCTTCTTATAACTCTGGAACGCCCCAAAGAACCAAAAGTGTCCTCATATGATTTCACAAGCCACTTTGAGGCATTGGATCTAATTCTTTAACCTTGCTATACATTGTGATTATCAAATCGTTCAAGTGGTTCATGCTAGTGGAGTAATGGTGAACCAAGCTAATTGTCATACTAATATTGCTTGGAGATTTTCAATTGGGTGGAACGCTATACGGAGCAAGGTGGTAAACAGTGTCTTGCAAGTTGTTGATACCTGCTATAAACTTCCCTACATGTACTTTGTGGTAGTGGGAGACTGGCCAACAAGGATTCAAGCATGTTCCAAATCTTTGTTGTGACAGCCCTCAATAATTGTACAAGTCATTGTTTTTTGCACAACAGTTCAAACTTTCAAAACTTAGCATCCAAATAAGTACAACCTTCAATAATTTGCAAGTATGTGCATTCACATCTAATCTCACTACTCATAAAATTTGAGGTAATATAAGGACCTTTATAATTCTGTAAAAAATAACAAACAACAACTACTTGCTAGTAAATGAGGTTTTCTCATCATATGTTGTTTGATCAAATGTTATAATCTTCCATCTCCCATGGTCAACTGTTCCCAAATTATGCAAGGCATTTCCTAAGTAAATGTCCCATTCTTCTTAACACATTTTGTGAATCATCCAAATGATTGAGATACAATGCATCAAAAAATTTGGTCTCCCTAGACCCTAATTTTGGAGAAAATAGCTTGGGCACTTGGGGGGTCAACCTGTCCCCGGCACTCTCACTACTCTACCCCTTCCCATGCGGATGCTTTGGATTGGTGTGCCACTCTTGCATACTTCTACCTGCAATTATTGAGGGGAAAGGGATTAGAAATGTTTTTCTTCCCATCCTCAGTTCTCACTATTCATAATAATTGCAGCAAAAAACAGGGGTCAAGGATTCTATCGACACATTCCATCAACATATTATTATAAGAAAAACAAAAAATACACGAACAAAGAAATTAGGTTCCTTGAAATGGCAGCCTTCTCTTTCTCTGTTCGTCATCCTCTATGATTTTTGATGCTACCTGCACTAAATAGTGCATTTGGATTGTCCCACTTTAATTTATTGACTATTATTTTAATAGTCTACTTATTGATACTACAATAATTTTCATCAGTAACTGTAGTAGTACACAGTTTTTATCGGCAATAAGGATTTGAAAACAACAATGATGTGGAAAAATAAATTAGATTTGTTCAAGTTGTAAACAATGTGAAATCCTAGTATCTAAAGAGTTGCATGCGTCTCCAAGTGACCAAGCCATGAGTGATAAGATAACTTTTCACCCAATTGTCAAGGCAACCTAAATGCATTATTTTTATGTAATTTGTTTTGTGCCATTCTCTTGTACCTTTCAAACATATAGCTACACACTTTGGAGGTTTTGTTGTGTTTTTGAAGATTTTGAACAAAGAGGTTTGCTTTTTGGGGTTTATGAGCTTGTTTGCAAGGACTTTTCACTGGTGTAAGGTAGGAGCACCCATAAGCGTCAAACTAAGGGTTTTCAACATGATGAGTATCAATAAACAGTTAGCAAATTATAAGATCCTATTAGGAACAGAAAAATATTGAGTTTGCACTTTCGAATGTATTATTTGGATACTATGAGAGTAAGTTGTGAATTTTTAAAGAGCAAACTGCCATTGCACCCATAACCACTTTCAAGATTTCATGTTCACATGTTGTACATCATTGTAATTACATCTATTCATTTCCACAGATTTTCCAAGATTTCAGATGTGACAGTTATGGAGACAGTGACGCTTATGGATGTTCCTACCTTATTACACACTACGTGTAGCAAGCTCTCACAACTGAAGTTTAGAAGTTCCAGTGTATTTGCAGGAGAAATTTTATTGGCTAAAATCCGGTGTTTCTCATTTTCAACCAAATTTTTTATGTACATGTAGGGATGTTTTGTACATGTTTTCTATGTTTATATTGCAAAATATTATAATTTTTATTATTGAAAAGTAGGTCTAGCTTTTATTTGATAGTTTTAAAATTCAACTAGTTTAGTTTTAAAATTAAATCTTAACTAATTTTTTTGCAATTTCAACAGGTTGAGGATACCTTTCTCCACTTCTCCTCAAACATTCATGAGTTTTTGTTTAGAAATAAAAATGGAATGATCATGAATGCATGCAAGTAAGAATAAAACAAATAGGATCATCCTTCTATACAAGTTCATTTGTATCATCAACTACTACTATTACTTGCTTTCATACAAGATATTGGTAAACTAAATGTTCTGAAGAGAGAGAGATGGTGATTTTATCCACTAGACTTCAATAATCGAACGGCAGATAGTTTCAAGATGGCATTACAATTAGGCAAAAATTCACCCAAACCACTTGGTTGGCCTATTTTTAAGAGTTTTGATGTAGGGAACATTTTTTTTTGCAATTTTTTTGCTACAATCTTACCTTATTTTTGCACTTCCTTCCTCAACACTAAAAAGAATTTGTGATTTTTTTTGGATGAAATATTCAAATCCCTCTCAAGGAAACAAAAGGTGTGCCAACATTTGAATGAAAGTTGGTAACAGAAGCTTGATTGTATGGATGAACGTGCACAAATAGATGGTTGATGATCCTAATCATCTTTTCCTTAGGCCCAATGGAAATCAAACAATTTCCTTTTCTACTAAATGTTTAAGAGTAAAATGATTTTTTTTCTAAACTAAGGGCCTCTTTACACTAGTGACCAAGAACCGGTCCATGTTTTGGTTCTGGTCATCGCCCTTGGTTACGACTAGTGACCAAGAGCCAATCTCTTCATTTATTAGTCACCTCCAATAGTGTAAAGTGAACTTGGACCAATTACATGAAAAGTTGATTATTATATACATATATTTTTAAAAGCCAGATTTTTCAATTTTTGTTAACCTATGGTTTCTACTTTGGGTAGAAGTGGTCAATTACGTATTGTGAGGGTAGGGGGGGCATAGGCCTAGGGCTTGCTTTTTTGGTACATCCTAATTTAAGTTGAGCATTTACTTGTTCTTTTTAAGGCTCAAAATGAATATCATTTGGAAATTTTTAAGATGAAATTCCAATTTTAGGTCAGTACAACACATTATAGAAATCCAAATTTTTACAAATTTTTAGTAAATTTTTAACAAGTCTAAGCTTATTAGGTTAAAATATGGTCAAATGTTTGATCATTTTTCCTCTATCGGGGAATCCTCCAATAGGGAATTTTGTAGCTTGCTATTTGCACATACTCATCATTGGAGTGAGAACAATTGTTGCTTGGACTATACCTCTCCATTGAAAAAATTGAGCTACTGAACGTATACAATTTGCACAAAAAAAATTGATCTACTCAAACAATAAAAGTGTAAGGCAAAATTTCAAAAGATATATACACACTTCAAGTAGCCGTTCAAAAAAGAAACAGCTCATGAGTAAAAGAGGGATAATGGCTCTTTCCATTGGAGCAAAAACAAAAATAACTATTACAATTGTAGTTACTGTTTAGAAAAAAAATTGAACAAAAATGGCTAAAAATTTAATTTAAAATGTTTTTTTAATGGTTTTTAGCTTTTTCAGCTCTTGGTCATCCAAAAATTGCAACAAGAGAACCTCTTTGAAGAGTTTCGTTGCAAAACTCAAGTGACCATGAAACGTTATCCATTTTTGGACACGTAGGATTCCATATCATTATTTCATTCATTTCTACCCTTGGTCATTTTCCTTTTTTTTAGCTAGTGTAAAGCGGACTTAGACCCTCCAGCTTTCCTCCTCCAATCACATTAGGGCCTCATTCCATTAAGGACTTGGAGGTACAGGTTTCGGAGGCCTCAATGCATTCCATTGAACCAAAATTCAACCTAGATGGCCGATCGGACCTCCAGGCCTCCAGTCCTTGCAAATCGGCTTTGCAGACCTGGAGGACCTGGAGGGGGCCTAGACTTTCTAATTTCACTTTAGTTCAACTGCAATATTTTGCTTTTTCAATTTAACCCAATTACAATCTCTTACTTTTTGAATAAGACAAGCATGAAGCAAGTGCTAGATAGCTCCGGACCCTCCAGGACCTGGACCTCCGGCTCCCAATGGAAACCAGTAGGTTGATTTTTTCACCTAGGCCCACTGTCCAGGCCCCCCTCCAGGACTTGGAGATCCGGGCATTAATGGAATGAGGCCCTTAGAGATATTGCTTTGGTCATTGGCCTTGGTCACTAGTGTAAAGAAGTCCTAAGTAATTAGTAGGGAGCTAGGGCCAAAGGAGGGATTCCAAAGTTTTTTGCTTTATTTTAATGGTTAAACGTACACTTGTCGTTTAGGTGTTGACATCAGCCCCTAAAGGCCTGAGGACTATTTTCTCTATTCAGGAAGGTATTTTGGTAGTTTTTTAATTATAGTTATAAGATCATTATTAAACATTGGTGTAACCGTATGATCTTGAACTTCAAGGCTTCTAGACGGTGCAACCAAAAAGAAGTTTAATAAAGCCACATAAATGTCAAGACATTTGTAATTGAATGTGGATGAGTATAAAATGGTATGATTTTTTTGGAGCTGCTCATAACTTCTAATATAGAAATGGAAAATTTTGTGTGTAAAATTGGGAAACAACCACTTATGATGATTTAGTATTTTTGATTGTTACTTCAAGACTAATGACCCCCTTCCAAATCCCTACAATTTCATAAATGAGCCCTTGCAATGATGTCAAAAAGCTACCACCTAATACAAACAAAAACTTTGAGCTCCAATTATTAACCAAAAATCATTATGAATGAAAGAGAATTCAAAAGCAAATACATTCTAATTTGTATTACAAAGACATCCCAAGTAAAAATAGCCCAAAAACACATTTGGATTTTCCTAAGTGATGAATTTTCATAGAAGGGCCCTTTTTGCCCAAGGGAGTGCCCAAGGGAAATTTTCATTTTATTCTCAACTTGTTATTTGTCTTTCCAATGTGGGAGCTTGTCATTGGCTCTTTAGTGACACTATACAGTTCATTTTTTGGTGCGCAATAGGTATGCCTACAATTTAGCTTCCACCAAAAAAATTGGAATGTAGTGTGGAGGACATTAAAATTGAATGATGAAGCTAACTTTAGCTTGCAACTTCTCCAACAAAAAAATTACAAAAATTAAATCTCTGCCTTTAACAAGGTCTCAAAGTTTTTTGAACATCCAAATTTAGTGCATCATGCATTTAGGAGTTAATTTAGCCTCGGGGGGGTCATACCCCTTTACGATTGGATACCACCTACAATAATGGGGTAATTAAATGGGGGGTATTTAGATGATTTAAGGTAATTTTTTCCTCCCTTTCTTTAGATAAAAAGCTACTTTAGTGTATTTTAGGGTACCCTATGCTTATTTCTAAATGGTATATGACCTAATTTTTTAGATACTATTTTTTTTACAAATACAAAAGTATCATAAGAAAAAATTATGTGTATACAATGGGTTTAGAAAAGACTTTGGCCTGCAAGAAAACATCATAAGAATTTAACACATAGCAAGTGCCTAAAACTATATTTACAAAGCACCCTTCCTAAATCCTAACTCATTCCTAAAAATTCAAATTACCCTCAATCACATGCATACTCAAGAAACGGCAAATGATGAGCTTTGAAGCACTTAACCCTAAAATGGAGAAGAAAAGAGGAAAGGAAGAAAATTGGGCAGAGAACAGCAAGTAAGTTTGAGCGTGAATTCTAGCTCTTACTGTCAAGAACTGCAAAAAGAAATGAGCGGTAATGCCGACGTCCACCACCATCGTTGGCAGAAGAAGATAAGAAATCCAACCTTGAATGCAAATTCCACAAAGCTCACACTCCCACACTTGCAAGTATAGCGTTGTGACAAAAAAATTGTAAGGAGGATGAGAAGCTTCAATTATACAGCATCCTTGCCGCCACTTTCAGCGCACTCAGATAATCCGGGGAGAGAAAAATTGCAAACAGCAAGAAAGCAATCTCAAATATGAAAATCCTCAGTGCCAACTAGAGCAACGGTAAGCTTAGCATAACAGCATGTAAAGAAGCCAGCGTGTAAAGAATCCAATGTGCTCACGAGTACAAACCCTACTCTCAAGATTCTACAACAATGCTAGCCTTTGCCAACACACCCGACCCTTCTTCGATTATCCTTCAGCTTGTTGCTAAACCCTAAAGCATTACAACCCAAAACCTAGACAGAAAAACAATTTTTCATCCACATTGCTCATGAACTCTAAACCCTACACTCATCCTACATGCTTTGTTAAATCTAAAAAAGATATAAAATTTATCTCCAATGAATAAAATTGACCCTCTTTTTAGTCTCACGTAGTTTACTAAAAATCGGAGAGTGACCCCAAAGAAATTAGCAAGGTCTCAAAGTTTTTTGAACATCCAAATTTAGTGCGTCTTGCATTTAGGGGTTAATGTAAAGTACTCTATTTGTCAACAGAATTGTTGATTTGACATGTTAGACTAAAGTATAAAAAGCAAGATAAATATGGTAACAAGAAAAACATACAACATGTGTGGGAGAGGTGAAACCATGAAACTAATACTCAATGTGTTTAAAATCATTTAATATAAAAAAAGGAAAATCTTGGAGCTCATATGACCTACAAAGGGCGGGTGGTTCATCATTGCCATAAAAGTACCTATGATAATGCTTATGAACGCCTCATAATGGACAATACCAACGTCCACTACAACTCATACTAACAACCAAAATTTTATTTATTTTCCTTGGAAAACAATATTTGTAATTTTGCATCTAACATGTCTATATCAATGCTTACTTCAAATAGTTTATCATTGTCAAATTAGAATACGATTGTTTTGTGAAATTAATGGAATTCAATCAAACGGACAATGAATTTAGCTCTTCACAAACAAATATGTGTAATATTTATGTCAATGAAAAGTTTAACCAGAAATATATTTTTCTACAAATCACAAAACAATTAATGTTTGTCACACATTGTGAACAGATTTTCTTAGTTTATGAAAGCATGTACTATATCATTTTCACATGACATGCAACATTTCACCAACTATTGGAAGGCACTGACTCTCTTACTATGTAATAGAGAATATAGTATTATAAGTCAATGAGTAAATTTATGGGTTGATTCAAAATGTGAGGAGTTTGTTTCGTATGATCAAAAACCTCTAAAAAAACGCCCCAAAACACCAACAGAAGAATCTTCTAAAACCTGATATTTTCAAAAAAAATTGTGCAAGCATTTTCCAAGTTTGAAACATCAAATTCTAGTTATTCATTTGAACAATGTCCAAGCGGAACAGAACAGATTATCATGAATTTTCTACTCCTTTTCACACCTTGAATATTCACTCAAAACCAGTCAAAATGCAATGGTGAAATAAATTCACTTACTTTTTGAGATATTGATGGATATGTCTCATGACTTTCATTGGGATCCTTATTTTTATTTTATCTTACATATGAATAATGTTGGTTCATGTGCATCAGCATTAATAGGAAATTTACTACCTATGATTTGAAAGACCCTTTTGAAACGTCTGAAAAAATATACATATATAAAAGATTAAGCCAATCTTTTGTTTACCGTTAATTGCTTCAAAAATGCTAGTTGGCACTACTAAAATAATTGTGACAAGTAGTCTTAAAAGAGGTGAATTGAAAAATAGTCTAATAATACGACACTGGACAATATGAAAACTCTAATTATAGAAACACGTTTTTAATTGGCCAAATTTTCTACTTCAAAGTTTGTTTGGGCAATACAGTTGCAACAATGGTGGTACAACATTTTTAGGCCCAAATTATCACATAATAGAGATAATTAACACTACCATTTAATATGATTTATAATACCAAAAGCTCTCGAGTACGTGGTACGTTGAGACTGTGCAAAGAGAACTTTATGATATATAATCGCCCTACGTTGGAAATTAATAAACGTTAGCGAGAGAATTTGTACAGTTTGAAGGTGAAGAAATGATTATGGCATAAGAAACCATCACATGGGCTTGATGAAATGTTGCCACCTATTGTTGAGCTCAAGGAGATTGGTCATGATCACAAGAAAAAGAAATTTTATTGACTTAGCACTATGACTACCATGAGTCATTTTGGAGTCATTTTGGACATAAAATGACTCACGACAATCTAAGCCAAAAAATCCTCTTTTTCTTGTAGTGAGATCACCTACTCAATTGGTGTCCAATTTTGCATCACTCAATTCGTCACAATTTTCATTTGACTTGATGTCATGAAAGAGCAACATCTTATGAACAGATTCAACAAAATGCCCACACCAAACTTTAGTAGCCATCATCATATGACTACTATGCTTTCATAATGAGGAAAATTAATTCAATTCTTCAATTTGTAAATGCCCTTTCAAACTCATATGTCTTCATTTTATGCAAACAATTTTGAATTGTTTAAAAATGTCATATTATTTTGAAAATTTTGATAATATGATTGCTTCACATTATGAACAACCAAGTCGAGAATCTCTAGAATTGAGTGGCCAAATTATTGAGAGGCCAAATAATGGGCTAAAAATAGACAATAAAGGATATTTTTTGAAACCTTTGGCCAACCTTGGTGTAAAGTCTTCAAAGTCCATTTTTGGCAATGAACTTCCAAGGCTTCTTGACTTAAACAACCATAGCGTGAAGCCCAAAGGTCAAGCCCTAAGTCCAAATCCACATTTATTAGACTTCCCAATCCAATGTTCAAGATCTTGTCAAAATTTGATTATTTTATGAAAAAAAATTGATACCTACTTTATCATAGTTTGAATTTCCATTTTGCTTGACCCAATGTTATTTTAGAGGCCATTTTATTAATTTAAAAAAATGATGCCATGTAAGCATTTTAGAGGCAATGGTATTTGAACTTTGACGTTTAGTGTGAAGGATCTATATGCCAAAGTTTTAATTTCTTGCCATGATTGGTGACAAATGACAACCTCGTGACCTTTGGCCAAGTGACCCTAAGGTATTTTGACATTTCAACAATTTCGTAATTGACCAAACATGTTGTAATGAAGAGGAAGCTATGGTCCAAAAGAGAATCACATGGAGTATGCTTATCATAGGGAGTCCTTGAGGAAAAAATTTCTTGGACAAAAATTTGCCTAAATCTTACCTCAAACTTTGATTGGCAATTGTAACACTAGAAGATTTTGGTGAAATAATGGATGAAATTGCCAAATACTTCCCAAGCTAAGCACCAGGTTCGTCAAATTTTGGATGAAGGTTATTAATCCAAGTAGACTTGATGGATGAACATGCAAGCGTCATGAACTCTGTCTAGTTCTATCCAAATTTTTCTAACCTGTTTAACCCCTGAACGGCACCAAAGCCCTTTGCGGCCATATGTACGGCCGTATATACAGACGTATTTGAGCTGTTCTGAGGACTTATCAAAAAAAAATGCACCCCTCATCATACAACCCTTCAATATGTATGGTTGTAATACTTAATTTCTAGCTAATTCAAACTTCTAAATACTGATTGCAACCATATTTGGCACCGTATCTCCACAGCGCATGTGACGTTCAGGGTTTAAATCCTGAGGTGCGTGTCGCTCTACCATCAAAAATACCAAAAATAAACCCTGGAGGTGTCGCTCTACCATCCAAAATACCAAAAATAAACCCTGGAGGCTGGAGTTCTCCACGGGCAAACTGGAATTTGCGAAGCGTCCTTGGGCCGCAGCCGCCAGCCAGTGCTTTCCATGCACACAAACCAAAGCACCCGCCCCATCCAATTCCAGGGCCCAACCATGTGCATGGGTAACTTATGCTTTGGGCATCCTCAATGCCGCTCCGGAAACCATCTGACACGTGGCTAACTGGACAATTACTATTTTAGGATAGTCTTTTTCCTATTCCTTTATTATTCTGAGCCTCTCAACCCACCTTTGTTGTAAGGGCATCTCCACCGGTCCAGGCTCGCTCAAAGTTTCCCATCTGGTTAGGCGAGGTCTGTAGGCTCTCAATCTCCACTCATCTCCACTCATGCTCTTCAAAAAGGTGGGCTTACACTCCAGCACGCCTCATAAAATAGAAGTTGATCACTTATTAAGGAAAGTAGAGGATAAAGCTCACTAAACTTAACCCCTAAGTGACCATGGCCTTTATTTTGTCAAAAGACACTCAAAATTGCCACCTCTATGGCAAAGAGTAAAAAAGTTTGAAAATCAGGCATTTTGCATATCTGACCATAGGATCTTGTACTAAACTACTATAAAAATGTGTCGTACAAAACTCAAGAACTTTAACTACACAGATTGGAAGATATGTGCATTTAAAGTGTAAAAAAGTACTTTTTTTGCACCTTGCTTGACTAGATTTTTTATTTTTGAACATTTTTAACTTAAAATTTTTGCACCATAGAGTTTGGAATTCTATTTTTGCATGGCGGGAAGTTGAGTTGGGAATCTTGGGAAATTTTTTTAAAAGAAAAACTTAATTTTCATTCTTTAAAAAAACATTAGGTAGAAGAAGGTATGAGATTGAACAAAAACTTAAATTGTTAACAACCCTAGACTGGAATTGAAATGCAATAATCCCAATGGTGAGATTGTTCTAGAAAGCAAACTTCACCCTCTCCAACAATTTTTTAGAAAAAATGTTAGACCTGCATTCAAAAATGAAGTTTACAAGTTATTTTTTCAAGAAGATGCTTGAGTTGCCCAAAAAACAAGATTGTCCATAACTTTCTCATAACTAGTCCAAATGGAATGAATCAAAGCTTCAAATGTAGACAAAGATATAATCTATAAGAAAAGAAAATTAAATTCTTTTTTCAAGTTTTTATAAGAATTATTTTTGCTGCCCCTAGTCCCCAAATTTGTGCTTATTTGGGCATAACTTTTGCTCCCTCGCATCAATTGGAATAAAAATTATATTCTCCAAAAACTTATGTGTTTTTCTATCTTCAAAAAAAGTTTCAAAAAATTAAGACAAAAATTGAAGCCGTAGATACCTGCCCGAAATCCCATTTGTCCCCCAAAGGGACAATGGTCCTTTAGGGGATAAAGTGAGTAGTGCATGAATAGTGGCTTGAAAGGCCCTTGCTAGACACGGTAGGAGAGAGTGTCTTGAGAGGGTTTTGAGAGGGGTCTTAACACTTTTCATCCACTTTGAGTGTGTTTGGGCCACCAATGGAGATGCCCTTAGGGCATTTCCATTGGTGGCCCAAACACACTCAAAGTGGATGAAAAGTGTTAAGACCCCTCTCAAAACCCTCTCAAGACACTCTCTCCAACCGTGTCTAGCAAGGGCCCTTCAAGCCACCATTCATGCACTACTCACTTTAAGTTTAATGAGCTTTATCCTCTACTTTCCTTGATAAGTGATTAGCTTCTTATTTATGGGGCTTGTTGGAGTGTAAGCCCACCTTTTTGAAGAGCATGGGTGGAGATCAAGGGGCTTGAGGACCGCCAAAACAGATGGAAAACTTTGAAATAGCCTGAACCAGTGGAGATGCTCTAAGACCAAGTTTTGATAGATTCTTGTATTTTGATTATAGAGGTATATTTGATGATGATTTGTAATTGCTTCCTTTGATTGTGTGTTTCCTTTGATTGTGGGTTGGGTGTATAAAGAAAGTGTGGTTGCGTAGTTAAATAATGATGTATGGATGAAATTGAGGTCCAAGAAGAAATGGCAACTAGTTCAAAGCTAGCCGGTTGAACTGAGGAAAAACCATTTGCAATTTATAGACTTCAGCTAAAAAATTGGTTAAAATCTATTTTTCAATATTTACAATATGAAATAGAGAAAAGAAGTGGAATAGTTTCTTGATAAACTCATTCTATACAGAAATTGAAGGAATCAACCGGTGATCAAACTCAAATATTTCCCACAATGCTTGGAACCAATGAGCGAGGAGATGTGAAAAACAATCGAAAGTTAGTCAAATGAAATGTCAAAAGAACCAGTTGAAATTTGAATCAAATACATAAAAATGAGTTAGATTTTTAGGAAATTTTGTAATATACAACTAAGTTATATAGACAAAATCCTATGCAGGCACAAATTTTTTTATTCAAAATGAGAAATGTAAGACTTTTCATCAAGGAAGCTCAAAATCGCCTTGGACATTGGATAAAACTATCATGAAGTATGCATAGAGACCCGGACAAAAAGGAGCAGTCCTCATTGAAACCCCTCTCACATACTCAAAATTTTATCAAATCTAAAGTGAGTGAAAAGCCTGCTAAGGGGGTTAAAATGTATTAGAATTTGAAGAGTAGACTATTCCTAAACCATGCTTTTTATCCATGTCAAATGCAATTTTGCACAAACGAGCATGCCATATTTATCAACTTTTATCAACATTATTGACATTTTTGTGGGTTTTAATCACCTTTTAGAACTTGAAATTGTCTCATAAACCGCAAGCTCATTATACATGAAGAATAGATTGAGAATATACTGGTGATAAATGGTTGACAAAACTTGTAGTGATTTTAAAAGCATTTAAACCATGACTTGATATTTTTTTTCATTTTTTTTTTTTCTAACGCTTCCCCTTATTAGATTTATGTCAAAGTTTCGTACAATTTGCCCCTTTTTCTAAGCTTTTCAAATATGTAATTAGTTTCAGATCTGATTAATTATGTATTGCGTGAGAGAATTAAAACAAAAGGATTGCCACTTTGTGTCCGGGACTCTATATATAGTAATGCATTGAGGATGCTCTTACATCAAGTCTTTCAAGTCATTGTTGCAAAATTGAATTTAGATGGATTCTTGTACTTGATTACATGTGTGATGGGATTACTTTCAAGTTATGATTGGTCTATTGGCTATATATTCAATGTGAGTAAAGAGAGTGGTTGTTGGATCATTTGAGATTGAAGCTTGGATGAAAAATATAAAGAACTTCGCTTCACTAAGGAAATTTTTAAGATAAAATCCTCTAACCGTCACACACTAGAGATTATTAGGAAGTTATTCTCTTTATAAAAAAAACAAACCCGCTTCCATTTTTTCCAAATCCCTTCTGTTTTTAAGTGAATCCTAAAGCGAAAATTTCTAAAATTTGCAATTGGAGGAAGATGCTACAAAATTAGACCTTTACTACAATAGGCCAAATCTGGAAATTTTAAATGTAGGTTTGAATTTAGAAACCCTTGATTATGACCCAAAAAGGTAAAATTGATCAACTATGAAACAAGGGCAGATTTTTACTATTATCTCCATTGCAAAAAGGTTGTCCACATGCAATCCCCAACTTTTTTCCATTTTGCTTTGAGTAGGTCATATGAGATCATTTGTGTATCCAATTTCAATTTTCATTTTGGCAATTCCATGCCATTAGCTTCATTGATTCTGAAATTCGGATTCACATGAATCATGTCCTTTTGAATACCATCAATGATAGTAGAGCAAAAATGTTTGCAATGAAAAACAAGGACAATCATTTTGGATGGAGTATATATCTTATTAATATACAAAATAGAACCAAAGGGTTTGGGGAACAATGCAAAGTGCAAACAAGTATTGCGTCTACCAAAATTAATTTCCAATTTTAGGTGGATTCGAATAATATCCTACCTTCCAAATTTACAGCTTTCTGATTAATTTTTGAGAAAATATAAAAAATAGGCCTCATGGCAGGGTCTGGGAAAGAGTTTTTCTGTCGATTTCTCGGTTGTTTTCCTTCAAATTCCCGAACCGGTTTATATAAGAATTTTTTCATGATTTTCTCTACTTCATAATATAAATATTAAAAAACTAGATTTTCAACCGGTTTTTCAGCCAATATTTACAAAGTGCAAATGGTTTTTTCTCATTTCAACCGGCTAGCTTTGAACTAGGCACTAATTCTTCCCAAACCTTGGGCCTCATCATATATCAAAAGTAGGCCTTACAAATAAGGTGACCAAAAATTTGTGCATGTTTATTTATGGGAATTGACATGCTAACTCCCGGGGTTTGATGTATGCACACTAGGGGAGGGGTAAATTTTGAATGTTTACCATCAAGAAAGCTAAATTTGAAAATTTTGAAATCAGATTTGGATTTAGAAATCTTGATTTTAAGCTTAGTCTATAACCACAATGGGAGTTACAAATGAACAATGCCCAATGAAAAACTTAATTTTATTTACAAACAACGGTAAAAATAATAAATTGCACCCTAGTTAAGCTTTTCCATTAGAAATAGTTAAATTGTAGCCTCTTTTGTGATTCTAGACTAAATTAAGGTTTCTAAATCCAAATTTGAATTCAAAATTTTCAAATTTAGCTGTTTGATGGTAAACATTCAAAATTTGGCCCTCCCCTAATGTGCACACATCAGACCACGGGTATTCTCATATCAATTCCCATAAATAAACATGCACAAATTTTTGGTCACCTTAGTTGTAAGGCCTACTTTTGATACATAATGAGGCCCAAGGTCCGAAAAGAACCGACTCCTAGTGCAAGTTAGCCAATTAAAATGAGAAAAAACTATCTGCAATTTGTAAACATTGGCTGAAAAATCGGTTGAAAATCTAATTTTTCAATATGAAATAGAGAAAATAACGGAAAAAGTTCCTTGATAAACAGGTTCGGGAATTTGAAGGAAAACAACCCGAGAAATCAACCGGAAAAACTCTTTCCCAAACCCTGCCATGAGGCCGATTTTCGATATTTTGTAATTGCCATGCCTCTTTTCAAAATACGGCCAATTGTGAGGCCTTTTTTCGATGTTTTCCCTAATTTTTTTTTAATGTTTACCGGGTGTATATAGAGAGTGTCGTTGCACTATTTGAAAACTGAAATATGAATAGAGCAGAACTTTGAAGTGTTGGAATGTACAGTGCCTCATGAGGTGCCCTGAATAGAACTGTCAGGCTGGGCGCCGAAGGGCTACCCATTCTTAGCATGCTCCTGTCTATTAGTGGGTAGGTATTTTTTTGCTTTTCTGCTTTTTTTCTCCTTTTTTGTGGCATTATTGGACTTTTTTTTTCTCTCCAGGAGTCCTATTTTTGCAGCCCACCAGTGACCAATGTACTCAAATTAAGCTCGCCTAACTAATTCCATAACGAGGTTATGTTTGGTGTGTGCAAGGGATGCTGATTTGCAGCTTTATTTGAATTTTTTCCGTTTTTTTAATTTTTGCGGCTCATTTGAACTTTGAAACAAATCAACCGTTGTATTTCATCATTTGCTGCATTATGAACGTGCCATGAACTGTTTGTGAAATTAGCAAAGATCGTGTTTTAGGCGATTTTTTTTTGCCTAAAACTTACCTCAATTTGACACTGGATACAATAATACTAAAAATTTGGGTGAACGAATGGATGAAATCGCCAGATGCCTCTCCTGCAAACACCAAGTTGTCCAAAGTTGGATGAAAGTGACTAAAATTAGAAAACTTTACCACTGAACCTGCACACATTGTTGATTCTATCCAATTCTATCCAATTTTATCTTACTTGCCTGCATTCTTGGGTGCAACCGTGCGTGCCGTGTAATCAACAAAAAAAATCAAAAAATGAATTCTATAAATTGTATTACTTTTGGTGGTAACATGGAAAAGGGGATGTACTTAGTTGAAGAATGTATTTAGGGTAAACCTCCATGCTAATCTGGAATTGGCCAAGGTGATTATTGTTTTTTTATTTTGAAAAACTCAAACCCCCTACGATTCCCTTGGTTGTTGCAAGAAACTTGTGGGAGCACCATTCTTTATATTTCTAATTTTTTTATTTTCTACCACTATCATGTATGGCTCCATAACTTCTTTGTTGTTTCCATAGTTTTCCAATTCCAATCCATCATGGAAGTTGGCCCTTGGTGCCCTTGGTGCCCTTGATCCCCTTGGGTGGTGGGGAGTTAACCCCTAAAGGACCAAGCCCTTTTTCTTCCCAAAATCACTAAAAATTGCCACTTTTAGGAGGTTTAGAAAAAAGGGATTTTATGTTTTGTTTTTTGGAAATCCAACCGTAGGATCTTGCCCCAGACTAGAAGAGGTACTTGTGGGAAAAAAATCAGCTCATTCCAAAGGGAGAGGAGTGAGATATTTACTTCTAAAGTGGAAAAAAAGTTTTTTCCATGCTGCCCCAAAATTTCAGAAGCCTTTTACCACTCTTATAACAAAAAGATTGCTCTACCCAAAATTGCGCTTTATTTTTTCCATGTAGGAGATCAAGTTAGGTATGTGCAGGAGAATTTTCAAATCAATTGGAACTTTACAAGATATAGGAAAAAATAGTAAGTAAAAAGAAGTGGAGAATGAGTTAAAACACTAAATTGTTAAAAATTTAATTATGGAAATGAAAAAGGCTAATCCCAATAGTGATAATGTTGTGATAAACAATCTACTTCCTTTCGTTTAGTTTTTTTTCCAAAATATTGAAAATTGAGTTAAAATAAAAGACTTCAAAGTTTATTTTAGAGAAGAGATTCCATAATTGCCCCCAAACAAAAACTCCTCATAACTTTCTTGTCATTAATTGAAATTGAATGATTGTAAGCTTCTCATGTATGAAAAAATCTAAAGAACTAGTTTGAATTTTTTATCTTTTAAAAAGTAAATTTTAAGGAAGTTTTTGGGCTACCCGTCCACATAGCCCTCCCCAAATTTTCATAAATTCATGCATAACTACTTCATCAAATGTGGGAATGAAGAAAAAATTAGATGCTCAGGTAGATCTTTGAATTCTCCACCTTCAATAAAAGTTTCAGAAAATCACACAAAGTAGTTTAGCCATAGGTACATGCCCAAAGTCCAACTTGTCCCTTGAAGGGACAATGGTCCTTTAGGGATTAAGGTAGAAACTTATCTTATGCCATTTGTTTAACCCCTAAGAGAATATGCACGGTTACACGCTCAGGGTTTATCACATGTAATACTTAGATGATAAATGCTTAGGGCCCCCCAAAATGTCCTCTTGAAATTCTAACCAAGCGTGTCAAGAAATGACCCTTGAAGCACTATTCATCCTAAGTTTAGTGAGCTTTATCCTATACTCCACTTGGTTGTTGGTTAATTAACTATTTATGGGACTCATTTAAAGAGCAAGGATAAAAAACAAAATTTTTGAGAGCTCTTCAATATTGGATGTAAACAATTGACTCGTCATTGATTGCGTGTAAGGGTGCGGGTGCTCTAATGGTGCAAGCGCTAGTGAAGTAAACAGTGAACGCTATAAAATGGGGCTTATTAAAATGGATGTAGTCCACTTAAGTATGCATAGAACTTAGAGAAAGTTGTTTAGTTTTCAACTATGGTACTAATCTGATCGTTTGGTGCTTTGTGATTGTTGTGAAAGACTTTGAATCAATAGTGGAGAACAAACCTGAATAAGGAAGATCTCATTTCTGGAATCTTCTTAACCCTTTAATGACCACACCCATTTTCACAAAATCCACTCAAAACAGGGGCTGTAAGCTTAGATGTGCAATTAACTCAAATATGGACCCATTTTCAGTAATCCAACCGTACAAATGAGAAGTACACCTTGTTTATTGTAAAGCACCAAAATTTCAGCTACATCTGTTGTTGGAGGTGAAATATTACAATGATTGAGTGAGCCGTATGCGGAAAATCTCTAGTGTTTCATTCTTGTTTAGTTTTGAATGTTACCGCTTCATGCAAGTTTTGATTGAGAAGAGCCTTACATTTCTAAAAAGTAGGGTTTCCCACCTTTCCAACAAGACTAGTTCCACACAAAATAGACAAAAATAGCAATCACAAGGTGTAGCTAAGTGGACGAAAAGGGTCAAAAAACCCACTTTCTTTGCTACCCTAAAATAATTCTACAAGAAATTTGATAATTGTTTTGGAAAATCTGGTCGGTGAAAACAATCAAGAATTGGCCTTAAATATAAGATGACGTATTTTAAAGCCAAACTGACAATATCATTTGAGTAAATCTTCAAATATTACAATTATACTACTACCGCATATGAAAACAATACAAGCGTATTTCTTAAGCAATTTGAATTTCTTTAGAATTTTACAATTGAAATTTGACATTCTTCTTGCATACTTGATGTATTGTGTTGTTGCTTTGATCCATCTTTGACAAAAAATGGATATGTATTTTGAAACCGTGCCGTATAAACACCATTATTTGTCAACTCACGTACCCAATTGCATTGTTATTTTTTTAAATGAATGCAAAATTCTTGTGATCACATGTGTACTTCAAGACTAAATTCCAAATTATTAAATAATTTCAGCCTACAAGCCAAAAACCACTCCAAGCGACCAAAATATGGTCGCGTGCTCCTTAAAGGGTTAAGTCAGAATCTATTTTACCTCAAAAAGCTGCAGATCTACATCATTTGCCCCTTTGCAATTGTAGGGGTCAAGCTGATTAATATATGTGAACTGTCAACTTTGCAACCGCAGGTTGGTTTTCACTGGTGGGCAAGCTTATCTCATTTTCAAAGGTAAATGTAATACAATTATTTAAAGAGTTTTGTAATTGGTCGATGTTAACCCAAACGTCCCGTGGGACAGTAGATGCTTTGCTGTATAATGGGTATTTGCTACCCGTAAGTTTAGAATTTCAAATAGCTCATTAGAATTGCATTGATTTATGTTTCAATTTCTTTGTTACTTTCACATGTAGTAAAGGTATGAATCCATTCCATATACAAAAAAAAATACCTTGTATTGTACAAGTTGCAAAAAAAAAATTAGATGTTTAAGGGTTAAAGATTAGAGTAGGTAATAATGTAAAGTGACTTATAGATGTACGGTTTCAAACGGATTTCAATATGACTCTAATCCCATTTGCTAAAGGATATATTAGTTTCACAATTACATTGTGTTGTGTGTAAAGATATCGTATTTAACTTCATATAGACAATCTAAAAAAAGAAAAGAAATAATAATCTATTTGTAAACCATTTCAAGGTTACCTAATGTTTAGGATTTTACATATAAACATCAATAAAATTTTGAAAAACATCAAAAGATTTATGGAAAAGAGGCTTGTGTTCCTCAAACACGGAGAGATTATCTTATACAAAGTCTGGTGATCTATGAATAGTCCAAATTTAGTTAAATATGGTATTAAAGTTGACCAATTATCATGATAGTTTTTGGATAAATTAGCGTAGTCTAAAATGTAGAGAGGGAGATGGATTCAACTAGGATTATCAATCATGCTGAGTTTTTGCACCTTGACAAAATTTCGAGACATTTAACAACATGTTCATGCAAGAAATAAACTCTCCGAACTATCTAAAAATTGCTCCAAAGCGAATGGTGGTAATGATTGAAAGCATCCCAATTTCCAAGTCATCAATCATACTGCTAGTGTTGAAATTCTTGGGTCTAGAGAAGTCGCACTAGATCTATGTGCATGGGATTATATAAGGTTTTTGTGAGTACCAATCTTTGCTGCCAATAATGTATGCCGGTTGATTTGGGGGAAAATTTGAAATACCTCCATATTTTGCTGAAATACCTAAGTAACTTTCGAAAGACCCTTATATGGGTGCAAAGTACCTACATGCAGAGATACATAACAAAATTATTTTGTGAGCGTAAAATAGTGAGTCATAAGTGGTGAGCCAAGGTTTTGTGATTGGGAACCAATTTTGAGTTAAATTAATTAAATTAAATTAAAAAATCAAATTTTTTAAGAAATGAAAGTTTAAAATGCACAATTATATGGCCATATGTACAGTACATGGTTATAGGTGAAATTCAATATTATGACAAAAAATCAAGGCTCATGGATCACGGCTCACGGACCCCCACTCACGGTTTAGCATTCCCCACCCTTAGGGAATGCTAAATTGTGAGTAGGGATCCACAAGTCCTGAGCCATGAGCCTAGATTTTTTGTTAGAATATTAAATTTTACCTATACAAGTATACATGGGGCCTTATAATTGTGCATTATTAACATTCATCTCTTGAAAAACTTTCTTTTTTAATAAAAAATTCAATGATTTTGAGCTAAAACTTGATTCCCGCTCATAAAATCTTTACTCATTGTACACATGCTCATAGTTTTATGCTCACAAAATAGCACCTTGAAAAACTTGTTGTTTTTAAAGTTTCTTTTGCTGATTTTGAGCTAAAAATTGATTCCGGCTCTCAAAATCTTGGCTCTCCTTTCACGGATTCATAGTTTTACGCTCACAAAATAGCATCGTCCCATAGGCATTTCATCTTATTGCCAAAGTTGGGGCTTGGATAAAAAGTAAAAATTACTTTCTTACAAAGGAAATTTTTTGCGTAATTGGGTCTAAAATTATTTTGCGTCCCATCAAACTGACGGGTGCCTATACTAGTATTCAATACAAGAATTTGGTTATACAAGTTTATTTGTCCATTTTGACAAAGGAAAAATTCAAAGTGAACTAGGATCCTCTGATCCGCCTTTTTTTTTGTGTTGCTTAACTTTTTGTGTTTTTTTTTGTCTTTTTGAATTATGAATTGACTCGGTTGGGGTTTGAAAAAAATGAACATGGAAAATTGATGGACACGGGTTATACCACTTTACAGGCACGGGGTTTCGGATTTGGAGTGTTTAGTCAACAACGGGGCACAATTTCCCATTCCATCCTTATTGCCCACGAGAATTATTGTCCAATAAAAAATCCTAGAATCCTAGACTTGGCCGCCCCTTAGCACTTTTGTTTTGATTAAATTGGGTCGTACATAGAAAAAACAACTCCAAAAGAAAAAGAAATTATTTTCTGAGATTTGAAGTTGTACTTGACTTAAGAAAAAAATAAAACATATTTGTGTTTACATAAATGAAAACATTTTTTTTTGCTCTTGATTAAAGCGTGAGAGGCCTTGTATTGACACAACAAAAATTAGATGGGAGGAAGTTTGAGAAATTTACTTAAACTCAGTTGATTTTGAGTTGATGATGTCATCAAATAGATTTTTTTAATATTAACCCCTAAATCACAAAAGATCGTTCAACAGTCAGTTGAAAGTTTGGGTAGATTCCTATGAAGTCAATTTGGCAAATGTTTTTGAAATTTGGAGACAAGGTGCACACAATGAACGTCTTTGTGTGAGGAAAAAAAAAAATTCCAATCGGATGCTAGAGTGAAAAGTTATGTTGTCCAAAAGAATTAGGGCACCTTCAGCAATTTGGACATCTCATTAGAAGAAAAACGGCAATAAACAACTAAGTAATTTAGTTGTTGTGCAATTATTGTAACCATATGTGACCATATAACAACTATGAAACGACTACATATGGTCACAATAACTGCACAACAACTACATTACTTAGTTCTTAATTGCCATTTTTCTTTTGGTGTCTTTGGAGAATCTTATGCTAAAACTCTCATCAATTTTTGAAAATTGGCATGTATGTTACTAATAAAATATGGTATACAATTGTCAAAAAGAAAAAAAAATGAGCACACAAATCACAATCTAAGAGGAATCAAACTTTGTTAACCCCTGAGCGCCCAACACAAGTTCACTCAAATCCAAACCTTTTGGAACTCATTTCAATCAAACTATCACCTAAAAGAGATCCACAAAAACTAATTGTACCAATTGGTAGTGAATATAGGCCTGGAGCTCCAAGGAAAAGGACATGTCCTTTCATTGTATCATTGAAAAGATTATAACGGTCAAACAGGGAAATTTTCAAATTTGAGAGGCCATATTTTGGCCCCTTAGGCGCTCAGGGGTTAACTATGTTCGGGTGATTTTCAAGAAAATATAGTTTCTTCTAACTTCAAGCCCTGTCATCTTGCAATCCATAAGTTCAAAGTTCTTGAAACTTTTCTCATATATCTCAAATGTTTGGCTCTAAATTTAAACTGTTCAGATTTCAAATAAAAGACTTCTTCCTTCTACAAGAAATCATGAAAAAATGACTAGTGTGTTGCCAATTCACTGAACCTCTGCTTGCATTATAGGGTAATTTAGAATAAACTAGATTATATATTTGCTTCTAAAATTTTCTATGAGTAAACCTAACATCATGTACTTGTGAATGGTCTAAACTCTTATTTTTGTATAGAGCAAAAAATTTACTTTAGGAGGGCTCAAAGTCTACTGACCTTGTTTTGCAAGAATGAAAAAAGGTTGTTTTCTCACTTCAAACATTATAACCTTACAATCTATGCGGTTATATGGGCTGAACTTTTTTTCACATATTGCCTTACTTGTATATTACACTTCCGTACAGTTAAAACTCAAAAAAAAAGTTTTTATGTTGAATTTTACATAAATCATCAAAAAAATGGCAGTGTTGGTCTTATTTTCTCTACATCACCCTTCGGGCTTCAAGGTTAAAACCTTCATGTTTATCCATTGAATGGTGAGTTGTTGGGTAAAGAAAATGATAGATCTTGCAAAGTCATAGGTATGCTAAAAAATGAATGTAACGCGTTATTTGTTAAATTGAGAAACACAATACATTTTGGGACTTTCAAGAATTTAGGTGATCACCTGAATTCCAGCTCACAACATTTTTTTTGGTACACGTGCCCTCACCTCAGAGGAGGAATTTGCGAGAGAAAAAATCTTAGTGGCTCAGATTGAATTTGATAGCTTTGAATCTGGTTTAAAATAACTTTTTGAGTTTTAGGTGAAATACAAAATGGTACCTACGTTTTTCCCAATTTAACGAATAACACGTTATGTGCAATTTGCTTGATTATGGTCCTTCATGAGTAATGGACACCTTCAACCATGTGAAAATGGTCGTTGTGTTACGGAATTGATAGGTAGTATACCTTAATGATTTTTTCTTTACTTTTGCAAGTTCTTTTTATTTTTATCAAATATATATAACTTGGGTTTAGAATTAATTCAACACTAGTATACACGGAAAATCATATATGTGCATAATAATTGAGGCTTATGTTCTATAGATTATACATGATTAATTGCATAAAAAGCTTGACAAACAAACTATGAACTGGCTACAATCCTAAAGGTTAGAAAATTCAAAATAGAATCAGAAGAAAAACTAGCATAGTATAGTTAGACCTAAAAAAGCTTTAATCTTTAGGTGTTTAACCCTTAAATGACCACATGACATAGTATATAGGTTGTCTTATAATTGGCATTTATTATCAACAAGAAGTTTTAATTTGGGATCTCAAATAGCTCACTAGAATCGTATTGATCTATATTTCAACTTCTTTGATAATTTCAAAAGTAGTAAAGATGTGTAACCATTCCAAATACAAGAAAGAAATCTTGTATTGTATTGGTTGCAAAGGCATGCTTAAACGTTTAAGGGTGTCAACAATGTTTGAAAGAAATGAGGCTTTTTATTGACAAAAAGCTATATGTGAAGAAGTTTGTAGGGCCTTACCAAAAAACCAAACCAATGCCACTTAAACAAAGCCTCTTGTAGCTTGTTTTTAATACGAAGGCAACAAAAAAATATATAGATATATCAGGAGTGACCATAACACATATCGATTAATAGCAAGGATTATGCATGTTAATGTGGGATTATGCTTTATTAAGTTAGTCTGTATTCCACTTTGACATTTTTTACTACAATTACATTTCAAGTAGTAAATACTATTAAACTTGCATAAAAGAAACTTGTGGGTTTGTCAACAATAGGGGGGTTCAAACATAAAATGTGCCCTATGAGTTTCTCACCTCACATGATCCCCGTCCACTAGTGAATTATTTTTGTTCACTTGCATGTCCAAAGTTTGACACACATGTGAGTTTGCAAGTAGGGTTTTGTGCACAAGTCAAGGTCTGAGTGTTTAAGACACCTGAGAGGATGAGCTGCACAAAAATGAGTTTCTAAAATTCACTCTTAATGCGAATCACGTAATCAGGAGTGAATTCTAGAGGTGACCCACCTTGATGTTCACTAGTGAATTCACCAAGATGAATTGCAACGTGAGTCACTTGAAAAAGTTGATGTTTGAAGCCCTTAATGATGGACTTTATTGTGAAATCCCTCCCATGGTAAGAAATTTGGAGCTTACAAGTAGGAAAATCCGCAATTTATTAAAATTTCTCCAAATGCCCCTCTTGTCAACAAAAGTCTAAAATATAATTACTCCTCATACTTAGCATTCCTTTGTTTTGCAACTTGTGTTTTAAAAAACATTGCAAATTTACTTCTCAAAGCCATATAATTACAAAGACTTTTTTTTTTTTTTTTTTTTTTTTTTTTTTGAGAACGATGGGGTTAGGTGGGTTCAAACAAAGAAATAAAATTGAGATAGGAACGAGTTATATGTTGTGGAAACTGTGGGCAAATGGGGCTATTTTGAGACAGCATATAAGGTGGGTATACCCATAAGCGTGAGTTTAAGGGTTTTAAACATGATGACTATTAATAATTATCTAGCAAATTATAGGATCCAATTAGGAACAGTAAAAAAATGAGTTTGCACTTTCAAATGTATTATTTGGATACTATGAGAATAAGTTATGAATTTTTAAAGAGCAAATTGCCATTGCACCCATAACCAATATTAAGGTTTCATGTTCACATGTTGTACATCCTTGTCATTACATCTATTTATTTCCACAGATTTTCCAAAATTTCAGAGGTGATGGTTATGGGGACACTAACGCTTATGGGTGTACCCACCTTAGACAACTTATCTAAGGTGGTTTAGAACGTAAATTTTAAAAGTTCACATTGATCAGTGTCAAGTAGCTTAAAAGCATAATTTCTTTTATAAAACAAAAGATGTCTTTGTTCATCATGGGAAATTCAAAATTCTCCACCAACACACCAAAAGTGGCAGTTTTCAAGTACAGATAAGTGGAGATAAATCTACGTAGGTGTGCACATACACAATGGGATTTCCAAAGTTCCATGCATGGAAGGCCCAAAAAGGCATAACCGGGAACTCCAAAGTGCAATGGGATCACTTTAGGCCGGAATTTCAAGTGCCTGGATATTAAGCGCAAACTTCCAAGTAATGTAAACACAGTATGTCATTTTTGGGTTTTCCAATTCATGGGCAGCAAAGAAGTTTGTCCGTAACTCTCCTTTATAGTATTAGTGCCTATATATAACAGAATGTATGCTTTTAACCCGTAAAGGACTTGATCCATTTTGAAATGGTCAAACTTCATTTCTAAGCTTAACTTTGCCTTTTAAATTGAGGTCAAACAACTATTTTTTATTTTTATTACTTGAAACTATGAATAACATATCACTGTAAGAAATTTCAATTTGTTTCATGAAAATTTGTAATTGTTATCATTTTGTTTTCATGAAATAAACATAAATAAGATAAAATAGCAAAAAAGTTTGAATGACTTGAAATTTTTTCAAGAGGTACAAGTAGCATTAAAGATTAGTGTGAAATTTTTTCAATTGGTTATTTTTTTTACACCCAAAACAGCCACAACAAAGAATTTAAAGTCAAATTTGACTATCAAACCATGTTTATCCTTATATTTAATTAATTTGTAAAATTTTGATATTTTTTACTAGAAGACACATTCATTTTCTATTTATGCTGTTTTTTTCAATAAATTTGATAGAATATTCAAATTATTATGATTTTTAAAGCTAAATATGGAAATAAAATCAGAATATATATTAAAAAAAAGCTATGATTTCTACCATAAATGAATGGTAGAATGAGAAACATAGTTTAGTAGTTTAAACTTAAAATGTATTTAGAGAGTAGAAAATATGAATGAAAAATAGACCATATTGTGTTATTTGGATTTTAACACTTGGAGCTTTCAATAGCAATAACTCTTTTGATTTTTGACATTTTCCAAAAAATTTAAACGGAATAGAAAGGAAACTTGTCAAGCTTCATTTTCTTAGTTTGAGCTATGTACCAAAAATTGATATTCTGAAAGTTACAATTAGGGTTGACCAAGGCACATCCACTTTTTGGATGCACAAACCTTTAAGGGTTAAAACACCCCTTATCCAACAACTCCATTCAAGAAAAAAAACATACAAACCGTGAAACATTGTAATTGAAAAAGAAGCTTTAACCCCTGAGTGCCCAGCGCAAAATCCAAAAAATGAGGCCAGGAGTGACCATGCTCGTAAAAATTGCACGCCCCAAGCTGGGAACTTAGATCGAGGAGGATTCATCGCTGAAATAGCAAAAAGAGTGCTTGATGCACCCAACTAGAAATTTGCAAAACTTTTGACCGCATCGTTTTGGAGATTATAAAAGTCAAAGTACAATTGACTATGTGGCAACCGGCTAATTTTGGGGGAGTCCATGGCTATGGATGCAAAAATTCATGCCTTAGAGGAGGCTCCTTTATATGAAATTTAGACAGGGGGTGCAATTTACAAGTATCTCGCTTGCTGCCAAATCTGGTAATGTTTTGACATCCGCAAGGTGCTTTTTAGAGGCCCAAAGTTGCAAGGCTCACACGGCATGGTGAACAATAGACACGGTACGGATACAGTTTTGACCTCCACAAGGGCACAAATCTCAATAGTATAGCTGCAAAACCCTTTTCTAGTCTAAGGCATGCATGCCAAAACACCCTAATAGTATTAAACCGGTCATAGACGGTGGTCTTTATCCTTGCACCTAAGCCCTAAACTGCTTGGAATGAAGTTTTAGTGTACTATTGTCACGGTTAACTTGCACAATCTATGCTTGTACAAGTGGTGAAACCTCCATTGCCCACTTCCCGGCATGAGAGTAGTACCATACCTTTGACCAAGTCACTTTTTTGGGAGGTACAGTACAAATTTGAACCAGATTTTAAGGAAAGTTTGATTTGCAAAAGCCATATTCTGGCTTGTGGGGCGCTTAGAGGTTAATAGAAATAATGTTGTGGGGGTACCAAGCTACAATGTCACTATTTGGTGCCCCAAGACCTTATTTCTACTAGTGAAAATTGATCCCAGTTTTAAAAAACTATTGTGAATCAATTTCTTGTTGAAAACGGTTCAAATGTTTAAACCTCATGAATCTAGATGGTAAAATTCATCCTTGATAACTCTGTTAGAAAGTAGACATTGCGATTGACAACTACAATAATCCTCAAAAGCAAAAAAGACTAGCACCATGTTCAACTAAAGCAATCCGTACAAATTGGATTATTACCTAAAATATACACAATTTGAATCAAAGAGCCAATTTTGAATGTATTTTTAACATAATTGTAGCCTTTCATGTAATTGTCTAAAGAAGAGAGCATGAGACGTGTCTTTCAAATTGCCAACAAAAGCAACAAACAAATTTTAAGACAATTAAATAAAAGAAACTGTGGTCTTCTAAATGTATTTTAGTGTCAAAACATTTCTTTGATTTTCCTAATTACCCCCTAAATGCTTAAGGCACCAGGTTCTAGTGTAAATATCACCAGAATCTGGGTGCCACAAACATTTCAGGGTTAACAATCCATGACAAGTCCAAGGTGGCCCCCTTTGTTTTGTCCACAAGGGTTTCTCAAACTAGATGCCAACAAACCTAACTCAAGGGCAACCAAAAATTCATTGAGCTTGATTAGTTGTCTCTTGATTGCAAGGGAGGAAGCTTTTGTGTAAAGAGAAGTTATTTTGAGAAAGTTTGAATAAGTACCTCACTCAAAAAACAAGTTAGGCAATGTTACAAGGACAAACCCTCTTGTAACTAACTTATTTGTTCCTAAATGTAAAAAAGGGCCCTCAATTTTTACTAAGATCCATTACACTTGGCACGAAGTGATATTTGCCATAAACATCAATTTTAGGATGTTGGACCCAACTATCATGGTTTCTTAAATTGCCTCTAGCTTAGTTAATTTTTTTGGAGTATCCAACAAATATCGTACCCTAGAGGGTCTATCCAAAATTGGAAAATGATGCAAGTGGTACATTAAAGTTTTATCTAGAGGTTGCAATAATCTAATGCAAAACCAAGCCTATTGCAAAACCACGAAAAGGTAGGACTCATTTGAGTGCACCTTTCATTTGTACTTCAAGATAATATAATAACACTAACCAAGCTTTGCACGAACGCGTTGGTCTTACGTGAAATTGCCTTCTACGTGCTTTGACCACATTATTCACCAAAAACAAAACACGTCATTTGTATGGATCAATAACATGGTAATAGAAAACATCAATAGATCGCATACATTTAACATTGATGGATTATGCTTATGTACTCATGGTATGCAAGCGTGATATAGCCCTCGTGTATCATAATCATAGTTTCTATGTATACATCTACAACATGTCGTGCCACATTACATAAAAGTCAACCCAATTGTTAGGAGGTCTACGCATTTGATCTTTGCATCAAAATATTTAAGTTTTTCAAAAACTTGTTTGCAAAACTATTAGATAACTGACCCGTAAGATCGTCCACTTGGTCATGATAACACTTCCAGCTCTTTGTGACAAGAGAGAAAGAAAGACCAGACCCTAAAGACGCTAAAAGTTTAGGCATTAAAAAGGCCAAAAATTATCAGAGACACCTAAGAAATTCATCCTGAGGCCACCAGTACAATCTGTCATAGAGAACATAGTTCATCATCCAACTTAATTATGGATCAAGACCACGAGGTGCATAACTTGAGACTCAAGGAGAAAAACGGACACCAACAAGGAACCAGAGCCTTTACGTGTCTCAGATAAAGGCACATCCAAAACAAACATGGAATTTATAGACGTCATTTGATCACACAACGATGAACCACAAACGAATATCTCAACATTCTTAAAAGGTTGCATTGAAAAAACCATCAGTAATTACAATACTGCAAGCTACACAAAATCAGTTCACAACACATTTACGACCCCACCCGACAATCCTAATACCAAGAGATGTTACACAATCGAAGTACTCCACAAGGACATACCATCAGCACTATATCCTCTAAAAAGATACTAAGGAAGTGAAATCTATGCAAATATATCTAAAGTAGTCAAATAGAGAAAGTTAGCAAGTCAATCTATTGCAGAGAGCCATGTCTATCTCATCTCTTAGCGTCTCATCCTGAGAAGGAATTGAGAAAGCTAAAACTTTGTGCAATGTTGCTTTCAAAAAATCGGTAAAGAGAACTTAGCAGAACGCTTCAGTGCCATGTGGCCCCTCCCAAATGGCCCCAAGAAATCTCTAGTTTCTTGACTAGAGGTTTCAGCTTACAACCCTGGCCCAAGAATCAACTCCAAAGCATGCAAGCAGCTGCTTGGAGAAAGCTCAAAACACAGTAAAATTGTATTCTGGACTAGGGATAGATTCCAAAGGTCAGAAGTATTTTCCAACATAAGTCATACCTATGATGAGCAGCAAGAACCAGCAGCTGGCTTCTGTTGAGCGTTCCCAGGAGTAAGCTTGACATCTGGCTTGGCATTCTTGGCAACCTGCAAAGAACGAATGTTGTACTAATGTTGTTAAGTTTTTGTCCTGCTTATACAATACGTAACGCTTGCAGTACCTAAGGAAGATCCAGGGGAAAGAATATAACAGCTAATTCAAATCGTACCTAATCTACAAAGCAATAGGATATCCCTATAAAAACAAAAAAAACGTTAAGTCACCTCTGGTTTTGAATCGGACTCCGCTAGCCTTTGTTTGATGTCCCTCGCAACTGTGAAGAAAACATCCTCCACATTCATGTTTGTTTTGGCACTCTGCAATACATTCGTTGATCACAAGCTAGTCATCAGTAACTCTGTGGTCAAATTGCCAGGAATAGGAGGCACCCAGAATAAAGGTACTAACAACTGGAATTAGTATTAGCATCCAACTACGTTAATGTCTGCACAGTACCACAAAGCCAATTCTTTTCATGAAAGATATACAGGACTACATCGTTAACTTACAGTTTCAAAAAACTTGATTCCAAATTCATCAGCCAGAGCTTGACCTTTGGCAAAAGGGACCGCCTGCACAAATAACCATATCTCCATTAACACCTCACATGCCCCGGAGGCCAAGAATTTCAGATATAGAGGACTGGACGTAATCTTACAGAATACAGCGAGAGAGCTCCGGTCCATCAAAATATTGTTATTTCAAGTTTACAAGCTACAAAAACAAAAAAATAACGCGTTCGGAATGATGATGGAACCAAAACTCATCCTATCATAAAATGCAAAAACCATTAGATCAAAAATGACGTACTGTCCTGTAACTTCTTATTGGACAGTTACCGTGATGAGACGCTCAGTGCGTGAATCAGTTTTGAAATCGGAAATATAAGTAAAAATAGATGGATACTAAACCCGTATTCAGGCACGAGTATTAGTGCAGATATCGGAATTGCCTAACTACATCAGCATACACTCAAATAGAGACATCTCAGCAGAACATGGGTGAAACATGTGCCTCGAACTTGAATTCCAAGTTCTCGACGAAAAAGAGAGAAAACAGATGTCGGATGCGCCTCAGGCAGCATACATGGCGAAACTATAACATAAGTGAGTGTTAGGTACGTACTCGTTTACTCTCGTCCATATCAGCCTTGTTTCCTACCAGGATCTTGTTCACATTGTCAGACGCATGCTGCTCAATGTTCCTGATCCAGTTCCGAATATCTGATGCATGCCGAGTCATGTCAACAGCGAGATTCCTCCTTTTTCACCGACATGCCATGTTTAAAACAAGATCGCCATAAGAAGAACAAATCCCTTGCGATCCAAAACTGATCAAATGCAATAAAGACAAAAAAATTGCAGAAGGATGGATACTGTTGAATGAAGATTCATCTGTCACATCGTAGACCAACAATATTCCCATTGCTCCTCTGTAATAAGCTGCACATCAAAGAATCAAAAAACGTACAGAAAATATTCCAAGACGGCAGGAGTGACATAATACAGTGCAAAAGATGCGATAAATTCTACATACCGTGAACAGTTCTCTAGTTCGACCAAAATTTACACTTTTCTCAAAATTATGCCATGAATCGTTCAAACACTAGCGGAGACACGCTGGAATTCCAAATGAATAGTACACTCGCGCACTACAATTGCTGGCATTGAAAGCCATGTACGGGAGTATAAACCAACACAAGCACTTCACATTCATGATGACATGACGAAGACGAACAGAACTAAAAGTATGTGCCCACGACGAGATGCACGAACAAAACACCTGTGAGGCAAAACACCGTTTCGAGAAGATAAACACGAGATTCAACAATAGAAATCTTAGCGTTCATAATTTAATTAAACCAACCAGATCCTAAGCGACTTTCCCAAGATACTCTTAAATGAATGCCCAATAAAGCATACCCTATCGTGGTGATGAAACTCGTCGTGAAAGAGTCGTCGGAAAAACGAAGGAGAAGACAAGACTTCCCAACCCCTGCAAATGTCAATTACAACGCAAAGCAGACCGTCATTGACACAACCATGTACGGGACACATCAACCTAGATGTCATTTTGTTACAAAAACCGCACTCTTCATAAGCACGCAAGCCTCTAGTCCTCAAGTACACGAAGACCTATTGCAAATACAGACTAGGACCAGTACGCTGGTCAAGGAACATGAAAAACACTCGTCATTAGCACAACTCGAATAAACTGCGGCTCAAGCGAGTTGAGTCCCAGATATCGTAACGAGAGCATGAGCGCACTACAAGATTAATGCTGCTACTTGTGCAGTGTGGATGATAAAATGTGAAAGACAGCGGATAGTTTTAATATCTCACTGCATTCACCGGCTGACAATACGGTAAATGCCATATAACTCATAAAACAGCTATTTAAAGTGTGCTTGTATCGATTAACTTGTTGGAAAAGCAACGCCTAACACTCGCTTTTCGCCGATACTCAAGCTCACAGAAAACATCCTCAAAATGCCGAGAGAGAGAGAGCTCACTAAGACCGGGATTGAATTCTCTCGAGGTCAGTACACATACCGCTGTCGCCGATTAACAGCAGCTTGATGAGGTAATCGTAGTCGGCCCGAGCTCGTGATCCACCCGCGGCCATGACGGCTAGTTGCAGCCCTTCACAAGATCCAACTTGACCCTATCTCCACGCTGTCTCTCTGTCTCACTCCTTGTTTACCGGTGCCGACAAAGCTCTGTTCTCCAAAAAAACGAACTCTTGAGAATCAGATAACAAAAACCTCGCACTGAAAAGCAACAGCGCAAAGAAATATCGTCTCACAGCCGAGACTCTTCACTTTAACCTAGGTTTCAGTGAAGCTCAATTCACAGCTGCTAAAGCTCGTAGATCAGATCACTCCCGCATTTCGATGAAACGGCATCTCAACAAATTTCTCACACCTTAAGCTTACTTCCGATTCGTCAGATCGCCGAACACCAAAACTCGGAAACAGAGCTTTCATCTACCAAATTCGAAACCTGAAAAAAAATACAGAATAGAACAGGAGAGAGCTGATTACGTACATAAGCTTAGTCGAGCAAGGGCACGCCTAAGATCTCTGCTTCGCAAGCGATCGACGGCGTTTTCGAAGCAAGCGCGGACACCACGACAGCAGAGGCACCGGAGCTCCAAGCTCGGGAAGAAAGGGAGAGCAAGCGAGCCAGCCAGGCCAAGGAGACCCCCCCTCCGACGTACATTCATCCATAGTTTCTCATTCGATTCTGTAGGGACGCCGTTCATATAAGGATGAAGTTCATCGTGACACTCATTTTCTAGAGAAGTTGGATGAAATGCATCCATATTTTCTCATTCGATGCTCTAGCAACTCCGTTCATTAAATGGATGGCGTTGATATTTGTGCTCGTACTCGAGCGGATGTGGATGAAATCCATCTGTAGTTTCTCATTCGATGCTATATCGACGCCGTTCATATATGGATGAAGTTGATCGTTGCGCTCATTTTATAGCCGAGTTGGATGAAATTATACGGTGAAACGCGACTCGGTAATCCGATCGCGGAAGTGGAGCACCCTCGTGGAGCCCCCGCAGTCCGGGGGATGATGTCTGCAGGAGGATGACATTCATCGATACTGCGAAGCGGTTCCATCACGGAAGGTGGATGCATGGATGAATGAATGGATGAATGGAGGAAGGTTGGCGTCACTCTGGTCTTCTCGAAGAACACTTGCCCACTTGAAAGACTCGCCACAACTGGCACATGAGATAAGTTGGACTCATGAAAAGATTCATCACGCTATGTTGGAGGAAGGGCACACAACTCGTGATAGAAAACATTAGTTCTTAAATGCAAATGTCAGGCATAATTTCTGAAGTAGTGTAGGGAAGAAGAATATTAATTCTATTAGTACTAGTTTATGTACCTGTTGTACCAACGGAGGGATTAAATGGAAAATGTAAAAGGTGCAACAATAGAAAACGTAAAAAGTGAAACCTGTTAAATAAATAAAATGTAAAAGGTGCAACTTACATACATGGAATGCAACGCATAACTGCACTCAAACTTTTTACTTTTCATCCAAAATGGGGTCTTGGGATTCTTTTATAGATGTAAATACAGCCCGTCATATCAACGGGATTATGTCCCCCCACCCTCTATCTCCGTGCCCCTTTATTCCCGTGCTCTCCTATCCTTATGCCCCCATATCCCCGTGTCCCCTATCCCCATGTCCACCCCCTTATTCCCATGCTCCCCTATCCTTATGCCTCCATTTCCTTGTGCCCCCTATCCCAGTGTCCCCCTATTCCCATGTCCACCCCCCTTATCCTTGTGCCCTCTTTTTGGTGAGAGAAAGTTTTGGGTGAGAGAAAGTTGTAGTGCAACTGCCAATGACCTGTTGTTAACATCTAGTGAAGCATATGTGATTTTACTTTACTCCATTTATAACTTTCCAATCCTAATCATGCCCGATCCTAATTGACTGACATCCAATTCAATTATATATAGAGATTATAGGTTTTCAAAGTTTAGAGAAAACATACTTGTATCAAGGTGTTTTTTGACGTTTCTTCTATTATAGCAAAGATAACATTTTTTCAAATAACAAGTGCCTTGCAAGCTCTATGCGCTGCCAACAATTTATTATACATATTTAGTATTCATTCTTGTTCAAAAAGTGCACAAGATTATAAAAAAATTGAATTTAAGATTGTTTGTTGCAAAGCTAAATGAGGGTAGGTAAACTCCTTGCAAAAGTTGCAACATTAAGCATTCCAACAACTAGCCATTTTATACTAATTAGCCAATTTCTTATGTCAATTATGATGAACTATATTTTATTTATTTAAAAGAAAACCCTTTAGTAACCTTTCAATTTGTTTAAATGAAAGTCCCATGATGACATTTTGATTAAATCAAATTTAAGTATGTGACATAACTTTATGTTATGTAATATTGCCCATTATAGTGAGTGGTGTATGTCACTTTGTGCAAATCAAATTCATTGAATGACTTTTCTTTATCCATTCAAATCACCTAATCATTCATATACACACTTCATGATAAAATCAATTTTAGAATCCATGACACAATTTGTGAACAATCCGTGATTGCATCATGAAGATAAGTGTGATGTTCTTTATGATTAGTGAGTGACATTAATGACCTTTTGACATACAAGTCCACAAGTAGCTTTTCAATACATTCAAAACATAGAGTTTGTTTCTTATTAAGTCACTTACAACATAGTTAGTAACACAATCCTTAACTTAATTAATGACACAATTTATAATGCACTTTGTGACTTGATTGTTCATGACATAGTCATTAACATAGCTAGTGAGTGACATTCTTATTCACTCAAATAAGTATTGTGCCATGATCTATGACACAATTGGTAAGCAACCTTTTGATTCACTTAAAATAGTAAACCTTCCAATTCACTCAAATGAGAGTTCATGACATAGTGAATAAGAGAGTCAGTACTACAATTATGTTACATTAAACTAAATCTAAACTACTCATGTAATTCTAGAATCTGAGTGAAAAACATAGGGAGATCTCCCTATATTGAGGGACATAGATCTCTTGATATTTTGCACACATTTCCCTATTTTTTTTTGCACACATCTCTTGATGCTCTACACACATATTTCAATGTATACTACACAACACCCAAGCACTACAAATCTCTCATTGTTTGTATAAGTCTCTTGCACTTCAATCATCGTTTTGGGCTTTACATAGTCTAGATTTGATTAACCCTTTAACGACCACACCCATTTTCACAAAATCCACTCAAAACAGGGGTTGTAAGCTTAGATTTAGAATTGACTCAAATATGAACCCATTTTCAATAATCCAACCGTATAAATGGGAAAGACACCTTGTTTATTATAAAACACCAAAATTTCAGCTACATCTGTTGTTGGAGGTGAAATATTACAATGATTGAGTGAGCCGTATGCGGAAAATCTCTAGTGTTTCATTCTTGTTTAGTTTTGAATGTTACCGCTTCATGCAAGTTTTGATTGTTACCGCTTCATGCAAGTTTTGATTGAGAAGAGCCTTACATTTCTAAAAAGTAGGGTTTCCCACCTTTCCAACAAGACTAGTTCCACACAAAATAGACAAAAATAGCAATCACAAGGTGTAGCTAAGTGGACGAAAAGGGTCAAAAAACCCACTTTCTTTGCTACCCTAAAATAATTCTACAAGAAATTTGATAATTGTTTTGGAAAATCTGGTCGGTGAAAACAATCAAGAATTGGCCTTAAATGTAAGATGACGTATTTTAAAGCCAAAATGACAACAACATTTCAGTGGATCTTCAAATACTACAATTATACAACTACCGTATATGAAAACAATTCAAGCGTATTTCTTAAGCAATTTGAATTTTTTTAGAATTGTGCAATTGAAATTTGACATTCTTCTTGCATACTTGATGTATTGTGTTGTTGCTTTGATCCATCTTTGACAAAAAAAAAGGATATGTATTTTGAAGCCTTGCCGTATAAACACCATTTTTTATCAGCTCACGTACCCAATTGCATTGTTATTTTTTTAGATGGATGCAAAATTCTTGTGATCACATGCATTCTTCAAGACCAAATTCCAAATTATTGAGTGATTTCAACCTACAGGCCAAAAACCACTCCTAGCGACCAAAACATGATTGCGTGGTCCTTAAAAGGTTAAATGGGGGCCCAATTCATGACACAATTAGTGATAACCAATGATAAAATCCATGACACACTTTGGAAGTAACCCTGTGATTCACTCAAATCAAATTACATAACTTGTGCCATGTTCCTTGACACAATCTGTGATACAACCCACAATAAAGTTTACAAGTCACATTTCAATTATATCCATACAACGCTTGCAAAAAAATTAGTCATTTAAAAAGAAGGGAAATTTTCATGGATACCCTTGAAGTTGGCAATATTTGCATAGATACCTTTGCTTTTTCAGAAATTGCACAAATACCCTTAGACCAAAATTTTCAAGCTTTTATTTTATTGTGCATGCCACTTCCCCTCTTCTTTTGTACGCACGTTGCTTCTTTTTTGTATCATTACATTCTTTTTTCAACATTAATCATGAAGGAAGTTCAAGTACAACAAATAAATGCCTAAAATTTATGGTCCAAGAATATTTGTGCAATTTCTGAAAAAATAGGGGTATCTATGCAAATATTGCAATCTTAAGGGCTATCCGTGAAATCTTCTTTAAAAAGATATACACATTTTTGTGAAAAAGTAATGAGTGTCTTGATTTTATTCTTACTTTAATTCTATCGAGAAATCTAAAAGGCAAAATTTAGGTTAAACATTTGTTCTATTGTGCATGATCAAACGGTTGTCTTGCTATGAGCCTTTGAGGATTTGCTCTTCACAAAAATTTAGTTGAATTCCAAATTTAATGTTCATGTACGCTTGGAAAAAAAAACAATGACGATTTGAAAAGAAAGAAACCCAATTTTACAATCATGGTAAAGGTGAAAAGTTTGAGGGCAACAATTATAGGTACGGTTATAGAACTTGAAGGAAAGTAGTCAAAAAGGCATATATTCAAACATTTTGTAGATAGTTTAATTACTCGTATATTCCATTCCAAACATTAGAAAACAAAAGTACTTAAAAAAACTTATAGTGTTCATCAAATAAGAGTGCTCAAATGTACTAAAATTGAGCGTTTTCTTAGTTTTTTGTTTTTCAACAATAAGTTGGTTATTACAATATAAATATTTTTATAGAAAAACGCTTTGTAGATTCCTATTAATTGTTGGTTGATCAACAATTAGCATAATAAGATTGAAAATTTAAAGAATCTAAAAACAAAGGGAAAAATCATTAAAAAAAGTTACAAATAAGGGCACAACTTGAAAACAATCATTTAAAGGGGCACATCCACAATATTGCTTTTGAATTTATTTACCACTTTGCCACAACCAACAGTAATAATGAAGCTTTGTTTTCATTCTCATCTTTTCCAAATCACCAAGATGTTTGGTTGCCTACTTGCAACTAAGTGATTCTTCCAAGTCAAGGTACCATGGAAGTTGCAAAATAACATGACACAAAAGCTAACTTTTATGGTCACAATCACTCAACATCAAGTGATGGTTCTAAATGTGATTTTTGGACTTAACTCAATCAAGTGGCTAAAATTGTTGTCACAAATGTGCAACAGTTTCAAATTTTTAGTATTGCAGAAGTCACATTTTTTGTTGTTGCAACAATAGGCAAGGAACTATAAAAACTTCAACATAAATGCAACACTTATTGAACAATTTCATGTTGAGAAAATGATACAACAATGTTGATAACTTTTGATTGTGCCTCCGTTTGCAATTATGTTGTGATTTTGCATTTTTATGTAAAATCTCTTAATTTTTTTTGATGTGCAAGTACTAAGTTCACTCAATGAGCAGTTGATTGATCAAAAAGTGATTTAACAAAATAATAGATTGTACTCAAAAAACCACACCATGTGTAAAGTGATGGATAAACAAGCCAGGGTTAACCCTTAAAGGAATGAGCTACTATACTACATAGTATGTATGCTATTGTATAATTGGCATTTGCTACCAACAATTTTTTTTAGTTTGGGATCTTGATTACCTCACTAAAATAGCATTAATCTATATTCTATCTTCTTTGTTGATCTCAAATGTAATAAAGGTGTGTATGCACTCCATATTCAAGAAAAATGCCTCATATTGTACTAGTTGCAAAAGCTGCCTGGTTGTTTAAGGGTTAAATAATATAAGGACATCACATACAAAGTACTACGGCTGCACAAAGCTTTGTGTTATTCTAAAACAATTCATAAACTTCATGCTACTAGTGATATAAGCACTAGTTGATTTTGTTCACTCAAAACAAAGATTTCAACACAAGTTTGACAAAAAAAAATCACTTTCTTTAGAGCAAAAAATAAAAAATAAATCTGTAATCTATAAAAAAAAAAACTGGCACTGCGACATGTCTGTTCAGTAGTTATTGACTGGTGTCACCGGCGGTAAGATGGGGGCATGGGCACATAGGGGGGGCACATGGGGGCCATGGGCACATGGGAGGCATGGAATGGGGCCTAGGCACATGGAATGGGGCATGGGCACATGGGGGACATGGGATGGGAGCATAGAAACACTGCATATTAGACTTCATTTGGCTTGCTAAATGGGTTTACAAACTCATACTTTAATAAAAAATAAGTTAGAGCAAAATTTCATGAAAAATCTAGAAAGAACAAATAAATTCACACTACAAATTTGTTTGTCATTTCTGATTTTCTTTTTCCTTTTCTATATCACCATGGAAGTTTGCTCTTAATGACATGAAATAGAAGTCCACATCAAGACTTCTAGTTAAGATAGGAGGGCTAGAAAATAACTTGGGTTCTAATTTAATTTGCATTCTAGGAAAGAGTGACATGTTCCTCCAAATATCAATTACTATCATTGACAAGTTAGGTAGGGTTAAATGGTCAGTTTATGGACCTCCTCCTTAGTATAGGAATGCATGTGAAAGCTGCCTGAGTGTTCAAGGTCGGAAGCCTTGTGGTGCAAGTTCTAAAGGAAAGCCCAGTTGGCAAACGATTCAAGCCAGCGAGGTCTGCCTTGGACAACGGAGATCATAGTTGTTTCACGCACTAGAATGCTAGATTCAACACGGAGTCCAACTTTCCTTTCTACATTGAGACAAAGGTAGTGTTGAAATGCCCGTGAAAATCAACATTTAATTAAAATCTAGCTATGTTTAACAAAAATATGTACTCTTAGTCTTGCTTTACACTTCATCAAAACCACTGAAATGTTGAGGAATGCAAACTCAAAAACGCGTTATTCATTAAATTGGGAAAAACAAAGGTACCATTTTATACTCCACCTTAAACCCAAAAAGTCACCTTCAACTAGATACAAAGGTATCAAATTTAATCTAAGCCACTAAGAATTTTTTCCTTGCACATTCCTTCTCTCAGGTGAGGGCACATATACCAAAAAAAACCCTATGAGTGGTTTTAGGTGGTCACTTGAAACCTTCACAAGTCCCAAAATGTAACGTTTTTCCCAATTTAACAAATAACGCATTCAAAACAAAATTTGAACGCTATGTTTACTGGTTTAATCAATTGTCACTTAAATCAATCAAGGACATCCTTATGCACCTGCAACTCTAAGCGTAAAATTAGGGCGTAGGCTGTGTAGTCAATTCTACTCTCAATCAATTCAAATCAGGAGCATCGTTCTCTTGTCGGACAGATTTTGAGGTCTGGTTGTTGTGTTATCTGTCTAACATCCGATCTTGTGCATGAAATGTCAAGTATGAGTAACATTTTTTTAAGAAGGTCATATTTAACAAATTGAGATAATTTGAAAACCTACTTTAAATATGACCCAAAATATAGATGGTAATAAGTGTATATTAAATTGAGATACTTCAATAAAACAAAACATTAATATATCAAGATCAGAAATAGAGAGTGCTTTATTTAAAAGTCAACTTAAAATTTGACTTTACTAGACAGATAGAGGGACTCTTGTTTGTCTATGACGTTGTGTTTGTTGAGTTGTCACCATGTTAGGGAAGATAACACTCATCAGGAGTGTCATTTGGGTCCTGTGCTAAGTGACATGGATCAAGAGAATGAATTCAACTCTCAACACTTCATACTATCATGTAGACATTGCTAGTCAGCATGGAAAACTCCTAAGGTAGACGGCTCAAGAACCGGGCATCTAAGGGTTGAAACTGAATTTTGGGGAGGTGAAACTTCTTGAAATATTTTTAAGTAAATTTTGCTTGAAAGATAAGAGAAATTGACATCTAACCCAACTTGTTTCATATTTTCTGGAGCTTTGTAAAATTAGTTATGAAATTTTGAAGTGGAAAGTCATAGGGCTCTAAAACCGTGCACCTTCTTAAATGTACACTGCTTGTACATTATTGAAAACTATAAAAAACAACATGTATGTGCAAGGTACATTTAAGAAGGTGTACGGTTTAAGACGGTGCACGGTTTATGAGCCGTCTACCTTATACCATGGAATGTACCTTCCGAAACCCACTACACTAACAATGATTTTTAGTGCTGACAACACTAATTACATAGTCACTGTAACTCTAAAATGTCAACAAATTTTTTGAATGTTATTAAACATTAAATGCCAACATGAATATTAATTGCGAACCAATCTTCCACTAGAAATCAAAAGACCTTGATAAGGTGGAAGCTCCCATACCCAATAACTTAAGCAATTTTGCAACAACCTTCAAAGATTTTGAGGCAGTTTTTTTTTTTTTTTTTCCTATATAGGAAGTAAAGAAGTATTGAGATTGCAAAATTGTGTAAACCTCAAATTACTGTGAAATTTGGGAGTCAAAATGTGTTCTAGGCTCATGGCCAATATCTAAATGTATGCAATTCCACCAATAGCCAAACTACTTTTAGCTCATTACTTCTCACCTCACTTTAGGACATGTGATATGACTTAAGTGACCCCAACCTTGAAAAGGACAGAAAAAACGCATTCCAAAGCACCTATCCTTGCTCATGGTGGAATACTACAATATTATTCAACAAAAACACAAATTTTCAACTAAATGAGGACTAGAATTAAGTTACATTATAGGGCAAATGATAACACTAAATTTCATTAAGGTAGCAACACCCATAAGCATGAAACTGAGGATTTTGGAGTAGGATAATCAATTGATGAACTTTGAAAAAATTATTGTCAAGTTAGGAAGAGGAAATCAAAAATATTGGCATCAATTTAAAAGTTCCATCTGTAAGCATTTGTTCACAAAGATTTTTCAAAGTTCAAAATCACTGAAAATGTATAGTCTTGTGTAGGAGATGCTAAAAAAAAGTTGCTTACTGGAGTCTTTAGTGTGCTCATACACTCATAGTACTAATGTGAGGAGTCCTTAAATAATGCAATAGGGAATTCAAAATTGTCATGCCAAGTCACCCGAAACCATCACTTTGTCACTCATAACCAATTTTTTTGTATTTGTCATTCATTGACACAAATATGGCGCATAAGCAACACCAATGGGACACTCACGGAGAGGGGTGTCGCTACCTTAGTACTATTTTTTGAATAGTTTACCAATACCTCACAGCAGCAGTGACTGTTCGTTTGAGAGGTAACAGTTTGGCTTGAGCCAAGGCAAGCTTGATCTTCTCGTTGCATTTGCACAGTTTATGAGCCTTCTACCTTACACTAACAATGATATTTAGTGTTGGCAACACCAATTACAAACTGTAACTCTAAAATATCAACAACAATTTTGATGCTATCAAACACTAGAATGAATAGATGCCAGCATGAATTATATTAATTATGAACTAAACCTCCACCGGAAATCAAAAGTTTTACCTAGATAATTCACCTTGCACTATAGCATTGTTCAACATGAACACAAATTTTCAACTAAATAAGGATTGTCTAGAATCAAATTACATTATAGGGCAAATGATAACACTAAATTTCATTAAGGTAGCAACACCCATAAGCATGAAACTGAGGATTTTGGAGTAGGATAATCAATTGATGAACTTTGAAAAAATTATTGTCAAGTTAGGAAGAGGAAATCAAAAATATTGGCATCAATTTAAAAGTTTCATCTGCAAGCATTTGTGCACAAAGATTTTTAAAAATCCAAAATCACTGAAAATGTATAATCGTGTATAAGAGATGCTAAAAAAAGTTGCTTACTGAAGCACTTTGTCACCCACAACCAATTTTTTTTGTATTTATCATTCACTAACACAAATTTGGCGCATAGGCAACCCCCAATAGGGACTCACGGAGAGGCTGTCGCTACCTTAGTACTATTTTTTGAACAGTTTACCGGTACCTCGCAGCAGCAGTGACTTTTTGTTTGAGAGGTAACAGTTTGGCTTGAGCCAAGGCAAGCTTGATTGTCTCGTCGCGTTTCATGTGATCCAACCTTCCTACCTTACACTAACAATGACATTTAATGCTTGCAACACCAATTACAAACTGTAACTCTAAAATGTCAACAACGATTTTAATGTTATTGAACACTAGATGTCAGCATGAATTATAATATTAATTGTGAACGAAACCTCCACCAGAAATCAAAAATATTACCCTAGATAATGCACCCTGCTGCACTACAGTATCACCGCAAAGTCTTTTTGATTTCCCTGTGTGATTTCAGGAATTCTTCACGTTTTCCCTGTGAGATGTCCAACATTTCAGTGTATTTCTTCTATGATTTTTCCCTGTCTCTCATTTCCTTGTGTAGAATTCCTGAAATCACACAGGGAAATCTGAAAGACTTCGCTGTGTATTATTCAACATGAACACACATTTTCAACTAAATGAGGACTAGAATTAAGTCACATTCTAGGGTGAAAACACTAAATTTCAATAGACAGTACTGTTTTTTGAACAGTTTACTACCGGTACCTCGCAGCAGTGGTGACTGTTCGTTTGAGAGGCAAAAGTTTGGCTTGAGCCAAGGCGAGCTTGATGGTCTCGTCGCGTTCCATGTGACCCAGGTTGCTCTCCGCTTCCAGATGGCTGCACACACGTTTGGAAGGGTCGAGAACCCCGTGGAAGTGGAGCACGCGGGCCTCGGAGCCGTTCACTTGGAGTCCGCCCTCGGCTGGCTGAGCGGCGCGGTGCACGCCCCCGAGGATGGCGAACTTGGTGTTGGCGATCCACTTGCGCCGCCCGATTTGAGCGAAGCACACCCACGGGTCCTCGTCGAAGCTCTGGCACTCCGGTTGGCTGTAGTGCCACAGCATTCGTTCCACGGCGTACTGCTGCTGCTGCTGGTCCCCCATTGGGCTTGTATCTGGGGCAGCGCAGTGAGCGATGTCGGCGGGAACGTTGCCCACGGAGATCCAGGGGAGGTGTTTGTGCTCGTCCAGCAGGCCATCCAGAGTCAGTGGAGGACGGATCTGTGTTCAAAGCAGTCAAGAAAAACAACTCTTTTTATCCATAAGCACAAGTAAGAGAGTAGGTACTTAGAACAACACTAAGGTAGAAGAACCTAAAAGTGACACTTACTTCAGATGTGATGGTTTTGAGGGCGTTTTGAGAATCTAATGGCATGCGCTTGTTAGTAAATGGTCACAAATGTAAGTAAATTTTTTTTGGAATTTTTGAGATTGTATAAATAAATTATGAATTGTTGAAGGTAACTCCCTAGACGCCTAGACTGACCTATTGTAGACACTAGACCCCCAAAAATGTGACAACAAAGAGACTGTGTCACAACAACAAAAAGACCATCTCACATCCAATCTTAGACCGTCACCTACACAATTTATGTTCCTTTATGTTAACTTGCATGTTTGGTTTGGATGCCTGCATGTCTTGTTTGGGTGCAGCCATGCAGGAGCATGCAGCTTTAGGTTTATTTCTAAATGCCACTAAACTACTAGTGTCACTTTTAGGTTCTTCTACCTTACTCTTCATACCTTAACCCTTTAAAGACCACACATATTTTCCCAAAATGCACTAGAAATTGAGGCAATAAGATTAGATGTGCATTTGAATCAAATATGGACCTAAGTTGAATAATCCAACTATACAAATGTGAAAGACACCATCATTTGTTGCAATTCATCAAAATTTCAACTACATCTATTGTTGAAGGTGAAATATTATAATGATTGAGTGAGCCATATGTGGAGAACCTCTAGTTTTCATGCTTGTGTGGTTTTGAATGTTAACACTTCATGCAAGCTTTGATTGAGAAGAGCCTTACATTTCTAGAAAGCAAAGTTTCCCACCTTTCCAACAAGACTAGTTTCACTCAAAATAAACAAAAATAGCAATCACAAGGTGTAGCTAAGTGAACAAAAAGGGTCAAGAATCCCATTTTCTTTGCTACCCTAAACCTTCAAGAAATTTGATAATTGTTACAAAAAATCCAATCGGTGAAAGCAATCAAGAATTGGCCTTAAATGGAGGATAAATTTTTTTAAAAACAAATTGATAGCATCATTTCAATGGATTTTCAAATAGTACATGTACTACTACCATATAGAGAAACAATACAAGCGTATTCCTTGAGCAATTTGAATTTTTTTAAGATTGCACAATTGAAATGTGGCATTCTTCTTGGATGTTTGATGTATTGTGTTGTTGCTTTGATCCATCTTTGACCAAATATGGATACGTATTTTGAGGCCATGATGTATAAACACCATTATTTATCAACTCCCGTATCTGATTCTATTGTTGTTTTTTGGGTTGGATGCAAAAAAATTGTGATCACAAGCATTCTTCAAGATCGTTTTCCAAATTGTTGAGTAATTTTACTATATAGGCCAAAAACTACTCTCTCGAACCAAAATATGGTTTGGTGGTCTCTAAAGGGTTTAAAGACAAATCACATCACAACCGTCATTTAATCCTCAAACGTCCCATGGGCATAGTAGATATACTTACCATACAATTGGCGTTTACTACAAATGAAAAGTTTTAATTTGGGATCTCAAATAACCCAATAAAATTGCATTGATCTATATTTCAATTCTTTATTAATCTCAAATAGGAAAGGTGTGGATCTAATCCAAATACTAGAAAAATACCTTGTATTGTATTGACTACAAAGGTCTTTCAAATGTTTAAGAGTTAAAACAACTTGATTCTTACAATATTGCTCTTTGTGTTAGTGGCTACTTGTCAATTAAATGGCAACCAAGTAGTGTCATTTAGCTAATGATATGTTTGTCACTTGGTGTTAAGAGTGTCATTAGGAAATCTTTGGACTATAACGACTTTACTAACATTACTCGTAACTCACAATGCAAATATCTCTTCATAACTGGAACTAATTACTAAATACAAGCACTTTTTGAACTTGTGTTTGTTAATGAGTTTGTATTGATTTCACCTGACTGAAAAAATAAAAACTTTACATTTATTTTTGCTAGCCTCTTAGTTATAAAGTAGATCACCACCTTTATAGAGTATGGTTACAGCTTGATGATAGCACTATTCACATGATTGTGTTTCAATGATAGATAGGATGTCCACCTTTTTTTTTGTGGAACCAACAAAAAAAAATGAAAATTCTTCCAATTTAGAGGGGAACAAATTGATAATGACCATAAAAATGGTATGAATGATAAATTGCATGCTCCAATGATGTGGTAGTAAGTTACCCTGAAACCTGCCTCAAAAGCTTGGACGTGTAGACAAATAACACGTTGGTTTATTTTTTCTACTTTATGGACACCTTACTAGTTTGCTTATTGGTGCTAATCGGTTGGTGTAGGAGGATTAGCAAACTGATGAATCTAAGTATAAAAAATTGGCAATCTAACGTTGATACACGTATTAAAGCAGCATTAGACCCAAAAAAAAAGGTAAGTTGCAACAGTAGTTCAATAATTTTCTTTGTACCTGTAAAAACTCATCAAAATCGAAGAAGAAAACGTAATCTGCAAGGAATTGCGCTCGTTGGAAGCAATCGTTGATAAACAAGATTTGATGGTAATACCAGGCCGGATACAAACTCTGAATTTGAGTGCTCGCCAGATCTGTGATGTGGAGAATCCCCGCCTCGACAAACTCCTTGAAATGGTGCCGCTCGTCATCCCGCAGGCCTCCCACATTGTAAAAGAAAAACAGTGCATTACCCTTCCATATGTGGTTGTGATAAAGGAGCCAAGCTTTAATCCAATCGGCATTCACGTGGCCGTGCATCGGAGGTCCACAGAAGGCATACTTGTGAGGTTTCTGTAAACGTTTGACATCTCGGTGTTAGATATCTATTTTGGTAACATAGAGTGTTGAAAGTACTTACTAGTGTCCATGGTTGAGAGGAGGACTACTTAAAACCACTAGTCTTACTCCATTTCTTGATAAAATTCGCAATCAACTAAAAAGTTCTGATTTAGTTTAGAAAAACGTGCAAAAAGCATATCAATGAATCATTTTCAAGAGCCGCACCTGGGGATCGACATCCAATTGAATGCCATTTAATTCTAGAGAAAATTTCATGGATACCCCTAAAGTTTGCAATATTTTCATAGATACCCGTAGAGTTTGCAATATTTTCATAGATACCCATGCTTTTTCAGAAATATCACAAATACCTTTGGACCACAAATTTTAGACATTTGCTTTGTTATGCACGTCACTTCCTTCAACCTTTGTGCGCACACTACTATGTTCTTGTTATGCGTGTGCACAAAGAAAGGAAGGGAGTGACATGCACAACAAAACAAACACCTAAATTTTTTGGTCCAAGGGTATTTGTGATATTTCTGAAAAAGCAGGGGTATCTATGAAATTATTGCAAACTTCAGGGGTATCCGTGAAATTTTCCCTAAATTCTATTGAAAGGAAGACAAAATGTGTAGAGATTTGATCGGTACCTCTTTCGGAGGCTTGAGAAATAATGCGACGTCACCGTTGTGTTCATCAAGAACAACAGAAGGAACATCCTTTTCCCATCGATGGTACGTCAAGGAAACCCTAATGACAAGCTGCCCGCCATGACCATCAGCACCAACGTCGTCGCCAAAAGTGCAATTCACGATGGCAGGAACGTACGTCGCCCCATTCTCATCAAATGGAATGTAAAGCATGCTCGCATTCGCAACAATCACACTCGAATTCAGTTGGCTTCCATTTGAAGCCGAGTGCCACTCACAAGTGTGCACGACTTTCTGTCTGTCCCAGTCACGGACAACCTGTGCTGAGATCCCGACTACATGGAAGGTCTTCAGCGAAACTCGATACGAACTGAACTTGATGAAAGCGTAGTGCGGTATGGACGTTGGCTGATATGCTCGTTGTCGTACTGCTCTGCTCTGTTCAACGATAGCAGATGAATAAGCGGATTCCGGTTCACCAGCCTCCGGCTCTACTGAGCGGGAGAATCTCTCGACCTGGGAACGATGAACGGCTGACATTGGAAACTGGAATAAGACCGCCAGGAGTATTGAGAAGAGTATCACTCGTGCAATCTCCGATGATCTGTTGTTTGTTGATGGCCTGGCTGCCGGCTTGCTTGGTTTCCATCCATGTCCAGACATTTTGAAGCCTTTAATCAGCTCACAGATACATACATCTCCCGTCTTCGTAATACACCAGATGAATCAAGAATGTTGCTGCCACTGTATGTTGATTCTAGCAACAGTTGCTCTTTTCTTGATTCCAGACAATTGTTGCAGACATCTGTTCAATTGAAAGTCTGGAAGAATTAGATCATTAGTGTTCCTTTGAGAACCATTTCTCTCTAGGGTCGGTGATTCTCCATCAAGGGAGAACGATCGGAATTAGACAAATGGATATTGACGGCGGACATAGTGTCACGATACCTTCGTTGAATGAAATTTACCGGGACGAAAAGCGCAAACCAGATTATAAGAAACTTATGCTAGCGTTTCTTGAATTCGTAAATCGAAAGCTATTTTTTTGTCAGTGCTTCGAGTGATCCATTTTTGGACGACTCTTGTATGAAACTATTAATACCTTGTCTCCGTAATTTCAGAATCTTGAGACCGGCAGAAAAAGACAGTTCATTGGTCGATTTCGGCGTGACTTTTAACGACGGAAGCTGCTGCTTATGAATAAGAACCGCATTTTTGTGACGAGAAGCATCGCGTTCAAAAGAGAAAAAAAGAAGCATCGCGGTCCTAACAAGGTTACCTCATACTAAAGGAGAAAGATAAATTTCGTATTAACAAGAGTCCGTCCCTTTGTTAAATTTCGTGACTAGCAAAACTGCCACTCCGCAACCTCGAGTAAGTAGTCCTGGACCACTCCAGACTAAATTGAGTCACCTCAATTCACGCTCCTCTCAGAAATAAACCTGAATGAAAGGGAAATATCAAAGAAATTTATGCAGAATGAATTACTCCAATAACAACCGTCGCGTGCACTGGAACGGCTTCAATACGATAACGAAGTGAGGATTGCTACGGTAGCACGATAGAAAATGAAGTACTTGTAAAGCTCAGATCATGCCGAATTTGTGCATTCAAAGAGGAAAATGTGTTACGAAGTGCAACAAGAAAACATAAATAGCATTTAACGGTTTGTTAGAAAGCCAAAAAAACAGAGCCGACTGCGTGCATGAGATGTGAAAACATGGCAGGACTACTGCTACGGTAGCGTCATGGACGATCACGGACTCTCACTGGATCACTGGATGTCCTAAAGTACAAACCATGACAAATTGCCGCATAAGTTCGAGTACAGCATCATGTGCGTGCAAAGGAACGCTGACACAATCACCATAGCGGCTTCAACATATGCAGTCCTTCGGCCATTGCACTCCAATTTAGTGATTTAAAAAATAGCTAACGTAGAGCGCCAAGAACTAAGCTAAGTTATAACACTCTCGTCGTTTTTTTGTTCAGTGAAACGCACTCAGAACGACGGAATATAATTGCAAACGGCTTCAGTAGGAGCAACGGAAGAAAAAACGTACAACGAAGCCATGGCCGCCATATCTGCGGACTTTGAATCCCGGAGGCTTTTGTTCGTCGCCGTAGTACTTGCATTGGCTATGGCGTCCTTTTACAGAAGCTGTCCGTTCGAGTTGTCAGTAATCATGCCATGACGGACGTTCCTACGACGTACGACGTACAATCTTTAGCCATTGAAGAAGCACTTTGCTATCACGCTAGGAGGTTCTAATTCGGCTCAGGCTCTAAAATGGATCACCTTATCAAATGTATTATTGTTGTACATGTTGTTTTACATAGGCTGTACAGAAAAGAAAATGTACATTTGAAGAGGTGATCCATTTTAGAGCCCTATGTCATTTTAATTCAGAAATTTATAACTAATTTCACAAAACTTCAAAAAATATGAAACAATTTGGGTCAAATGTCAACTCCTCTTGTCTTTGAAGGGGAATTTACTGAAAAATATTTCAAGAAGTTTTGTCTCCACAAAATTCAAAATTTAGTTTCAGCCCTTGGACGATCCATTTATAAGCCTCCTACCTTACGCTGATTAAAAACTGTGTTCTTGCTTACGAGCAAACCTCCTCCGAGGAAAGCTAGTTGAAAAGAGAGGAAATGAAAAGAAGAATGGTAAGAATCTTGAGAAACCGTGGTTTCTTTGAAGTATGCTCTGCGCATCCAACGTGGAAGTTGGCACAAGACTAATAAAATAAGTAAATGTATTTTTTCCGCTTGAGCATTATAACTCAAAAGTTTAGTAAGAACAAGAAATTGTTTATTGGTTGTAGGGGAGTTTTTTATTGGTCGTAGGAGAGGAGGCTTTACATCAAGAGGAACTACCTTGAGGAAGTGTGAGTAGGTACCTTATTCAAAAAGCAAGTCAAAGTTACAAGGACAATGTTTGTTGAAGTGTAGTTGCTTGTTTATCATTCATGAGTGACGTGTGGAATAAGCTCTATGAAAATGATGGCATGTACTTCTCCTTTTTATTTACAAGTATGCCTCGTGCATGCTTTGAGTTGTGTTTCTCTTAATTTCTTTTGACTTTTCAAGTGACTTTTTACCACCCCTTTTCTTGCATTTTCCTTTCCCTACCCCTTTTTGAATTTCAAATCTTGGGTGACATAACATACACCCAATGTTTGGCATCTTATACTTTATGATAGAGAATTTCAAACTTATAAAAGAGAATTTAGAAAACACTCCAATGACTTTTCACCCTCCCTTTAGGTGCCTTTCCATTTCTAGATTCCATTAGAACTTGTGGTGTTAACAAAGAATTATATCATGAGACATGTGAACAACTTGCTCTTTATAGTATAGATGTGGTAATGTCCGTAGTTCTATTTTAGTTTTGTTTCCATTTAGATGCAACTACTTGCATCTACACAAAAATGTATTATTGTTTTGCATCTCAATCTTGTGGTATTGTTGTGTTCTTGAATAAATGACAAGTGAATGCTAGAATGCTTATTTTAGAATTTGAAATTTCAGTTGATTGTGACCAACTACAAGGTGTCAAAATAGCTTCTTGAAGAATTTTTATTGTGAAATTTTCATGTCATTTTTTTTTATTACTTTTGCACACTAGTTTTGCTTAGGAAATATATATTCTTTACCTTGCTTTTATTGAAATTTTCATAAAAGGGGGTTGTTTTAATTTAAGAACTTTAGCATCACTTTAAAAGAATTAGACACTGTTTGTTCAAAACATCAACTTTGAAACATTCTATTCTTAATCTTGATCTAAAATATGGACATTTGGGATACTAAAGGATTAAGCAACATATCAAATCCATGCATTGAATGTTTTTTTTTTTGTAAGGGTTGGCCCTTTAATGATAAGGCAACCGTAAAGTGGTTGATTGATATTTGCTTTGACAACACTTGACTTTCAAGTGTTAATAACATTTTAGCATGGAAATTTAGAAGGACCAAAAAATAATAGGGCACCTCACACATAGCGAATTTTTTTTGGTAATAATGAAGATAGTTGTCAAGCCTATCTCTCATTTTCATGTTTGTGTTTTTTTCTTTTGCATCATGTAAATAGGTACTTTACACTGATCATTCAATGAAGCACATTGGACTCATCATTAATGGTGCAGCCTCTGTAAAGCCAAGCTTAAAATTGATTAGAAAAAGTCAATTCTCAAGTAGTTTAGAATAGTAGAATATATTTCATTAAATGTCCCATACACTTAATTAACACCATATTTGTTAAATTGGGAACAAGAGTACATTTTGGGACTTTGAGGTGATCACCTCAAATTGAGCTTGCAACGTTTTTTTGGTGCACTTGCCCTCACCTGAGAGGAGGAATTTGCAAGGGAAAAAATCTTAGTGGCTCAGGCTAAATTTGACACTTATGAATTTGGTTTAAAGAAACTTTTTGGGTTTGAGGTGGAGTATAAATTGGTACCTCTGTTTTTCCCAATTTAACAAATATGGTGTTTAATGTAGGGTCATCAATAACTCAAAAAACTTGTTTGATAATCTAGATTGCAAGTCAACAAGGTCTAATGTCACATTTGATTAAAAATAGACTATTGTAGGTTGAGAGCAAATTCGGCAAGTCTTTGCCAAATTGATTATTTTATGAGAAAAAATCAATGTGGCATTTGATTTCATAATTAAACAAGACCAGGCACTTTTAAAAAAAATTGTTATTATTTGGCATTCAACCAATTTTTTAAAGTAGAATAAAGCATTTTTCTAAGCATCTTCCACTTTCTGAAATTAGCCCTTGGTAAGAAATTTGTAGTAGATTGAGCCCTTTTGGAACCAACCTTGCCCTTTCATTGTTGGTTAAGCTTAATGACTTGTATAATATCCAACATTTCAATTTTTTGGTTTGTTTGACATGCAACATTTTTGAAAAATAATTTATAGAATAATTAGGCAAAATTTCAAGGAATTATTTTATGCCGAATCTGCTCTCAACCTACAAGTATTCATATAATTTTGGATTTTGGAAGCAAAACATAGAGAGATCTCCTTATGAAATATGGATCTCTTGATGTTTTGTACTCATATCCTAATGCATACTAGCAGGTTGGGGGACGTCAGAACTCTACCGGTAGTAGCCTAAAAATGCCTTCACCCTAATGCATACCACACATCTCCTAATTTTTTGTGTAGGTGTGTTGTAGTTCAATTATTATTTTTGCAAGGTTAAAATTCAGTTGAACGTGGCTTTATAACTACTAGGCACATATAAAAAAATTCCTTCTCAATTGTGGTTAAACTCAAAAACATGTGAATAATGTATGCAATTTCAGTTATATGATAACCTGACGTCAAAGTTAGTTGGTAAATTTTTAGATTCCAAAATCTTAAACATTATGAAGAGATCGTTGCACTCTCTTCGAAAATTGCATATTTATTATCTAAAATTGCCAAGGTTTGCTTGAAGGCACACTCTTGCATTTGAATCATCCTACAAAAAGTAGTCCAGAAAATACACCACAAAAACCTAAAGATTTTGCTAATTCAAATCAACAAAAAATCAGCTTTTTTCTACCCAATATCTCTTTATCTCTCATTAAAAAATTCACGTGATTGATCAATTCAACTCCAACTAGAAACACACCCTCCCAAGTTTCCTCTCTCATGTGAGCAAAATCACTACAGTAGTTCTACAAGCAAAGTTTAGGTTTTTGCAACGTGTTCCCTCCTATCTCTATAACGGTGTGTCTTGCAACACCCACAAATGCAACTAAAGTTAGCAAACCTTTTTATCGAATTCTTCCTTACAATTATTTACATAAGTACTATCAAAACCACCCCAATAACACCACATCGGTAAATTGGAACAACGTGTACATTTTAGCAATAATACCAATTGAATTTAAGGTGAATGCAAATTATTATTTTAATTCTAAAAGTAGCCTTGTGCATGATTTATTGCAAATATGTGAATCTGTAAGATGAACGCATGTTTTCTTGAATTGCAAAAAAAAAAAAAAAGAGTATTAGTGGAACTTGACATCAAGTGCTAATAGGCCTTCATTTGATATTTAAGACTTAAAAATTTTCCGATTATATTAATTATGATGATTATTGTCATGTTTTAATGTTTAGCAGATCTAGTAGTGTTTTTTAAAGCCACTGGAGCTACTAATTTGAAAATCACATTTAGTATCTTTGGTATCCTGAAATGAAAGTCTTTTTTATGAGCTTTCAAAAAGATAACCAAAAAAGGTTACAAGCGTCTCTCCAGTTGCTCTCTTAGGGTTTGACACACTTCAAGCATGGATGGTAAGCGCTTTGGGCCCCTCAAAATTCTCTCGTGGCACTCCATCCTAGTTTGTCAAAGCAATGACCCTTCAAAACACTATTCATCTTAAGTTTAATGAGCTTTATCTTATACTCCCCTTGGTGAACGGTTAAATGACTATTAATGAGGTATGCTTTAGGGTGCAAGGGTCATGTTTGAAGTGCAAGGGTGGAGAACAAGAATTTTGAGTGCCTTTCAAAAATAGATACTTTCTCTTGAAGTGTTAAGCTTGAAGTGCAAGGGTGGAGAACAAGAATTTGGAGTGCCTTTCAAAAATAGATATTTTCTCTTGAAGTGTTAAGCTTGAAGTGCAAGGGTGGAGAACAAGAATTTGGAGTGCCTTTCAAAAATAGATATTTTCTCTTGAAGTGTTAAGCTTGAAGTGCAAGGGTGGAGAACAAGAATTTGGAGTGCCTTTCAAAAATAGATATTTTCTCTTGAAGTGTTAAGCTTGAAGTGCAAAGCTAGAGATGCTCTAACTTTCAACTAATCTCTAGATCCAAAAGCAAAGACAATCACTCTACAACAACACAAGCTCAACACCATTGTGATTCTTTGGCAAGCAAAGGCACAGGGTGGCAGCCTTTAATTTTATTTGCTAGTCCCAAAATTGACACTCAACAATGCAAGAAAATTTGGATAGAAATGGATAGAATCATTGACGTGTGCACCTTCATCCATAAAATATACAAATATTAGTAACTTCCATCCAAATGTTGGCAAACCTAATGTTTTCTTGGGGAGGGACCTGGCAAATTCATCCATTTCCTCGCCCAAATTTTCTAGAATTATGCTAGCCAGTCACAAATTCAAGCAAGATTTTGGCCAAAATTTGCCCGAAATTTAAACGCTGCTGGCCGTGGAGACTGGTCATGGACACTTTGCAGAAGAAATGTGATCAGAAAAGGCAGGATGCACACTGCTTTTCTCTTGAACCTTCACGGCTTCACATTCAATCTGCCATTGCTGCCCATGGACAACGAACGAACCCTGTTATCTCACGAAGCAATAATCCCCGTATTCTAATCCCAAGTTGTGACAATGCAGTCACTAATCTGATCTTGAGAGAGAGAGAAATGGTTGGTTGTCAAGAGAAATATCAGTGTCACGTACTCCATGCAAATCATGGTAACTTGTCCGTATTCTCCAACATGGACCTTCGCAACGCAAAAACATGACCGACGTGACGCCAACTTGCTCACGTAATTTGCTGTTGCCAAGTACATGAAGCTGACGCCATAGCACTATTGCGTGATGCATTGGTATGGTGTCATCAAATGACTTGTTTTGTGCATTTTTGGGGGCCATTTATGAGGTCTAAATTGTATATGGCAAGTCATTTGTAATCTTATAAAATGTCTAATGTAAGTCGTACGAAGTCATCAGTTGTTACATTTAATCAAAGTTCATAAGTAACCTCCTCAAAAGAGTATTTACTAAATACCCATTCAAGGGCATAAAATTCAAAAGTCCCACAATCAGTTTTTTTCCCAGATCAATGGCTAGTCATCTAATGTCATACTAACCTTGCGGGATTGGCTTTGGCATACTTCCAAGGACATGGTTTATGCAATGTTGCAAGCACCATTTTGAAGTTGCTTTTCTTTGATTGTGTTATTAGAATTTAAGAGCCCAACATAGTTTAATCCTTTAGAGACCACCAAACCACATTTTGGTTCATGAGAGTGGTTTTTGGCTTATATAGTAAAATTGCTTAACAATTTGGAAATTGGTCTTCTAGAACGCTTGTGATCACAAGAATTTTGTATCCAACTATGGAATCAGGTTTGTGAGTTGAGAAATAATGGTGTTTATACAATATGACCTCAAAATTCATATTCATATTTGATCAAAGATAGATCAAAGCAACAACACATTACACCCAATATCTAAGAAGAATACCAAATTTCAATTGTGCAATCCTAAAATATTTCAAATTGCTTAAAGAATGCGCATGGGTAGTTGCAAGAAACACTTCATGATTTTGTCTCAAACACCTTTAAAACTGGTAGTACTAGGTAGTACTATGAGCTTTTGAAATAATTTTAAAAAATAAAAAATAAAAAACGAAAAATTTGTAAAGCACTTAAAATAGGATATTCATGAAAGTTTAGACCTAGAAAAAACTTATTCTAAAAGTTATGCACAAAAATATAGGGACAAAAACTACCAACAAAAAGACAATTTCCTTTTTGCTGTTTAGAAAATAGTAAAAAAATTCAAAAAAAAATACAAAAGATGACCATTTTTTATCTCTTTGAGTAGCTTCACCTGATGCAAGTGGTTTTTGGAGGATTTTTTATTTATTTCACCAATGCAAAGAGAATGGATGCCCACTTTGAGAGCATGTGGAAGGCAGAGAATTCACATTTTCCTAGAACCCTTCTACACATCCATGTAATGTCCTATGATGAACAACTTCCTTGATTTGTGGCATGAGATTTGCTTTTTTGGACCCAAAATAGTACTAAAACCCCCCAAAACATCCAAAGTAGACACCTATTCATGGGCTGTTTAAAAATATTAAAGTAATTATAAAAAAACCAAAAAAATCATTGTACATCTATAACTTTGAAGTGAGCACTACTTTGAAATTCCAAGTCAAAATGACTTTGACACAAAAGATAGGAGCCAAAAACCACCCGCCGGAGGTGAAGGGGACAAAAAATAGTACAAGTGTTTCTTGGAATCACCCGCATGTATTGTATTTCTATATAGTAGTTGTATATTGTAGTATTTGAAGATCTATTGAAATGGTGCTATCACATTAGAGGAAAGATGAGCTCAAGAGAAGGCCTCTCAACCTTGACACACCACCTTATTTATTGAGGTAGGAGAAGCACAGGTAAGGTACCTACACAAGGGTCCTTACCTTGTGTGAAGTATTCAAATGTACCATGCTACCTGACAAATTGACAATAGGATTTGATGATGCAAAGCAATATTATAACATGACAATCACTAATGCAAGGACCTCTAGTGAGGCACATAAATAAACTACAATTAGAATTCCTAGTCAAACAAGGACACTCATCAAACAAAGAGAGTAAAATATTGTATAAAGAAATTATACTCCTGAAGTACTACATCATGAGTTGCAAGCGGGTATAGGGCATTAGTCTCTTTTTATTTGAAAAAAGATAGTACATTTAAATGCTTTTGACCCCTCTAGCAACCTCCCTTGAGGTCCTTCTCTTGAGCTCATTTTTCCTCTAATGTTTCATCTTAAAGATTTGTCATCCTACATTTAAGGTCGTTTATGTTTGTTTTCACCAATTGGATTTTCCATAGCATTTATCAAATTTCTTGTAAAACTATTCTTGGGTAGCAAATAAAGTGAGATTTTTTACCCTTTTTGTTTGCTTAGCTACACCTTGTGTGATTGATATTTTTATCCATTTTGTGTGAAACTAGTCTCATTGGAAAGGTGAGAAACCTTGCGTTCTAGAAATATAAGGCTTTTCTCAAGTGAAGCTCTCAGGAAGCAGTGAGATCCAATACCTCACAAGCATGAAAACTAGAGCTTTTCCACTTACAACTCACTCAATCATTATAGTTTTTCACCTCAAATGGTAAATCTAGTTGAATTTTTTATACATTACAACAAACAAAATGTCTTTTGCATTTGTACAGTTGGATTATTAAAATTGAGTCCATATTTGATTCAACTACACATCCAAGTTTACTGCCCCAATTTTTAGTGAATTTTGTGAAAATGTGTGTGGTCTTTCAAGGGTTCAGTTAGAAACAGTGTAGCTACCAAATACAACACCATATCTTTTTTACTCTCATATGTATATGTATGTGCATAAAAACACAAACACAAACACAAGGTCTCTATTAAGAGAAAAAACTTGGAACTGATCATGTCAAGAGCTGGAAAGGAAGTCAAGTCATAATGTTATGGAAAAATTGTTAAATTGTACTCTTGAATCAAAGGGTCTTTTGTTCAGTTCCTCATAGGGCATCATAGCAAGCATAGTATTATCATAAAATTCAAGTTCGCTTCAATTCAAATTAAGGCAGCTTTAGCGTAATGAATATTACGATGGGTAACATTATACTTTGGAGGTGATGATCTCAACAAAGCCTTCTAGTCTACAGACAGTTGGCAATTGCTTGAGATGAGGAGCTCACTAGAATAGGATCTGTAGAGAAAAATAATATGAACAAGGAGGGATGTCGCAAGAAAACCTAATATTGCGTCATTCTAGGGTAGAGATTGAGTTGACTACTTACAATAATAGACTCCAGATGGACGGACAGTTGTAGATCTCCAAGGTTTGGCCTCAAGGTTGGATGGTCTCGATCTACTCAATCTAGTTACCAGAGAGGGTCCCATAACCGGCTCACCATGGTCCCATAACCGGCTCACCATGGTCCCATAACCGTCTCACCGTGGCCCAACGACCGTGTCACCATTATGCGGGGCAACCGGTTATGTAGAGCATAATCACTTCCCCGTTTCCCAACTTCTACTTGAAATCTTATTTTTCCAGAAGGCTACTGCATCTTTGTTATGGATCTCAAATTTTGTAGCCTAACTTAGTTGTGGAAAAATATATGATCTTCACCACTGGCCCAGTTCGAGTGACGTGAAAGCGGCGGCTCTTGCAAGCCCTTTGGGCATGTAAAGCTCTCGCAAGCTCCGTCCCGCAACTTTCAGATTAAGGTAGGAGCACCCAATTGCAACACCAGCCGTTCTGTAACATCTAAAATTAAACCTAAAGTAGATATTCTTGTACCCAAACAAGACATAAATACACTCAAATCAGACACGTACGTTGACATAAGGGAATAAAAATTGTGTAAGTGGTAGTTTTTGATTGGGTGTGACATGCTCTTTTTGTTATCATGATATGGTCTTGTTGTTGTCGCTTTTTTAGGGGTCTAGTGGTTCACAATAGGTCAATCTAGGGAGTGACCTACAATAATTCATAATTTATTCATGCAATCTCAAAAAATTTCAAAAACAATTTTGCTTGAATCTGTACCCATTTCCTAACAAGCACATGCCATTACATTCTCAAAAGACCCTCCAAATTACCACATCTAAGGTAAGTGTCACATTTGGGTGCTTCTACCTTACCAGCTGCTCAAGGCCAGGCCACACCAAACCAAACCAGCAGTTTGAAACGGCGTTTTGTAAAAAACAAGTGGCGGCCGGTTACTACTGTGTGGAAGAAAAGCAGATTCTTTGGCTTTCCAAGCCCATTTTTTGACTTGCTCAAAAACTAACATTCTTGAAAATTCACAAACCGGCATCTCAAATCTCCTGTCCTAGAATGGTAGAGAAGTTATCTTTAGGAGAAAAGTGGATGAAACCTTGAAAAAGTGATTGTCTCCCAATTTTCCACCAAAAAATACAAGATACTTCTTTATCCGTTTCAAACCGGCTGTTCGTGGCCCCGGGTATCAGCGACCATGAGAGCTCGGAGGCCACGGCGTCTGGAAGTACCGCTCCGAAATCGGACACAGAAGCTCCCCGGGGAAAACCTTCCCCAACGCACCCGGTTTGCCAGGCCCTAGTTCGGAGATCTTGTACCCATCCGGATAACAGCTGCAGCCATAGCGATCGAAAGCAAGCTTCCGAGGTTTGTTCACATCGAACGTGGCTCCGTCTTCTGTCACGTCAATAGAAATCCGGGTGACAGCCCACGGCAGTGGCCGCGGCGGGAGTAACAACGCGACGAACGTACCGTTGAAGAATTTCAGGACCGCTTTCGCCAGAAATCCCAGCCATGGCGGTTGCTTGGGAAAGCCGAATGCCACTCGCAGCCTGTCATCGAGCATGGCAATAATTACGGGCCGGATCATCGGCCATGTACATTTCGGAAGGGGCTTCAGTAAGAGCGCTACTGTTACGTCGGCGACCGCACGGTTCGTGTGTGAGTAGACCATCTGCTCCGCTTCGTACTTGAGCTGCCACTTCTCAAGCTCCTGCACCATGGGACGAAGGAAAATATTAGGGTTTCAACTTAGGGTTTCAGGATAGAGCATCATCGACCAATATAGTAGAACTCGTGTAAGCTAATATCGTGTAAGCTAATATTTTGTAAGCTAATATGCTTTGTAAACTAATGTATAACACAAATCTCAATGTCAAATCATATGTCAATCATAAACCAAAGCAATTAATTTAATAATAGTAATACTTCTTGATGGTATCTTGGCACTAACCTCAAATTAATTAGCTAATAACTTACTTAAACTAATTTATTTCTTGGGGTCCCAAGCATATCAGTTTAGAGTAATTCTATTGTACACTACACCAGAAATGGGACTAGAATGGGACTGCAAACTGGCTCATGTGTTGCTCCCTGCCCCCTACGTTTGTAGTCCCTTTCACCAAACGGATCCTCCCAATACTGATGCAACTCTACAAGTAGCAAATGCACGGGAGAACAAGACATTTGCAAGTATTGGCAAGTTGTTGCCCAAAAATTGCAAACTATTACAAGTAATGTGTCATTCTAGTGTCATTCCAGCAGCAAACACAGTGAAAGACTTAGGACACTCAAAAATGAGCAAGGGCATTGGGAAACAAGCAAATTTTGAGGTCATTTTGATGGGGCCATTTCTTGTTTATAAATTGCAATGGTTGTGTTGGAGCTCTAAAAATTCCTCATTCTCCCACACAATTGGCTCCACCAATACAAATGCAGTTACAGCCCCATCCCCGTCTTGGATTGATGATGCTCTTAGTTTTTCAAATTTGGGTATTGCAATTAGGAACCACGCTGATTGTTGTGTCAAGAGAAAACGCACCTCGGCACCTTCAGGAATGTCCTTGATGCCCATTCGAATGCCATAGTCTCGCCAGACAATGTAATTTGCTATGCATTCCGAGGTTGTCATGTGCCTATATCCGTATCTGCTCAAGGCTCCAAAAATAAGAATGCTTTCAGGCAATTTGAAACCTATTAAGGTAGTATGCTATGATTGATAGCAACCTTTTCTTGTAAAGTGTGCAAAGCGTGCCATAGGTAGTTCAAGAATGGGTATGAAGTGGTACTTGAATGGACATCTTTAAGCCATAGAAAAAAAGGTGTATTTTATTGTAAGATCTAATCATACTCCTTGATTTCTCTTAATCTCTTTACAAGTTGTAAAGGAATAATTTATGGAAGACCTAAAGTCACAAATAGATGTCTAATACAGAAAACTTTGAAGATTCATTAACAATTCAATAATGCTTTAAAAAATATGAAAAAAATTGGGTTATGTTTGGCATCTATTTTCTCTTTGTCTAAAAATTAAATAAAACTCTTCTTGGCTTAGAAAGTCCATGAAAAGGCCAACCAGCCCTGAGTGATGGTATTAGAGCATAATACCTTATGTCAATTTCAGTCTGCGTCGTGATTTTCTAACTGTTGGAAAGCAATCTGTCAAGCACGGAAAAGGCTGCAATGAATGGCACTCACTGAGAAATCCATCGCACTGGCTCCAGGATAAACAACGACAGCACGTACAGAAAATCCTCGTTTTTGATGCCTGGGAACTGCCCGTGAATGTAATTCAATCGCCGAATGGCAGCAGCTCCCCGATCAGAGTCCACGTGGTGACTCGTGCCTTCCCTCAACAATATCTCCGTGTCGTCTGCTCGCTTTGCCGCATTCGCAGCGAAGTTCCCCGTCTTCAGCAAAATTATGCACAACAGCCAAACCGTCAGAATTTCATAATCTGAGGTGGGTTGCCCATCATCATGCATATTCATGGACCTAATATAGGCATGACGTTGAGTGAAGCTGAGCAGCTGAAAGCCTACACGAAATATTGCATCAGCTGAAGCCTACACTAAATATTGCATTTAGATTACGTTGACAATTAGGTTGCCTCACCTTGGAAAATTATCTCATGACTTGGCCACCTGGAGGTACATACAACTTTACATTCACATGGTTTATGGTTTAAATGGCGCTAGTCGTTGTTGATGTTAGGCCTTTTAAAAGTTGTTAATTGCCGTATTATTGGTAAATATTTGTATAATGTAAATTGTCAATAAACTAGTGGAAAGCAACCTAAACGCTAAACGCAATATTCAGTGTAACAGACAAATTTTAAGGTCAAGATTTCATGGCCTTCTCTTATCGTGGGTAATTAGCATATAGATCTCCAAGGTCTCAATGTAGATTTTGCCAGAGAGGTTATGTCTCTCATAATAACTAGCAAATAAAAAAAAACTGTAAGTATTGATTCCTTATAATTAGGAACCTCATTGTAGTGGCAGCAGTGCATTCCATGCTCGTGTAATGCACTCCACCAACTCCAACTTAGATGCATTATTGCAAAATTAGGTAGAATAAGGAGCGTAAAGAAAAAAATAAGTGTAAGGTAAGAGCCTCACAAAAAGGCATTCCCACATTTAAGCCATTAGGAACTAGGATAGAGTCCAAGTAACTGATGATACAAACATGAGATTGTCCATGCGCGGATTGCCCATGAGTGAGGTTCTTAGCTAAAAGTTTCTTGAAGAAAATATTGTCCTTTCTGATTACAAGAGTGACTTTACGCAGCTTGACACCACTTTGCAATTGTTGTTGTTACATTCACAAGAGTAAGGGCAACCAAAAATGCAATTTTTTTGTTCAAGTGACGTTTACAGGTAGGAGACAAGAATTGACTGATAGTTATGCAGTAGAAACCCAGTCATGTCTGCGTTTGCCAGCACCTTCCTCTCGCCCTCCACACTTGAGATTCTACTACATATAATCCAATTATCCAACTAAACTTTTGTTTGGATTTTATCTATTCCTGTTATAATTTTTGAAATTTTCCTTAGTAATCCCATGCACCACAGATTCACGTCACAGTGACTTCATATTTGTTAATTTGCAAAAACCACTTTCCCAAAGTCTGTTTTGGGACACTGATTTGCATTTGTGAGAATATTTTTGGTGATTTAAAATGATTTCTTGATAATTTCAAAATGATTTCTTGATAATTTCTTCAAGATATGTCATCATTGATGTAAGGTCTTCAAGAAACCATCATAAAATTTACTCTGAATCACCTAAAAACTCTTAAAAATAAAAAATTCAAAAGCCTCAAAATCGGATTTTTTCCCAAATTAACGAATATCGAGTTCACTCGAATGAAGAACACACTCAGCAGCCACGAGAATGAGTTCCCACCTTGGGAACTACCGTACCCCAGAAGGGATGAAGCGAGGGATAAGAGTAATAATACCTTGACAAGCAGCTTGGAAATGGAGGGCACGGCATACGAGCGGAAGAGCGCAAACTGCAGCGCCAGGTTGGCGATGAACGGGAACTCCACGCTGGTCGTCAGCTCGTGCACGACGCGGGCATCGTCGACGGGTGAGAACGAGGCTATGAACTTGACTCGCCGCGCTCGCAGCCACATGGCCGTGAGCTTGCACAACATGGCCACGCCCACCACCGTCGCCACCATCCACTCCCTGCCACTCCCCTCCATCACCACCGCCATCGCCATCGCCAGCACCAGCACCCTCCCTCTCGACAGAAACACCGTCACCCACCTAGAGTAAGCTTAAGCTTAGTGCGATAGGAAGTCATCTCAGGTCAGTTTTGTGACGCCAGTGTGGAAGATTCATGGGGATGGGGATCTGAACTCGTTGATCAGAGGTTCGAAGTACAAGAACCTCTGTAAAACTCAAAACATATTTGGAAACTCGGAGCATCCTTGAATAGTAAGCTCCCCAGCTAGACTGCTAGACTACCCTGCCTCGAGGGATAAGGGGCTCGGTTTACTGCACACACGGCGTTTGTGAGGCCAGGGTGGAAAAGCTCAGATTTTTCTCCCGCCAGAAAATGTAAGAGTTAAAGTATAAAGGCCCATTCGCACTTGGCCCTTCAAAGAATCGGTTTTAATTTTAAGACTCGTCCCTGTACCCAGGGAATTAGGCTTTTTTTTTCAGTAAATCTCCCATTTGATGATTATTATATAAGGTCCTAAGTACGTATGTGTTCACATAAGCGTTCTTTATATAATTATTTTTAACATAGCGTTGTTACGTAATGGGGCTCTCATGCTGCCACTAGCAAATAATGCCTTTTGGAAACCGCAATTCCTTCAAATCTAAGTTTCAAAAGAAGAATGCCCCTACAAGTATCTAGCAAACAATCCCGCAACTAATGGGAATTTAGCTCCTTCTTTTTGTAAGAGCTACTGTTACGAACCTGCCCAAAGCCAAGCCAGCTAGGCTTGGACCCTAATAATGCACTATGTGTGAATGTGCAGGTTTGGAGAACCGTTGTTTGAAGAATACTAATACCAAGTGCAAATGGGCCTTAAGGGTATGTTTACCCTTGATATTAAGAAGGGTATTAGCAATATGAATGCAATCTAAAAGTGTGTCCAAATGCATCTAATTTTCCTTTGCTACTACCTTCTTATGACCAAGTGTGAACATATCCTAAGAGTTAAAGTTTTATCATTGGAAGATTGAATTTGGGAATTTTGAATTCACATTTGGATTTAGGGATCATGTAAAGTAGTATGCTTGAATTGCAACCCTTGTCAAGTAAAGCGTCCCATAAGGTGTCAAGAATGGTAATGTAGTGGTACTTGAATGGATCTCTTTAAATCAAAAAGGAAAATGTGTATTGTATTGCAAGAGTCAATCATACTCCTTAGTTTCACCTCATCTCTTTGTAAGTTGCAAGGGAACAATTTATGGGAGACCTAGAGTCACAAATAGGTGTCTACTACAGAAACTATGAAAATTCATGAACAATTCAATAATGCTTAAAAAAATATGAAAAAAATTGTGTTACATTTGACATCTATTTCTCTTTATCTGGAAATTAGACATAAAATCTTTATGTCTTGAAAAGCCCATGTAAAATCAGACCAACTCTTACAAGGACAATATTAGAGCATACTACCTTAGTCTATAATCACAGAGGATGCAACTAGACAACGCCAAAATTAGGGGCAGATTTTAACTTTCACCCTTGTTTATAAAAAAACTAAGATCTTTCACCTTGACTCCAGAAACATGTATGCGCAATATACCAAGCTAGGAAAAGAGGGCTTGGTCTTGTATATTTCATACTTGTGGTGTTGGGGGTGGAGATGCTCTATTTTGTTTATTACAAAGGTTAACTTTGGTTTCAAAAACTTGCAAATGAATTGTTTATAGGGAAAGGTTTAACTATCTAAGTCTCATGAACCTATATGGCAAATTTCATTCTTGATAATTCCATTAGAAGGTAAATTGTATCAAAAACCAACATGGTTACTTTTCAAGAAATCTTTGGATTTTCATGTGAGAATGAGGTCATTTGACCTCACTATAGTTGGATGTGGTATGATGGTAAGCATCACGTCAAGCCCAAGTTTTAATTTGTGACTAGTTCATTGGTGTGCTAAGGCCAAAACCACTAAGGCATGGTTGCAAGTGCTTTTTCACTTACAAACAAGAGTAAAAGGAAAAAAATATGTCCCTATTTAGAATTGGTCAATTTATCTCCTTCCGTGATTCCAAACCATATTAGGTGTATTAATCTATAAATAAACTCAAATTTCTCAAAAACAATCTTATAGTGATAAGCTTCCAAAATCAAATGTTTGCTAAGCTTTTTTTCCTATTGGCAAAAATGTTTGGGATTGGACATTGGGACGTCAACGTAACTTAGAGCTTCTCCACTCTTCCCCTCCAAACGAAGCACTCCAAATAGGCTGTGTAGTGCCACTTTTTGTTTCTAGGGAGCAGCTCCCGCCTTGAGATCCACCCTTACTCATCAAAGAGGGATGGTATTGGCTGAGGGTGGGCCCGTAAGTTTGCTCCCATATATTGCGCACTGTGGCAGAATTTCAGGTAAGCTTTTTGATTGGATCCAATAGTCAAAATTCTTTTCAACATTGGTCTGTAGCAAAAAAATCAAAGCTTTGATTAGCATTGGTTGCAAATCATCTTCTTATTTCTCCTCTCCAAGTTTGAACTGAAGTATGAAAAAAATGTGATATAATTAAGTCTGAATCAATTGTATGATATCATGCATTTCATTCCTGGCTGGTGAACTATGCAACTTCTTTGTGCATATTTATTATGCTGCCAAGACGTGGTATGGTGACTTATTATGCACGATGATATTTAATGTGAGTAAAGTTAATAGTTATGTAGACCTTGGAGAAGAGACGAGGATAATGGTGTGCAAAATTTATCATACAATTATCATTTGGAGCGCTAGTGGATGAAATTACTACTGATGTGCATAACTTGCTCAATGATCTGAGACTTGCATCTTTCAAAACACATTTCTTGCAAATTCACGGTTCTTGCAAATTGATACTATAAATGTTGAAGTACCACAAGAGAAAACAAAAAAGAGAGAGAGAATACCAAAATATTACACAGTTTGTCACCACAAGAGCTCTTATGTTTATTTGCATAAACACATTTTGGTACATATAACAGAGAGAGTTTTTGTTGTAGCTTCTTCTCTCTTTTGTAAGAAACATACCAGGGAACCATGCAGAAACCATATCAACCATATCAACCATATCAACCATATCAACCATATCAACCGTATCAACCGTATCAACCAACCATATCAACCATATCAACCAGATCAACCACATCAACCATATCAACCACATCAACCATATCAACCATATCAACCATATCAACCATATCAACCATATCAAGCGTATCAACCGTATCAACCGTATCAACCGTATCAACCGTATCAACCGTATCAACCGTATCAATCGTATCAATCGTATCAACCGTATCAACCGTATCAACCGTATCAACCATATCAACCTATCAACCGTATCAACCGTATCAACCTATCAACCGTATCAACCTATCAACCGTATCAACCGTATCAACCGTATCAACTGTATCAACTGTATCAACCGTATCAACCGTATCAACCGTATCAACCGTATCAACCGTATCAACCGTATCAACCGTATCAACCGTATCAACCGTATCAACCGTATCAACCATATCAACCATATCAACCATATCAACCATATCAATTGAGCCGTAACTAATAAGTGATCATTAGTCTTCATGCTAGCTAACAACCTGGTCTAGAACTCAAGTGATATTTTCCACAACATTTTCTTGTGCCACGTCATCCTAATTTCAACACCCTCCTTGAGACCAGTAAGTACTAGTACGCAATGGGCTTGAAATATGCAATGACAAAAAAAGGTCAGACATCTAGAGGCTCGTTGCAGCTTGGACTATCAATTGCTAGTGAAAGTACAACAGGTGCAAGTGAGGCAGGAAGAGGTAAAAGGCCGATGGAATCTCTAAGTAGAGAGAAACAATCAAAAGGCAAGGCTTTTGTGAAGAGATCGGCCAGCTGATCATGCGTAGGAATATACTACATATTGATAGCTCCAAGTTGCTATTGCTCACGTATGAAGTGATACACAATATCTATGTGCTTGGTGTGTTGATGGAACTCCCGATTATGTAATAGCCGAATAGCACTCTAATTGTCAAAGAAGAGCTGTGTAGCATGGGGCTGAGCAAAACTAAGGTCTAAGAGGAGTCGACGCTGCCAAATGATGTCTTTAGTTGTGGATCCAGCTGCAATATACTTTGACTCGGTGGTGGAGGTCGCAACGCATTGTTGCTTTCAACTGCACCAAGCTACTGATGCTCCATTCAGCATTAAAATTGTGCCAGTATGGGATTTTTGATCTATGATGTCACCTGCGTAGTCTGCATCTTCGTAACTTGCAAGCAAGAGAGATTCCTAGTGTTGTCCAAAACAAAGCTCTAAATCTATGGTACCAGCAAGGTAGCAGAAAATGCGCATAACAACATGATAGTGAGGTCGTTGAGGATTAGTAGAAAATTGAGCCACTAAACTCATGGCATAGCTAATGTCAGGCCTGCTGAGAGTTTGGACAAAGAGAAGGCAACCTACAACGGCTGAGTAAGAAAAAGGCGGATGGAAAGGCTCAGTGGCTGCATCAAGGTTTGTATTTGGGTCAGCAAGGGTACTTGAAGGAGTGTATGCAGCTAAGCCAAAACTCTCAAGATTTCAATGCAGATACACAACTTGGTGCACAAATATCTTTCCTTCGTGCGCACATGTAGGATGTATAGTCCAACATATAAATCTGCACAGAGCGCGTAATTGCAAAGTGGTCCTCCATGTAGCAAATGAGCGTTTGCAAGCATTTTGGTGAAGAGCAGCAGGCAAGTCCATCATCTACAAAAAGCGTGACAATGAGCCAGGACTCTGCTAGAGAAATGTAAATGCATAGATTGGCTGTGGTAGGGACAAAGTCAAATTTTACAAAGAAATTGTCAAAGGTCTGATTCCAGATGCGGCCAGATTGCTTGAGGTTGTAGAGGCTTTTCTGGAGCAAATAGACGAGCTCAGAATTAGCAGTGCCAAAAATTTCAAAACCTGGAGGTTGCACCATGTAGATGACGGTGTCAAGCAACCCATGTAAAAATGCTGTTTGTATATCAAACAGAAATATATCCATGTGTTCTCTAGCAGCAATAGCAAGCACCGTTCAGATGGACTCATATTTTACAATCGGATTGAAAGTCTAGTCATAATCTATGTCATGCTGTTGGGTGAAACCTTTGGCAACAAGGCGGGCTTTGAACTTGGCCACAGATCCATCGGAGTGAGTCTTGATGCGGTACACCCACTTGCATCAAACAGGTTGTTGATCATTTGGGAGGGGTACTAAGCGCCAGGTATTGTTCTTGATCAGGGAGGCATACTCGTCATCCATTGCTGTGCTCCATTCGAGAGCTTCACAACTTGCAATTGCCGCTGCATATGTATCTGGATCCTCCGAGATGTAGTGACTTGATGCCAAACCTGCAAAAGATGCTGGTACAATGTAGTCTCTCAATTGAGAGGGCGCGCTATAGAGACAGACATGACGAGTGGAATGGCTAGCAAGAAGGGTGGGGTGGGCAGAAGTTGGATCGATAGAGGTGCTTGCACTTTCTGGAGAACTCAATTGTGCCTATTTGGTACCAAAAGCTGGGGCTGTGCAAAGCCCAGACATAGCTATGGAGAGCAGGCATCGGGACTCGGTGGTGAGGGGCACCAATTTGTGTGACCACTAGTTCCAAAAGGTGCTAGGCGGGTGGTGCCACCACCAAAGGCAATTCCTAGAAGGAAAAAAAACCTAAAAAGGCGCTAGGCGTAGGGCAGTGAGAGGAGGAAAACTCATCAAAAATGACATTGCAACTTACAAGGATCTTACATCACTCAGCACTCCACAAGCAATAGGCATTTGTGGTAGTGCAATAACCAACAAGTATGGTCTTGATACTCTTGGGATCCAACTTTCTTCTTTGAACCTTTGGAATGTGAGCATACGCAACACAACCAAAAACTTGCAGATGAACAACACTAAGTACTTTGCCAGTCCATAGTTCATGAGGCGTCCTTGTGCTGCGTGTGCATGAGGCAATGCGGTTTAGTAAGTAAGCTGCAGTCTGGACTGCCTCGCCCCAAAGATAGAGGCTGAGCTGTTTTGTGTGCAACATTGTTCTTATGCATTCAACAAGCGTTTGGTTGTCCCTTTCTGCTCTCCCATTTTGTTTTGGCGTGTGTGGGCTCGTAAGCTCATGACAAAAGCCTAAAGTTCTGAAGAAAGATGTGAAATTGCTACTCAAAAATTCTCTGCCTCTGTTGCTGCGGAGGGTCTTAATTTGATTACCGGTTTGCTGGAGTACTAGCATGCAAAGTGCCCTAAAAACTTCAAACACATCAGATTTTTGTCTAATACAATAGACAAAGTAGTAGCCTAAAAAATCATCCTTGAAAAGGACACAATAATGAGCCTTGCCAAGTGAGTCTTGGCTCATTGAACCGCAGACGTCTGCATGGAGAAGATGACCAAGGCTTTCAGCTCTGGGTGATGATCGTTGCTTTGGAAAGGGCGCCTAGCGCTTTTTCCAAGTGCACAACCTTTGCAAGGAGCGATGAGGAGTGAGTGGCTTGTCAATCTCATTCCTTGCACAATTTTATTTGCGTGCATGTGGACTATCATGACATTGTTTGCATGCCCAAAACGCTAGTGCCACAACACAAGTTGTTGAGCTGGTGTTGGTGTCTCACGCAAGGGTCATGAGATTGGTGCGGTCAGGGCAGGAGCGGCATCATTGGCATCACCAAGAGCAATGCCGTCACTGGCAGAAGCGAGACCATCGGTTGCACCATTGTTGGCAGGGGCGGGGCTATTGATAGCAAGAGCAGGACCATCTATGACAACGTGTGCATGAGAAACCGATCGAGTCACAATCATCTCAAGTTTGTAGAGTTTACTGATATGAACTCCTGTCAACACCACTGTGCCTTGGCATTCATTGCTTGTAAGATAGCAAGTGTGTCGCGTGTATGTGGTGATGAAGCCCTTGTAGGCGGCTTGTCCAACAGAGAATAAGTTTCTGCAAAGCTCTAGAACACACAGCACGCGGTGGATGCAACGATTTCTCCAGACACCATCAGGCTTGCACTAGATCCAAATTTCTCCCATGCTGCAAATCCAAAGACGACAGTTGTCAGCTATCATGATGGGCCATTGTCCAACTAGGATGTTCTTAAACGTGGAAAACCACTCAAACCAATCCGTCATGTGATCGATGGCACTTCCGTCCATGTACCAAGCGTCTTTTTTTTGCTGATCACCATCAAACCCCATGAAGGTTGAGCTTTCATCTTGGTCAAAATCTTTGGTGGTAACTGCATAGGCTTTGCTTTTCTGCGCATCAACAGTCTTACTAGATTTGTTAGTGAATGAAGTAGACTTTTCCTTTTTCTTCTCGGGACAATCACGCTCCTAGTGTCCTTGCTTGTTGCACTTTCGACACTTGGTCTTCTTTTTTAGTTCAGCAATCATAGCTAAGTTCTTTTGCTTTTTATCTGCAAAAAGGTTTTTCTAGCTTGAGCTAGAGCTCTGGCCACAACTAGAGAAAAATGCTTTTTCTTCATTGCTCTCTAAGGAATTTTGAACACGATTTCTACTCTCTTCTTTAAGCAGTTGTAGCATTAAAGATTCAAGTGTTTGCTCATGACAAGGGACGCTATCCCAAGCAGTCTGGAGGTAATGGAAACATGGAGGGAGTGTGTTCAAGATTTTGTAGATGACTGCTTGATTCGTGATAGTCTCACCAAGATCGTTCAGTTGATTAGCAAGCTGTTCTACACAACTGGTGTGATCAACCACTTCAGCGTTCGGCTTCATCCTCATGTCAAAGAATTGCTGCTATAGCATTTGGATGTTTTCTGCGGCGTTTTGTTCATGCACAAGGCACAATCTACGCCACATCTGGTTTGCAGTGCTACAGTTCATCAATCTACGCATCAACTTACTATCCATGGAAGAAATGAGAAAGGATTGACAGGCTGCATCCTTATCCAACCATTCTTCTTTATCAGCAAAAAAATCTCTTTAAACGTTGCCATCTACAATGCCCAATAATTTTTTGGCACGAAGTAGGATGCACATCTGGAACTTCCAGATTGGGAAATTTTCCCCTAAGAGTTTTTCGATGCTAGTGAGACTTACAAGATCCTGTCTAGAAGGCTAAGCTATGGGAGGTTGGGTTTGACTACGGCCAGACCCCATGCTATAAATGGATCCGTTTAGGATTTCCTCTTCCAAAACCGGTCCAGGGCTTGGTGATCTTGCTGGAATATCTCATTTCATTTGGGGAGAGAGAGAGTTTACGTACTCTCTTTGATACCAAGTTACGTGGTACCAGGGTGATAGGATAGACGATAGAAGGCAAAATAACAAAACGGTGGTTTTGTCAAGGACTTCTATTGGCTCTAAATAAATTGTACCGGGAAAGACGATGGAGAGAAAAAGAAGTTGCAGGACCTTGCAAGACAATGGAGAGAAAAAAGAAGTCACAAGGTGGCAGACAAGGTATGGAAAAGTTTTGGGACGCTAAGACAACAATTTCTTGCTTCAGTTAATTTTTTTCTCTCAAGAGCATAATGAGGGCCCATAACCTGTTGAAGTATCATGAGAGAAAACAAGAGAGAGAGAGAGAATACCAAAATATTACATAGTTTGTCACCTCAAGAGCTCTTATGTTTATTTGCATAAACGCATTTTGGTACATATAACAGAGAGAGCTTTTATTGCAACTTCTTCTCTCTTTTGTAAGAAACATACCAGGGGACCATGCGGAAACCATATCAACCATATCAACCATATCAACCATATCAACCATATCAACCATATCAACCATATCAACCATATCAACCATATCAACCATATCAACCATATCAACCATATCAACCATATCAACCATATCAACCATATCAACCATATCAACCATATCAGTTGAGCCGTAACTCATAAGTGATCATTAGTCTTCATGCTAGCTAACAACCTGGTCTAGAATTCAAGTGATATTTTCCACAACATTTTCTTGTGCCACGTCATCCTAATTTCAACAATAAATAGACAAGAACCAAGTCCACTTGATTCCAAAGCTTGAGATAATCAACATTCCCATCTTGGGACTAGAAAGGGACGAAAAAAGTAATGTTTATTTGCTGCAACATGGTTGACATCCAAAGCTTGTAGGCCAGTGTTTCCCTCGAAAACTTCCTGAGCCCTCACTTTGTCAACTAACACCTTGCCCCAGACTACTACGTGCCACCATAATAATCAAATCACCTTACAAAAAAAGAATAACCTCCAAAAAGGAGCTATAATCAAGCGCTTAGAAATTTGCCTAGGACACTGGAACTTGGCGTCTCCCAAGCAGAGTTTGACAAGCTCGGCCAGTATTTCCAGTTTGGCAAGTCTGTGGTGGCCCTCATTTTGAGTCTCGCACAAGTTTGGGCCCAGGACTTGCTTGTGTGGCGAGCAAGAGTGGAGATGCTTTTAGAGCATCTCCTACCTTGAGCTCCACACATGCAAACACCATGCCTAGGTACGCAAGGATGCGGAATCCCAGTCTAGCGCAGGCACGCCACACGGAGAATCCTGTCCGGGCTTGCCAAACTTTGGCTCAAACATGGCACGTTCCAGTGTGATCACCAAATTTCAATGTGCTTGAAAGTAGGGAAAGTTGATCCTAAAGATCAAAAAAATCCAAGAGCTCTTTTGTTGCGAGGTTCTCTTGCGCTCGTTTCGCATACCAAGGTCGACCGTTTGGAGGAGTAGAAGACGCCGTCAGAAAAAAGAATCCTCAAGAGAGGCCATGCTTCACACTTCCGGCCCCACCTTAACAATTGGAGTGTGTCTCTGAAGAGAAAGGCTGGCTCTCCTGCCTAGAGCGGCACCCGGTAATCAAAAAAGCACTCTCTAAACTGTGTTTGGCATGCACCGTGTGGGGGCAGGGCTGGAGAAGCTCTTAGTCATCATCTCTCTCACATGCTTGTGGCACACATGGCAAGATTTCCACAAGGGCGGTTGGTATTTGGGCCCCATCGTTTTGTCACCTTGCTTTGTTGCTCTATAAACTTACAGAAGGAAAATTTCATGGATACCCCTAAATCCCTGAAGTTTGCAATATTTGCATAGATACCCTTGCTTCATAAATTACATAAATACTTTTGGACCAAAAATATTTAGGCATTTGTGTTAATGTGCATATCACTTTTCTTCTTCCTTTGTGGGCAAGTTGCTATTTTTTTGTTTCATTACACTCCTTCAACATTGGTCATGAAGGAACTACAAGCACAACAAACAAATGCTTAAAAATTATGGTCCAAAAATATTTGTGCAATTTCTGAAAAGGTAGGGAGATCTATGCAAATACTGCAAACTTTAGGGGTATCCATGCAATTTTCCTTTTTACAAAATATGTTAAGGCAAAGTATTTTATTGCAGACATAATTGCTGGTTTGACATATTAGATTGAAGTATAAAATGCCAAATATATATGGTAGTAAGGAAAAAATTATTTAATCTACAATAGAGATAAATTAAAATTGAATGTGGATTAACGCTAATTGTGCATTACACCATTTATTAACCCTTGAGCGCCCAGAGTTGAAACAAAAAAAGCTTGACTTGTGTGCAATCAAATTGCTCTTGTGGATTGAAAATATAATCCCCAAGATCGGACCATATGAATTGTTAGTGGAAAGCGTCTCCATTCATGCTAGACTAGATTGGAAGTGGTTTCATCAAACAAGAAATGAGATTATATTAGTCAAATTTAAGATGACCCAATTTTTTGAGAGACATTATAATGTCTCTTGGGTGCTCAGGGGTTAAGAGTTGTGGAAGTGCTAAAGCTCATGTGACCCATGGAGAATACTAGGTGCCTCATTGCCAGGTGCCCTAAAATTACCTATGCCAGTGTTTGAAAATGCCCATAATGGACAATACCATGTTCAATGCATTTTTATACAATTTGTAAAAAATTTTGACTAGTATCCATTATAGATCCTAATGACTACTTAACTTGGATGCTTTGTTTGTTCATGTGACCAAGTGAATCCCTTTACAGCGGTTGCATTAGCCCAAAGTAACCTTGCCAACCCAAAAATTTGCTCAATGTAAAGTTTTTTACTATGTTGCAATTATAAGTCTCTAAATTGTCAAAATGACTCATTCCAAGTAAAACCTATCAAAAATTAGGCCCAAATTTTTGTGTTTCTATTTTTTGTTGGCACATTGTTGGGATTGAAATGGGACTACATTCACATTGCCTACAATGGAAGAAATATCCTTAACAAAATAGTATACCTTAGGTATTTGATTTTCATTATAGAGACAAACAACACAAGATACTAAGAGCAAATTTTCTTGATGGGTTTTGATAAAAGAGCAAAAGAAATAAATAGTGGATCAACAACAATGCATGAAAGTGTGCCCAACTGGCAAGAGAAGAATCTACAAACTTGTCTAATATGAGGAAGAAGCTCAGTTTGTGCTCCAAGGAGTAAGGTAAGCGCACCCATTAGGAAAAGTATGGGGCGTCAATAAGGCCTTTATAAATGATTCAAGCCCTTTATTTTTTTGGTTCCCAATGTGGGGAACCAGCCCTTGCTAATGGCCAAAAAGAATTAATAAAAAAAATCCAAAAAATCCAAAAAATATATATATCTTAGAAAAGAACAAGAAACTTTTTTGATTTTTTTTTTATCAATTTATTTTTTTTTTAAATCAAAAAAGCTGACATGGCATCAATAGTGCCACATTAGCCTGCGCATGATTTTATTGGGAACTAGGTTCCCATGGCTAGGGACCCCCCCAAACTGAGGGCCTTATTGGGGCCCCATATTTTTCCTAATGCCGTAAGCGTGGAAATAAGGGTTTTGGAGTAGGTAAAACAATTGACTAACTTTGAAAAAAATATTGTAAGTTAGGAAGTGGAAACCAAAAATATTGGCATCATTTTCAAGGTTCCAAGTGCAAGCATTTGTTCACAAAGATTTTTCAAAGTCCAAAATCACTGAAATTGTAAGAACCATGTGTAAGAGATGCTAAAAATAAGGCTTGTTGGTTCTTAAATAGTGAGATGGGTACTCAAAACCGTCATGCAAGTCACCCACAACCGTCACTTTGTCAAACATAACTATCACTTAATTACCCATAACCATTTGATTTATACTTGTTAGTCCCTAACAATGTCAAGTAGTGCCCATGGGGACATGCCAAGGAATGGGTGCACCTACCTTATGTGTTGACTTTTGCTCAGGTTAGTAATTGAGTTTGACGTTGTGGTAGATGGTCACTTTGTTTTGCAATATACTACAATAGATTATTGAAGTCAGCAATATTATTCCAAGTGGGAGCATGTGGTGTAATGTATTGCGGAATCTTAGAAAGGCATTGAGAAGATCCTTGCACTAGTATATCATGCACTTGGTTGAATAAAATCTTCACTTGTAGGACTTAATTAAAGAATTGCTAACAACACATTGTAGGTATTAGCGCATGTTAGATTTCTTTTACAATAAACCAATACTACTCATTTACTTGTTCTCTCCTTACTCATGTAGTAGTGCTTAGTGAAACTATATTTCATTAATATAGGAGAATACTTCACCAATTCTAGTAAACTTGTTGGATCTTTGTCAACTTCGTGAGCACATGTAAATATGTCCCTCATTAGAAGGTTGTTAAGTCATTTAAAAATGAGCATCACTCAATTTGAACTATTCTTACATCCTCCAAACTCATTGTATCAAATTCACATCAAAGCAATTGCTCAACCCTTGAGTGCATACAAAGCTCCAAGGTAGCATTTGGGTGACTTCAAATGCAAAGTTTGGATGAAGAATTATAATTTTTCATCAAAAAGCTTTCTTTTGAAAGTGTTTGTAGTGGTTAGTAATGGAGATTCTTAAATTGATTTTTTATTGACTTTTCTAAACCAATAAGTACTAAGAAAATGAATCTCAAAAGATGTCTTTTAGTGTATTTTAAAACATATACTTTAAGGGAATTGATATGTGCACACCAGGGGTTGATATTTGCACACCCCCGGCAAGGTAAATTATTGATTTCTACCATCAAAAAGTTGCATTTGAGAATTTTGAATTCAAATTTGGACTCAGAGACCATGATTTTGTCTATAACCATAAAAACAAGTTGCAATTGAACAACATCTAGCAAACAAGCTTATCTTTTTTACAAACAAAAGTAAAAGTAACATGTTTCCCTTTAACTAAGCTTTTTCACTGAGTGTTGTTCAATTACAACTTACTTTTATTGTTCTAGACTAAATCATGGTTTCTAAGTCCAAATCTGAATTCCAAATTCTCAAATGCAACTTTTTGATGATAGAAATCAATAATTTACCCCATATTGGGGTGTGCAAATATCAACCCCCGATGTGCACATATCAGTTGCCTACTTTAATCTAGATTTGAATTCCAGTTATAAACATTATTGTTTTGGTAATTTGATTTCTACTAACAAAATGAAGCTAACGAAGTTTAGTTTCTATTTCAATTTAAAAATTTACAAAATTTGAGTATTTATATTGTAGTTTGAACTTGAAACTTACAACTAAAAACTGTTGAGTTTCTCATCATAGGAGTACATAAAATTTTGATGTACACAATATTCTGCACTATAATGTGCATCCATGGTGAAATTTTCAAACTTCTCAAACTTATAATGTCTTTGTACAGGTTTTCTTCATTAAATTTTAAGAAATCCACTATGATTTTAGAGTCTCACAAATACTACTGAAAATAAGGTAGTGCGCTCATAAACCGTTCATCTAAGCGCTGAAACTGAATTTTGGGGAGGTGAAACTTTTTGAAATAATTTTTAGTAAATTTTCCTTGAAAGACAAGAGGAATTAGCATCTATCCCAAGTGTTTTCTTATTTTATGGAGCTTTGTGGAATTAGTTATGAAATTTTAAAGTGGAAAGGTCATAGGTGCTCTAAAACCACCTATCTCTCAAATGTTTGTCCCATGTACATTGTTGAAAGGCTATGAATAAGACATGTACCAGCAGGGTACATTTGGGGAGGTGAGCGGTTTTAGAGCATGAGCGGAATATAAATTGAATAAGGTAGAAGCACCCAAATGCAACACTTACCTCAGATGTGGTAATTGGGAGGGTCTTCTAAGAATCTGATGGCATGGGCTTGTTAGGAAATGGATACAGATGCAAGGATAATTGTTTTTGAAATTTTCTAAGATCATATGAATAAATTATGAATTGTTGAAGACAACTCCCTAGACTTACCTATTGTAAACACTAGACCCTTGCAAAAACAACAAGACCATGTCATGCGCATGTCACATCCAATCAAAAATTGCCACCTACACAATTTCTATTCCCTTATGTCAACTTGGGTGTCTAATTTGGGTGTATTCATGTCTTGTTTAGGTGCATATCTGTCTACTTTAGGTTTAATTTTAGATGTTGGAGAACGGCTGGTGTTGCAATTGGGTGCTCCTACCATACCTTAGAACATACAGAGAACATATGATACCATATTTGAAAAATAAAACAAAACAATTCCTACTCATGTTTAGTGGAGGATTAGAGAACTCGTAAGAAGGAATGTTGAAATTGATTACGTGGTCTTGGGTGCATCCTTAATAGGCTAAATTGTCCCCTACAAAAAGTCAGCTTTATGTGTTTGGACTAAAAAAGAGCAAAAGAAAAAAATTCAGAATGGTCAATAGAAGGACGGTACGAACATTATGGAGTCCATTATTCTCAGTAATTGTCAAGCTCATCCATATTACCTAGGAAGAAATTGAACTTCTTGCTTGATAAAAGTTTTCCCTCCTACAACCTTCACCTTTAGAAATGCATAACTGATTTTCAGTGTCTCCTGAAATTGCACTATCACTTATATTCTGTTTCACATATCTTCGTCAAAGCACAAAAAAATATTATGTTCCCAAGTTCCCATTCCATGCTCAGTGTGTTACAAAACAACTAACTTCAACAGTTTTAGGTGCAATTCCCTTACCAGTATGTTGCACAGCATTTCCAGTAGGACTTCCTCCTATCCCGAAGGGAAGTATACCAAAATAAACATCCGAATAAACACTCATGCATGGTTTCTGTTATACAACTTTAGCAAAATCCTAAAAAGGCAAAAAAATTAGTTGCAATTTGAAGTTATGCTTCTATAAGCACGTTTCTATATAATGACATGACAAATTTGAGCTCCAATGAATTCCACGCTCAAGCAGGATGGTTACAGGCTGGGCCTTTCCAACTGCACTTTCCACAGATGATCAAGACTGGCAATTCTTCAGGGTTAGACTCAAAGCTGGTCAGGCTCCAGTTACGCTACAGAAAAGCTAATTTCCTGTAGTCTCCGGGCTCTATAACAAAACAGCTTCATCAGTCCATCCCAGACAGGCCCGAAACAACCCTTAAAATGTACAGAACAACTCGAGTTTACCGCAAAGCTCTCTAACTTAACCGACCACCCCTCTGGCACTAGAAAATGCAACTAATCTACACTAATTTATTCCAGTGCCGGTATGACTCTGCTGCCACCCTGCTGTCAGTAGAGTTGCGCATGAAATGTAGCGCATTGCTAGCTACGGTGTTAGAAATTCCCATGAAAGAATTGCAGGAATATAACAAAAATAGCCATTGGGGGCAGTCGCAAAAGAAAGAACTACCTAAAAAAGATAAAGAGAGCCATCAACCGTGGTCTCTTGGACCTCGCTTCGACACAAGCTCATGCATTTGCCTGAGAAGCTGCTTGATCTCGAATGGCTTACCTAAGTAACCGTCCATACCATGGGAAACGCAAGTCTCTTGGTAACCTTGAATTGCATGTGCTGTTAATCCAAGTACAGGAAGTCTGCACCAGTTTCTCTTCTTCTCCAAGCCTCGTATCGCCTCCGTGGCTTGCAAACCATCCATGTTTGGCATCTGCATCACATACCAAACCAATCCTAACCAGTTTAGAAAATAAAAATAAAAAATGTTCAAGTACGGTAGATGCTAGCTAACTCAAAGGCTTCTCCACGGGAAATACAGCAACTCTGGACTACGAAGTTGAAGAATAAACAAAGATTCTCATCACCACAAAATGGATCACGTTTGAAGAAGGGTTAACATTACACGCCAAAAACTAATAGAGGATGAAAGATTCATGGATTGCAAGTGACACATTTGAGTGCTTGTACTGTGAAAACTATGATTCAGACGAGCCAAAGTTTAATTTCGCCATAAACAGAGGAGAACATTGCATGTGTTCGATTAAAATTTTAAAGAAATCGGACCAAACAGATTCGTTGAATGACGTACTCAACACCGCTATTATAAGGCCCACTTTGAGCCTCTTTGTCCATTTCCGGGTTCATGAGTTCAACATCTTTCAGCACCAAGAGGGAAGAGAGACTAAAATTGCTAACCAGCATTGTCTCCGTCAACAACCACAATGTAGAGTTAAAAACTATACCTGAATATCCATCAGCACAAGGTCGTACGCCTCGTGACTGGCTTCAACAGCTTCCAAAGCCAGCTTGCCATCACTCACAATGGTAACTTTGTGCCCATGACGCTGAAGCTGTCTGGTTGCCACCTTCTGATTGATAGGGTTATCTTCCGCAAGCAATATATGCAACGGCCGTTCACCATCCTCCAAACTAGGCTTCCTGAATCCTTTTGCTGACGAATCAGCCTTCACTGCTGATGTTAATAACCTGCTTTGAGCCGGCGTACTCGTCTCTCCTTGCAAAGGAACAGAAGCAGGCTGCTCCGATGGTGGTCTCTGATCAATTGTTGGCAATTCCACGGGGACATTTGTCAACATTGGCTGCTCTCCGACGGTCTCTACGGCCCTATCGTGAACATTAATAACAAGGTCACTGCTGTCTGGCCTCTCTGCAGGAGACTCGTCCATTGTAGATACAACAGTTGGTAGTATTGGCCGCTTTTCTACGCTACTCTTCGGCCGAACAAACGATTTCTCGAATTTATGCAATTTATCCTTTGGCCCACTTGGTGGAAGTCCTTCACGCGAAGCATTCCTCTTGTGATCAGTGCGAATTGTTAACCGTGCCTTGCCAGATTCTGGATCGTCAGCAGCTACTACACCTGCAGAATGATCTTCAAGAGAGGGTTTTACAGGTTCAGGGCTAAACACTGCCAATATAGCTTCCTCCGTGCCTGTCCTTTGCAGAGAGCTTCCCCTACTGTCCAGACCATTGGAGCTATTGTTGGACATGGACTCTTCCCCATCGTTCCCTTCAAGCAGGGACGGCAATGTAAACTTCGTGTTCCTCATCAAAACGTCCCAGGAATACGCCCGCCTCTTCAACGCGTTCTTGGGCATAAGCCTCGGAGGTACAGCAGCATTCAGTGAGGAAAACCTCAGTGGTCCTCGATTGGGTTCAGACTTGACGTCGAAGCTCGTTTCGGAAGATATCCGGAATGGTACCCGGAAACCAAACGTGCTGCCCTTGCTCACTTCGCTTTGTGCCCAGATTGTGCCTCCTAACAGCTCCACGAACCTGTCCACAAGGAAGGCCATATCAGTAGTGTGTTCTCAAGATTGCAGCGACTTTCAGCAGATATCACTTCAAACTTTCCTTTAGGAAGAAAGCTTACTGTTCAAGCTCATTGTCACCTTACACTCGGACTTGCTAGAAATAAGGGGAGTTTTGCACTATATCCCATGTCCTAGCTATGCAAGTCCCACCTCAACATGAGATCCCAACTACGTTGACTTTCATGGATTACAAACGGCAAAAACAAAGACTTCGATATTTTAAGCCAAAAAAAATGGTGGGACTTGGCTTCGGAATGGGGTTTCCGTTTGTTCTCGACCCAGGCAAAACTCCCACCATCTTGGCGGCGATTTATTTTTAAACACTACCACGTAAGCGACTCTAAGTGAACCAGGCAATAGGACTTGGGACATAGTGTGAATTGCCAAGAGCCAATTTCCAGCTCTCGACCAATGGATTCTTAGATTTCAAAGGGAAGTGGGACGTAGGGCATAGGGCATAGTGTGAACTGCCCTATAAATATTAACAGTGCTAGTTGGACAACAGAGCTGCAGTTGTGGCCTGAATGTGAGTGCAGAGTGACAAAACCAAAAAGCAGAGGAAAATGAAGATACCTTTGGACTATGCACAGACCAAGCCCAGTGCCTCCATAGAGGCGTGACGTGGACGCGTCCGCTTGAGTGAAGGGGTGGAACATGTCTTGAAGCTTTTCCTTACTGATTCCAATGCCGGTATCGTGGACCTCAAATTCCATGTCCACTGTTTCTGGAGTAGAAGGCTGGGAACAAATCTCAGTGTCTGACACTGGAGCCACTTTTCTGGAGTCTATGTTGTAGTACCCATCACTGTCAGAAGAGTCTAGCACGTCAATCGTGCAGCTCTGCGGCTTTCCTGCTTCCGGTTTTCCCATGCTGAAGTAAGGTCCCGGCCAACTTGCCCAACTGCGTAGTTTGGACAACCTCGAAGGTGGTTTCGGAGGGCGTGGAAACAGTGGCGGAGCCTCAACAGCAGGGTACTGTGCCCTCAGCTGAGTACCCTCGCCCTCAATAGAAGCCTGAGAAGCCTTCCGTGTAGACATATTCACACGCACTGTCACAGAGCCTTCGTTCGTGAACTTCAGTGCATTACCAACTGAAAACATGGCCCACAGTATGTTAATCAAATGAAATAACATACACAAACTTGAACTCTTTCATTGTGCCTAATTTTTTTTCTAGAAGCACCAAAAAGATTAGCTCAAGACTGTGCACAAAAAGAATTTAGATTTCTAGGCTCACAATTCATTGGTTCCAATGGTTTCTCAGGCAGCTTTCTCAAAAATATTAAGAAGATTGAGGATGGTCTCGTAGTGCATGTAATACTAGACAGAAAGAAGACAAAGATTCAGACTTAAAGGTGGATTTCACCAATGAGCAAAAAGGTTCCAATAGCAAGGAGTAATAGTCCTGAGAGGTCATACCAAGGTTCAAAAGGCACTGCTGAAGCTTTCCCGGGTCCCCAACAACATTGTCTGGCACTACACCTTCAATATGCCAAAGCAGCTGCAGGTTATGAGCTACGGCTCGAGCTTGCATCATACGAAGTGTGCTACAAACCACTTTCCGGATACTGAACGGCACCGTTTCCACTTCCAAGCGACCTGCTTCGATCTTGGACAGATCAAGTACGCTGTTGATAATGTGAAGCAGCAAGTCCGCACACTCTTTCATCGACATCAGGCTCTCCCGTTGATCTACAGTCAGCTGAGACTCCAGCAGCAGCGCTGTCAGCCCGAGTATGCCATGTATCGGAGTCCTGTCATGACCAAGAAGAGTTACCATCAGAGCAGAGAAAAAGAAACGCGGCGCTGAAAATCTCCCATCAAGAAGAACCGCAGGTATTCCACAGATTGAGCTTGCTACTAATCTACAATGCAAATCTAGCAAGTCTAGCAAGTCTAGCAACTATTGTTCTGTGGCAGGGACTTGCTAGATTTAAAGCCGATAACTTGAATGGTATCGTTTATAATATACAGATAGCTAGATAGGTATTGCAAACTATATAATGTGTTCTAGCTTGAAGATACTAGAGTACTTTACAGTCTGAAGATTTTTGAATTCTTTACAGAAAGTAGGCCTGGTGATGAAGCTATGCGATCAAACTGGAGTAAGTTAGTAGCCAATACAACAGAGTTGAAAGCAACCATTTCTGCTTTAGAGTGTGAACAGCCACGCTGTGACCCATAAAATTACAAAATCTTGGTACCAAAGTCAGGAAAAACTAAAGCAAAGGGAGCAGAATGTTCCTCATAGTGTGCTTTAATGCTGTAAGCGTCGAGTTACATCTTACTGGCAACAGAAACTGGAAAATCCTTCGAAGGGAGAAAAGCCAAGGGTAACCAGCTACCCGAGGCGGCTGCATCGTTTAGTCAATTCTAAAGTCATCCATGCATGCTTTAATGTGCCACCAAAATAGCTTGCCATACAGTAAATGAAATTTCAGATCAAATGTATTCTTCCTTTAAAACTATAGAGCCCCGTTAAAAGAAAGGAAAGAGGAGCTTTTGAGAAGAGACTCAAAGATGACACAGATGGCATGTAGGTAAAAGTAATCACACACGAAAAAGCAAGAGATCAGAGAAAGAACTCACCTAATCTCATGACTCATATTAGCGAGGAAGTCGGATTTTGCATGGCTGGCATGCTCGGCTCTCTTCTGTGAGATCTTAAGCTCGTCATTCGCCTTCCTCAACTCACTAGTCCTGAGGTACACCGTTTCCTCCAGGTCTTCATTCAATTTGTTCAAATCATTCGTCAGCTGAATCTTCTCTCTCACAGCAGAAGCAAGCACAATCCCCACCAGCCCCATGATCGACACGAAAAGCTCGATTTGAAGAATGAGGCTCGGAGAAGCCTTGTTAGGTGGAGCACCCGCCATTTGGTACAGGGAGCTGTTGCGGTGGAGAGTCCCCCAAGAACAGCTGAAGGAGATGATCGCCACAACGATAGCCCAGCCCACGCGGTTGAACCGAAACGAGGCGAAGATTATAATAGGAAACAGCAAATACGGCAACGGCCTCACAAAACTCTTTACTGAGAAAAGGAACACCAAAAGAATCACGCCGAACAGCAAGACACATAACACAATGGACTTAAACAAGTTGAAATAGTTCGGCATCTTCCAAGAGGAGACCGGAATTCCAGTGGCCAAGAGGTGAATAAGTGCCGGGGAGATGGTTAACATTCCTGCAACTACACCCAACCACCATGTCCCCCAGAACCGTAAGAAGCTGCTCCACGCCACTAACTCTGAGACGCAGGCCACCAAGGGGATCAGGGTGTCGAAAAACAAGGTCGTGCCCATGATGATCGACACATAAAAAAATGCCTGTGACACATTGTCAATAGTTGCCACTTTCTTCCGCGAATCCACTTTCACACACATGTAGTGATGCATCAACCATGCTCCAATCTGTGTTTCTAAAACCCCGAGTAATGCTATCGCTATGACGGTCAGACTCCGGCTAGTAGTGAGCTCAGGAGGTCCACGTATAACCAGATAGAGACGTGTGAAGTAGTACCCCACAAAGTTGCCAAAAGTAACAGAGCCTTGGTATTTGCACGCCAGAGCTAGCCCGATCGCATGAGGGAAGTACAGAGGGAAAACTACGGATCGGGTCATGGATTCAATGAGATCTTTACTAGAAAGCTCATAGAGAAGAAGGCCACCAATTATGGTGGCAACTGCTGCACATACATTTATCTTGAACAGTTGAAAAAAAGCCCGGCCATTTCGTGGAGAATTCTCAAACGTATGGCTTGAAAAGAGGTAGTCCATGAACAAGGATGGCAACTGCGTCAGAACCTTGATACAGGCCATGCATTGCCTTCGCCTTGACATCTTTCGTTCACTTCGAAGTGGACTGTACACGTAGTGGTCCTCTCTCTCCATCTCCATCTCCATCTCCATTTCAATCTCCGCTTGTTCCGATATTCAGAATCCAGGTACCGTATTGCAGCACTCTCCCCTGTTCCCAAGCTGTTGCAATACCTACTTGGGATTCTGTTAGGTTGCCCTGGTAACCCTTTCATTGAGACATAACTGTCGAATAGGTATCCTTCTCCTCAAGCTAGATATCTCACTGAAAAATGAGTTCAGAGATTCCATTACCAAAGGAGAACTATACCTACCTCCCTCGGCTTCATAAACCTGATGGCTCGCCATACGCGACATAATGTTGATTCCAGCTTCACGTTTCATAAGTTCGTTGTACAGCTACCATGGACCAAGGGCAGATCTAGCAATTGCGGTATATAAATGAACTGAGCAACATCCCTACCGAGTGCAGTTTGCACATATACTATGCAGGAACTCTAGGGTTCTCTTAACTGATGGATAGAGGGAGACCAAAAATGTGGCACACAATCCTTCTAGGTCAAGCCAGTTCCACAATTTCCACTACAGTGGCGTCAGATACACTGCAAGTAGCTCCCGTCCATATCAAGGCCGGCCATGCAAACAAGGACATGAACAAGATCTCGAGAATGTGATTAGCTGATGGAGCCCCGTGCTCCATTCAGGAATGCCTAACTTGGAAGCAGAGGAAGATAAAGCTGCTCCGTCTTCGTTATGAACTCCTGAAAATGCGCTGGTGTACTTACAGTGAAAGCCTTCCCAGCGAAATGACACGATTGAGTGCAATTCTTTTGAACCCTAGGCTCATAGTAAGTAATCCTCTTGCACATTACCTGAAAGCCAACATGCGAAAATACATCACACCAGCAACAAGAAGAAACTCTCATAAATCGGGCTCCAGTGCGACGGCACATCACACATCGGCGATCCTTGCCATTGCCCCACCGCCAATGGACCCTTTCGGCAATCCTACATCTCCCCACACCAGGGCGGTCACCGCCTCCATGAATCTCACTCCGCTCACCGACATGCACCTTCAATCCCGTCGCTCGAACTTCAGTGCACAAAACGAACGACACCTAACACGTAATCTCCAAACCCTAAATACACCGACCGCAATATACCACCAATTCCGTCCTCCGTCAATCTCCTACGACTCACCACTCCACTCACCTGAGAATCCTCTGTTGCCAATAACGATGAATCTATGCTTCGCATGTTCTTCTATGTCCAGAGAGCGAGCACGACGCAAAACCTCCGCCACGCCAATCCCGAGCGTCGAGAAAACTCTACGCTCAAATGCAAAACTGATGGAAAAGTTCAATAGATTTGTTTCGTAAAAGTTCACAAAACCAAAGGGGCAGTGTGCGTAATGAAATACGAGGAAGCTAAGAGCTGCTACCGATAGTTAGAACGATCAGCTACATACAAAAGCAAGTAACGCTGCGCCCAAGGCTATGGTTACAACAGCTCGAAGATCTGGATACAAAGCCTTTAAAGTGTGTTGGAGAATCTTGTAGCTCCGACAAAGGCAGCGAGGTATGCGTAACCGCTGTGGGAAGAAGAATCTGACTGCAGCAAAACGAGCTGCGGTTGGTGTGATGCAACGCACCAGATGCGATATGATAGATTCCCGAAAAGAGCTCCGCTTGGAGAGCGAGAGAGAGTGAGAGAGAGAGCGATCACACTCATCAGAGACGGTGAGTACTACAGGTCCCGCACTCCCGCCTCTCGTCAACGTCTCCCGACGCTCGTTCGTCCGTCCAGTTCTCGTTCGTCTGGACCAGCCACTACGTTTGTCCAGTGTTTTTTTTTTTGGCAATTTGGTGCTCAATTGCACCCAAAAAAATTGGCTAAAAAATGTAAAAAAAATTTGGATGAAATTGTCAAAAAATTTCAAATTTTAAAATAATAAAATAATAGTGGATAAAAACCAAATTATAAACATATTTGTTAATGTGATATTTTATATCCAATATGTGGATGAATGTTGAAATTTGGAGCACTGCTATAACATTTTAAATCACCACTTTGACCCTGCGTTTGTCTAGAATAGGCATTACGTTCGTCTGGAGCAGGCACTGCGTTCGTCCATGTGGAAGGAAAGCAACGAAATGTGTCGCGTTCCCAAACGTCGGAGAGTTCTCCTCGCGTGCCCAGCCGAGTTGACTTCTGTTCCCTTCATGAATGACACGTGGGATCCAATCTGGGACATTTGGAGCTCACGTTGGATTATGACACTTTTTTGTTTCAATTTGTCTAAAGTGAAAATTTTGAGGATTTCGGAAATTGATTGGGTCCTCGAGATGGGATTTTTATTGCGTGTGTGGCTTTATAGGACTGGCTTCTGCATTTGTTCCTGACGTGGCGCTTGCTTTTTGGGGCTGATTCAACCAAGGGGCCCATTCACGTGCACTTTGGGGGCCCTCTTTGATTGAGGAGGGCTCTAGCGGCTCGAGTGGTGGGACCAGGGTGGCCATGTTTGCGGGGCCGCTTTATGCTTGCGGCCAAGCCTGCACGTACGTGTTTGTGGGACCACGATGGAAGAGATTTGATTTTTCATCAGTCAGAAATTGTAAGAGTTTAGAAATTTATCACAAGAAGATTGATTTTGGAAATTCTGAACTCATATTTAACCCCTAAACGACCAGGAAGATGTTTTTCGTCCTTTGCCTCTCATAAAACATTCTCTATGTTAGAAGAAAGTAGATTTTCAATTGATTTTTTTTCAAAAGTGATCATAAACACATGTTCCATCATGGAAGGCAAAAAATAACTTCATCGAAGACACTCGTATTTTTAGACAATCCAAAGTGTGAGAAGATCCATACTGCACTTCCTACAATTTTTGTGAGATCAGTCTTGTACTGTTCACTTTTGCGACTAGCAAGGCACTTGTTACACCAATCACAGTTTTGAAATCAAAAGTCACTGTAGTGGGTTGGTCACGGGGATGAGCCCGACGTTTAAGGGTTAAAATAGAACATTTCCACAGGTGCCTCAAATACGCTCAAAACGCAGCAGTGAAGGAGGATGAAATTGACCAAATCTAACCTAAGGGGTAGATTTTCTACTTATACCCTTATTTGTAAAAAAAGCTGAGGTTTTCCACCCTGGTAGCAAAAACACGTATGTGCATTACACCGAGCCACGCAAACCCTTTAAGGTAGGCGCACCCATAAGCGTGGAAATAAGGGTTTTGGAGCAGGTAAAACAATTGACTACCTTTGAAAAAAATACTATAGGTTAGGAAATGGAAACCAAAAATATTGGCATCATTTTCAAGGTTCCAATTGCAAGTTTTTGTTCAAAAAGAATTTTCAAAGTCCAAAATCACTGAAATTGTAAGAACCATGTGTAAGAGATGCTAAAATCAAGGCTTGTTGGTTCTTAAATAGTGAGATGGGTACTCAAAACCTCATGCTAGTCACCCACAATCATCACTTCATCACTCATAACCATCACTCAGTCACCCACAACCATTGATTTTTTTATTGATTAGCCCTGCCACTGTCAGATGACGAGCATGGGAACGCAATGCTTATGGATGCTGCTACCTTACTCACACATGTCTCATTCGTTGAGTTTAGACCCTTGTGTTTCATCTAGCTTCTTCTGCAGCGAGTGGTTTAGAATTTTTTCCAATTTGTTGGGTTGGTCTTAACCCTAAACGTCGGCCCACTGACACCTAGTTTCGGGGGAAAAAATTAGGCAAATTTTTGTCACAATCTTACCACATTATGACACTAGTTATCTTAATATTGGGCAAAAAGAAATGGATGAAATTGTCATATCCCTCTTAATAGAACATTAGGTGCACCAATCTTGAATGAACGTTGCTAAAGTAGCTGATTTATGGGTGAATGTGCACGCACGGATGATTATATTCATCTTTCTTGACTTGTATGCAGCTTTTAAATTCTTGGCAAATTTTGCCTAAACCTTACCTCAAATTTGGGCTAGCTACCTATACATTAGAAAAATCATGCAAAAAAATGGATGAAATAGCCAAGTCCCTCCTTAAACAAGTATTGTATTAGCCAAAATTTGGATGAAAGCTATTAAACTTAGTAAATTTTATGAATGAATGTGCACAAGTTATTGATTCTATCCATTTCTGTCCAAATTTTTCTTACTTGCTTGCATTGTTGGGTGCCTGTCACGCTAACGTAGAAATACCATAAGCGGTTACTGCCCAATAATGGCAGAGTAGAGTGTTCTTAAACCAAGAAGAGTTGGCTTTGAAAGAGATTTCAAAAAGATGCTCTTTCCTTGCATTTGATTGGTTCAAATTTATTTTAGAACAAGGTTTTAGAGGTAGCCATTTAAGGTGCACCTTTGAAACCAAAATTGGTCCAAACCCTAAATCCACATTTCTATTGCATAAAATATTAATTTTGAGTTTTTCTTTTTTCTTTTTTCTTTTTTGCACTTTTCATTATCCTTGTTTCTCCATAGATTGAGCTTAATTACTCAAGAAATTCCCCATATCTTTAGGCTAAAGTGCCTTATTTTAATCGTTTATGGTATTTCTACCTTGTCAATGAAAAAATAAAATTTAAAAGCTGCTTATATGTAATCTAAGGTGTGTGTTGCTTGATCAATGAGAAACCAAGAAGTTATTCTTGACTTAGTTGCATGTCAAAATTCTTCACTTTGCGTGCTCCCCATAAACTATATGTGAATTTTTTTTTTCTTTTTTATATTTCAAAGGAGCAATCACCTTCTTTCCAGAAGTCTTAAGTTTTTCAGATTCTTTTGTGAAAATTTGATATTGTCATAAATTTTCAAAGAAACAATGAATAATATCATAACATACACAAAATAAGCTTGAAATTTCTAGAAAGATCATTGTGGTTTTATATTATGATGTAGAACATTGTGGTGTACACCAAAATTCAATATCATCCAATAAATTAGAAAGTTCAAATACAGTGGTTGTAAGACCTTAGTTTCAATTGGCAATAAAATATTCAAATTTGGAATTTTTCAGATCTTCAAATTGGAATAAAAAGTATAATTGATGACCTTCATTTTGTATATTGGTCTAAAATTTAAAAACACAATTTTTATGGGTAGAATTTAGATCAAGAGTCAGGAGCTACAAGTTGCATAAATATTTATGAAAAACTACTTCTTGTGATTTGCTTATAGAGATTTTTTTGTGTGAAAACAATCACAATTACGGCAATGACGCAATTTTTACCACCATTCAAGCAATCCCATGCAAGCAAATCACAAAACAAGGGTGGAATGAAAAGTATTGTGCTATCATGAGTGAGCACTATTTAGAAGTCATTTAAATGCCACAAATGGCGCTGCAAGCATTTAGAGGTTAGTTGGAAAATCTCCCTTGGGCCTAATTTTCTAGGAGAAAACATCAGAAAAATTGGACCTGAAACATATATAGCCCATATTACTTCAAACAATCTTGAGAGTAAGCCAGGGCCTTTTACACTACAAGTGTAAATTTTCAAAACTTGTTGCCATGTAAACCAAAATTCCAACTCAGAGTGTTCCACTGAATGAGCCACAATGAATTCATTATCACAAGAGAGTGACACGGAATTTCTTTGCATGAGTAAAGACCTTATGGCAAAACAATCAAGCCCTGATAGTGAAGGCCTAAACAACAAGCTTTAGAAAATTTAGAAAACATCGAATGAGGAAAGAGATGAATGAGAACAATACAAATTTTAGCGCCATTTTAACCCCTAAAGGACCAAGCAGCCTTTTGCGACCAGTGTAATATGGGGTGTTTTTCTTGTATTTGGAGTGCATCCACATCTTTATGTTATATTTGAGATCAACAAAGAAGTTAGAATATAGATCAATGTTGTTCTAGTGAGGTAATCAAGATCCCAAATTAAAACTTTTTGTTGGTAACAAATGCCAGTTATATAGCAGCGTACATATTATGTATTATAGTAGCTCGGTCCTTTAAGGGTTAAGATACCAAATACTCAAAATTTTACCAAGATTTTGAACAGTTGTATTTTCATCAAGTTTGACAATGGTCCTAAAGAATTTTCTTTCTTGGTAGCTTCCAATTCTTGGAGTGAGGATCTCTTTATATTTTTTCTCATGAGCATTAACCCCTAAATGCCAAAGGCTGCTTTTCTTGTCTCAAGAAGGCATTTTCAATGAAGGTTGAACAATAGTTGTAAGATCAGTCACTACAAGGAAACCATGGTCAAATCTACGGAAAAGTTGACAAAGATTGGGACCTAATCTACAGTATACTATAGATTAGGTCCCAATCTTTGTCAACTTTTCCGTAGATTTGACCATGGTTTCCTTGTAATGAGTATCAAGCATTGAATCAAAGCTATAAATGTATGGTCTTGAACTTTAAGGCTTCTAGATGGTGTTGCCAAAAAAAACTCCTAAAAAACCAAGCAAATGTTAAGATATTTGTGATTGAATGTGGATGAGTACAAAGTTTTATTATTTTTTGTAATTGCACAAAACTTGCTATGCCAAAATGGTAGATTTTGTGGACAAAATTGGGAAACAACCATTTATGCTTATTGTTGTTACTTCAAAACTAATAACTCTTTTTCCACAATCATGACAACAATTTCATAAATGAGCTCGCAATGCAATAGTCAAAGAGCTACCACCTAACACAAAGGGAGATCTCAGCTCTAATTATTGACCAAAAACCATTACAAACAAAGAGAATTTAACAATGGATGAGTTCTAATTCCTATATGAGAGACATTCCAAGTGAAATTGGCCCAAAAACACATTTAAATTCTATTAGATGATGAATTCTCAATATAAGGTCCCTCATTGTCCCTTGGGAGATCTTGATTTTTAATTTCACGTGGCTGTCCACTTTTCCAATGTACCAGCTTGTCATAAACTCTTTAGTGACACTTTTCAGCACACCTTTTTAGTGCACAACATGCATACTTGCAATTTAGCTTCCACCAAAAATAACTATAATTTAGTATAAAGGGCATTCAAATTGAACATTGAAACTATCTTTAGACCACATTTTTCCAAAAAAACAAATCAATAAATGAAAACATTAGTCTTCATCAAAGTCTCAAAGTTTCTTGAACACCAAATTTTGCTGCCTTTGGCACGTAAGGGTGAATTTTTTTTTCAAATTATGTTCTTCACTACTTGCGTAAAGACTTAAACCTAATTTCTAAAGGTTCTACCAATTGAAGATATGAATTGAGATCAAAACAACCTCAACTCTCAGAGTCGGTAGCTACTCCAATTCAAGATTGTTTTCAATTGGGTAAAAGATAGATTGTATTGGTGGATTCAAAGTCCAAGGTAAACCAACAATTAATTTGTTGTCACCTATAAGAAACTGCAAAGAAAAACGGTTAAAACTTGAAACGATTGGATAAAAAGCCAGCCAAATCATTAAAAAAAATCAAATGAAACACGTTAGAATATAAATATAAGGAATATCTAGTTTATGCTCATAAAAAAAATTGAAAATGAAAAATGCTAGACTTTTGCTTGTGAAGCTAATTTTTCTCCCTGAAGGTTGGATGCACCAATATAAAAGAAAATTAGACCCAAGTTGGGACCAGTATTTGTCTCAACTAATAAATTGGTCCAAACAAAAAGAAGAAATTTGCCTTATTCTTTTGTAGGAGAATGAGTTCCTAGTCCTACCCCATTTGGATTTTCTAATCCCTACATATTTCTCCAATTTCCTGAAGGTCCATTACCACATGGACCCAACTTTAGGGTTTTAGGGAACCTGGAATGTGCAACTGTTCCCTGGCATTGTGGGTTTTTTCTGCTTTTGAGATTTTTACTAAAAGCGAGCATGACATAGGGACTTTAAGGAAGTCGTGTTCACACATAGTCTTTGATGATTATCAACCCCCCTCTCCTAGCCCGCCATGTGTTGAACGCAATGGGGGGGTTTACACATCAGTTCTAGGTTTTAGTAGAACTTATAGTCACTCCCTTTGTTGTGTCTGCGCTTCATCTCTACGCTTGTGATTGAGGAGCCTTTTGCTGCAGCTTTTAGCACCGTCTTGTTGCGTTCACGCTCTTGTTTCCATCTGTGTTGTCGTTGATTCTCGACCTCTTGCGCATGCGTGTCGTTATTTTCATCCCTGGCTTCATCTTTTTGTCATTGCTTGAACGCTACGACTTTCTGGTGGCGGTGCTAAGGTTAGAATTGAGGAGTTCATTGCAAACTCGTCTTCATATTCGAATCTGCTGCTGTTGTTGCAAACTCTGCGGCCCTTTGATATTGCCGCGCATGAATACCTCTTGTGAATTCTGACGCCCACGTTGCGTGATTCTGTCGGTGCTTTGGCGGAGCGGTGCTTTTTGGACTTGATTGACCAGCGTAAGTTAAGTTTCAGTTTTGCTTTTTATTTTGTTCCTCAGATGTTTGAATTTCTAATGAGAATGTCTGTGTCTGTAGTAGGGTTTAGAGAATGGATTGTGTTTAGGCTGCGGACTCTAAGTTTGGGTTGTCCACCTTGAGTGAATGAGATTTTTGCTCCAGTCATTGTTCTATCATTAATTGAAGTGTCGGTCAGTGTGAACTTCAAGTGTACACCGGAATTGGTATTTCGTCATCTGTCCTCAGTTAATCCACTCTAACAACGGCTTTCTTGTTAGGGTTTCAAAGATCAAGAAATGGACAGGACCAGTGGTCCTCGATCCGAAGTCATTCTTGCCATATGGTTGCTCATTCAGACGGTGATCTTGTATATCACCGCCCCCTTCCCCGCTTCTATTACTAATGACAAGGAGGACAGAACTGCTGCGGACTCTATCTTACGGAGGCTAGCGGAGCCAACGGTTGATTACTTTGTCCCTTTGTAGAGTGCTCTGCATAGCTTTCGTCTTTTCACTTCATCATATTATGTGGAGGAAGATTTGGAGTTCTAGGTGAAGCCCACATCAATCGCATGGTTCTCTCGCTTCATTCTCACCGTGTATGATGACCAACGGTGGGTGCAATTAGTTCGCATGCCCAAGCAAAATGTCTTCACCCTATCATGTTTATTATCACCGCAATTGAGTCGTAAAGGCATCAGGTATCGTGTAGCCATTCTTGTTGTTGTTAGAGTTGCTTGTGCTTTATTCAAACTTGCTTAAGGGTCATCTCTACTTACGTGTTCAGAGGTTTTTGCTATTGGCAAGAGTACCGTGTCCAAGATCTTGCGAGAAGTAGTCCATGCTATTAATGACAAGTTAAAGGAAAAATTAAGTTGGCCAACTGGGGATTGTATGCATAGTATCCAACAAAAATTTGCAAATCTGTCTGTGCTATCGTGTGTTGCTAGTGCCATTGACAGAACCCATGTGTCCATAGCTAAACCCAAGAAGTTCACAATAGACTATTACTACTTTAAAAGTGGTGGGTACTCGTTAAATTGTCAAACTGTGGTTGATAGTGAGAAAAGATTTCTAAACATAAAATTGGGGATGCCAGGATCAACCAACGACTAGGATTCTGCAAAGATCTTCTTTGTATCATTTGGCAAATCATGGTACATTGTTTGCTGGGAACTCTAGTACAGATAGGTTTTCCCCTTACCTTATTGGAGATCAATGTTATCCACTCCTTCCTTGGTTGATGGTCCCTCATTGTTAGAGCACTAACCTATATCTAGCTGAGTCTCTGTTCAATAGGAAATTAAGAAAATGGCGCTGCGTAGTAGAGAACACCTTTGGGATGTTCAAGTAGACGTTTAAGGAGCTCCTAAACAAGTCTAAGTTACATGTGTGCTTCCTACCACATGTTATCTTTTGTTGTGCAATTTTGTATAACATGCTCCTTGGGCAGTCCCCCAAGGATGTTGAGAATTTGTTGTGCTTTCTCCGCACACGTGGTTACCACGAGGAGTCAATGGAGGACACCATAGGGGACACTGCCGATATTGGAGAGGAGGTTCCAAAAATTGTTGGGATCGTGGCTGTTGCTGAGAAGAGAAGAGACATCAAGCTTTACTTGAGCTCTCAAAGACCTCAAGTGCTTTACGGTTACGGTAAGAGTTCTATCATACCCTGTTCTGTAGTTATCTTTTTTTTGTTCTGTTGGCTTTTATTGTAGAAGTATGAAATTATTAATCAATTACAAGCATGACCTAAATTTTGAGGAGCAAATCAAGAGTGCTCAAATGCTTTTGCCTTTCCTCAGAGAATTGAATAGAGCTAACAAAAAATATATTTCTGAATATAAAAACAGGTGCGGTTGTTCAACTTGCTTCAAATCCTTCAGTACAGGTGATACTGCAATTCCACCCTAAACCAATACTTACTATACCTGCTTCTACATTTTAAAAGCAAATACAAAACTAACCAACTACTTGTGCACTTGGAATGTAGAAGCAAAGGTTCTGCATCCTAACGCATGGAGAAGGTGCCAAAAGGGCAGCGCTTACCATCCTCAGATGTCCAGCCGGTCTCCATGGCGCCCGATGTCGCTGCCAAACGTGGTTCTTGTTGGCTACTGCTGCTGCCAATTCAACTACTCTGTCGCCATTTGGTCACTGCTGCCAACGTTTAGGGTGTGGAAGTCTCTGCCCAAATTGGTAGCCATGTTGCTTGTTGTTTCCGCCGACTGTCCAAGCTCAGTGGGAGGTCCAGCCAGTCCTTTGTAGAATTGCATACGTGGTTTGGTAGGTCTTACAGACCTCACCGTCGAAGGCTCCTCCCCCAAAGTTGGACTGAGGAAAGTCTTCCTTGCACCTGCAGTACTTGCAGCACCGGCAATGGTGGACTTTACATTGTCGTGTCCTCCGAAACTCCTATTGAGCACGCTCAAAATGTTACAAAGGCAAACCACTATGTCATTCTATTTTTCTATTGCAAGCTTAGCAATAAGATTTGCTTCCATGGCCGTTGAATACAATCATTGATCTTTCTCTCTTTGATGTTGCATCTGCTGCTCAAAAATCTTGAACTACGCCTTGATCTTCAGCCTCTCCATCTCGCGGTGAAAAATAGTGAACTCCTCCAAGTGCCTTGCCATAGTATGTCCTGCTGTTGTCGTTGCATCCGCCATAACTGTATGTCCCAACATGTTCTTTCATTTCACCCTAGTATTCCCAACATGTCTTCCTTATGAGTATGAGGAATTACCTGAAGAGCTGATAAGTTGTGGCATGACACCATTTGGGACTCCTGCATCCGGCTTGAGCAGAGGCGGTGTGAAATCAGTCGGTGGAGATGGAGCTCCAGCGGTCAGAGTGGATGGATAGCTACGGGGAAGTGATGTAGAGCTCCCTAGTGACCAAAGAGGGCTATTGGGGAAGTCAAATCCAACTGGTGGGGACTCCACCTCTCCTACTGCTTTGTCTTCTATGGGGAAGGTGACTCTTTCTTCGTCTTCTGCTGTCCCCGCAATTCCTGCAAAGTTAGAGTCGTTACGGGTGAGGTTGTCCTTGCCATGTGGGGTCTTCCCTCGAACCATCTAGAAATGGATCTGTAAATCTCTATAGAAAAGTACCGCGGTACGCCTTGCTCTTGTCGTTGCGTAGTTGTCAATTCCCAGTAGTCTTGCATATTTCTCCCCGTGCAATCATGGTAGTTGGAGATCCTCTTGAACTCAAAATATATTAAGTTCCATTTGGCTTTGCAAGCATGAGCGTCACGGTGGCATGGAGACAAGTTTGCCCTCATGACGTCCTTGGAGACTTGGTTCCACTTTGTGGTGTCAAAAACCATGAGTTCGCGTTCATCAATGACCTCGTTCTATAATGTCATTTCTTTCTTTGCCGCAATTAGGACCATCACCTCCAACTCTCTCTAATTGGGCCGCCTATCTTGCCTAGGTCTTTGACTGCTGCTGCTTAGGTTGTTGGTTTGGGTAGGTGCAGCAGCCGGGGTAGCCGGAGTAGCACACAACGTTGCTGTAGCAATAAGTGCAGCAATGGGGGTGTAGGAGGTGGTCGGCGATGGTAAGCTGGAGCTGCTATGCACGTTCGTCCGTGCACCGATTGGAGTTGATGGCATCCCGATGTGATGCTGCAACGGAGTAAAAATGGGAGGACGTTGGGAACTTGATGAGCTCCTGTATTGAGACGGTGGCCTACTGTACTGCAAGGCGTTCACCGAGAAGCCTATGGCACCTACAGCACACCAGAAAATGGTTGAGACTTGGAGCGTTTGGAGTAGTGCAAGTGATACAAACAAAGGTAAAAGTTAACCAAACCTGCGCTATCGAATTTTAGTTTCAATCAAACTCTTATTGGGGCGTCGGAGGGTGTTTGTGAGATGTGCAAATACTTTGTTCTTGTGTGGACTTTGTGGCAATGGAGGATTGAATGCAATGGAGGGAAATGGGGTGTTCACTGGAGTTAAAGAGCAGAAGCATTACAATCATGGCTATGAGTAAGAGGATCTGAATGGATTGATGTTCTCAGCATTTGAAGGTTATGTTTGCAATAATGGGAGAGTGGTGTAGCAGTCCTAGGTATCCACTCAAAATCCCTTCCTTTTCTGTAGAATGTAAGACTATATGCATGATGACAAGTGCTTTCTAATGATGCAAATGATTCTATAATGAGTTGGTAAAATGAAAGAAGAAATGAAAAGTACTTACGACTACTTGGGATGCTCGCTGTTGGCATGGAAATTGGTGTTGGTCGGATGGGGGTATTGCTCCAGGTAGGGCTGTAATGGTTCTCCATCTTCCTATGTTGCCAACAACATTCCACTATAAGCATGTAAGGAGAAGGGAGACGAGAAGGGAGAAATCTGTTGGGGCTGTGTTCATGCTTGGAGGGAAGGCAATCAATTCAAGGAAGACTTGCAAAGAAGTCCATCAAAAGAACAACAACAACTTCAAGAGAGAATGCAGCATGCATTCATAGATTGTGAGAGTAGGAGTTGCAAAGAAGGGAAGAGAATCTATAGCACCTACAAGTAGCTTCATCAGTGTTTGATTATATGAAATGCAAAGGAGCCCTTGTGGCCTATTCACTACTGTTTTCTATGTGAATTCAGAATTTTACAAGCACTTACTAAGAGCAGATCTAGAGAGCACAAACTTCTAAACTAAACAGAAATTTGGACAACACTTTGTGCCACAGGGAAGCTAGGGGAAAGCAGCTTTAACAAACAAAGGCAACACAGTGGAAAAAAAAAAAAAGGACAGGATACCAAGATTACCTTAGCAGCTGCAGACGATGATTGACGAGGGCAAAAGAAGGCTGCAAAGGTTGAAGCTCTGCGGCGCTAATTAAGTAGGCGGCCCACTTTGGCATTAAACCGCCGCCAAGAGAGGTCCCAAATTTGCAGAAGGGGGTCCCAACCGTATTTGATGCAATATTTTGTAGGACCGGTCTTCCCAAATGGAGGCCAAGAGCCATGCATACTAAAAGCTATAATTAAAGGCCTGTAACTTTCTCAAATCTACAATTTCAAGAGATTTTTGTAAAACTTATTTCCTCTAACTAATCCCAGAAATCGCAGGTGTTATCCCAAATATTTCTCAAAAAGCCGCTATTACCAACCCTAGCCCGACTTTGCCATTGTGGATCGGCCTCTAACACCCTGTGTTGGTGTGAACCCCCCCCCCCCCTTGAAAGCATGGAAAAAACCTCTACTTACTAAAAGCAGAGTCCATGTGGGAACATACCATAATTGAACTGTCACTGACTAGTGACTGGTCCGGGGTAGACCTTGGCTTTGCCTGTGCAACGACACTGCCAGGATGAGGGGTTTTTATTTCCTTGAATGATTTGGAACTAACAAGAATAAAAGGGGACTAATTCCACGCGCGGTCTAGCTAATTTATGGTTTTACTGGCCTTTGTCCCTATTATATAGGCCTTTGATAGTGAAAAGTAGTTCTTTGTCATCGGTATTGCTTATTGTTAGTTTCCTTTGTCTTGTTCCTAACTTAGTATCACGTGGCTCTAATGTATTTGAGGTAGAGGGATCTAGTTTAAAATCTTTTAGAATTTCCCACCATCAAAATCCATGCAAAAATCCTAAACTTTATAGAAGAAGTAGAAAGGCAAAAATGACTGATTATTGCAAAATATATTATTTATTTTCCTTTTTTTTAATTTTCTTAAGTATAAAAACAATAAACTTGAGTTTGGATCTTGGGTGATTGCAAAAAACACTTGTTCTAGTTTTTGTCCCCTTGGTCTTGGGCAGGTGGTTTTTGGGCTATAACTTTTGTGTCATAAACTTTTTCTAACTAAAATTTGAGAGGAAGGTATATGTAATAGTCACAAATGTTTAGGGATTTTTTTTATTAATTTATAAAAATATTTTGCTATTTTTAAATACCCTCAATTAAGTGTCTACTTTGGCTATTTTGGGAGTTTTGAGTACTATTTTTGACCCTAAAATGCAAATCTGAAGGCCAAAATTCACAAACAAGTTCTTGTACTAAAGTTAAACAATCTCAAAAAAAAATTCAAAAATAGTAATTTATCCACCTTCTACATGTGCTCAAAGTGCACTACTTTTGCGCAAGCGCACAAAACACAATTTGTTTTTCCCCAAAATTTAATTTGATGGAAAAGAAGCACCTTCAAGTTAGGAAAAATGGCCAATTTTTATTTTATTTTTTTGAATTTTTTTACTATATTCTAGAAAGAAAAAAAAAATCTTTTTTTTGGTGTTTTTGATCTCTCTATTTTTGTGCATAACTTCTAGATTTATTTTTCTAGGTTTGGATTTTCACAAGTATGCTACTTTAAGTGCTTTACAAAATATCCATATTTTCTTTTATTTTAAAAAATAAATTCCAAAAGCTCATAATACTACCAGTACTAAGGCTTTTTAAGGCTGTTTGAGACAAAACTCGCACGTGTTTCTTGCAACGACCCTCTTATAATTGACCCTCTAACAATACATTCACACTTGGGGGGTCACTTAGTATATCTATAATACACCACGTGTGATCAAGTGATCTTTTGACAACCTATTTACTTTTTGATAAACTACGATTTCAACTTATAATTTTGAGCATTGTTTAATCAAAACTATGGGATTCTATTGCTAAAAACTTCAATCCAAATAATATATTAAATGATTCCTAGAGAAGGTTGAAAAATTAACTAAAATGGCATGTTTTTCAACTCAAATATTTATAAAGAACACATTTAGATGACCATTGCATCAATATTCAAGAAATATAAACTTTCAATAGAGCCTTGTTTTAGAAATTTTTGTGTATTTTTTAAAGAATTTTTTCTTAAATAAAATAGGGGTGTGAAAGTTATCTTTAGCTATGCAGTGTATCATTTTAATTCAAATATTTGTAATTAATTATAATTAACAAATAAATTTATCAATAATTCAGAACATAAACTTTCAAAATAGGAAAATCTACCTATGTTTTTTTCTTTTCCTTTTATTTAAGTTTTAGAACATAAAATAGAGGGGTCAAAATTTGATTGCACATGGTTTGTATAAATACACTAAGTGACCCCTAAGCAATCATACCAAGGATGATAAAAAAAAAAGCCAGATATAAAACACAACATTGCTATTTCTACTGGAGTTTAAAGTATATACAACCTTTGTGACTTATCTCCATGGTCGAGAGCTCATTCATTCAAGTTGAGAAGAAATAAGCTTTAAGATCTGAGCATGAATCCAAAAAAATCCACTCTCCTAGTGGGGATTAAATCTCCTCACTATTCCCTTCTGAAAGGTAAATATTTTAAACCCCTAAAAGGCCATTGTCTCTACAAGAGACAAATTGAATTTTGAACAACTCATTACACATGGATTTTTCATTTTTTTCTTTGAAATTTTCACACATGATGTGCCCAAGGAGAAACTTCAAGGTCCAACAATTTTCATAACTTTTGACTTCATGGTTCAAAAGTTATTGCATGATATGTAGTTTTTTGAGCTTCGGGCAACTTGGGCAGCTTGGAAAACTTCTTTAAAAGTTGCTATATTTATTTATTTATTTATTTTTGAAATTGGTTCTTTAGACTTATATGTACATGAGGGGTTTTGAATCATTTGATTTCAATCAATGAGGTGAAAGTTATGAGAAGTTTTAATTTGTGGGTAGGTAAGAGTTTGAGAGACTCTATACCAAGGCATTTTTTTTTGGCAAAAACCTGACAGGTTTGACCAATTGCTAGTGGTCCCTTGCAATTTAAACCAAGTTGCTGTTGACACTTGCTAGGTTTTTGCCTAGAAAAAAATGCCTTGCTCTATACCTACCCACAAACTAAAACTTCTCATAACTATCATTTCATTAATCAAAATTGAACAATTCAAAGCTTCTCATGTATATATAACTCTAAAGAACCAATTTCATATATATATATATATATATATATATATATATATACATATATATATACATATATATATATATATATATATATATATATTTATATAGGGAATTACTATAGCAACACCCTAAATTGCTAACAAGACATCCCCTCTGAGCATGAAATTTGATAATTTAGTGCTATTTTGATTTATTAAATTATCCATCATTCATTCAATCACAACATTATCACCTTCTTGAAAGAAAATATGAAAAATCCAATTTTTTTTTTAAATATTATTGCACCAGTACTATTTTTTGATATATTTTTGCTTTAAGTAACACAAAAGTCCTATATTTTTAGTTTCAAATTTAAGCACACCTAAATTTTTTTCGTATAGCCTTAGAATGATAAAAGTGAAACAAATCTTTTGATCCAAATAAAATAATCAACAAAATCAGCATTAAAAATCACATTTTCATGCTCAGAGGGGGTGTCACGTTAGCAATTAGGGTGTTGTTGTAGTAATTCCCTATATATATACATATATATATACATATATATATATATATATAGGGAATTGCTAAAGCCACACCCAAATTTGCTAACGCCACACCCCACAATGTGCTTTGAGCATGAACTATGAGAATTTAATTTTGATTTTCTAAATTTGGATCAAAAGATTGGATTCATCTTTATCATTCTATCACTATATTAAAAAAAAAAATGGAAGCGCTTAAATTTGAAACTAAGAATATAGGACTTTTGAAATATTAAAAGTAAAAATACATCAAGAAAATAGCAATGGTGCGATAAAAGTTCAACACAAATTTATATTTATTTTTCTTTCTCTCAAGAAGTTGGTAATGCCTTGATTGAATGAATGATGGACCACTTTGATTTAAAAAAATAACATTGAACTTGCAAAATACATGCTTATAGGGGTGTAGCTTTAGCAATTCCCTATATATATATATATATATATATATATATATATATATATATATGTATATATATTATAAATTTTAAAGAAGTTTTCTAAGTTGCCCAAGCTGCTCAGAGTTCAAAAAAAATTTACATATTATGTAATAAGGTAGAGGGCTCTAAAATGGTACAGGTTCTAAAATGGTGCACTTCTAGGAATGGCTAATAGGTTCCCCTCAAATATCTATTACTATCATTAGGGGGTTTCATATATCTCAGAAAAATGATGAACAAATGGTCATGAACAACTTTTCGTTCATCAGTGAATACGCTATGACAACCTCTGGGAGGTCATCATGACTCGTTCATTGCTTGATTTGGCCGTGTTATCCACCAATTTCATTCACATGCACAAAATTCATGGTGAATGGCATATTTGAAACCCCCTATTAATGAGTTAAGTGGGCTTAGTTTCTAGGAATGGCTGACAGATTCCCCTCAAATATCTATTGCTGTCATTGATGAGTTAGGTGAGCTCAGCTAGCTGAGCTCACCTAACTCATCAATGACAGCAATAGATATTTGAGGGGAATCTGTCAGCCATTCCTAGAAGTGCACTGTTTTAGAACCCGCACCATTTTAGAGCCCTCTACCTTAACTTTTGAATCATGAAGTCAAAAGTTATGAAAATTGTTGGACCTTAACCCATGAGCGCCCCACCAATGGGATTTTGTTACACTCCAAAAAGGTCAACTTAACTTTGACTATTATAATTAATGTCTTTCAAATGGTGAACCACTCTTCATTTTGGACTAATTGATCCGCATTGTTGTCCCCTACCAATTTCTATAATCACTTTTTGTGAATTTGTGTTTTTGAAATCAATTTCAATGGTAGTACCATATCCAGGTCTCTCTTGCATTCACAAGCTGGCCACTCAAGGGTTAAAGCTTCTCCTTGGGCACATCATATGTGAAAATTTCAAAGACAAAAGATGAACATTTCATTTGTAGTGAGCTGACCAATACCGCTATGTTGCTAAAAACAGCGCGACTTGGGCCTTTTAGGGGTTAAAATTTTAAAATAAAATCCTCACAAGTTTGAGATATCATCCACCGAACACTTCATATGACACATTGGACCAAGGGTTAAGCGATATTATTTATTGTCCCTTGAGCTAATTATGAAAATCACATTTAAGATTACTGCTTCAGTGATTATGGTTATCCCCTTCAATCCGTAAGTCTAAGGGCATCTGAACTCCCAGCAAGGATCCCAGTACTTTAGTCTGGTCTTTTAATAAACAAGGAATTTGATCATAAATTTTTAATGATGTGAAGGGAATTGAAAATATCATTGTGAAAATGTAATAATCTTTGGATTTGGACATTGCATAACTTAAATTTATCCCATCAAATGTTAGCTAATTTCCAAAAAATTTAGAGGTCCCTCCAAATCAGGCCTAAATAAGGAATTTTTTGTAAAAGGGTTGGTGAATGTACCAACCCCTTTATAAAAAATTTCTTATTTTGGCTTGATTTTGGAGGGGCCTCAGCTTTTTGGGAGTTAGCTAACATTTGATGGGATAAATCTAAATCATGCAATGTCCAAACCCAAATATTATTACGTTTTCACAATGATATTTTCAATTCCCTTCAAGTCATTAAAAATTTATGGTCAAATTCCTTGTCTATTAATAGACCAAACAAAAGTACCGGGATCTTTGTCGGGAGTTTTCCCGATGATTATTACAGATGCCTAAGGTAGACAAACCCAATCCCATTTGTCTCCCCAATACCACTCGAATGTACAAGAGTGGTTTTTTTTAGGGTTGAAATCTAGGCACTTCATAGATGCCCTATTTTTTAGGTCTTTAAAAAATAGGGCATCTATGAAGTGCCTAGATTTCAACCCTAAAAAAAACCACTCTTGTACATTCGAGTGGTATTGGGGAGACAAATGGGATTGGGTTTGTCTACCTTAACCCCTGAGCGCCCAAAGTTATTTTTGGATTTAGGAGAAAATGAGGGGTTTAATGGCCACCACAACTTGGAAAATTATATTCAAGAAAAGTGACCGTAGGATTTGAAAAAGGACTACCTTCTGTGCTGATGGGGAGCAGTCATGGTTGTTTTCACCATACAAATTAAGAGAAAAAATGAGATAAATTTGTGGGCCCCAACGACAGGATCTTGTTGTTGGGGCCCACAAATTTATCTCATTTTTTCTCTTAATTTGTACGGTGAAAACAACCATGACTGCTCCCCATCAGCACAAAAGGTAGTCCTTTTTCAAATCCTATAGTCACTTTTTCCACATATAATTTTCCAAGCTGTAGTGCCATTTAAACCCCTCATTTTCTCCTAAATCCAGAAATAACTCTGGGCGCTCAGGCGTTAAGGGTTAGTGCATGACACCACGTTTGTAAATTGTCACATTACGGTAAAGCGGCAACTTGGCCATTTGCCAAGTGGCCAAATTGGCAAAGCTGATACGGCATGAGATTGGCAGCTCCGAATACCGTCCTATCTGTGTTCACCACGTTGTATCAATGCATTGGGCAAGATCCAAGTTGCTTATAACCCTGCATGTTCCCAATGAGCAAGGGCAGCCCTTGGCCCTTGCTAGGCCGGGGTGAACTGACCCCTTATTGCCCCATCGCCTGGATGAATGGGCCTCGGAGGTCTGTCCATTTGCACATTCATATTTTTGGGTCAGGGTGGAAAATGTTAGTGATTTTATAGGTAAGGGTGAAAGTAACAATTTGTCCTCATTTTAGGGTTGGTTGGTATTGTTCTCTTTCAGGGTTCCTAGATGATAGTAGGGTTTTGGAATCTAAATATGAATTCAAAATTTCCAATTCCGATTCCATGGTAGTAAAATTTTAACTTTTACAATTTCTGAAATATAAAAAAACGGAGTTTTTGCATATTGACCTCAGAAACTCATAAATTTGATGATCAAGCTCCCAACCCCATTCATTTACGGGGCAATCCACCTTGGCTCCCTTGCTACCTTGTGGATCAATGTAGAGGGAGAAATTTTATTTAAAAAACTGCTAATATCTGGCATTTCTCACCTTCAACCAGATTTTCATAAGCATACATGAAAAGTTTCCTATTCTTGTATTGCAACGTACAGTAGTTGGTTTCCCCTAAAGGCCCAAGCCCTTTTTTTTGTGAAAGTCACTAAGAACTGTCACTTTTGGGGGAATAAGTAGAAATGTAGGAAAAAATGTTTTTTTTGGAAATCCAACCATAGGATCTTGCCCTAGATTATGGGAGGTATTTGAGGAGTGAAGTATTCACATCTAAAGTAATTATTTTTTTCTCTACTGTCCAAAAGTTTCAAAAGCCTCTGGCCACTCCTATATCAAAAAATTGCTCTAGTAAAAGTAGATGCTGTTTTTCCCATGTAGAAGACCAAATTAGGTATGTGTGGGAGAATTTTCAAATGAATTGGAGGTGTGAATCATACTTTGTATAATCTTGCAACGCCATAAGGTCATGAAATTCGCATATACACTAGGCAAAATTGGAGGATTTATGTAAAATTGAGAAATCTGAATTACTTTAATCCCAATGGTGAAAACCAAGGAATCTTAGTCTACTACAATTTGGAAAAAATAAGAGTAAAAAAAAATACACAAAGAGTTCAAAAAAGTAAAGCACCAAAGTTCACAAGGGGCAAAAGCAATGGAGGTTTGAGAGTCTCATATTTACCTGCAAACTAAAACTTCTCATAACTTTCATCTCATCCATTAGAATTGAATGATTCAAAGCTTCCCACACACATATAAATCTAAAGAACCAATTTCAAAATTTTATTTTAAAAAAATGCAATTTTTTGTAGATACCCAATTCTCCCCTATTTTTCAGTTATTCATGCATAACTTCTTTAATAAATATCAAAATGAAGAAAGAATCAGATGCCCACACAAATCTTTGAATTCCCCATCTTCCATAAAATTTCCAAAGTAGTTTAGCTATAAATACATGCCCAAAACCCCACCTCGCCCCCAAGGTACCTCTTAGGCCTTTAGGAGTTGACAATGAACTAAACATTGGTTCTCTGTGAGTCTTGCCATGGACATTCAAATTACTCACAATTACTTTCATTTACGGGAAATTTTGATGGATGTTCTTGAATTTTGCAATAGTGAAAATGCCCCTAGTTTTTCAAAAATTGCATACATATCCTGGGCATTAGGTAGGAGGCTCTTATTCAAAGTGGGCATTTTGAACAGACCATGTAGAACTTCCAAAAATAGTGTGTACAAATTTTTGAATGGGTCACATTTTTTATGTTCAGAAATTGTACTAGTGCATGCACCGTTTTAGGAACTTAAGAGAGTGATATGAGTCACTTTTGAGTGTGCTTATTGGACATGTCATAATTGTGTTCACATTTGTCTTTTAGTGAAATACACATATATGTCATATTAAAATAAATGAAAACGGGTTTTCAATCATAATTTGAGTATTAGAATATGGAATGGGGTTCTTGCAACTTCAAGAGCCTTATTGGAGCATTCTTGGCTTTGTAGTGGTTGCTTTTTGGACTCATGTGCTCCATATACAAGCCGCCTTTGCATCATGAATGCTACCACCTATGATCAAGAATAGCTACCTATGCACCTTTTGTTTTGATAAATTGTAGTTAATTCGTAATAACTCAAAAAAAATCACATTAAACGGCCACAAAATTGTCTCTTCTTTGGCTTTCTACAAAAAATATTATTATTTTACCAAGCTGCCCTGGTTTTTGCTCCAAGAGCGCAGTTTCCCTTAGATGGTCCATTCACAAGCCTCCTACCTTACATTCAAAATTGTGGAAATAGTCTTCTCCACATTAATCAAGGTGCAAGTCATCTACTTTTGGAAATTACTTGTGCTATGAACATGGTTTTTTTTTAATATTTGTTGAGGTAGAGCGACCTGCACCTCAGACTGCACGCAAGTAAGGAAAAATTACCTGTAATTGGAAAGAATGAATAAGGTGTGCATGTTCATCCAATGCGTTTACTAATACAAGGTACTTTCATCCAAAAACTGGCAAATTTGGGGTTTGCCAAAGAAGGAACTTTGGCCAACTCATCCGCTTTATCCCTTAAAATTTCTTAGTGTATTGGGAGCAAGTGGCAATTTCAGGTAAGATTTAAGCAAAGATTTGCCAAGAAAAAAAAACCTGATTGTGAACCTTTCCATTTCCTATTATATGACAACTTACCTTTGATAAATGTGGAGAAAAATATTTCTGCAGTTATAATGACATGTCAAGGATATCTGTGCAATTTCTGAAAAACTAGAAACATTTGTACAAATATTGTAAACTTCAGGGATGTCTATCAAATCTTCCCTTAGTTTTCATGATCCTCAAGGTAGTGTTATGGAGATTGTTATTCTATTATTCTTATTCCAATCATTCTTCTACGAGGGAATTACGAATAAGGAAATAAGTTTTATAAGCAAGACCATAATTTGAGTGTAATTACAACCAAGAACACATTCATAAAACAGCCAATGTATGTGTTTCATGATCAAGGGAATTGGCTATTGATACAAAATTGGCCTCTTCATCAGGCGCTTGGTTTTTAGGGGTTAAAACACAAATCCACCCATCTTTCCTTTGATTGTAAACATTTATGTTTCAACAATAAAATGTAATACTTCACTTGTGTCTATAAAATAGAATCTAGGACACAAATTTGAATTTGAAGATTTTGGACTTCAATAATTTCCCTTCAAATTTTGAGGAATTCATTTGTAGACTTTATTACAAAACCTCATGAGGTCAAATGATTTGATAATTCTCAATTGAGTATGACATTGATCTTTGCAAGTCAATTAAAAATGAAGGGATAAGATTAGGTGTCCAAAATTCAATTACAAATGAAAAGATAACATATAGGTAAAATTTAATTTGATACATCTTGGACTTTGTGAAAAAGTGTTTGAATTTTTTTTCACTACAAGAAAAAGGGTCATTTTTTATTAAGGATTTTGACTACAAAAAAAATTAACACAACTAAGACTAATTGACTGGTCAATATGACCACATGTAGTCATAAATAATTTAAGTAGTGATGAATACAAATTTCTTGTAGTGTTTGTACATAGAACTATGTATACAAGCAATTCAATGAATGTACACAAATAAAAGTATCAGCATGTAAATTATTTATAACGAATAAACCAAATATAAATCAAACTTGAAAACTAAAATGTCAATTCCACACATAATACTGTTGTGACAAATGTAAGATTCAAGTGATTCATATTGGATCAATAGATTTGATTGAGATGCGTCACAAATCCTAATTCTTATTGAAAAATTTGTGATTTTATTTAATGTATAAAGGATGTTACTTTTGTCAATCTATTATATTGTATTACACGTTTAGTCATTGCATAGGTTTACAGCCTTTTTATTTTTTTATTCTTATGTCAAAGGGGTTATTGAGTCTATACTTGCACAGTTTTTGTTAAATTAGAATTGCGTATACAATGTGAACACAATTGACATGCAACCATTACAACAAAATAGGGTGTTGGCAACCAGCAAGCCCACTTTATTGCAAACCATTAAAATTTTTATTTCCAAGTCTTCTTTGTAAGACTTCTATAAATCCAATGAGTTAATGATTGCAATTTTTTTTCATAGTTGGACTCCCAAATTGATAAAAATCCAATCTGTAAGGTCAGTGCACTTTAGTTTTATTAGATGCTTTATAAATAAAAGATTAGGGAATTGCTAATGGGACACCCTAAAGTGCTAACGGGATACCCCATGTGAGCATGAAATTTGATAATTTAGTACTATTTTTTATTTATTCAAATGGTCCATCACTCATTCAATCATGGCATTATCACCTCCTTGACAGAAAATATGACAAATACAAATTTTTGTTGAAATATTATTGCACCAATACTAATTTTTTATAAGTTTTTGCTTTAAGTAACTCAAAAGTCCTATATTTTTAATTTAAAATTTAAGCACACCTATTTTTTTTAATATAGCCTTAGAATGTTAAAGGTGATACAAATCTTTTGATCCAAATAAAAAAATTAGCATTAAAAACCACATTCATGCTCACAGGAGGTGTCCTATTAGCAATTTAGAGTGTTGCATTAACAATTCCCAAATATTATTATGTTTTAGACTTTTGATAGATATGTAAGTCATGCATCATGTCATACTGCATCAGGATATTAAAAAAAATTACAACTCGTTCCTCTTCAAAAAATATCCTCCTTCTAGAATACTTTAGCTTGCAAAAATGGCCACTGGCTTCCAAGAATGTTTCGAATATGGCATGTCATTTGTTGCGCCCAATAAGCTTATGCCACGACAAACGCTTCATCGATGTTCTTCGTACCGCCCAATCGACCATTTTCCAGCCGCTGCCCCTTTTTTCGGGCTGCCCGAGACAAAATAAAAACTTTTTTCTTTTTTTCTTTTTTCTTTTTTCAAGATTCCTTTTTCAAGTACTAGTCTTGAAACAAGTATTGGATCTTGAATAATATAATAGCTATAAATTGCTACTCTATACTCTTTTAAGAATAGTGGATATGCCTCCTTAACCCCTAAAGGACCATGGCCTTTATTTTGTCAAATGACACTCAAAATTGCCACCTCTATGGCAAAGAGTAAAAAAGTTTGAAAATTAGGCATTTTGCATATCTGATCATAGGATCTTATGCTAGACTATTATAAGAATGTGTCATTCAAAACTCAAGAACTTTGACTGCACATATTGGAAGATATTTGCATTTAAAAAGTAAAAAACAACTTTTTTTGCACCTTGCTTGATTAGATTTTTTAACTTTGAACATTTTTAACTTAAAAGTTTTGCACCACAAACTTTGGAATTCTATTTTATTGTGGTGAGAAGTTGAGTTGGGAATCTTGGTAAAAAATATCAAAAAAGAATACTTAATTTTCATTCTTTAAAGAAACATTAGGTAGAGGAAGGTATGAGATTGAAGAAAAACTTAAATTGCTAATAACCATGCAATGGAATTGAAACACAATAATCTCAATGGTGAGATTGTTCTAGAAAGCAAACTTCACCCTCTCCAACAAATTTTTTTGAAAAAATGTTAAATCTGCATTCAAAAGTGAAGTTTATAAGTTATTTTTTCAAAAAGATGCTTGAGTTGCCCAAAAAACAAGATTGTCCATAACTTTCTCATAACTAGTCCAAATGGAATGAATCAAAGCTCTAGAAGTAGATAAAGATATAATCTATAAGAAAAAAAATTATTTTTTTTTCAAGTTTTTGTAAGATTTTTTTTTGCTGCCCCTAGTCCCCAAATTTGTGCTTATTTGGGCACAACTTTGGCTCCCTAGCATCAATTGGAATAAAAATTAGATTCCCCAAAAGCTAATGTGTTTTACTATCTTCAAAAAAAGTTTCAAAAAATTAAGACAAAAATTGAGGCCGTAGGTACCTGCCTGAAATTCCATTTGTCCCTCAAAGGGACAATGGTCCTTTAGGGGTTAAGCCCACTATTTATTACTTCTTAGAAAGAGTAAAAAGGATGGTAGAATAGCCTAAAAACTTTGTCTTTTCTCATGATACGGGACCACTAAGCCAATCCTAACCTAATACAACAACTAGACATATCTATGATATATGCGGTGCACATAAAAGATTCTAATGTCTTTTATGAATGAGGTTTCTTTAAATGCTTCTAATACCATCATATAGAACCTCCAAGATCACGCTCTATATATACTCATTTAAGTATGATATGAGTTCTTATACTAGATCCTAATAATTTGGTCGGAGCTCACTTTTTCCTTTGAAAAAGTTCATTTGACTTGACATTTTGGAGATGAATTATTAAAATAAATATGCTCTTTTTCTAGCATTATTAGTAATATGAAGTCATACTACCAAGCGGTTTAATATGCTGCTTACGACTATCTAGTAATACATGGGATAATGCTACTATTCCGACCTTGAATTTAAAACTAGGAAGGAGGAAACCAAGGGTTGTTAGCCAATTTCTTTTTAAAAAAAAGCTTTTATGAAAGTTACAGCCAACAACTATTGGCCAAGCTAACTATAGCTCTATACCATTTAATGAGTACAATTGGATCCTGTGAGGACCGCTCACCTTCCCATTGTCTCTCTTGATTCCTGGTAATCACCCGCCTATTGTTGATTATGCTAAACACTGCTCTAGTCGTACACTACTGAACTTGCTTATGCTTAGTCTTAGCATGATTAGTCTGCACTTACAGCTGATCAATGTAGCATCTCTGATTGACAAGGCATGAGTACTGCTTACGATGAAGGAGCTGGACTGGATTCCGTAGAGAGGAGGATATTGTTTGCTTATACGATGGCTTCTACCCAACATACACAAGTTTTTTGCAGGAGTGATGTTTGCATAAAAGAGTCAGAATTTGTGTTGTTTTTACTTGTTTGTTCCTTGTGAAGGGGATAACAACCGCTATAGATTGTAGACACCCGTTGCATCCCCTCTCATTTAACATTAGTTTGTCTGAATGTTTGGGATGGGCACAGGTGAGGTCTATAGCCTCTTGGAGAAACGTGCAATTTCATGCACGTTACTTTCTATCTCTAAAACCTCTCCTCTCTTGATCTCTAAAACTCGGTTTTTTAGAGTATCTATGCAAACTTCTCAAAAGTCCAAAATTGCTTGTTGTACAGATTGCATATACTAGCAAGTCATTGCGGCAATCGTCTCTTTTTCTTTTTCTTTTCTCAAAAAGTGGATAGGATCTGTTCTTTCTGGCCCCAAGATAAACCAAGATACACGAATATATCAAAAAACTCGTGAGAATGAGATAGCCTGGTTTACCACGGCCTAAAAGCCAAACACTGATTTTTTGAAAAAACACCCTTTATGCGGCATGTATTTTGTCCTATGTTACTCTCTGTCCCTAATGTCCTAAGACACAGACACAGCTACGCTCTTTAGAAACACCGCTTGTCTGGGTTACTTGATATGAGTCACATGATTAGTTTCGTCTTCGTTTGGACAGCTAAGAACTAGCTGAAAACTTGCTAGATATGCGATGCATATAATTTATTATTAGGATAACACAAATAAGAGAGATACTGCTTGAGCAGTACCTCAAATATCGCTACTCATACATATAATGCTGCCTCAGTAAGATTCTACGAGCAGTAGCTCGTGGAAATATTTCTTGACTTCTCGAAGCAGACTTATTATGCACCTTTAACTACAAAGCTTGCAACATGCTTGGTTACTCTGGATTCTGAAACGTAGAATAATCCAAGAGACTCGTAGTTGAGCTCCAGTATAAAGATCTTTTGAGCTATTAAAAATTCAATTGAGTGCCTAGTCTCAACTAGGATGTACCAGAAACGAGTTTTTTTTTTTTTTTTTTTTTTTTTTTTTTTTTTTTTTTTTTTTGTAATAGAAAACCAAGTCTACTTTCCAACTTAACTTGAATCATGTCAATCCAAGTTAAACTCCTTCAAGAAGAATTTTTTAAAGACAAAAACTTCAATATTTGCTAGTGTTGTAAAATCTACTATTTCAGGAAACTAATGATGTTCCCTCCTTTCAAAAGATAGCATTTTTGAAGTTTAGGATAGAATGTCTATTTTTAACCAATCATACCAAATTTTGAAATCTATGAGTAAAATTTGTAATTTTGGTGAATATTAAATGGTAAATGCTACAAAATTCATTCAATAAGAGTACAATTTTTTTTTTGAATATTTGACCATATGGATAATTGCTAAACATCATGATTCTTATTTTCTTTTTTGAAACAAACTTCATTGAAGTTACAAGAGTATTTTTTTGAATGCATTTATGTTTTGCCCTTACCCCCTCGGGCGTCTAGGGGTTAAAGTTATTTTATATTATTTTATGCTGAGGTATATTATTTTATGCTGAGGTAGTCAACTCCACATTAGCTTCCATATGTTTGATGACCCCAAACTGGTGCAAAGAGATAATGTTAGACATTTCTAGTATGTAAAAAAGACAAGGGACTTTTTTATGGTAGGGGTTCCATCAAACAATTGGCCCTCTGACAAAGTTAATCCTTTAATGACCACACCCATTTTCACAAAATCCATTGAAAACAGGGGTTGTAAGTTTAGATTTGGAATTGATTCAAATATGGACCCATTTTCAATAATCCAACCGTACAAATGGGAAGCACACCTTGTTTATTGTAAAGCACCAAAATTTCAGCTAGATCTACCGTTGGAGGTGAAACATTATTATGATTAAGTGAGCCATATGCGGAAAATCTCTAGTGTTTCATTCTTGTATGGTTTTGAATGCCCGCTTCATGCAAGTTTTGATTGAAAAGAGCCTTACATTCTAGAAAGTAGGGTTTCCCACCTTTCCAACAAGACTAGTTTCACACAAAATAGACAAAAATAGCAATCACAATGTGTAGCTAAGTGGACAAAAAGGGTCAAAAAACCCACTTTCTTTGCTACCCTAAAACGGTTCTACAAGAAATTTGATAATTATTCTAGAAAATCTAATTGGTGAAAACAATCAAGAATTGGCCTTAAATATAAGACGACTTATTTTAAAGCCAAAATGACAACAACATTTCAATGGATCTTCAAATACTACAATTGTACTACTACCATATATGAAAACAATACAAGCATATTTCTTAAGCAATTTGAATTTTTTTAGAATTGTGCAACTGAAATCTGACATTCTTCTTGCATACTTGATGTATTGTGTTGTTGCTTTGATCCATCTTTCACAAAAATCGGATATGTATTTTGAAGCATGCCATATAGACACCATTATTTATCAACTCACATACCCAATTGCATTATTATTTTTTTAGATGGATGCAAAATTCTTGTGATCACATGCATTCTTCAAGACCAAATTCCAGATTATTGAGCGATTTCAACCTACAGGCCAAAAACCACTCCCAGCAACCAAAATATGGTCGCGTGGTCCTTAAAGGGTTAACCCTCTTTTTAATGACATGAAAAGTATTCAGTCAAAACCTTTCACTGCAAAAATATATTTTTTGGATGGATTATGTTCAAATTCTTTGCGATGATTCAGTTGTATTTACTTCTAGTGACAACCTTTACACTGAAGCTGGGTAGACCTTGATGCATGTAGAGTAAGTGACTATAATATATGGTAATTGATGCATGTACCACCTCTTCTTAACTATTCAACCCCACCCTACTATATATGGTCAATATTTACAATATTAAAATAGGTGTGGATCATGGGAAAAATGTTAATAATTTGAAAATACAATTTGACATAAAAGATGCAAATTTATTTGTATTTTTCAACTCTTAGTCTTATTCATAGTATCAATTTAAAAAATAAATAAATAAAACTAAACTAATTAATATATTTTCAATTGATTATTATGAACATGATCCGAAGATGAAAAAACAAAATCAAAGTTGCAACTTCTGTGTCAAGTTGTATTTTCAAATTAGTGATGTTTTTTTGTGGTCCACACCTATTTTAATATTCTAAATATTAACCATACATAGTAGGATGTGGTAGAATAGTCAAAAAGGGGTGGTACCAGTGTTCAGGAATTTTCTTGGACTTCACTAGCTAAAAACCAGCATTTTTGGTGTTCAACCGATTTTTTGCCAGACTATGCCGACAATTTTTCTAAAGTTATGTAGTAATACACTATATTTAGATTTTTTAGTAAAATTTAACCGGTTTTTTTTGCTGGCAATTTCAAAATGTAACTGGTTTTTTTCCCAATTCCACTAGCTAAATATATGAAATAGCAGCTAGTTTTTCTTGCACATTTGGTGGTACACGTATCAATCAGTGAAAATATTTTGGATGAAGTGGCCTTAGCTTTTTTCTAACCAAAAAATGGTTGAGTAGCAAAGATGGCTATGATTTTTTTTACAGATGTAAATTTGGATGTCTTCAACCTTTCATCAAAGCTAAATCTCATGATGATTTTTGTAAGAAATTAGAATATTGCACTAGTAGGATGAGGCGACATTAAGAGGAACCCTAAAACCTAGGCTCCTCCTCTCAAATGCGAGTATAAAAGTTGGCTAAATATTTTACATTTTTCCAAAAAAAACTATAGAACAATTAGCCACACCAATTTTGGTGTAGCAAAAAAGCAATAATTAGCACAAAATGTTTTCACTTGTATCAATTCCCATAATTTATTTGTCAAATTTTGTGTATTTGGATTAGCGCTAATAATTTCATATTTTGTTTTTAGCTTTACCTGCCACAAACGTGGGTTGTAGGTTGAATTTTTTACAACCCACCTTGGATTTTAGTAGTGGGCAAGTTGCAATACTTTCTCATATAGTTTAGTATTTTGGCTACAAATTTTTTCTTGTCTAAGAATTTTTAGCTACATGCATGGTAGTTTATTAGGTTATAAATGGCAATTTGTAAGTTTAGTTCATATATTCTTCAGCTATGTGAATTGGTGATGTCTTTCAATAGTTGTTTTATTTTGTTAGTTGTAATGCTAAAATTGGACATTTGCAAAGTGTACACTAACAATTTTGTCAAGAAGCCGCAAAAAAACTATTTAGTACATTTGTACAAGCGCCAAACCCTACCATGACACAATAATTACAAGCAGTTGTTTGAGGGAGGGCAGGTGAATAAAAAGCACATTTACACTTTGCCTTATAGTTAGGTGGGGGAAAATCAAATATAATTGATGGTTACTCAAGTTGTTGTAATCTGAGGTCCCATCAACAACATGGCAATACATCAAATAGCACCTCACTTCAAAGGTAGTTTTGCATCTTGAAACTTTGGCTGCTTTTTAGATTTTATTTTACAATACAATTTTAGGGCAACCAAATTTGAAATAGAAATTTTGCTAAATTTAGCCAGATTTATTACCCCATTCTAGGTACAGGAAAGGAAAGAAAGTAGATGAATGAAAACTATAAAGGCTACCGTATCTCGTTCATCCGCAGTAAGTTAGCGACTTCATGCCTCCAGCCCATGCAATGGTGACGCAACAATGACGTGATGGGGACGTTGCTGGGGATGCAACGGGATCTCCTAGATCCTCCCAAATCCTCATTGGGAAAAACCTTTGCTCTATATAATATTATAGCAATATTGCATGAAAACTAACTGCAATGGCTTCACAATAGAGTATTGATGCAATATTGCAACAATATTGCAAACAAATAAAATAGACACAATATTTTTACTATATGTAAACAATACTACGTGTTGTATAATAAAGAAATATTGACCTAGTAATGAAAGAGTCATACTTCAATATTGTATAATGCATTGGGAAAAAAAGGACGTCTTCCAATTTATTTGTTTTTAGTTTATGAGAAAAAAAAAAGAGTCTCCATTGGGGTATGGCAAGCTAAGAGCTCTACCACATTGGAGTATGGCAAGCCAAGAGCTTTACCATTGTGCCACACTCTACTACAATATTGGGACTTCCCAGGAGGTCACCCCTCCGGGTGCTATTCCAACCCAAAGGTACTTAATTGTAGAGTTCTAATGGTGTGGCCACATTACTACACCACACAACTTGAGCTATGCATTTATAAGTACAAAATTGATATTTACCTAGTTATCCTCATTCTTCTTCAAATTTTAAAGGCCACTTTGGCATAGTAAAACAACTTTTTCAAAATACCTTGGACTAAAATAAGCTGTTAAATTAAGTTAGATTTCATTTTTTTAAACCATTTCCAATTTTGATATTTCATTTAAGAGTTATGTACAAAATTATGGGAGGGTGTTTGAAAATGTTCAAGAAAATTTCCATTTCAGCCCCTCTTAGAACTTTGCATATAATTTTTTATTGGAGGCTCAAAATGTCAAACAAATTTTTGGAAATGAAAGTTAACTAACTTAAGATCTTTTTTAATATCAAGTTTTTCTAAAAACAATTGTTCCATCCTCCTTCATGGCCGCCAAAGTTTAGTAAGTTTAACCCCTAAAGGATCAAAGTCCCCTCGGGGGACTTTTGGGATTTTAGGCATGTGCTTATGGCTAAACTACTTTGTGTGATTTTTTGAAACTTTTATGGAAGATGGGGAATTCAAAGATTTGTGTGGGCATCTAATTTTTACCTCATTCCGACATTTATTGAAGAAGTTAAAAATTAACTTATGAGAATTTTTGTTTGGCGGGCAACCCAAAAACTTCTTTAAAATTTGCATTTAAAAAAAATAAAAATTCAAGGTTAGTTCTTTAGACTTATGTATATGTGGAAAGTTTTGAATTATTCAATTCTAATTGATGAGATGAAAGTTATGAGAAGTTTTAGTTTGCGTGTAGGTTTGAAGAATCTCAAAACAATGCCTACATGCAAACTAAAACTTCTCATAACTTTTATCTCATCAATTAGAATTGAATGATTCAAAGCTTCCCACATATACATAAGTCTAAAGAACTAACCTCAAATTTTTATTTTTAAGGAACAAAATTTTTAAAGATGTTTTTGGGCTGCCCGTCAAACAAAAATTCTCATAAGTTAATTTTTAACTTCTTCAATAAATGTCAGAATGAGGAAAAAATTAGATGCCCACACAGATCTTTGAATTCCCTATCACCCATAAAAGTTTCAAAAAATTACGCAAAGTAGTTTAGCCATAGGTACGTGCCCAAAATCCCATTTGTCCCCAAAAAGGGGGCTTGGTCTTTTAGGGGTTAAAAAACACTAAATCGTGAAAGATTAAGTTTAAAAAAAAATCCATTGCACAATACCCTCCAAGAAGTCTTGCAATCCCAATATGAGGTCTAATAAAAAATGTGATCATCAAATTTTCTTAAAACTGTAATTAATTTTAGCAAACTAATTGAACCATCATACTCAAATGTATAGAAGTAGTCATAATATAAGGGTCAATTAGTAAAATATAATTGTAATTTACAAACATATAGTAAATAACATTTGAAAAGGCAACACCTTCACATCCACTCATTCTTCACCTCCCAAGGTGAAGAATGAGTCTTCTCCATCTTGGAGAATGGGCCCTCCACATTGAAGCAAGAGTACCAAAATCCTATTCTCTTGCAATACTTGCATAGTATTGTTTTAACACAAAAAAATTATTGTAAATTGTACAGTTGCAATATACATTCAAAACAGTTCTTAGTTAAGAATATTGTTGCAATCAATATGATAGCAATGCTAAATTCCTCAATATTATTTGCGTATATTTTTAGTATTGCAACAATATTGTAATTGAATAGAAATTAAAAATATAGCAGTGTTTGTGCAATATTGTATCAATACAAACTTTATCTTAATTGATTGGTTGTTTGTAATATTGATTTGAAAAAATTCTAATATATTCTAATGCTGTAGTATTGCTTCAATGGGGCTCATTGCATCAACACTGCAAAATTATTAATCATTGCAATATTGCTAAAAGTGCTAATTCTACAAAACTATAACAATATATTTTCAATATTGCATCAGTACTTTAATGGGGCTCATTGCATCAACATTGCAAAATTATTAATCATTACAATATTGCTAAAAGTGCCAATTTTACAATACTATAACATAATTTCAATATTGCATCAGTACTGCTGAGGACAGAAAATCTGTCAATACTGTATCGATACTGTTGATGATGTAGGGGGTGTTTTCCCGAGGCTCGTCATCACGGACGTGACCATCCGCATTCGCGAAGTCGAGTTTGCGGGACCGACGACAATCCCAGAGACAGGCCCCATCTCGCGCGAATTGTGCGCACTCACAGCAGCAGCAATGGCCGCAGGGCCCGTGCCCGGCACTCGCACAATCGCTTCATCGACTGCGAGAGGCAGGAGGAACAGCGCTGCTGCTACTGCTGGCAGGCGTGACGGGCGTGACGAGCGTTTCCAAGACATCCGCATCCTCGCCGCAACAACTGCCGCAACACATCTTCAGCTCGCGACCACGGCCACGGTTGTCGGAGCTACTGCGTACCCGTCGACGTTTTCGCTGTGCATCAATTGAGCCAATTGCCCCCCCCTCGGAGGAGTTTCAGCAGCGCCATGGCGCTCCCTCCCCGGACGCAACCGCAAGGTCAGTGGAATATGCTTGCATTCCCTTGCTGGGGGGTCTTTGTAGATTTATAATTAGCTCCAGTTTTGGATGTTAATTCATGATGAACTCAAACCCTAAACCCCGGCTCTAGTTTCTTCTTTGATATAACTGAGGGTATGTTCACACTTGATGTTAAGAGTGGTAGTAGCAAAAAAAATTAGATGCATTTGGACACACGTTTAGACTGCATTTATATTGCTAATATCCCTCTTAACACCAAGTGTGAACATACCTTTAATTTCCGTCATTGAATCGCTTGCAGTCGCCCCTTTCAATGTAGGTTAGGAAGCTAGAAAAAAAAGCTAACAAAAAATGGGTTTAGCAGAGGTTTTGTGACCTTTCATTTCACGAATATTGCTAACACCATCCGAGTTAGTCGAAATTTGGTTGGGAAGGATTGACAGCCTTGCGTAATGCGTTAAGCTAAGCAGAGCTGTGAAGGTGAACGTAAGTAAAAATATTATAGACAGATATCATACCCGACTCCAGACATGGGTAACATCGAATTGACAAAGCCGGAAACTCAGAACCCTAGAAAAACCCACTCCCCCAACTATGACAATATTTGTACTAAAATTGATCTGTATACCTCGATTATCCTGCTTATATCACCGTTGTCCGCATGCGTCAGAGTTAAGCCACTAAGTATTTCTATCAGGAAAGTTTCAAAAGTCTTAATCGTTGTGAAGTTACGAGAAGAAACATATGAAAAGTGGGGCTTGGCGGGGTTTACGATGCAGCCACGAGGACTTTTACGCAAGACGAGCTCAAGAAAATGGCTGCTGAGAAGGTGCTGTGACACGTTCCAGACGAAGTATCTCCCTGGTGTTATGCTTCCTTGTGTCCTGTGAGTTGCGTTTGAATCATACACCATCTTGTGTTTACACTCTTTTGTATGAAAACATGCTACCACAAGTTGTTTCAATTAGTGCAGAGAGTTTGAATAGAGTTTGCATAGTTTGAGACCCTTTTGGCACTAATCAGGTCTAATTAGTTCTCTTAGTAAGGTTTTAGTCACAAGTTTTTGCTATACTCAGGTTTCGTACATTCAACTAGCTCAAGTTGAGATGTGTTCTCACAAAATCTCTTCAAGAGTTTGGCCACTCGCAAAATCCCTTTAGGATTTTGGTCACTTGTGTCAGAGTATCGTGAAATAGTTACTGTGAACTACCTTGTTAGTGCTCCTAGCAAAATTCACTTATTCTGTAAAATAGCGCAATTGAACACGTGTGGGAGTTTGCTACTTGTGGTTTCATATTTGATATTTTATTGGTGTTGTGGATACAGGCGGTGGAATATGTCAAAAGTGGCATGGTATTGGGTTTGGGCACTGGCTCTACTGCTGCATTTGCAGTAGCAAAGATTGGCGAGCTTTTGAAGGTTAGTGTAGTTATATATCCCTCGTAGTGACCCCTTCTTTATGTAACTTTTGATCTAAACTAGAGCTCTAGACGTTGTTTATGTCCCTATCGTAGCGTTTGTTAATATTAGTAGCACTTTGGACTCTTTCTCTGTGCTATATTGGTCTGGAGCTCTTTATTTGTGAAGAGGATTTCCCTCGTTGTAGTACGAACAAAACAACAAACTTTGCAGATCTGGTTGGGACCCAAGCTTCATTTTATTCCCCAGTTGTTGACTATCTATGTGTTAACTAGTTATACACTTAAAAACGCTGATCACTATGGCTGATTCCAATGCAGCTTGGAAGTTTGGCCTGACTTTGAAGAACTAAAATCTCCAAAATTCTTGTGCTTAATGCTAGAAACTTGCTGAAACGTCGTTTCCAATTTCTAATTCTATAATTTTCTAGCACACATTCATGCATGGTTCTGCAATTTCTCTGCTGTTTTTGCAGTTCTTCAATTCCAATGCAGCATGGAAGTTGGCCCTTAGATAAGTGTACGTGTCAAACGGTCATGTACTCATCTAGATTTAGGGCACTTTTTTGTCAAAAGTACTGGGTGGATAAGTGACAATGGAGCTCCTTCTAATGGTGAAGCAAATGTTGCAGGAAGGAAAGCTGACAGACATTGTTGGAGTTCCTACCTCAAAGGTGATTTTCCCACCTACATCCTTAATGTTTGATGTTTATATCAACAGGTTCTTGTCTTAGTAAAAAGTCAGGCTATTTTTATAACTTTCAGATAAAAGGAATCTTTTCCATGACTCATATGGAGGTCTTTCTTATGGTTATAAAAAGACTGTACAAAGGCCTCCTCATGACATGTAAGTGTTGAAAAGTTCCTGTTGCAATTTTATTTTTCTGCAAATCCCTGGTTATGGTCGTAGAGGCAGACAGGAAACTTGAAGTGTATGCATTTGTCTCAAAGACTGTTGATCTTGCAGAGAACGGCAGAACAAGCTGCAGCCCTGGGTATTCCACTCTCTATGTTGGACGACCATCCTAAGGTACTGTTAAAAAAGGACCCAAAGAAAGAGCTGAAAATGGACAAGAAAAAGCCAAAAAAGGACAAGAAAAGCTGAAACAGATGTGTTGTGAAAGTATATGGATTTGATGTGCCAAGGAGTTACAGTTTGAAAATACCCCCCTTCATTTTTTTCACTGTTTTTTGCAGATTGATGTAGCGATCGATGGCGCTGATGAAGTTGATCCTCACCTCAACCTTGTGAAGGGAAGAGGTGGAGCTTTACTTCGTGAAAAGGTGAACAAAAAAAATTCCTTGATTTCTGTCGTTCTTCTGCCGTTGTAAGTGTGGTGACGCTGCTTTGCCCTGGTACCTGGAATTGCTCTGGGTACAAGAGTCAAATCAGTTGTGATCATATTTTTATACCTTTGTATGCATTTTGTATGCAATTTGAAGAGGGTGCTTGTAGAGCAGTACTACAAAGACCTTGGACAAATCCATGTGGCAACAATTTTGAATCATGAATGTTGTGGTGATGCCATTCCTGTGTAGATGGTGGAGGCCGCTGCAGCCAAATTTGTAGTCGTTGTTGACGAAACCAAGGTTAGGATTGTTGCTTGCCTTTTTTCCCTTTTTAACCCGCAGATATTTGGTGGAGTTTTTATCCAATTTGGATGTATGATATGTCGTTGGAAAGCTCTCAATAATACATTTCCACTGCTGTATTACATGGGCCTGTTGCAAATTTTTAGTACTTGTTATTAGCAATTCACATAATAACAGTAACCTTCTATTGTAGGTCAAATTTTTATTACCAAATCTGAAAAAGTTCTCATATGTAACTCAAACTCTTAATAAACACAAGCTTTTTTCTTGAATCATGCTGACCAAGTTTGCTGATTCTCTTTTTGTTAGTTAGTCACACTTCCATGTGTTTGCTATTACTCCATGGTTTGTGTTTTATGGACTTTGCTGGAATTGGCCTCATATGGAAGTCTGCCCTAATATAGTGTGTTTGTAAATTTGCACAGTTGATGAAGGGGCTGGGAGGCAGTAAGCTGGCCATGCCTGTGGAGGTGGTTCAGTTTTGCTGGAAGTACAACGCGGAGCGGTTGAAGAATCTCCCTGAAGTGGCCGGTTGTGAGGTACTTTGATTTGGCATCACTTTTTTTGTTCTGCCCTTTTGGCAGCTCTCGAGCTGTTTTAATTATACTAATAGTCTTTTCTTTTGGTTTTGGTTTTCAAAAAGTAAAAATTCCTCTGTTGTCAACATTTGATTATGAATTGCCTGAGATTTCTTGCCCACGTGTTTAGTGACCTCTATTGCATGTGACATTACAAAGCTTTATAACATTGTGACAGTCAGTAGTGCTGCACGGGTAATTGAAATTAAAATATAAAGTTGTTGGGGTTGCAGACGTAAAATTAACTTGAACCTTTTTCATTCTGTTCAAACTCCTTATTATCACATTTGTGTGTAACTTAACTTGTCTTTCTTGTGGCCTACAATGTGGTGGTGGTAAGAGTGCAATGTGAGTTTGAACTACTTAGGAATTGATGAAAAGGAAAAACTGAGGTTGTGATGTTTTTACTTACTTTGCAAGCTGCCGATTTAATAATATTTTCCATTTTTAGGTTAAACTGCGCATGGATGGAGACAAGCCGTATGTGACGGACAATGCAAACTACATCATTGACCTTTACTTCCAGGTACCAAAATTGTGAAATCAACCTGTTGAAACTGTCTAAATTTTTGCTGATGTGGTTAATAAGCAATCAATTTCAAAGAAGGGCATCTTTGACTGAACGGGTCAACCGAACAGCGACCAAAACTTTGGTGCGAATATTGAGAAAAATTTGACCCTTAGTCACTTAGTGATACCTCACCTTACCAACATGAAAATTATTGTAACAATGACCACTTTTGTAAATTCCGATCCCAAATATTGCAACACAACGTTTGCACCAAACTCTCTTTTTGTTAGGGCTTGTTTCTTCTCTTTGCCAACATCAACTTTTGTCGTATAGAAGTATGCTTGCATGCGCTTTGCACCGTCTCTCTCTTAATTCCTGGTGACTTTTCACTCTCCCTTTTCCTACCTTTTTCTCTCCCTTCCCCTTTTTTTAAATTTCAAATTTTGGGTGAAAGAAAACCACCCAATGCTTTGTAATAAAGTATTTTGAACTTCTGGTGGTGGTGGTGTTAATAGAGGATTTTGAAAATTGCGTGACAAACAAACACTTGAGAATTAATAATATAGGTCGTCGCCCCATTAGGGTTGGAGATGCCTTGATTAGGTCAAGACCTTATTTTTATTTGGGAGGGACGGGAGGATAGCTGTAGAGTTTCATAAATTTCCACCCCGAATTTTGCATTGCTTTGTGATGCTCTTTGGATGAAGTGTGGCCAAACTGTGAGCTTGGCCTTTCAATAGAACTTAGTTAGTAATTTTTTTTTTCAAAATGTTAAAACTGCAGGATCCCATTAAAGACGCCAGTGCAGCAGCCACGGCGATCTCGGCATTGAAAGGGGTGGTGGACCATGGTTTGTTCTTGAACATGGCGAGCGTTGTCATCGTTGCAGGCTCCAATGGAGTAATTGTGCAAACTAAAGATACACAGGCCTTTTAGATTTGCAAGGTGCGTTTGTTTGTATACCACAGGCAACATTAGATTAGATCACTTTTTATAATATTTCATGAAACAACGTTGAACCCGACTTTTTTAAGCATGTCAGTAATTCTCTGACATTTTTTGTTGTTGCTAATCACCTACCTATGTGTGGTATTGGTCTACTGATAAACCATAGAAAAGGATTGTGCTCCAGACTAGAGCTTGTGCCGGTAATCGTATACTTACAAGTTGAAGAAACGTTATATCCGCACCAGCTTTACTCTTTAGTTCTCGCTCCAGTGGTCTGCCTTTGAACGCGATGCTTTTTGTATTCATTATTATTACCCTTGCCCGGGGTTTAGGGTTTAGACTCCACAACAAGGTTTTAGTACGGTTCCTGTGGATGTTTCTGAGCTTGGCGGTCGTGATCTTTCTTTCGATGTTTTCTCTTTTTGTGTCTTTTTTTTCCAATTGGTGATGGAAGGTCATTGAATTTCCTGTTGATTGCCATTGTGCTTTGGTGTAGAAGACACCTCTGAGTTCTGTGGGTTTGTTTGCAATCTTCGTTGAGGATTTGAAACTGGATGCTTTCATAGAGAGATCATGACTCTCGAACAAATGCGTTGTGTTCTCGTTGAAGAAGGTATTCAGTGGCCTTGATTTGTCGGTGGGCTGTCAAGAGTTGTTCTCGCAAGTTGGCTATTACAACATCTTTTTTCACTATTGCCTGTCGCACTCGAGCTTCGACTTCTGCCAGTTCTTCAACCTGAACCATATTCACAAAAAAGAAAAAAACAACAGAGCCCTTTTTAGCAAGTTTGCAGTTGTTCCAGCTGTGTTCAATTGGATGATGCTATTCGTTCAGTACGTCTCTCATTTATGTTCAGAATCCTGGTTGTACATGCCCGATTACATTGGTCTCCCTACGCTTTTGCTATTTAGATTCATAGAAGGATCTACTGTCATGATAAGCTTTTAGGAGAGGAGTATGCCACACCATAATATTTTGTGCGATTAGAAGAACCTTGCGAGTGCGCATTTCGTCAGCTTTGGAATTGCTCTGATGTAAATCTGACTCTATTTGCTGTAGCTGCGTCTGCTCGTCCTTCAGCCTTGCCTCAAAAACTTCCTCTTGGTTCTTCAGCATAGCTTTGTGCTGTGAAACCTATTGAAATCACGGTATGGGTTGTCATTTTCCTCGGTTTATTCACCTCAATATATTCAATTTTGGAAGGCCTTGAACCCCAGAAAATCTGCTTTTTTGGCGAAGTGTTTATGTATTCTTTGTACGATCAGTGATGATGGATTCGGCTTTCTTTCAATTGTTTGTCTACTTCCCCCTCAGAGTTACAGAGTTAAGAAAAAGTCTTTTGACCAGATCTCCACAATTTGAACAATGAAACAACCTACCTGATTATGAAGCTCTTCGATGACACGGGCTTGATGCTGTGTTTCTCTACGCAATGACGTAGTTTTCTTCTCTGCATCCTCGAGCTCCATTTCTGTCTCTGCTTTGTGCTGGTGGATTCACAGCATCATTATCCACCACCGTAAGACAATATTTGAAAACGGAGATGACGGACAAGCAAGCAAGACTACGAGTTCTACAACGAGCATGACCAGGACCTTCGACCTATCATAGAGAAACGTAGACAGATTCCTCTAGACACCATTTTGTACTCAAACTATAACACCTTGATTGAGCTTGGAAAAGGGAGTTTACTGCAAGAATGACGTTGCTGAGCTCAGCGAATTTGGATTTGAATTCCTTCAACTCCTGTTCGACTTCGCGCTTGGCTGCAAGGATTTCGTTCTCCTTTTTCGTCACTTCCTTCTTGTTTTGTGCTATCAACTCTTCCTTCTCAGACTCCAATTTCTCTATCACTAACTCAATTTGTTCGTCTCGTTCTTTTAGCAACCTGAAATTGTACACCCTTACCGTCAGTTCAAATTTGAAAGCATTCTCACACTGCTAAACAACCCCATCCTAATGAACTGATTCTCATGTTAGAATACTAGAATTTGTTTGTTATAAAACACTAGGATTTGGTTTGGGAGGGGAGTAAGTGCCACGTACTTGGCACGCAGCTCTTTCTCTTTCTCCTTCATTCCTTCGTTTACACGATCGTTGAATTTCTGTTGAAACTGATGAGTTACTGCAACCATTTGAGACTTCAGCTGCTCAATTTGACGGTCCTTCTTCATCGCCATGTCCTCAACATTCTTTTCCATCTGCTTCCTCAATGTCTCCTCTCTGAACAATCTGACAATCAGCTATTCTATGCTTCTCCAATTCCTACTGCTTTGCTTATCATTTGAGTTTTTTTCTTTTCAGCTTTAAGAAAAACACACGAAGTGCACAAGTTGAAAAAGGAGCAGAAGTTGAGCGATATATAGATATTTTGAATTCAATAATTGTTGTTGTTGGAATAACACCTTTCAGAAACCTCTTTTTGCAGACGAGCAAAAAGCTCTTGGGAGTACTGTTTGTCCTCACGACGGCCTGCCTCGGACCGATCAAGCTGAGCTGTTATCTCAGTGGCGACTCGCATGCGTTGCTGAATGGCTTGTTGCTCAAATCTGCCAGGACGTTTAAGTATTACATTAACGTGCTTCTTTGTGTAGTAAAATCGTTAAGCCAAACACCAAATAGAATTAGCGGATTAAAGGAAAATCTCCATATTTGTCACGTGGTGAATCAACCAGACACATATATGAAGTTGACTTACTTCTCAGCCACTATGGCCATTCGGGAATGTGCAGCAAGGCGCTCGTTGTCCAGCATCTTATCTCTCTCCTGCTCCCACATTTCAAAAAAATGAGAGCAACGAGGACAAGAATTAGTGTAATTCCGTCAATTAGCTTGGTACAATACTGATTTCAGAGGATAATCACGAGTATTATTAACAAAAAAGACGAAAATGGTGTGGTCTGAATTTACTATGTGTATCCTAAAAGCTAGAAACAATGAAGATGCAATTTAGAAGAAATGTGGCGATAGTGTTGAAAGACATGAAACCTGCTGTAAATGGTCACGCAATTGGCACGCTTGACGCCGATACTCTAAATTCTGAGCATCTAGTTTACTCTGCAATTCCTCTGCATGTCGTGTTTCTTGCTTTGCAAGCTCTTGCCTGTGTTTCTGTTAAAAATCAAACCAGAAATGTTTAGTTTTCGACTAAGGGGGATCATGAGGACTTGTCTAACGTTATGCCGAAAGAGTACAAAATGTGCCGAAGCTACTAAATGCATTTCTGGCTCAAGTTTTTTCACACTCAAGATTTTACAACATCGTGAAAGACTTTCAAGCAATTTTCAAGCAATCACTGGCCTATCTACTCAATGTACGCGTATTCTGCAGCATTTGGACAACAGAAGGTGGAAAACAGAGAATTCAGAACTAGTAAACTAAGAGATCTTCGTGGAGAGATACTTCGTTGAGATTATCAAGGTGGGGCTCAAGACCCCGGATTGCCGTCTCCTTCAGGTCCTTAATTTTTTTTTCTTGCCATTGCTTCTGCCTCTGTTTCTCTCCAACACTCCAAATTTCTTTTGCCTGCAATAAAACTGTGAGTTCCCACCCATGGTGTCTCTCTAAATGCACCATTCTCCTAGCTCTCAAACTTGCGTAGATGCTCATCTGTATGGTGTTTAGGGATTAAGTGCGTCAAACACAATTTTCATTCCACTTTAATGCTTACTTCTAATTCAGTCTAGTATGTAGTCAAGCAATGGTCAATAAATTTAGTGAAATCGTAGAAAGCCTGGCCCTTTGATTTTGAACCTTCTTCATTTCACGAGACCACTGCTCTGCGAGCTGTTTCACCTTCTCATCAAACTGCGAGGTCGCCAAGATATGGAATTAGAATATTTATCAAATGATATCGACCCATTCGGAGTTTGTTTTGAGAGCTTTGTACAAATTTGGATCTCGAATGCCAGCCTTGAATTCATGCAAAAGTCCCAATGTAACAAATTTGGTGCACTGTTCTCAAGATTGAGAGTAATTAGACCGTAACAATCGATGCAAACTCTAGACTATTTCTCCTGAACAATGCAAAATAACTCCAGAAAACTACCTTAGATTCTGCAACAGAGAGGATTCCAGCAAGATTGCAACATTTCTCAGAGAGCTGTTCTTTGTCTCGCAACATCTTTTCGTTTACGGAAAGGTGGTGTTGAATGATAACTTTGTACTCTGCTGCTTGATCCTCAAGCTGCTTATGATATTTCTCTCTCTCCCTGCATAATCCCACGTAAAAATACCATAATTGATTGACAAATGGTATCATACGGTAACGGCAACAGGAGAGGGCTTTACACACTTTTTGCAGTCTTTGCAAGCATCGTTTGAGTTTTACGAAGGTGACCAGATTGATTACTGCCATATAGTCAGGGGTACGCTTTGACAAAACTCACATAAGCATATGCTGTTCCCTCTCTCGAATCAGCTTGTCGTTTTCTGCTTTCAGCTCGGCAATTTTAGCCTCCTGTTCAGCAATCTTCTGCTTCAACTCCTGCACTTTCTTTCGAACCCCATCAAAGACGGTGGTGGCAGCAATGGCAGGATTGCAGTTAGAGGGTCTGGAATCCACACCAACCTCAGCAGACAACTGAAAATTGGAGTGTGCAGTTTGTGAAGAGCTTGTGAGCGATACAGCATCCTCCGCATGTTCCAATACTGTCCTCGGAGATCCATTCTCCCTCGGACTGTAGAAACATGCTCCGCGTGGAGTTCCTTTTTCGGCAGAGATTCCGGCGTTCTCCTGGAAATTGGACTGCTCTACTTGCCCAAGGTATGATAAAATACTGCATAGCTTCTCTGTAGACAAAGAGGCATGCATGTATCTCTCCTCAGGTTGGCTTGCTTGCACGATGGACGAGGGAGCCTTCTCTTCCACGTCCACGCCTTTTGGTGTACACATCTTGAGAGAACCCGATCGGCTCCTCTCACTTTGAATATCAAAAACGTCGCGTGATTCCAAGTCCAACTCATCCTGATGTGGAGCGCTGCTGGAGTCGACGTGCTTCTCGTCTGCGCTCTCAGAGGCCGAGGACGAGTCTTCAAAATAAAAGGACAAGTGCTTGTGTGATTGCACTTTCTCAGAGCTTGGAGGATGGATTTGGTTCTTTGCATGTGGAGATGAAACCTCCTCACCAGCAAAGATCTCCATTTCTGTTAATCCATGCTCCTTGTGGTTTTCTAGTTGTGGCTTGCTGGGACTGCGAATCAAATTACATTTGCTGCTGTTGGAAGATTGCTCCGGCGTCTCCTTCGTTGGGAAAAGGAGTTGCGTCTCCGTGTGCTGTTGCTGCAAGTTTTGTTCCACTTGCGTTGGAGCCGTCGTCTTGGCAAGGGCAGTTTGCCCGTAAGATACACTAGATGTAGGAAGGACTATCATCGTCGTATCCCCCTCAAAAGTGGTTTCACTAGAGCTGCTGCATTCCGACTCTTTTGCAAGTTGCGAAGAACATTCTACGTGATCACCATACATCTGCTCAATCCCTGTACCACCTCTGCTGTAACACGCATTTTTGTAGAGCACTTCGTTTTCTTCCTCAAACCCGTGATTTTGCTTCTCATTGAATACCGTGTCGTGGCGTTTTTCGGCCTCTCCTCCTGATTCTATTGCAGTACAATCGTGATTCGCTGTTGTCCTGTCTTCCGCAAGGTTACTATCTTCCAACCGCCGTGATTTGCCAATTTTACTCAAGGATCTGCCCATGGGTCTGCCTGATGTGTCCCTATGGTCCGTCAGTGCATCGAATTCGGTCTCAACTTGTGTTGTAGTACTGTCGGTCTCAAGAAACGACGACTCTGATTTGGATGTAGAGTGATCCCTGCAACTCCGGACGGCGGTGCTGGAAAAGAACTGCGTAACCTTGGGCCACCTCCGGCGAGTGGCAGGCACGTCTCTGCTTTCTTCAGTGAATGCAGCACTGTCGCTGTCGCTGCGATCGCCAAACAATGGCACAGAACTACTCGAGAATTCGGCACTGGACCTCGTCAACGTCCACCGTCGATTGACTTCCTCCTGAAATGATATCTTGTTATCACAACTTTGCGACTTTTCATGGCATCTCCCTTTTCTTCTCCTCCCCTTCAAAGCGCTTTGCGGTCGTCGCTGTTTCCGAGCGCAGCTTTCACCTGCAGTTTCTGACTTTTCAAGATCTCCATCGCTGTTCCCAGAGTGCGACGTTGCCAATGGAGATCTGCACGATGGCATAATAGAAACATCTTCGAGCTTAGGGAAATCTGAAGAGTGCACAGGGGAGGCCTCAAAAGCCATGTTCTCCCGCATCACCACTTCTTGTCCTGCTTTCGAGGGAAAGATCAGCTCCTCGATCTTGCTCAAACTTTCACTCATGTCCCGCATGCTTGTCCCGAACTCGCTACACCTCTCCCGACGCGATGGAGTCTCCAGCAAGTTAGGGCTAGTCGGCGAAAAAAAACTCCGCGGAGGAAATGGTGCACACGCGGTTTGTTGTTGTAGCTCCTCTCCCGAGTTTTCTCGAAGCTCACACGAACTGTGCCGCAGGAAACCGTTACTCTTTTCCTCTAACGTTTTCTCATTACTCGCTCTTGCCGTACTCGGCCTTTGCTTTTGTCCAAGTAATGCCGTTGCCTACAAATACAACAGCTAACTATAACTCAATTACAGCAATTGCTCACTTCTTAAATAAATTCTTTCCATTAGATTGAAAAAATGCAGCATATCAAACAACCTTAAGAGAGAAGCAATGATGAAAATACATGATGCTCATGTAAAGGTAAAAATTGTCAAAGGAGAGGAACACGAAGAAGAAATACAGCAGCTAACTATAACTCAATTATAGCAATTGCTCGCTTCTTAAATAAATTCTTTCCATTAGATTGAAAAGTTGCAACATATCAAACAACCTTACGAGAGAAGCGATGATGAACACAGATATAGCAGCTAACTACTACTCCCTCCGTCCCAAAATGATCTTTCTATTCCACAAAATGTTATAGATTAAGCTTGAAAAGAACTTTTTTTTCAAAAAAAAATTGACCTATGAATAGAGTTTGATATCCTCCTATAGTTCTGAAATTTTGAGTGCTTGAAAATAGAATTTTTGAGGCATTTTTGAAGAGCACGGGTAGCTACTCACTTGATGGCATGGGATTGGTTAGAATGCCCATGCTTTTGGACTATGTGCAAGTGTCACTAGCTCCCTTCTTCCTCCAATTTTGGGACACTAAATAAAGGCCAATGGGAAGATCATTTTGGGACAGCGGGAGTATCAATTACAGCAATTGCTCACTTCTTAAATAAATTCTTTCCATTAAAACAAAAAGTTGCAGCATATCGAACAACCTTAGGAGAGAAGCGATGATGAAAATACATGTTGCTCATGTAAAGGTAAATTGTAGAAACACGAAGGAGAGAGCAAGACATATGGAAGTTAGGGTTTAAATTTAGCAAGAATAGACCTGTTGAGATTGTGCTTCAAAAATGTTGACATCGCGATGCAACGGCCTGGCAAGATTGTTCCCTGGAGAAATTTTTTTCCGCTTGCTTGCAATCGAGGAGATTACTGCATTGGAATCTCGTACCGGTGGTCCATTTCCGTTACTTGCTTTCAAAGCAAGCGCTGTCTTGTTGAACTGGACCGTATGACGTGGCGTTGCTTTTGTTGACGCCGTTGACATGTTGAAGTGCACGGAGACGCTCGTCTCGTCGTCACGGAGGTCGCTGGTGCAAGCTTGCTTCGAAGAAATATTAGGTTCTGGAAAGTCCGCAACAACAGAAAACACGGCTTGCAACGGTTTTTCAATGGAAATTTGGTTCCCAAAAAATTGGCAGTGTAAAATTGTAGTGAAAAACCATTGCAAAAATCAGAAGAAAATATATGCAAAAGTGTTGAGCATGGAATTATTGAGAAATAAACAAAAAAAATTGCCAAACAACTTCAAAAATATCAATATTTCATTTAGCGCACAATCATTCATAAACAAGCTCTATGATTTCATCACTAACTTGATTTTTTAGTAAGACACCTACTCAAACTTTGTCAAGATAGCTTCTCTTGTAATGAAAAACCATTGCAAAATCAGGGGAAAAATATATGCAGAAGTGTTGAGTATGGAATTATTGAGAAGTGGTTAAACACAAGCAATTGCCAAACAACTTCAAAAATATCAAAATTTCATTTCTAAACTTTTGTAAAGCACACAATAAGTCATAAACACGTCATAAACAAGCTCTATCCTTTCATCACTAACTTGATTTTATTATTGGTAAGACACTTGCTCAAACCTCGTCAAGATAGCTTCTCTTGATGCAAAACTTCCTCCTTTGCAGTTTAGAGTTGTACACAATGCAAAAATGATTACAATGGCATTGCACAAAATGTCAATAAGGCCTTCTAAAGTAATAACAATTAAATAGTCATCAAACAACTTCAAAAACATCAAAATTTCATTCAGCACACAATAAGTCATAAACAAGCTCTATCCTTTTATCATTAACTTGGTTCTTTTTTAGTAAGATACCTACTCAAACTTCATGAAGACAACTTCTCTTGATGCAAGACTTCCTCCTTTGCAGTCTAGAGTTATACACAGTGCAAAAATGATTACAATGACACTGCCACAAAACGTTGTAAAGGCCTTCTAAAATGTAGTGTGCAATGTAATAACAATTAAATAGTTTGTCAAGTATGAGTGCATTGCAAAATAATAAATCTTATTGCAAGAAAATTACAAATAAAACTGCACAACTACACAATGATTTAGGTTGCAAACCAATGAAGATTAAATTGCAAAACATTTTAAAATACATTGCCAAGACTCATTACAAGGAAATTTTTGTTCATAATAACTAAATCAATGTCTTCAAGGACTCATTTTAGTCATTGTTTAGTCATTGTGAACATGGTGTTTTTTGTAATGACAAAAAAAAATGCATGAGCACGTGTTTTGAAATGGTTTTGTAACAAAAAGAAAAAGTATCTATACAAATGTATATGCTAAGCTGTTGCAAATACTCTTAAAAATTGCATTGCAAAGGTTAAAAATTGCTAATGCGTTCATCAAGAAACTATAGAAAATGCACTGAAAAAGGGTATTGCAATAGAGCTTTGCAAGAAAAATACATGTGCATTACAAACATATTTCACAAATTCAATGTGCCAAAATCACTTCAAATTGCAAAGCATGAACTAAGGAGAACATGCATCTTCAAAAAATTCAATTCAAAATGAAATAAAATGATTAAAGAGAATGGTATGTTCATAAAATACATACATGTGATGTTAGGTAAAACGCTTTTTAAAATACATGTTCTCATCTAATTGCTTTAGTTTATTTACAACCCTAGAACCTCTTAGCGAAATAGTATTTGTCTTCATACAACAGTATTTGTACAATACATTGGATGAGATTTATAATCACCTTTTCCTCCAATCTCTTGCACTATTGGAGCCCCTCTTCATTTCCTTGATTGCCTTTATAAACACACACTAGCAAAATGACTTGCTATATGCCCAGCTTTCAAACTTTCACCAATATACTGGCTCATGACTTAAAATGATAGTTTGTGGCATTCCTTTGAGCTTGTATACTTGTCCCAAAATTGACTTGCAATTCAAATCATTGCTATGTTTTTGCATGTCTCAAGAACAAAGCAAGTGGACATGTGTTACAACAATACACTTTTAACACATCTTAGAATGCATAAGTCAATTAACACTCATTGCACCATACAATACTATATCTTCCACCACTTATTCACAAAAACCAATGCAATTAAAGAACATATAACATTGTTTTTCAAACAAAGAAGCAAAAAAATACATGAGGGCAATTATATTCATTCCATAAAATGAAGTTCTTGCACCTTACCCTAATTTTGTTTGATGTGAGACCAAATTTTTTAACGCCTCACAAAATGGGGACACGGAATTCTTTCATGGAATCCAAGATGATTTGAATGAGTAACATAAATGAGCCACTTAATGAAATGAAGCATAGTTGATAAAGCATAATGAAGAAACTCAAGGAAACTAAAAATGTTGTTAGTCATATAAATAAAATAACAAATATTTCTTAGAACAATTGCAAAAAATGCAAATTGAAGTGACAATGTGTACGTTTCAATTACTTTGTGCATTTTTTGAAAAGCTTGTTTTAAATTGTGCACACTTTATGGTGAAGATGGGCTTAAAACAGATCCTTGCAAATAGAGTCACAAAAATAAATTCCTTATGAAATTTGGTCAACCATATAGCATTAGCTTTTAGTGCATTCTACTTCTTCCAATTTAATAAACTATTTGACATAAAGCAAGTTCTTCTAGGTTTTCCTTTGACTACTCACTAAATTCATAATGATGTCTAAGGTAGGAGCACCCATAAGCATTAGTTTAAGGATTTTGAACATGATGAGCAATGATAAATAACTAGCAAATTATAGGATCCTATTAGGAATAGAGAAATATTGAGTTTGCACTTTCAAATGTATTATTTGGATACTGTGAGAATAAGTTGTGAATTTTTAAAAAGAAAACTGCCATTGCACCCATAACCAACACTAAGGTTTCATGTTAACAAGTTGTACATCCTTGTAATTACATATATTCATTTCCATAGATTTTCCAAGATTTCAAAGGTGACCGTTATGGGGATACTAATGCTTATGGGTGTTTGCACCATATGATGTGCTCAATGCCAAGGTTCAATGTACAAGTAACCCTTGGTAAACTTATTGATACTTTGTTTAGATGAACTTTGGAAGCAAAGTATTGACCAATGTTGCATTTGTTCATTATTACTATTTGAGAGAAGTGGATAACAAAATTTTATTGGAGTTTTTGAAATTTTTATGCAATGCATCATAGATGTGGCATTGCAAAAAGGCAAATGCAAATATAAATTTAATTTTGCCACTTAAAGATTTTGTTAAATTTCTTGTTCTTTCAAGTAAAAAATGGTTTGGTACATTATCAAATCAACACATTAAATTTTTGTATGTGACTTATAATACTTGAAAATTCAATTTCAAACCTAGAAGTAAATCTAGGTCACATATGTCCTTCAAATTATATTACATCCATGTAAAAAATCATTGCCAAGCAAATGACAATGCTCCAAAATCTTCTATATATAGCATTTGACAATGCTTCATAATTGCATTGTGTGATCCTCAAAAGTGCAAAAGATTAAATATTTCAAAACTCCATCAAAAACTTGATAAAAAGAGAAGAATATATTCTTTCTACAAGAATTATATTGATAGAGGCGCTTTTTTTTATTCTATGTAATTATGCATGGAATAGTATCATTATCAATATATGGTGAAGTAAAATGTCAAATTGCTTGCATAAAGGGAAAGAACTTGACTAGTCTTTTTGCTTCTTTTTTGTATGATACTTGTAAAAAATGTAAATTCCACCATCATTAATATTAAAATGCAACAAAAATATGCAAAAACATACAAAATCATTATTATAGATTTACAATTCTTATAAGGTTTCCATTTTTAGCTTTGCCACTAAGATAGGTATATCCATTCCCAATCATTGAACCTAATGCCGCTCATATGTGCACAAGATGTATATTTTAGATCTCAAATCTAGGCAAGCCATAGACGGCTTATCATAGAAAATAAGCTATCTATAGCTAGCCTAGATTTAATATCTAAAATGTACACTCAATGTACATATGAGCGGCATTATGTTTAATAATTAGGAATGAGTATACCTACCTTACATCCCAACCACAAGCAAGGAACAAGCCTCACAAGTACGTATTCTTGCAAACAAGTAAGGTAGGAGGCTAGGAGGCTCTGAAACCATCTCGGGCATCAAAACCATCCACTTTCTCAAATGTACACCATTTGTACATGCTATTTTTTATAGGCTTCAAAAATGTACAAGTGGAGTGCATTTGAGGAGGTAGACGATTTTAGAGCCCTATGCACTTCAACTTCAAAATTTCATAACTATGTCCACAGAGCTCCAAAAAATATCAAACAACTTGAGTTAGATGCCAATTCCTCTTGTATTTTAAGGAAATTTTACTTGAAAAATATTTCAAAAAGTTTCACCTCCCTAAAATCTAGTTTCAGCCCTTAGATGGACGGTTTATGAGCCTCCTACCTTATAAGGGCCAGTTCCCATGGGCTCTTTGAACGTCTAGCACCTAGACCGGAATCAAAGGCCTGACCTTGCAGAACATTCCATGGGAAGAACCGAAGGCCTAAAGTTGAGGGAAAAAACAGTACACATGTAATAAATCTGGTCCACATCAATCCTTGAGTGGATGAATTTCTAAAAGCTTTTAAAAAGTGGGGGTCCAGGGCCTCCAGGGCCTCTAGCCCCGCAAACCCTGAAATACAGGATCTTCAAGACCGGAGCCTAGACCTCAATCCTAGACCTCCAGCGCACAGTCCAGTACCATGGAAACTCATGGAGGCCTCCTAGATAAGGGTCTGGCCGAGCCCATGAAAACTGGCTCTAAGAGCTAGTTTTCATGGAACTGCTGGAGGGGTCCAGCGGAGGGATCCAGGTTCCAGTGATGTTGAAGTTGACCTACGCAGCTTTCTCTCCGGACCCTTGCCTGGAGGATCTTTTCTAAACTCTTCTTTGTGTGGGAATTTCAGAAAATTTTATGTGAGCTGCCCAGGTCAGCCTGGATGAGCCTCCAGTTCCGGCCTTCCATGGAAACTGGCTGTAAGGTGCACGGACCGAAGGCGATGAAGGGAGTTGGAGAGGTTAGCAAAGGACAGTTTCAAATATAACTTACCTGAATGGCGAAACCTTAATTAATTTTTGTTTATAGCTCGGAACAACTCCCCCGGCCTGGATTGGCAAGAGACTGCATCGGATTGATAATTTTGCAAAAGGCGATGAGCGGTTCAAATGTGATATTCATAATTAGCGGAAGCATACTCCGGTGTTTGCGTGTTTTTGTAGCAATTGGTATAAATTTTGCTAAATTTAGCCATGTTTGTGAACACTCAGTGCTTGTGAAAGAGAATGCCTAATCAAGGAAAGTGTACTGGCAAGCGGTTAATCGAAGTATTGCGTTCGGTATTCAAAATCGAGGCAGCTTAAAGAGCTGGCAACAGAGTAGTACATTACAAATGGCAAAGAGCCGCATCCCGCAATTTGAAATGTTAACATGTGAAGAAAGATCAGATGATGCACGAATACAGGACATTGTCCATTTAGCATCTTCACAACATGACAGCGCGTTCAGCAATTCAAGAAGACGATTCCAGCTGACCAACGAGAAACAGGAGCTAGAAGAATCTTTTTGCTGTAAGCTTCTTTGTCCGTCTCTCATTGAAAGTTTGTGTTCGAGTCGACCTCTGCCTTGTCTTCGGGAATCGAAAAGAATTCTACATTAAAGCTTAGATACGAAAGACGCTCTTGCTTTCGCAATTTTCTATCGTTCTTTAACTACACCTGCGAGGTTTCAGCTCAGGAACAGAAGCTGGTGAAAGCGAACATTCACAAGAACGCAAAATTACAGGAATTAGCAATATTTTGAGTCTGAAATGTTCGAACGTTGTTTGGAAACAATGAGTTGAGAGACTATATACTCACAAAAGTACTGTAGGTTTCAAATTTTTGCGGATTTTTGGTCCGAACTGTTTTAAGGCCAGGAAAAGGATGGATTAGTTTAATGGAAATTAAAATGAGCATGCTTCGATTCATTAGCTGCAGGACACACTGTTCACTCTAGTGGAGAAATTTTATTAAACCGCAGCGTGTTCGAGAAAATTGACGTCGATTTCTACAAGATTTCCAATTCTCAACAGTAGAATTCCACACTCCTGTATGAATAAGATGGTTTCCGCTAATAAACATAAAAATAGTTCTTTCGTAAGCCGTAAACTCTGCTTCTCGGTTTACTAGGAAGAAGGCATTTGCAATTGAGATCCTCTGTTATTTGCTGAGATTTTGGAGTGTCCTTGCACTCATTTGTAATCTAATCGCCAGGTTCAGGGATTCTAATGAGGAACTAAAATTGGATTGTAGGTTGAACGACTTGCATAAGAAGTTTAGGTCAAGATATGCCGAGTAATTTTCAAACTGGTTGCTGACGATTTCTGCGAATGTGTGCATCTTTGCCATTGCAGAAGTGTTGAAGTTGCTGATCTCTATTTACAACGCAGTCTCACCACATCAAAGATAAGCTTACGTGCTCCCGGCGAGCTCCTTCGATGCCATGTTCATGTTCCGTACCTTGGTTCCACGCCTGCCAGCACCTTGGCTAGCTGCGTTCACTTCGAAGATACCCTTGGGATTTGGTCCAGACAGAAAGGAGGTAGCTTGAATCTGATGAGTGTCGTGCTTGCCAACATCTTTGCCAGCAGCTATCCCTTCGAAGGCTCCAGTAAACTCCTTCTTCGCAACAGAAACCGCGTCCACATTCCGTGCCGTGGCTCCACGCTTGCCAACATCTTGGCTAACGGCATTCACTTCGATGTTATGCACAGGGTTCGGTCCAGACGGAGGACGCCGAATACCAGAGGTTTGAACCTGGTTCACAACTCATATTGAAGTTTAAACATTTTAAGTATACAAGCAATCATATTATTAGATAAAAATTTCTATGAATATTTTTAAAAAAAATCTAATTCTAAGATTTTACATGTAAACCTTCCAAAAATGCTTTAAGAATGAACAATTCTTGAAAGTGGTGTTTTTAACTGGTTCTTGTTTATTTCAAACAACAAAGTATGACGTAACTTTTCTTATGATTCTTTTGTACATTTGTGTTATTAGCAATGCTATTCAAAACGTGATAGTTACATTTTTGCATCACCTCGGACAACACGCGTGCATGTGCAGAGCTCGCCAGTTCGAATCTTGGCTGTACAAACGCGTCGGCTGTATGTAATGTAGCCAGCAGGAAGGGAACCAAGCCATACAGAAGAATCTTGATCAAGGACGCCATAGCTTCAGAGCTGCTATAATGGTTACGAATCTAAAAGTTTTAGAGTGGAGATTAATTGCACACCAAGTGTGCTACAAGAAACGGCAGGTTCATTTTATATTGAGCAAGATGCATTCAGCAAGTCCAGGGGAACAGACGGCCAAACAGCAGGCGGTTCGGTTTCGTCTGCGACATATTTCGATCGCTATATTTTTGAGAATACTCAATCGTCTACTCTTCCTCGACACGACGCCATACCAACCGCTTTGTAAGTGAACAGCCACACACAGTATATAACTCAAACATCCAGCCACGGACTTGCACGAGTCGTCTGATTCCTTGATTACACAGAAAACCTTATTATTGCATAATATAGACATGTTTTTACTTTATATAAAAGTTTTTGGAGAAGGTGTACGGTGGGCATCAACGATGGAGAGCAGGTTCAATTCTAACCTTCTCCGAAAATTAGATCCTCCGTTGCATTGATGTCCATATGATGCACGTCTGATTGAGCATTCAAATCTGGTGAGGAATTATATAGTCAATGTGTTGTATGCAGAGCAAGCAGGGTGTAGGGGAAAAGCTCGCTCGCTAAGGTTTTGTATTTGTAATTAACCAGTGTTAATAGCATAATTAACATGCTTTTCATAGTTAGCTCCAGCATAACATTCAGTAGCGCTACCAGGCGCTGCCCTCCCTCCAGATGAAATGGTGTGGAATATTTCATACCCATCTTTAGTTATGTGGACACTTGACTAAATTTGTCAAAGAGTTTATGAAAGAGAGACTCAGATTTTAAGTTTTCAAAGAATTTTCATTGTAACTTTTTAATTGTTATTAATAATAGTAATAATAATAATTGAATTTATGACTCAAATACAATTAAGTTACAACTAACACATGCTTGGAGAATATTATAATGATCTCACTATGACTCATGTAAACCTAAAATACAACTAAAAGTTTTGTTAAACCTATAGTTTAGTAAGCTAGCTAAAATACACCCCTTTTAAATAGTTGGTTGGAATTGAAGTACAAAAAGCATGACATTTCTTGTTTTGTAAACATTCTTTGGTAGGTGCTACTGAATTGTCCGCTGAAGATGACTTATTAGCATGTGCAAGGTACTAATAAACATTTGGTTATTGGCACTCTATGTAATGCACTCATTACTAACATTGATGAGATGAGCTAATCCGAACATATTAAACATCTCAAGAGAATGGGGTTAAGAAGAAAAAGAACAAGAAATAAACAACTCGACTAGAACAACTACATAATAAGTACACATCAATTGTAAGAGTAACTGAGTCAATTTGTTGTCGCTTAGTAGTTGGTGTATAGTCTTGAAGTTGTTGTTTAGTCAATGTAAGTCGGAGCTTAGCCTTGTAGTTGTCGTGTAGTTGATATCAAGTCAATTTACAACCGAGTAGTTGTTTAGCAGTGGCAATGATCTAGTTGTTTTCATGACCAAATTTGAAGATAAAAGCTTCAAAAATGTATCACAAGTGGCAAAATAGTTCAACTGAGAAGAAGAAACACATTGCATCTACAATACAACTGCATCAATACAGTCCCTAATTAGATGTAGCACTCTAGCACTAATCAACGACTATGGAACAACTAGGAAACCACTCATTAATGTGCACATCTTCCAACCAAAACAAGAATGATATTAGGAGCTGCAACATGGGCAGCCTAAATATAATTTTTTTTAATAATTTAATTTAATTCTATCAAGAGTCGTTTTATAGTCATTTTATAGTTGTTTTATAGTTGTTTTATAGTATTATTTGAGTAGTAAAGAAGGAGTCGTTTATTCATACAACTTACATACAATTCTAAGTCAAAGATGTCAAATTGTTCTGACAGCAGCAAAGATTTCATCTGATCATGGACCCAAAATTGTTCATCCCAAAATGTACACAACAGACCTCATCCCCTAAATCAAATAAACAACTGCACTACAACTGCTACAACTTCAGCCATGACCAAAGTCACTTTGTTGTTGTAGTGCAATCGTTTAGGACAGTAAGTCTTTTGCTACCAGTCAAATTTACCAACGTTTTCTTCTAGTGTTTGTGTACATTTAGTTGGACAATTTCTACTTGTTAACCCATTAACGACCATGGGATCAAAATGTGGTTGATTTCTAATGTATTTTTGGAACCCTGATTGTTAACCCCTAAGCGCCCAACCCAAATTTGTGCAATGTGGGACCTCTTTGCAAACAAATTGGCGTTGCAAGTTCAAAAACAACATCTGGAAGAGTGAATTGTTGATATTGCACGAGGCTTAGAGTCCGCATACGTGTGAAAAATTTGGTAAATTTTTGATGCATGGATCAAAAGATTATAACGGTTAAAGACAACAAACCGTCAAATATGGAGAGGCCATATTTTGGCTTGTGGGGTACTCAGGAGTTAATGGCTTAAGCTCAAAACAAAAGTGAGAGTGCATTTAGTACTTTATATGCTTTTCCAAAGAATTGGGAGTGGAGCTAGAGAGATAATTGAATGTATTTTGAAGATGTCCTTTTAAGTGGATGGATTTACTTATAGTGCATGTTCATAATATTTATTTAGATTTCAATACCAATAATATGGTACAAAATGAAAAATCTATCTTTTATTTTCAAAGAATCATTACTCATTTTAATATCTTTTCCAAAAAATCAAGAACATAAACAAGAGAAATTAGGAAAATGAAAAATTTCTCAAAGTTCTCAAAGTAATGTTTTCAAATAATTATACAAAAACATATATATAAAAGAGAAAAGGAAAAAACACCAAAATTTGTACTATTGATTTACTAAGACTTGTCTTTTAACCCGTGAGCACCCCAACAACCAAATTTTGGTTGCTATGAATATAAAAAAATTCCTCTTTGATTGTTATAGTCTTTTGATTGGCATAGTCAAAATATTTGTCCTTTCTCTTGTTCCTTGGCCACTCCCTATTAATACGGTCAATTTCTATGAATCTTGTTTTTGATAACAATTTAATTGGAATGAATCTGTATAGTCTGGATTTTAATGAAGGCTGGGTGCTCAAGGGTTAATCCTCTTAATTTTAGTCTATATAATCTTGGCCTAAATTGTAGAATATAACAAGTGCTAAAACCAATTGTTCCTCCATCTCAAACTAAAAAAGCTTGTACGGATATAATAAGTAGTGATGTTCCATAAACAAGTGCATTCAATAAAGATAAGTCTGGCACACAATAGGTGCATAATGAACCATGCACTTTCTCATCTAAAATTTAAAGAAGGTGGGATTTTTTGTTGTAGGAATGCACATGCTTTTAATTCAACACCCACAAATTCAATACTGACGATTTTCTCTTGCATTGGTATGGATGATCTATAGCAACTACAGTGTACTACTTTCTTTTGTGAAGTTCTTGTGAATCTTTTGCCAAAACCTTTAGTTATCTCATTTTGAAGAGTAGTTAACACTAAAAAAAGAATTTGGGTGAAAAATTGAATGAAACCGCCACATCTCTCAAATAAACATATATTGGTCTTGCAAATAGTTGGATGAAAGTCAGTCACATGTGTTGGATGAAAGTCAGTCACATGTGTTGGATGAAAGTCAGTCACATGTGTTGGATGAAAGTCAGTCACATGTGTTGGATGAAAGTCAGTCACATGTGTTGGATGAAAGTCAGTCACATGTGTTGGATGAAAGTCAGTCACATGTGTTGGATGAAAGTCAGTCACATGTTTGGATGACAGTTAGTCATTATAGCTACATTGAATATTGCATTTAGGTTGCCTTGACAATTAGGTATTCTTACCTTGGTAAATTACCTCATGACTCATCACTTGATCACTTTCGGTACATGTAACTCTCTATATTCTTGGATTTCACATGGTTTAACACCTAAAGGACCAAGCAAAGTTTTCACCAAAAACTCTTCAAATTGCCATTTTTAGAGCATCAACCAAATTTGAAAAAAAAAACATTTTTATGCATATGTGACCGTACAATCTTGTAGAAGAAAGGTTCTAGAAGATGTGGATTTTTTTTAGAGTTTTCCACCATGTGGATTGGAAGTTAGAATGGTTTGACTATTCAAAAATGTCTTGTGAAAAATTGGGCAGCTACCCTTCAAAAGGTGAAATTCCTAAGGAAAAAAAGCCATGTGGGTGGTGCTTCTCTAAACTCCTTATTCCACCTAAGTAAAGTACATGTGAAAAAAGTTTCAAATTATTTGGAGTTGTATAGCATATGGAAAAAAATTAGTAAGTAAAAAGAAATAGAGAATGATTCAAAACACAAAATTGTTAAGAATTTAATTATGGAAATGAAAAATGCCAATCCCAATGGTCATGATGTTGTAATAAACAATCTACATCCTCTGATTTTGTTTTTTTTTCCAAATTGTTCAAAATTGAGTAAAATAAAGGATTTCAAAGTTTATTTTGGAGTAGAGAATCCATAATTGCCCGTAAACAAAAAATCCTCATAACTTTCATCTCATTGATCAAAATGGAATGATTCAAAGCTTCCTACATTCACATAAATCTTCCAAACCAATTTCAAATTTTTGTTTTTGAAAATTTTGATATTTAAAAATCTACCCAGGCTGCCCGCCAAACGTAAAAAACAACATATTAGGCCATAAATTTTTACTCATAATTCCAAATGTGATGAAATTTAGTGCATATGAAAGATAAACCTTGTCCCTACATTCTATTAAACTTCAGCCTAAAATATGAAAAGCTCCAATCACAGGTACTTATCCAAAATTGTAATGTTTCTAAAAAAGGGGTCTGGTCCTTTAGGGGTTAACGTAGGCGTACCCAACCTCATCATGTCCCCATTGGCGTTACTTGACATTGTCAAGAACTAACAAATATAAATCAAATGGTCATGAGTAATTAAGTGATAGTTATGGGTGACAAAGTGATGGTTGTGGGTGACTTACATGATAGTTTTGAGTACCCATCTCAATATTTAAAGAACCAACAAGCCTTGTTTTTAGCATCATTTACACATGGTTCCTACAATTTTAGTAATTTTGGACTTTGAAAATCTTTGTGAACAAATGCTTGCAACTGGAACCTTGAAATTGATGCCAATATTTTTGGTTTCCACTTTCTTAACCACCTAAATCCCTTAGTGTCCTCTCGGGGGACAAATGGGATTTTTGGGCAGGTACCTACGGTCTCAATTTTTGTCTTGATTTTTTGAAACTTTTTTTGAAGATATGAAAACACATTAGCTTTTGGGGAATCTCATTTTTATTCCAATCTATGCTCGGTGTCGGGTTGAGAGGAGCGCGCCTTAGGAACACTCGGGGTGTTTGGCTGCGACTGTGTGTGTGGTTGGTGAATCTTCACGCGAACTTTAACAAAATTCTATAGAGCACATGCTCCTACTACCAACTCAAAGGTAAAATTCTAAAAAGCAGCTGCTCTCTAGAATGAGCTTCTTCCTCTACAGACTCAGCAATTGCTCTATAGAATGAGATCCTCCTCAATTCTCCTAATCCCTCCTAAAGTCTCAAGACCTATAATCTATCAAACTTCCAAATCTATGAACTTCCCAAAATCTATTAAAACTCCCAAAATCTATGAAAAACTCTAAATCTTTCAAACTTTTAAATAACACGATTCTCTCAAAAATCTTCCAAATACAATGAGTGATAACAATCTGAAAAGCTAATTCAACAAGCTATCACATGTAAAATTTTCAAAAAAAAATATCAACCTCATCAAAAGTTATGGCTCTTCAAAGTTGTAGCCTCCTTCTCACAAAAAACAGCCAACTTCCACGCATTTACTCTTTCATAACTTTCTCCTCAAAGTTTCAAATCTCAACTCCAATAACTTCCTAGAAAACTAAGACAAAGAAGAATACACACTCCAAATTTTCTTGCAAAATAATAGACTGAACGTCAGCTATGGCCTTTCAAAGTCTGAGCATTTCTACCTTATATGACTTAGCTATCTTTAAATTCAAGTAATCATAACTTTTGCATCCTAGTTCCAAATCAAACATATAAATACAATTCAAAAATGTTTCCTCACCAAAAAAAAGTTCTCAAAATTTCATAAACAAAAGATACAATAGACAAAAGATCTCTAACTCAAGAGCTATCCTCCCTTTAAGGTTCGGCTTTTTCTATTGACAATTAACTACTACTCACACTCAACTCACACTTGCTAAAAGGTAATTTTCCTTTACTTTTCCTCTTTTTCTAAAGTAAGGTGCATGTAGTACCTGTTAGCTCATCTTCTAACTTATACTTAACCTCCACTCAAGATTCTTATCCTCTTATCCTCTCCCTCTTTCCAAATCAAATCCATTTCTTTTAGCAGTTTTATTTAATTCAAAAACAAAATGTATCACCTATTGAAATTCAAACATATTTAATAAAGCTATGAATATCTACATGATGGAATACTTTCCATCAGGACACCGGGAGAAAAAGTTATGCCTAGACAAGCAAAAATTTATGGAGATCGGGCAGATTTTAGTTTTTTACGAAAACTTTTTTTTAAAATTTTTCTTCTCATGGGCTATGGGCTATAGTTTTTTCTACATTTGAAGCTTTGATTCATTCCATTTGGAATAATTATGAGAATGTTATGGACAATCTTGTGTTTTGGGCACCTCAAGCATCTTCTTGAAAAAATAACTTATAAACTTCATTTTTGAATGCAATTTTAACATTTTTCCAAAAAAAATTGTCAAAAAGGGGGAAGTTTGTTTTCTAGAACAAGCTCACCATTGGGATTATTGCATTTCAATTCTAACAATTTAAGGTTTTGTTCAATTTCAAACCTTCTTCTACCTAATATTTTTTTAAGAATGAAAATCAAGTATTTTTTGTTTTGGTTTTTTTCCAAATATTCTCAACTCAATTTTCCACCATTGAAAAATAAACCCCAAAACTCTGTGGTGCAAAAATTTGAAGTTCAAAAAGTTCAAAATCAAATAATCTAGTCATGCAAGGTGCAAAAGAGTTTGTTTTCTACACTTCTAACCAAATATCTTGCAATTTGTGCGGCCAAAGATTTTGAATTTTTGTTTCCACATTCTTATACTAGTCTAGTACAAGGTCCTATAGTTAGATATGCAAAAAGACCAATTTTCAAACTTTTTTACTCTTTGCAATAGAAATGGCAATTTTGATTGTCTTTTGACAAAATAAAGGCCCTAGGGATTTAGGGGTTAACTTACAGTATTTTTTTCAAAGTTAGTCAATTGTTTTACCTACTCCAAAACCTTTATTTCCACGCTTATGGGTGCACCTACCTTATGACTTGAAAATCACTAATTTTTTCTCCTCAACTTCATTGTTGTTTCCAGACCCTTTAAATTTTATTTATCATAATAATTTTCAAATGAACAATAATTTTCAAATGAAATTTGTTGTAGTAGGAGTAAATATTTATATTGTGTAAGATGTCAAGATATTAGTGTGGGGCAACCTAAACGCAATATTCAGCGTACTCATATTTACCTTTAAGCGTTGGGTGGGTCATCGTGGCCTACCTTGACTTTGGCTGTCAAGAAATTAGTGTGGGGCAACCTAAACGCAATATTCAGCGTAGTCATATTAACCCTTAAGCATTGGGTGGGTCACCGTGGCCTATCTTGACTTTGGCTTCTATAGTATTTTGCAACTGTGCACCAATAATATTGCCTCAAAAAGTTGCAAAAGGCAATAGTACATACTGATTCCATGAAAATTGCAATAAATGCAGCTTGAGACCTAACCAAATGACCTTGAACTTGGGGTACCTAAAATTATGAGTGTATTTGATGAATTATATTTTTGCCTTCCATGGTGCACTACGCATTTGTGATCACTTTTGAAAAAAAACCATATCAAAATCAATTTTTTTCTAGGCTACAGAAGCTTTTTTTGGAGGCAAAGGACGTTTTTCATCCGCGCTGACATTTAGGGGTTAGCGAATGTACACATATGGATGGTTCTATCGAACTTTTTTCCTCACCACCATGAATTCTACACACTGTGCGTGTTGCTCAACAGTTGAAGAAAAAACCAAAGGGAATTGACATGTGTATCACACCCTTTGAACTAATGTACTCCACCCCGGGATAAATTTTAGATTTCTACCATCAAAAAGTTGAATTTGAGAATTTGGAATTCAGATTTGGACCTAGGACCTAGAGATCATGATTTTGTCTACAATCATATAAAAAGTTGCAATTCAACAATACCCAATGAAAAAGTTAGTTAAGGAGAAAAGTGTTATTTTTTCTTTTGTTTGTAAAAAAAGATAAACTTTTTCATTGGGTGTTGTTCAATTGCAACTTTGTTCATGGTTCTAGACTAAAGCATGGTCTCTAAGTCCAAATTTGAATTCCAAGTTCTCAAATTCAACTTTTCGATGGTAGAAATCTAAAATTTACCCCTGTGTGTGGTACATTAGTTCAAAGGGTGTGGTACACATATCAATGCCCAAAACCAAACCAAAACAAACAAAAGAAAACTAGCCATGGAGGCTCTTCCCCACTCGCTTTTATGATGACGGAATCGTTTCAGTGGCTACCAATAAGAGCGAATGATGCGATCCCATTATAAGTCCCTCACTCGACGGTTCCCACCAGAGCCCGCCACGTGGTCCAAAATGCCACTTGGCCCACCCTCCGGACCCCGCGCTTTCCCCTCATTCCCCGTCGTCGAAATCCGAAAGCATCGCCGGAGCGATACCCCCCCCCCCGGGCAGTGGCATCACAAGCCAATTCCGAGCCCACTCCCCGTCTCCAGAACATAAAACTTTGCGTCCCTCTTTCGTTGCTTTCACCATCCCTTATCTCGGGATCCCATATTTTGGAATTTTCTTCGTCCATTCCATAGCCAAAGCTCGCACATCTTGAGTTCTCACTTCCATAGCCTGATCTCATTCTGTCTCATTCTGTAAGCAATTGTACGTCGGATCACATGCTTTTATCTCCGCTACCTAACTTTCTGAGCAGACCTTGTGAGCTTTGATCTCGAAGTCGCTATCTTTGAGGGTCTGGAACTTAGCACCTTTCTAAGTTCAGGCAGCTTTGTTTTGCTGAGTGTGATATTTGTGGGGGTGGTGCTTTTTCAGGATAGATTCTTAAGACAAGCTACCGAGTGAGAAAGAGAGAGAGAGAGAGAGTGTGAGAGAGGAGATACCCGGTGCGGCAGGGCGATGTCGATGGACACTGTGATGGACGGGAAGTCGTTGAAGCAATTCGTGGAGAATGACCACCTTTGGGCGAAGTTCGTGGACGAGAAGTTCGGCAGTCTGGACAAGAACCACAACGGCAAGTTGACGCACTCCGATCTGGAGCCTGCCATCTCCGGTGTCGGCAAGGCCTTGGGTTTGCCTCCCATGGGCACCGACGCCGACACGGACCACATCTATACCGAGGTCCCAGCCTTTTTCCTTTTTCCCTTCGCCCTTTTCTGCTTTCCTCGGACAGTAAAACAAAAAAAATCTTGGTTGGGGCTACTAACTCCTGGCAAATTGTTGCCATATATTCTCTGTTATTCAGGTAGCTACTTTTCAGTTTGTTTCAGTTTACAGTTGTTGAATTATGACTAGAGGTGAGGAATAATTGATCACGACTATAGCTTAAATCTGCAGATGAGCAACGTAGCATGGAATAAGGCGCCGCATATGAATCTGGCTAACAAACGTATAGTATCAGTTTGAGAAAATCCAAACCTTCTGATCATTACGATCTCTAACATCACATTTCGGTGTATTTTCAGAGATGTTTCTGAGATTCCATAGATTATTAGAGAATTTCTACATGTCACGCTTTAGACACACTTATTAGTATATTTGCGTTCAGTTTCATATGCGGACTTTCTTTTGTCTGATGGTATTGATTTTGTGCGATGTGTGTTAAGTCAATTGAAAGTATGTATTTTGCATTAGAATTGAATGAATTGATGGATTACCTCAGATGTTCAGCGAGTTCGGTCCAGGAGGAGAAGGCGTGACGAAGCAGACGTTCTCGACGGTGATGCGGGACATTCTGTTGGGATTGGGGGACGGGCTGGAGAGAGAGCCGGTGGCCATCTCGCCCTTGGACGGAAGCGAGTTGGACAAATGGGTGCGTGGCCCTGAATTCGAGGTGGAGGCGGTCGCCGCCTTCAGTGTTCTGGACACCAACACCTCCGGGCTAGTGAAAGCCGGCGCCATGCGCAAGGCCATGGAAAGGCTCACCGTGGCGCAGGGCATGCCTCCACAGACAGACGCTTCGGTAACGCTTCTCCCATTATTACCACCCTTTCTTTCCATTTCTCCCACTAGTAGAAAACTGCGTTGGAACCCACCTTTCATGTAAGGTAGTTTCTGTTGAATTCCTCGTTTCCAACGCAAAATTTTGCGTTGGAAACAACGAACTCAACAGAAACTACCTTACATAAAAAGGTGAGTTCCAACTCAGTTTTCTAATAGTGTCCAGTACTCAACGTTCCAGAGGTATAGCACCTCACAAGCCTTGCTTACCGGAGATGCATGTATGCAGGTTTCCAAGTACATCGACAGAGCGTTGCAGGAATCTAAACTGAACCCGGAGCAAGAGCTGGGCCAAGGGCAGTTTGTGGATGCTTACAGGAGCGTTGCCTTGGCAGTGGCCACGTACTTGAGATCCAAGCCCATGATGGTAGCGCACTCAGACAAAGTGTTCGACGGTAGCAGCATCTCCAGCCTCTTAAAAGACCAACACGCCTTGGACCTGGTATAATGCCCATACCTCTCCTCCAACTCCATTGAAATACCCTTCAACTCACAACCCGTGTCAATTCATCTACACTTTTCCGTGTAATCACTTCTGATCAACGTAATTCAAATGTACCTTTTCTTGCACATTGGCAGTATCACCTGGGAATAGAGTTAAACCTTCATATTTAACATCTGATCTCAACCGGGTTTCTGTGATTACAGGCTTTGGATTTGGCGTGGGAGATAATGCCGAAGACAAGCAACTCCCAGGCACCCAAGAGCTACCTGCGTGTTGGATTAGACACTCTGGCGCCGTATGCAGGCTTGCCCCCAGTTGGAGCAGTGCCCGAGGTAAATCCCTGTCCTTTAAAGAACTATTCACTGCCATTTTCATACGTATGGCCTATTGTTGTTACAAAAGAGGGAGAAGGTTTTGTTAGAATGCGGGGGATGAAGGTTACCGGTTGTGTTGGTGCAGATGGACGGGGTGGTGGACGAGAGCTTCAAGATGATCGACGGAGACGTAGTGGGGAGGGTGGACAAGGAGGGGTTTCAGAAGAGCATGCTGGAGGTGCTGGGGGGGATCATGCTGCAGTTGCAGGGCAAGCCCATCGGCGTCAAGAGCAGTGCTGTCGTGCCTCCTGCTCGCGAAGGCAGCCTTAACAACGGCATGCCCTTTTAAGCACTCGGAGGATTTGTACCGTCAGCCTTGGGTCTTTCTGTTATGTGATTCAAGGACGTTGACAGCTTCTTGCGCTAGGTAGCCAACCCTGCAACGCCCTAGACCTTTAAAAAAAATTTACGATTACTTTGGTTTGTTTCTTTGTATAAATATATTATCTTTTTGCCTTAATTTCATCAAATTAGTCAATAAGAGAAAGCTGGCATCATTTCCGGATACGTGAAGCGTTATTTGCATAATTTGGAACACATGCTAGTATTTTAGAAAGAAAATGAACTTTTAGAATGCTAGTGTGTTTAAGATGTACCTCTCATGAAGTCCACAAATATCTAATTCCTTCACCTTTACACTAAGTCTTGAGTGTTTCGTTTCTGTATTTAATCTTGTGTTTTGCACCTCTATATGCAATCTTGTGTGTTACACGTCCGTATGTTATCCTGTTCGTATTCAATCTTCTGTGTGCATACAAGTTCGAACATTGTCATTACTGAGATAAAGCATACTATTTGCATCTCATTAAATATTTTAATTTATCTCTAGGTGATATTTGAGAATCTAAAACATGTATACTTGAGCTTGTGAAGAAATCACTTTAGGTCAATTTAGATCAAACCATTTATCAATTTCAATGTGGTTGTGGATCTTTTTGTCGTAAGTGACTAGTTATAACAGATCTGGGAGATAGGATCGTGCACTTACTCAGTTTAGTATTTTCTCTTTCACATTGATGTTTACTCCTCACCATAATCTTATTCTCCTCGTTTTACATTACATAATTTTGTAAACACTGCGACACCATAAGTCAACAAACAATAGATTAGTACACTCAACGGTGCTGCAGTCTTACTCTTTCCAGAACGATGTTTTGAAGAATCCTAAGTGATTACGACGCTCGATATAGCCGATTGTAGCATACGTCACTTTCAAACTGTTAATGACAGATAATGACCGTTAATGACTGTTATCCAGGCCGTCTAACCAGAGTAGTTCAGAACTAACTTAACAGCTGCTTTTCTAACCCCACGGAAATTCCGAGTCAGTTCCAGTTACTTAATCCTCATCCATGACTACGATTTTCTAGCCTATAAATGGCTACTGTAGACAATCGTCAGATTTTTGCTGAATTTAGCAGTACTTCCATCTATTCCAGCTACAAAAATTGTAAATGCCGTACTGCTTAGTTTTTAAAAATTAGCACGTTCAGCAATGTTTTTAGCCACTCATAACATTCAGTAGCCTGAAGCAATGTACTGGGAGTACCGGCATTTAGTTACAAGCTAGCTGGTTGATTTTGAGAATTGCCAAATTGAATTCAGAAATTTAGGAAAAAAATCGGGAAAAAAAGAGAATATTCTTTATTTTCTATAGGCTTAGCGTTTATTCTAGACAACCGGTTGGTCCAAGAGAATGTCGGATATTAGCCGGTTGAACCAAAAAAGTTTCCTAGATTGTGATCTAAAGAGAGGCTGCCTTTTCCTCTCTTCAAGTATCATACACAAAATTCATCCCAACACAAACCAAATTTTTTTTTTTTTTTTTTTTTTTTTTTTTTCCTCTTTTCTTTTTGATATGGGTGGCCCCCACATCGACGTATGTGCTAAGATAGATAGAAATAAAAAAGATATGATTTGTTTTAAAAAAGAAAATTAACACATTCAAATATTAGAAATTAGAATTTTAAAATTTGCAAAAAACTTGTTACAAATGCTTAACAATTTGTATTTTAGCATGTAAATAGTCCACTTTAAGATAAATAAGTGTTTGAGACACATTTTTGATGTTAAATTTGCCAAAAACAAATTATTTAAGTTTTAATAGCAATCACTTCTAAAATCAAGTTGTAGTTTTAGAGTCAGTTTAGACCCTTCATTTTGAAATTAGGGTTGGTAGTTTGTAGGGTGAAGATACGGCCGCCACCTTTGAGTTTAGGGTTTAACTCCACATACTTGGTCTGCTGGCTCTGTGCTCTTTTGAGGGTTTGTTGACATTGTGCACTTGTCAAAGTTTGTTAGCTCTGTATTCTTCTTTTTTGTTTGCTCCGTTAAGGTTTGTTTGCATTGCAATCTTCTTAGGTTTGTTCGCTCCATACTTTTCTCAAGTTTACGCGCTTTGCGCTCTTCTCAAGGTTGCTTGCACCGCGCACTTGTCAAAGTTTGTTGGCTCCGTGCTCTTCTCTAGATTTGTTGGCTCTGTGTTCTTTACAAGTTTGCTCGTTCCGCATACTTCTCAAGGTTTTTTGGCTCCGAGCGATACCACATTGTAGCTAAGTTTGATGTTTTGCTTTCATTGTCTATATTGAATTGCAAGCGTGTGTACATGATGTTGAGTGGATACAAAAGATGATGTGTTACAATCTGTAACTACTAAATAAATAATAGATGCACTATGAATTTCTAATATACATGACGTTTTTTGATCTGGTGTATATAATTGATATATACTTTGAAGTAATTGTGTGTATTAATTATGGAGGACTTAAGTGATGACTAGGTGACAACTAGGTGGCAACTCCTGGATTTCATGTGAAATGTGATTGAACTCAGATGCTAGAAAGATATGACTCTAGTAAGACTTATTAACAAGTAAGATATGTTTGTAGCAAATAGGGTCTTATTATTCTATAACTCAATAACTAGTACAGCTACACGATTCTCATATTACTCAATGTTCACTGTGTTACTACTATGCTATGAATTTGTAACTACAAAAGCACTTCTGCAATAATTACTTGTCCAATGAATTATGACTTTATTGTTACTCAATGGCTAATAAAATGTGACTCTAGTATGACTCAGTGGCTATTGAGGTAGTACTATAACATGACCCATTGATCATCACTATATGACTTTGCAGTATCTAATTAACGACTAAACTATAATAGCACTATGACTATGCCATGACTTTGTGGACACTAGATTATCTCTATACCATGGTTGAACAAGAACTACTGATTGATTGTATGATGATTAGGTAACCACTAAGCTATGACTCAACCACAATTCAACCACAATTCAACCACAATTTAATCACAATTCAACCACAATTCAACCACGACTCAACCACGACTCAACCACGACTCAACCACGACTCAACCACGACTCAACCACAATTCAACCACGACTCAACCACGACTCAACCACGACTCAACCACAACTCAACCACGACTCAACCACAACTCAACCACGACTCAACCACGACTCAACCATGACTCAATGGCCTCTCAATTACAGTTCAATAACAACTATATAATTACACTAATACAATTCAGAGTACTCCCATAAATGACTTACACAATTGAAATTTGACTAACCCACAACTCAACTATAACTATCATTAGCACGATCATCTGAACATTATGTAATTTAGGGACAAAATAATTGTTAATAAATGTTCATGAAGTTGCTCTCAGCAAATAGGAATAGAACAATTGGAAGAAAATGGGCCCTACCACAAGTTGTATTGCAGTTGTAACCATACCCATAAATAGTTGTATGTGAGTAGAGAATCTAGTATTTCTCCGGGCACTTACTTGATAACTCACTGAATGAAAGAAAAAAAAAAAAAAAAAAAAAAAAAAAAAAAATCTGATAGAGAGAAGTTAATACTGTGTCAGTTGTGTCAGATGGATGAGAACTATCGTATTGCTGGAATGTACTAAACAACACGTTTTCCAGAACTGGGACATGACTGCATAGTTGTATAGTCGTAAAAGAGTTGTTTGTATCCTAAACAACTCAAAAATGAGTCGTTTATAAAGTCTTATTTTGCACATTTTCTTCTAGTGAAAGGAAAACATCTCTAAAGATGTGTAAAACATACAATTATAAAACATGGCATTAGATCAAGATTGAGGATATATAGATCCAAGCTATAGAAGAGTAGCCTTATTTTAGGAAATTAATATATGCTTATAGAGGGTTGATATTTGCACACTTCCAAGGTAAATTTTAGATTTCTACCATCATAGAGCTAAAGTTGAGAATTTTGAATTCAGATTTGGACTTAGAGACCATGCTTTAGTACAGAACCATAAAAAAAATTGCAATCCAACAACACCCAATGAAAAAGCTTTTTTTTTTACAAACAGAAGTAAAAGTTATACTTTTCTCCCTAACTAAACTATTTCATTGGGTGTTGTTGAATTACAACTTTTTTTCTGGTTCTAGACTAAATCATGGTCTCTAAGTCCAAATCTGAATTCAAAATTCTCAACTTTAGCTCCATGATGGTAGAAATCTAAAATTTACCCTACGGTGTGCAAGTGTCAACCTCGGTGAGCATATATCATCAATTCCCTTATTTCAATGCTTATCCTATTTTTGACCTTCAAAAATATTTATTAAAAATCTAACATTCTCCAAATAATTACAAGAAGTTGGAAGTGATTGAATTTATCTAAAGAATCTCAACAAAAAATAGATGTGGTTTCTTCTCAGCTTTCTAATAGTTTATTTAACAAACTTAAAACAAATCCAACATTCAATCCTCTAAGATTGCCATGTATAGTATCCAAACACGGCCCATAAAAAAACCTTGCTTGATTTGTATTGAATATACAGTCTTGAAAAGACAATTTAGGTGCACTTTTCCACATGGAACAATATAAAAGGCTTTTTTTGTTCACAAAGTTTTTTTGGCTTTTTCATGATCTATCCACATGCAACCTCCTCAAATCACCCACGTGTGCATATTTGTTTGTCAAAGTGGCCATTATCAACTACTTGCATCCACATATTGATAAACCAATATATTCAATTTCTTCACCCTACTCTTCTAGGATTAATCCCAAAAGTGTGAGCATCCAGCATTTGGATTATAAATAGACTTGCAAGCTAATTGCCATCTTTATGCTTGCTAAATTCTATTCATCCAAAGGTCATATAGAATTTTTGTATCTTGCTAACATCTCTATTATAAAGTATTAAGTGTACATCATCCATCATGGGAAACTTGTAATCCTTTATGAACATTATGAATTATCAAATTTTTATTAGGAAAGGAGGAGGGAAAGGAAAAAGAGGGAAAGTGAGGGTGAAAAAGAAGATATAGAAAGGAACAAGTTGGAAAGACTAACAGCAAAAAGTGAGAAAAAAAGCATGTGAGAGGATGCAAAGCACAGGTAAGGCATACTCATTAGGCATTTATTCTAGCAAGTTAGTAATGATTTTAACAAATTTAGATCAATGTGGGTTGGTCCCTCCATTTGTTATCCAATAGAATGTTAACAACAAAGAACTAGCCATTCTAAAAAAATATGCCTTGATACTCATGTGTACTAATAGATAGAACCACTTGCATGAATACTAGTTACATAATAATTTTTGTGCAAAGTTCTAAATTAGGTAATGTGAGCTCATGTTGCATATGATAACAAAGTATAAAACTATGAAAAATTAAGATTTTTTATCCAAGTTCTTTATAAGCTCAAAAGCTCCAAAGCTACATTCTACACTAAATTTTGCATTTAGATTGTCTTGACAATAAGGTTACCTTATCTTGTTAAGTTACCTCATGACTTATCACTTGGTCACTTGTAAGCGTATGCAACTCTCTAAGTACTTGGATTTCACATGGTTTACAGCTTGGACGCCACTAGTTTTCTTAGCAACTTTGTTGTTGTTGCTAGATCTTTAAAAAAAAATTACAGGAATTTTTAATGAAAATTATTGTTGAAGCAATAAATATGCATATAGTACAAAATGTCTAGAAATTAGTGTGGGGCAACCTAAACGCATCAGTGTACCACCCACCTCCGAGAAACTGGTAGGGTTAAAAGGTGGCCAGATGTAATAGGGCCCCTATCAAAGGCCTCCATTGTTCTAACTTGGGATCCTTCCAGCCTGAAACCACGTGCAGACGAGGCATACATGTCTCCCATTCATCTCTATGACTGTTTCCTAGAATTGTTGTTCCAAGTCATGGGGGCCTGAGACCAAGTTGAGAACATAGCCGCAGGATTCAACTTGATGCGTCCAAGGACTAAAGGTGCGTCTTGGAAAAGACGGGGACTATTGTAAAGTTGTATTCTCACTGGGCTTTTGTAAAAACCGGTTTTAAAAGTAAGAAACAAACACTGTTCATAAAAAATCTAATGTGCCAGCTCTGTAAAGTAAAAAGAGATATTTTAGGGTTTAGGGCCTACCTATAAGGGGCACCTATTCACACATCACCTGAGTTTTCCGTGGGAGATGTGCCAACGTGGCCTTAATCATGACTAGAGGTGGGGGGGGGTTCACACTTCAAGTCCGCTTTTAGTACAACGAACTTGTCTCGGAAGAGGGACAATCTATTTCTTCCTTCTCCTTGCTGTCTGTTTCTTCCTTCTCTTTGTGCTGTCTCTGTCTTCCTTCTTGTCCTCCTTGTCGCAGTGAAGTTCCGGAGCAGAGGTATTGCCATTCTGGATTGTTGCGTGAATTCAAGTAGTCGCTAAGGGAAGCGCAAGGGTTTTGGGTGCACTGTCGTAGCCAATTTGGTCGTGAACTGAAGGAAGTCGTTGCAATTGCGTTCACGGAGAGTGGGTGCTGCGGGGTTGTTTGTGCTTGAATTCAAGGGTCTGGAGAGAGAATCCATGCAGTCAAAGTTTGAGGGTTTTGGTGCTTATTGCTGCAGCGTTGTTGCAAAGGGTGCGTGAATTTGCAGCAATTGGAGGTGCAGTTGCCATCGCGTAGCCAGAGCGACTTCAACACTTCTTTGTTCGGTTTTTTTTTTTAACTGCAGCTATACATACCAAGTACTCCCGGTGTAGGTACGTCTCAAACTCTTTGGTGTGAGTGAAATTTTGAGGATTCTTGAGTTGCACCGTGGGGAGGTTGAATTACAACAATGACATTGTATTTGCAGTTTTCATTTGTGGGTTTAGGGTTTACGTTGTGGTTGAGTGCGGAATGCTTGTCCAAGGAAGCCTCAAAATTAGGGTTCCTCTTGCCACTACAGATTTTTGTTTTTTCAATTCTAATTTACACTCACTGGTATGCCATACTTTGTGTGATGTTTGGTTTGGCGGGTATAGGCATTAGTCCCTATCTTTGCCATAGATGGCTTCTCCAACCCCAACTTGGCCGTAGTTCTAGCTATGTGGATATTAACTCAAATTTTGACTCTTGAGTACAAGAGTCTAGGTCCTTCACCGATTTTGAAGACGATGATGATGCCAATGCTGTAGGTGGTATTGTTGAGTCCCTGGGAGAGTCATTGCAAGACCCACTTGCAGATACGCACAATGGCTTGTGTTTTCTCCAGATTTGCTCCTGTCTGTGCATGCTGTATGAAGACTTGGGATTTTGGGTTAAACCCCGTTCAACCACATGGTTCTTGCACTTTGTATTAACCAAGTACAATGATAGAAGATGGATAGAAACCTTCTGTATGCCTAAAAGGAATGTTTTTGACTTGGCTAATTTGTTGGCCCTGCAAGTGCTTAGGAAGAACACAAGTTATTGAATGGCAATCCCAGTGACAGTTCGTGTTGCTTGCATGCTTTTCAAGCTTACGCAAGGAGTGTCTTTCTACATTTGCTCTAAAATGTTTGCTATTGGCAAAAGAATAGTTTATGCTGTGCTTTGTGACGTTGTCCGTGCGATTAACGTGAGTCTTTGCCACCACATCAGTTGGCCCATTGGAGAGCGTCTACGATATACTCAACAAAAATTCCACGCTCTTTGCAGTCTACCTGCAGTTGTGGGTGCCATTGATGGCACCCACATTTCCATTGGAAAACCCAGTTATGTTCCGTCTGATTATTTTTATTTCAAGTCTGGAGGGTACAACTTGAATTGTCAAGTTGTTGTTGACAACAATAAGCGTTTCCTCAATTTGTTTGTCGGAATGCCAAGATCCACAAACAACTCCCGCGTGCTGAGGAGATCCTCGCTATATGAATCTGCAACTTACAACAACTTCTTCAGCAGTGATCAGGGTGTGGATGGGTTCTTTCCTTACCTTCTTGGTGATCAAGGCTACCCCTTGCTTCTATGCTTGACGGTGCCTCATTGCACCAACACTTCATTGTCAATGTCTGACGTGGTTTTCAACAGACGCCTTTGAAGGGTCCTTGTGTTATTGAGAATGCCTTCGGCATTCTTAAATAAACATTCAAGGAACTATGGGAGAAATCAAACTTGGATGTTGTATTTTTGCCTAAAGTTATCCTTTCTTGTGTTCTACTACACAACATGCTACTAGGCCAGCAAGAAGAGGTTGTTGAGAACCTTTTTGGAGTGCTGCGCACTGAAGGTCCGCGCATTGAAGGGGGGATCAGTACTGCAAGAGAAGAAGAAGGTGTAGAAGGAGCTGAAGTTGTTGAAGTCATACTAGAGACGGCAAGAACCGCAGCCGCAACAGAGAAACGGCGACTCTTTGGGGTCCACTTGACTTTGCAAAGACCACATGGACTTTAGGTATTTTTGTACAAATTTTCTAAAACTTTTTTTTTTTAAAATTTATCCAAATGGTGTGAGTACATGGTGCATGCTTTCTTGAAGCAAACCTCTCCCTCTCTGTGCACTACCTATTTCTCTGATGCAATCGAGTATTGCTTGTAGGGTCACTACTAGAAGGCTCGTGAAGGTAACTAACAGATGACAGGGGTGTCACGGCAGTGAACTATACTCCGTCTAGTTACAAGCCGTCAAACGACCTCTTCAGGTTTGAAGTCATCGTGTCCTTCTCCATGTGGTCGCTGGTATGTGTATCAGCATGCGGCCCTTTTGTTGCTCTCTCTTGCATAGAGAAGGGACGTCGATAGCGCTATCCCAAGTTGTGTTGCATGGGGTCAACGTTGTCTTCGGCAGTAGGGTTGCCGGTGCTAAGTCCTGCATCATTGTTAGAAGAGTGCCAAGTCTTGTCGGGCCTGACCTTCGACTGCTGCTGTTGTTGTGTTTGCCTTAGCGGGCTGTGCCTTTTGAGGCTACCTTGTCCTCTATAGTTTATGTTCAAAACGTTAGAAATATTGGATATGTAGCCTACGATCTGGTCTTGTTTATCAATCGCCTTTAGGGCAATTGCATTCACTTCACTTGCTTGGGCGTGTAATTGCAGATCCTTCTTACAGAGCATGTTCTCCTCAAACAATTTGAATTGGATGTTAATTTTCTCCCTCTCTATTTCTCTATGTGTTGCTGCAATGTCGCTCATCTGTGTCGCCACCATCTGACTAGTCTCCCTTGTTGCATCTGCTATTTGAGTGTGCCCTGATATTTGCTTGCGCCTGACACTGGTATTGCCAACTTGTCTACCGAGAGAATAAGAGGATGCCTTGAACAAGCTTATGACCTAGGGCATTACTCCAAGTGGGATGGCGAACCTTGGCTGCCTGTTGGGTGTCCCCGTTGATGGAGATGGGCAATGCGCTGTTGCAAGTGGTGCAGGTGTGGAGGCAAAACTTCATGAAGAGGAGAAAGTTGCGTAGGTATCTCCTTCAATTTGATCATCAATTTCCATACCTGCGTGCTATACTAGGCCAATACCGCCTTGGTAAGTTCCGTCTTTCTGCTTGACATCATCTCCTACTTCTTTTGCTTGCATTGTTGAGTTGCTTTTTGGTAGAGTGTCAAGCAAGTTGGGTGGCTGAATTAGTGGGTGAGAGTTGTACCACTCGTTAATGGCGTGGAAAATCTCTGCAATGACCTGTTTAGGTAACCCGTCATCTTTACATTGACCCAAAGTCATCTCCCAGTAGTCTTGCTTGTTCATCCTTGTGCGTTTCAAGTAATCCAAGATTTGCTTGCAATCTGGCGTAATCAAGTTCCAATTTGCCTTGCACGCAAGACCATCATGGTGTACTGGCAAGAAGTTGGCACACATGACATCCTCAAACACACGTTGCCACTTGGTGCTATCCAAGGTCATCAAGTCGCAACCGTCCAATGTGTTGAGCTCTTCCATGAACAACTCGCGCTTTGCAGCTACCAACGCAAGCACTTCCATTTGCACCCAGTTTGGGTTTTGGTCTTTCCTGGCTTTCTTGTTTGTATTTGAGTTATGTGCAAGTGTTGCAGTTGCAGATACATGACGGGGCAATGGAGGCATGTACGTAACTTTGGGGCTACCAAAGTGCGGCACTTGCTACGGTACTGAGCTGCTGGACGGCGATGTGCGTCCAAACCCAGGGCTGATGAACAAATTTGGCTCTAGAGGGCGAGGCACCATCACTGGGGGGTGTGCATAGGTAGATGTACCTCTTGGTTGAGGAGGTTGTCGGGAAAACTAGTACCCGGACATTACTGTATTGAGTGGCAAACGGCAGGGCCTGTTAGTGATAACATTCTTCTGTATGGACGACTACATGTGCAATACCGGATACTTGGAAGTACCTTGCATCACTAGTACAAAATACAGATGGTAAGATTCTATCCCTGAACCCTTGAACAATTTTGTACACCCTTTTTGTTTACTTATTTTAGCATCAGAGCCCTTTTGTTGGTTGTGCAAGTCAAGATTTCATAGAAACATCTCATTCCACACATTATGCAAGATCGTGTTGTTTTGAAAGAAGATGTCAAACTAAAAATGCAGGTATGCACAATCCCCTCTGAAGTCTAGTGAAATGAACTGAAATTTGAGGAACTCAAATGTATAAAGGAATTTGTATTTCCTTGTGCAGCATGAATGAGAGATATTGGAAGTATAGATCAAATAGTGGCATTGCCGCAAGACTCAACGGCGTTGCAGATGGCCGCATGGACGAGGTGTAAGACCTAGGTGGCTGCTGACCTTCCATTTTACTTGTACTCCACAAGTCTGCCACAAATCAAAGGAACTACAAAGTCAGACAAAGCATACTGTAGATGTCAATCTTGTATCCATGATAAATAAAATGACAAAAACTCAAATAGCACAAGCAGATTAGAACGTAGGAGGTGTACCAGAAAGCCTCAAAGTTGATAGTGTGTTGAGCAGACCAATACTGTCTTCCTTTGAGCACTGCCAAAACCGCCTGCCTCTGCCGGCGTTGACATAACTCTACTAAATAAAGAGCATCAACCAAAAGTTTTGCGATATTATGCAGTCGTTCTTTTGTAGTTCACCTCCCAAGCTGGCATTACCAAAAACCGCAGCTGCGGCCCCGCTATTCCCTCACATCTACATTTTGGCAAGATGTCAGCACTACAAAAGTCTTTGGCTTTATGCTGAAAGCTATGGTCTCTTAACTCTAATAATTGCTTTTGCGAGCCTGCCAACGGACCCGCCACATTGGATCGAACCCTAAAACCATTGTATAGTGGGAACACCCTAGTCGGAAACCACTATTACAAGCATTCTTTGCTAAACCATAAGTACTAAAGTGAATACACCTTAACTATTGGCTTAGGATCAAGAGTAGATTCAGAGTCGAGCGGCTCTAAAACGCTGTCAATTTGGTCATTTGTTTTTTGTAGATTTGGACATGCGGATTTGGATCTATTTTTGTCAATTTGGATATTTTTTTGTCAATTCCAAAATTTGAATGTATTGATTTGGACATTGTTTTCTTGTAGTGCGCTTTGCCCCCAAGAGCCCATGCCATCAAAATGTGGCCAGAATGAAATGAGTCAAATGACCCCTATTTGCCCCGTGCCTGTATGAATGAGGCCTTGAGGCTCTACCCACTATACATCCATGTTTTGGGCTAGGGTGAAAAAGTATTGTAATTTTTAAGCAAGGTAAAAGTATTAATTTATCCTCTATATTTGTAGTGTTTAATTTATATCTTTCTCTAGTGTTCTAGACAAAAGCAAGGTCTCTATCTCTAAATGTGAAGTTGAAATTTCCAAATCAATCTCATGATGATAAATTTTTGAACTTTTAGAATTTTTGAAATGTAATAAATCAAAGCTTTTCCACCTTGGCCCCACAACCTCAAAAAACAGTTGACTAAGCTCTAACTCCATTCATCTGGATGAATGGGAATACCATCAATGAGGTCATTTTTTTGTCAATTAGGAAACTTTTTGTCAATTTGAACACATTTAGTTAATTAGGATGTGTCAATTTGGACACCTTTTCCTTGTAGTGTCTAGAAAAAGGGCAACGAGGTGGTCATTTCACCTTAGCCCACTACTAGAAAATTTAGTGCAAAATCAACAAAAAATCAATTAGAAATTGTTGTTTTTTTTTGTTGCTTTGGACGTGTTAGTTTGGATACTTTTCAACAAGAGTTTATTGTTTTTTTGTTAAATTTTGTTGATTTTTTATTCATTTTATGTTAATTTTATGTTGATATTTTATAGTAAATATTTTTTCATAAGTTTTATATTTATATTTATATATATTATATATATATATATATATATATATATATATATATATATATATATATATATATATATATATATATATATATATATATGCAATTTTTATAAATTAAATAATCTAGAATTCATAAAGCGCTAGGCCACGTGGCAGTTGGCCACAGGTCCGGTTTTGAGCACTAGGGCTAGGGGTCGAACCTTAGACCTTGGGCTTACAATTGGATTGCCCTCCAAGGCTACCCACAACCACTACACCACCCATGCTCACATGTGCACACAATGTTATAAACAAATTATTTGTACACTTTGCAATGATCAATTCTAATTGCTTTGCAAAGCCAATAGACTTTGGAGGCTATTTTGGCCTTGAAAAAGATTTTTTCTAGAAAATTTAAAACATAAAAAAGTTGATTAATGTAGTGTACATTCACCTTGAACAGTTTTTTTTTTAGATTTAAATCTTTCGATCAAAAGTTATAAGCAATAATCAGTGAAGGTGTTCAGAAATTTAAAATATATATATTAATTTCACCCTTTTGATTTTGTTTACAACTTCTGATTGGAATTCAAAAATCTCAAAAAAATTGTTGGAAGTGAATGTTACCTTCATTTTTAAATGTTTTTAGTGCTAATTTTTTTGAAAACAAAAACTTTATTATGTTAAAGTAGCCTCCATAGTTTGCTAGCTTTAAAAAACATGAAATTGGGAAAAGGCATGGAAATAAAACTTTGCAATTATAAAATCAAAATTCTATAAGCTTTTGAATATTTTTTGAAGGTTCTACACATATTTCATAATAGTTTATTTATTTTGTTTGATTTGGTAAAAAAAAGAAGGAAAGTTAGTAGAAGTGCCCTTCAATGCTTTCAAAATATCAAATTTACGCCTCAAATATTTAAGACATAAAAAATACTCCATAAATCTTTTTAAAGTATCAATTATACTTTTAGTATTTTGGGAAAATTATTTAAAATGCTCTTCTATTTTGAAATGTCAAATATACCCTTATGTTATTTGAATTGGAAAAATCACCTTTCGTTTTTTGTAAAAATGTGAATTTAAGTTTACCCTTGGTTTTCATATAACACAAAGATATTTGATAATTTAAAATAGTTGAGGAGCATTTTTAATATTTTCTCAGCATATTAGAGGCATTGTTGATATTTTTGCACAAAGCCAAGGGTATATTTTAAACTATTAATCTTTGAGAGACATATATGATTTTCTGAAAGAATTGAGAGGCATCTTTTATACATTTTATACAAAAATTTGTTGACTTAATTAAGTTGTGTCCAAATGTGTCCAAATCAACAGAAAACTGCTGATTTTCTGTTGTTTTGTTGTGTCCAAAAGTGTCCAGATCAACAAAAAATTGTTGATTTTTTGTTGTTTTGGTCATGTTTGTAGAAGACTTTAATTAAAGGCTACTAATGTTAAATCATAACAAGTTGTGAAAAATGGAGAAAAAAACCATACTCAAAATTTTAAAAGATTTTTTTTTTTTGAAAATTCTTTTATTTTTTAAGACTTCACAACATTTTCATGCAGTCCAAAAAGATTCTAGAAAGATTTCAAAAACAACCCAAACTACTCTAATAGCTTTTTATGAAAAAATATTTAAAATATTTTAATGAATTTCAAAAAGATCCTTAAACAACTCTAATTGAGTTTAAGAGACTCTATTTTGATGAAGATTTTGAAATAATTTTTCAAATTTCATAGTTAAAGATTTCAAAAAGATTCTCAAGATTCCAAAGAAGATTCTCAACATTCCAAAGAAGATTTCCAAAGATTCCAAAAAGATTCTAAAAGATTCTAAAAGATTCTTCAAAACCTTCAAAAGATTCTCAAAGGATTTCAAAGATTCTTCAAAATTCTCAAAGATTCTCACAGATTCTCAAAGATTCTCAAAGATTCTTTAAAAACTTGGAAAAGATTTTCAAAGATTTTCAAAGATTCCAAAATATTCCAAAAAGATTCTTGAAGAATCCACAAAGATTCTCAAAGACTCTCAAAGAATTCTCAAATTTTTCAAATATTCTCAAGGATTTCAAAAAGATTTTTAAAGATGCTCAAAAATTCCAAAATATTCCAAAAGATTCTCAAAGAATCCAAAAAGATTCTCAAAGATTCTCAAAGATTCCAAAAGATCCTCATAGATTCTAAAAAGATTCCAAAAAGATCCTTAAATAATCCTAAAAGATTCTTAAAGATTCTCAAGGATTTCTTATATTTTTCAAATATTCTCAAACAGTCCAAAAAGATTCTCAAATATTCTAAAGAATCCAAGAAGATTTTCAAAGATTCCAAAAGATCCTCATAGGTTCTCAGAGATTCCAAAGAAAATTCTAAAAGATTCTAAAATTTTTGTTGATTTAGCCGATGGTGTCCAAATCAACGGAACATAAGTAGTTTTTTACAAAATTTTGTTAAATTAGTCAATTAGCGTGTGCAAGTGCTCAAAGCAATAAGAAACTGTTGGTTTTTTGTTGCTTTGGAGGGAGTTTTCTACTAGTGGCCATGGATGATTAGGGCCTGGGATTTTGCCTTCTACACATCTATATTTTCAAGCGAAGGTGAAAAAGCTCCACAATTTTATAGACAACAATAAAAGAAATAATTTGGGCCCAATTTTGACATTGTTTGAATGTATCCTCCTTTGAGGTTCTAGGCTAAATCAAGGTCTCTAAATCAAATGTAAATTCAAAACTTCCAAGTTCAGTATCTTTGTGGTAAATTTCCAAACTCTCAAGACTTTTGAAACATCTAAAAATAGAGCTTTTTTGCACTAGCCCCACATACTCATAAACTAGTTGATCAAGCTCCCAACCCCATTCATCTAGGTGGGGGGGAGTGAGGGGATAAGTACAATGACAAATTGGGCACAATTATCACTTTTTCTATTGTTTGTAAAATTGCAAAGCATTTCCACCCCAGCACAAACAAAAATGGATGTGCAATAGACAAAACACAAGGCCCCATTCATGTAAGCAAAGGGCACTGAGAAGGTTAATTCACTCTGGCCGGCCACAAAAGCTTGGGCTAGGTGAATTGACCCCCTCATTGCCGCAACCTGGATGGATGAGGCCTTGTGTTCTATTTATTACTCTATGAGTTTGTGGGGCCAAAGTAAAAAATATATGTTCTTTGAATTTAGAAAATTAACATTAAGAAATTGAGTTTGAGAAATTTGAATTCAAATTTGGATTCAAGCACCCTAATTTTGTGAGAATTTCAAGAGAGTATATATTTGAGCAACCCCAAGGTAGGGGCAAGTTTTTATTTTACCCTTGTCAATAGAAAAGCAAAGCTTTTGTACCATGGCCCAAATATAAGAATGTGCAATTAACAAAGCCAATGGCGGCAATGAGGGGTCAATTCATGTTGGCCCAAAATCTTGGGGCCTTTGAATCAAAATTTCAATTAATTTTTTAACCCTTAGGTGCCCAAGTCATTTTCACCAATATTAAAGTTTTGGAAGACCTACAACTTTGATGCATCTTATCTCAATCAATTAGATGATCCACAAAAAGTGATCATTGAAAATAGTGGAACATTTACTTAGAAAATAGTTTGCAAATTTTGCGAACAATTGACCGTGGGAGGTGGGAGATTATAACATTTGATCAAATAACATATGATGGCAAAATCTCAATTTTTGGCAAGTAGTTGCTATTTATTAATTTTTACAAATTTCTATAAGCCTCTTATTCATCTCAAAATTTGTGAGTAGCAAGATTAGATGTGAAAGCACAAACTTGTAAATTATTGAAGATTTTACTATTTTGTATGTTAAGTTTTAGGGCTTCAAATTGCTATTGCGCAAAAAACAATGACCCATACAATTGGTTAGGGTTGCCCTGACAAGGGATTAGAACATGCTTGAGCCTTTACTAGTGAATTTCCTACTATACAAAGCACATATAAGGAAGCTTGAAAGGGATATTGACTTATTGTAACTTGTAAGACATTGCTTGCTACCATGCCCCATATGGTGTTCCATCCAATTAAGGCTCTTAAGACACTTGTATAACATTTGCCTTGCTTTGCCATTATTCTACTTGCATAAACCACTTGAGTGCCTTAATAATTGTAGTTTACAATAAGAAAAATAAATTAGATATAGTACCTCAAATTGGCAAGTGAAATCATGTGAGGACCATTTTGATCCTCTTGACGTTTAGGGATTAAGTTGAGGGTTAAGTGCACAAGAAGCCACAAAGTGGCACTTGTGTGATTTCAAATGCAAAATCCTAGATGAAAAAATTTCAAGTATTTATTCAATTCTTATCTTGAGATTTTTTTTCTAAAGGTGTTCATAGTGAATAGTGGTGGCAATTCTTTAGTAGGTCTTTTATTGACTTGTCTACGATAAAAGATGCTTAAAAATACTCCAAATCATACCTCTTTAGTGTATTGTGAACTAATTTTTCTGCTCCGTATTTGAAAATCATCCATAAAAGTGATTTTTTTTTTATTAATTTGAACCCAGTCAAGAAGAAAGAGCTGACCAAATCTAGTTTTTACTCCAATCTAAAAACTTGAAAATTTCCATAATTTGAAAATGATTGATTTCTTGATTATAGGAGTACACACAATTTTGGTTTACACCACAATGTTTTACATTATAATGTGCACCCAGGGTAAAGTTCTTGGATTGTTCCAAATTATTTTATATTCAGCTAGTATACTACATGTTGTACCGACGGGTAGTATACTCCCCTTGCCCCCATCCCCGTGCCCCCTATCCTTGTGCCCCTATCCATGTGCTCCCCTATCCATGTGCTCCCCTATTCTCGTGCTCTTCTATCCCCGTGCTCTTCTATCCCCGTGCTCCCCTATCCCCATGCTCCCCTATCCCCGTGTCCCCTATCCCTTTGCCCCTATCCCCGTGCTCTCTTTTTGCTAAGAGAAAGTTGTTGTATAACTACCAGTGACATGTTGTTAATGTCTAGTGAAGCCATAGGTGATTTTCCAGTGAGTGTAACTGCCAGTGACATATTGTTAACGTCTAATGAAGCCATAGGTGATTTTACTTTATTCCATTTATAAATTTCTAGTCCCTATCACGCTCAACCCTCTCCTAGTCATGCCCGACCCTAAGTCAGTGATAACTCACTAAAAAATCTATATTAATAAAAGAATAGCGCGCAGTCAATTAGGGCCTATTGTATAATAGCATTCAATCAGTTAGGGTTGGACATAAGTTAGGTTTGGGCATGACTAGGATCAAAAAGGTGTAAATGGATAAAGTAAAATCACCTATGACTCTCTTTTATATGTTTCACTAAACGTTAACAAGTCACTGACAGTTGCACTGTTAGTGGCAGTTGCACCACAACTTTCTCTTGGCCAAAAGAGGGCATGGGGATAAGGGGGCATGGGAACAAGGGGGCACGGGAATAAGGGGTCATGGGGATGGGAGGACATGGGGATAAAAGGGCACAAGGATATGGAGGCACAAGGATCGGGAACACGGGGATAGGAGGTGGGGGGCATAAACTCGTCGATACGATGGGCAGTATACTAGTATTCTATAATATATACACATAGAGATATAAAGTTTTTCACTTATTTTTAAGAAATTCCAATAATTTCATATTTCACGATTGTTTTTGACAATTTAACCCCTAAAGGACCATTGTCCCTTTGGGGGGCAAATGGGATTTTGGGCATGTATTTTTGGATAAGCTACTTTGTGTAATTTTTTGAAACTTTTATTGAAGGTAGGGAATTTAGAGATCTACTTGGGCATCTAACGTTTTCTTCATTTTGACATTCAATGAAGAAGTTCTACAAGAATTTATCAAAACTAGAGAAGGAGGGATAATTTGGGCAACCCAAAAAACTTCTTTAAAAGTTTCACTTTTAAAAAATAAAAATTTGGAATTGGTTCTTTAGATTTTTGTGTACATGGAAAGCTTTGAGTCATTCAATTTCAATTAATACGATGAAAGTTATGAGGAGTTTTTGTTTGTAGGCAGTTATGGATTCTCAACTCTAAAATAAACTTTGAAGTCCTTTCTTTTACCCAATTTTCAATATTTTGGAAAAAAAATTGAACAAATGGAAACAAATTGTCTATAACAACATTAGGACCTTTGGGATTTGCATTATTCATTTCAATAATTAAATTCTTAACAGTTTAGTATTTTGACTCATTCTTTGTTTCTTTTTACTTACTATTTTTTCCCATGTATTGTATAGTTCCTATTAATTTGAAAATTCCCCCACATATACCTAACTTGATCTTCTACATGGAAAAATAAAAGCACAAATTTGGGTAAAGAATTTTTTTTCATGTAAGAGAGGTCAAAGGCTTCTAAAATTGACTCGCAGCAAGGAAAAAAACCTTTTCCCTTCACTTCATATGTAAATATCTCCCTCCTCTCCATCTAGAGTGACATGATTATTTTTCCATAAGCACCTCTTCTAGTCTAAGGCAAGATCCTACAGTTGAATTTCCAAAAAAAAAAGTACCATCTTATTCATCCCTTAGAAGTGGCAATTTTCAATGATTTTGGCAAAAACACAAAAAGGCTTGGTCCTTTAGGGGATAAGAACATATAGAAGTCATGTGACATCATTTATAAAAAATAAAAATACAATAATTTTCATGTGTATTTACTGAAAAAACTAAGGATACAGAATGTTGAAATATTGCCTACAAAATCTTAATCCTTAACCCCTCATTGCCCATGGTATTTTTGAGTATCTCAAAGTTTGCTTGAAAGTGAACAAAATGCCAACATTTTGATCAATCTTATCAATTTTCTCTGAAGCGCAACCATACAAATCCAAAGTAGACATGTTATTGATCACATAGGAAAAGAAATCACAACAATATCACTTATGAATTGAAAGATTATAATGTTTGATCATGAGGGTGTTAAAACTGCAAAAGTGATTTGAAGTCTTTCAATCCTCTTTTTGCATCTCAAACCTAAAACTGAGGGTACCAAAAAAACAAGTATGTAAAGTATAACATGCATGACCCCAATCAATTATGACTTCTCAAAATCTATTCTACAATTTTTTTAATTGAATTTTTAATGTGATTTCTTCTCCAAGTTCTAGTGTACTTGAGGCTCATTTCCAAGAGCCCTCAACACTAGAAAGTGAAGATTTACAATGTTCACCCTTGCACAAAATCTTGAATAGACAAATCACTTTGATTCATTTTCAAAATCAGACTCCTGATGCTATAACTAGACTTCAAGAAGAATTTAAAAATAAAAATAATCACTAAATTAAATCTTAAGAAAAGGTCAAGCATCTTTGAATGAAATTCAGAAGGGCCTGATTTGGGCCCTTTGGGCATTGATGGGTTAAAGGACAGCTTCCTTTATTTTGTCAAAAAACACTCAAAATTGTCATTTTTATGGCAAAGAGTAAAAAAATTTGAAAATTGGTCTTTTTGCATATCTAACTGTAGGATTTTGTACTAGACTAGTACAAGAATGTGTACAAAATTTCAAAAACTTTGACCGCACAAATTGCAAGATATTTGTGTTTAAAGTGTAAAAAACAAACTTTTCTGCACCTTGCAAGACTAGATTATTTGACTTTGATCTTTTTTAACTCAAAATTTTTGCATTCCAAAGTTTGGAAGTTTAAATCTTCATGGTGGAATTTTGAGTTGAGAATCTTTGGAAAAAATTAACTCCTAATGGATTGTTGTCCCCTCAAGGGACAAATTGGACTTTAGGCATGTACCTATGGCTAAACCAATTTTTAGAATTTTTTTGAAACTTTTGAAGAAGGTGGGGAATTAAAAGATGTACATGCACATCTAATTTTTTCTTCATTCCAACAATTATTGAAGAAGTTATGCATGTATTTACTCCAAAAATGGGGGAGAGCGGGTAGTTTGGGTAGCCCAAAAAACTTCTTCAAAAATTACATTTTTAAAACAAATATCTGAAATTGGTTCTTTAGATTTATATATATGTGGCAAGCTTTGAATCATTCCATTTTGATTGATGAGTGAGTTTGCGGGTAGGTATGGGACTCCCAAACCATTTCTTTTGCCCCTTGCAAAATTTAGTGCTTTAATCTTTTTTGACTCTTTTTTTCCAAGCTATAGTATACTAAGATTCCTTGGTTTTTCTTGTTTGAATCAAAGTAATTCAGATTTCTCAATTTTACATAAATCCTCCAATTTTGCATAGTGTACTTGCAAATTTCATAGCCGTATAGCATTGCAAGATTTTGCAAAGTATGATTACACCCCCAATTCATTCATAAGTTCTCCCACACTTACCTAACTTGGTCTTCTACATGGAAAAAATAAACCTCAACTTTGCGTAGTGCAATGCTTTTTATATAGGAGAGGTCAAAGGCTTTTGAAATTTTGAGCAGCAAGGAAAAAATCTTTTTGTTTCACTTTAGATGTCAATATCTCACTCCTCTACATCTAGAATGAGGTGACTTTTTCCCGCAAGTACCTCCCATAGTCTAGGGTAGGATCCTATGGTTGGATTTATAAATTAAAAAAAAAATCTACCCTTCTATTTGTTGCCCTAGAAGCGGCAGTTTTCAATGACATGTAGAAAAAGGGCTTAGTCCTGTAGGGGTTAAAACAAAAAATACCTAGTTTTTATTCTTAAAAAATAAATAAGGTAGAAGAAGGTATGAGATTGAACATAACCTTAATTTGATAATAACCTTGCAATGTAATTGAAACACAATAATCCCAATGGTGAGATTGTTCTAGCAAGCAAATTTCACTCTTCCCAATGAGTTTTTTTTTTAAATGTTAAATTTGCATTCAAAAATGAAGTTTATAAGTTATATTTCCAAAAAGATGCTTAAATTGCCCAAAAAACAAGATTTTTCATAACTTTCTTGTAACTAGTCCAAATGGAATGAATCAAAACTTTAGATGGAGACAAAAATATAATCTATGAGAAGCTAAATTTTAAAATTTTAAAAAAATATTGTTACTTGTTCTCTCCAAATTTGTGTTTATTTGGGCATAACTTTAGCTCCTAGGCATAGATTGGAGTAAAATTTATATTCCCCAAAAGTTAATGTGTTTTTCTATTTTCAAAAAAAAACAAAAAAAAATCATGACAAAAATTAAAACAGAAATCCCATGTGTCCCTTAAAGGGACAATGGTCCTTTTGGGGTTGAAGTGAATCCTCAAACAGTTAAGTGGTCTCAATGCTCATTCAAATAAGAGTATAATGGGTTCTTTTTGGTGTATAAGAGCAGCTTTGCTTGTCTAGCATGGCAAGAGTTTAGAAGTGCTTGTGAAAGTTTATCAGTGAAATGTGGACAAGCGGTAGCAACAATTTTTTCACTCGCTCTTTACAATTGTTTAGAGAAGCCTATGTTAGCGTGATCAATGTTTATTTTGTTGTCTATTCACAACAAACATTTTGAAATTAGATAACACATAATCATGTTTGAATTGGAAATGACAAAAAAGAAAAATTCAACAACGACAACCTCAAAACCACCACGGTAAAAGAAGGCTAAACACCATGCAAGTAAAGCCGGACGTTGTCCTTGAGGAAGCACAAATTTTGGATATAAGACAAGTGAAATTCCAAAAAAGCTCCAAAATGCATGCAACCAACCAAACCATGTGCCATGGAGATACTCTAAAACCCTTAACATATAGAGATTGTTTAAGCCAAAAAGCGGCTAAAAATTAATTTTTACATACTCAAAGATATGAGAAATAACAAAATTTCATCTAAAATTTTGTGTATAGCTTTATCGATGGAATACCTACAATATTGAATTAAGTTCAAATCACATCAAGTGTCTTCTGATTATCTTCATAGTAATCACAAAATGTGATTTAGTTTTATAGTATGTATCAGCAACTTGGCTGTTTATCGTTAAGACTTCATTCGACATTCACAACAATTTTCTTTTGCTTTTGAGCAAAACCTACCAATTAAATATTTTGTAGTTTACTTTCTACTCCACTGGAAAGCTTGAAAACTTTCTAATTAAGAGTCTTTATTGTAATTTGAAGTCAAGTCTTGTAACTATGTTTCTCAATATAAAAAGACAACACTCTGGTTTGGACCATACAATTCCACACTATAATATGCACTTACTGAAAAATTTAGATATTTTCAACATGGGTTGTACCTAACATGAATTTTCTTTAGTATTTCCTCAAATTTTCACACACAGTTAGAAAATTGTTTGACCTACAAAAGACAAACAATTCTGTATTTAAAAATCATCAACAATTTTTTCTTCATATACAATAGTAAAGTGAAGCATACTTGTTGGAGGATTTTGAAATTTAAAAACTTGGTCACAGGCTCCTTCCTAAAAAATCGAGGCCATGATTACAAGACTTAAAATTTTCAAAAGGAAAAGAAGGAAAATAGTCAAGTGGATATTTCAATTCCATCCTTGGATGTTGACTATCCCAAACATATGTTTTGTTCTTTTGAAACGCTGTATTTTTATGAAGTCTAACGATAACTTCAAAGTCATTGAATTGACCTTCAATTTTTGGTGAACCCAATTCTTTGCAAAATTTAGTTAACCCTTAAAATTCTTTTGTGTTTAGAGGCCGAAAACTGCTTCAAAATATTAGTCCCCAAATTAGGGTCAAAATCTTCATTGAAATTTATTTTTTTAACAAATCCAACAGTAGGATCCTTTGGTTGACTTGCACAAGTACATTGTCCCAAAATTTCAAAATGAACATTCCCACCAATTGCAAGATCAATGTGCCTAAATTTCAAAATGCAGGTTTTTCTAATCCTTCCAAAAGGTGAAGTTTGATTTTCAAACTTTTTAGAAAAAAAATACATATATTGTATTTCTTGTGCAATTTTTGCAATATGTTGGAAAATGGGTTGAAAGCATATATAAAAAAATTTAACCAAAAACAAATTTGGGTTCATTTTTACAAAAGTTGTAAAGTGAAAGGTAATGATGAATGAAATATATAACTAATATTCTAATAAGTTTTGGAAGAATTTGAAAATTATTAATCCCAATGGTGAGAATGCTCTAACAAACAACTAGTAACTTTACTTTTCATTTTCATTTGAAAATTTTCAAAATTGAGAGTAAATGATAACTTTATATGTTTTTTCTACCCTCTTCCTACCTTCATTGCCCGCAAAAGAAAACTCCTTTTAAGTCTTACCTCATTATTTGGAATTGAGTGATTCAATTTTTTTGAGTAGGTATCAATCTATACAATTCTATTAAAAAAACTTAAAAAAAGTTTAGAATATATTTTTTGCTACCCAGTTTTACATTGAAATTGAAAAAACTTGCTAACTTTTGCAATACTTATCTGAATGACATGAAATAAAGCTTCACATGTAGATTATGATGAGTAGCATCCATCCTAAAAATTTCATGAAAAATTTCCAAATTGTGAAGTACCCGAGTTCTCATAAAGCCCAAAGTGGGTTCCTTGGGCCTTTAGGGGTTAAGGGTGGCATAACATATTTGTAATATCATTTGAATCTTGACATGTAATACTATGAAATGAAATCATTTGCTTAGACCATTTCTAATAAGAATCTAATTGTATAAAAAGAGATTCAAAGTGCTTTTCCACCGCCATTACCTTTTTTGAATTTAGACCTTGAATGAAAAACAGGCGATTATTCAAATCAAAACAAAAATGCAAAATAATCAGAAAATAACGCTATTACAATTAAAGCTTACAAAAGAAACTCATGACTACTTTATGTCTACTTTACATTTGTCTTAACCCTTGAGCGCCCAAGGGGCCACAATATGGCCTCTTGGTTTTGAAAAATTTCTTTGTTTGATCGTTATAATCTTTTCAATGGTATGGTGAAAGGACGTGTCTTTTTCAATGGAGCTCTGGACCTATGTTCACTACCAATCGGTACGGTTAATTTTTGTGAATTTCTTTTAAGTGACAATTTAATTGGAATGAGTTCCAAAGGGTTTAGATTTGAGTGAACTTGTGTTGGGAGCTCAAGAGTTAATTATTGCAAGATAGGGAACAATTCTAGGTTTTCACAGGGGCCTTGTATTCCCCTTTTGAATCCTCACTTGCTGCTAGGGCTGGGATTGGGGTTGATGTGGGGTTTTTTTAATGATTAGTTATCATTAATATTATTATTTATTTTACATACATATTTTTATTGAATAATTTGGTATTATAAAAAAACTTGTTGCCTCCTCTTATGATTTTTTATTGGCAACCTTTATGTAATTTGTGCCAAGATATTCATATTTTCTTAAGGGAACGAATGTATGCACATTGGGGGTTTGTTATATGCATACATGGGCACGTACATAGGGGGTAAATTTTAAATATTTTCACCAACAAATGGAATTTGGAAATTTTGAATTCAAATTTAGTTTAGAATCTCAAAGAGGATACAAATAAACAACGTTTAGTGGAAAAGGTAATTTTTCTTACAAACAAGGGTAAAAGTAATAATTTGCCCCTAGCTAAGCTTTTCCACTAGACGTTGTTCAATTGTATCCTCTTTTGTGATTCTAGACTAAATCAAGAACTCTAAATCCAAACCTGAATTCAAATTTTCCAAATCTCAAGTAGATCACTCTTAGTATGTTTGGGTACCCCACGTGCAGCAAGGGGGTAATATTTAGGGGGCTATTTACCTCCTAGGCAAAAATAAAAGGGCCTCTATAATTATATGATTTGGTAAAATGGCCTATTTTAGGGCACTGTATAATTACTTATACAGCTTTGGAGATTCCGTTTTTTCCTAGGCCATTTTCTTTATAAAATGGAAAAATAAACTCTTAAGTAAGGGGAATTACTAAATCCACCTTGCTTCTTGCTAAATCCACTGCAGTTTCTCACCACTAAGTCCTACATTGTTCACATGCAGAATAGTTTACCATAGGAGGGTAAGTTTTAGATATTTACCATCAACAAGTTGAATTTGGAAAGTTTGAATTCAGATTTGGAATCAAAACCTTGGTTTAGTCTAGAACTTTGAAGGAGGTTACAATTGAACAAATCCTAATGAAAAAGCTTAGCTTCTTTTAGAAACAAGGGAAAAATACTAAGTTGTTCCCTAGCCACGCTTTTCTATTGGGCATTGTTCAATTGTAATCTCCTCAATAAGCTCCATTAGGCTTTGAGGTTCTAAATTAAATCAAGATATTTGAATCTAAATCTAAATTCAAATTTTTCAAAGTCAGCTTGTTCAAATCCTAAACAGGAAAGCCAGTCATCCAACATCCATCAACAATCACGTCTTAGACTTTTCATTTAGTACAGCTTGCCCATTGTATACCCACCCCTTCAATAAAGACCCATACTAATGCAATACTGCATAGGATACCTCCGACCTTTATTGAATAAATGAGGATACATAGTATTGCATTGGATACCTGAATACTTATTACTCTATATTACTTATAAAAAATAATAACATCCCATGTTTTTTGTGTAGTTATATTATTTACATGGGATTTAACACTTTAGATGTTCTCATTCTTATTTGTAATTCTATTATAATTTTTATCTACAATGAATAAAACCCTTGCTATATTATGTCGCACGTCATTTGTAAAATGCGCTAAGTGATCTACCCAAGTTCCAAATTCAACTTGTTGATAGTAAATACCTAAAATTTACCCCCATGTATGCATACAACAAACCCTTGTGTGCATATAACAAACCCCAGTATGCATATATCAATTCCCTTTTTAAACATGTATATATGGTTTTGGAAATTTTGCTTTCTGATTTATAAAATAGGATTTTGGAAGTTATCAATGCACTTCATATGGTTCATTAATGTTTTTTTCATTGTAAAATTTGGTGGCATCAGTTTTGATTTTGATTTATTTCAATATTAAAAATTTAATCGTGAATTACTGTGTTGTCAATTTGCGCTTAATGTGTATTATACTTGTATTATGTATGCTCACATACTTGCGTTATTGACTTCATGTTGACATATACTTGTCTTTTTGACATTATTACTGATATAATGAGTTTCTAGAGTGCTAATGGGCGCCATCAAACTATATATATACTAGTGGACCTTTGTATCCGCCATTCCGGCGGAAGGCCATCACAAGAGGGGGTTCTTGTAAAAATATTAACATGACCTTCCTCATAATCATCTCCTTCAAACTTCTTCTCCTTTCCGTTACAATGAGTTTACTTGTACTATGCCTACCTATGCGCTTTGCCTCCTTCTCTAAGCGTCCACCCCCTATTCCCATGTATACCCCATCTCCAAGGACAATCATAACCGCCACACAACCATAGAAATAAGAATAACCGCCACATAACCGCCATTTAATTTTCTTGGAGCAACACTCAACTACCCAACTAATGAAACCAAGCCTATTATTATTATTATTATAATTATTATATATATATATACATATAATAATTCCTTCAAAAACAACCCTGCAATTATTTTCCATCTTTTTGGATAGAAATTCACTAGTTTTTTTGCACTATTAATCCCTAAAGGCCCAAGTCCTTCTTTTGTGAAAATCACTCAAAACTACCACTTTTGGGGGAGTGAGGAGAAATGTACTTTTTTTTTATTTTAGAAATCCAATTGTAAGATCTTGCCCTAGACAATGGCAGGTACTTACAAAAAAAAATTAGCTCATTCTAGATGGTGAGGAGTGAGATATTCACATAAGAAGTGAAAAAAAAAGTTTTTTCCATTGCTGCCCAAAAATTTTAGAAGCCTTTGATGGCTCTTATATCAAAAAAATTGCTCTAAGCAAAGTTGAGGTTTATTTTTTCCATGTAGAAGACCAAGTTAGGTAAATGTGGGAGAATTTTCAAATGAAATAGAGGTGTGGATCATACTTTGTAAAATCCTCCAATGCCGTAAAGTCATGAAATTTGAGTATACACTAAGCAAAATTGGAGGATTTATGTAAAATTCAAATACCCAAATTACTTTTATCCAAATAGTGAAAACCAAGGAATCTTAGTATACTACAACTTACAAAAAAAAAGTCAGAAAACAAATACACAAAGAGCTCAAAAAAGTAAAGCATTAAGTTTTACAAGGGGGAAAAGGAATGGAGGTTTGGGAGTCCCATACCTACCCGCAAACTGAAACTTCTCATAACTTTCATCTCATCTATCAGAATTGAATGATTCAAAGATGTCCACATATATAAAAATCTAAAGAATCAATTTCAAATTTTTATTTTAAAAAAACACAATTTTGAATTTTTTTTTGGCTGCCCGCCCTCGCTTTTTTTCAAAAATTCATGCATAGCTTCTTCAATAAATGTCAGAATGAAGAAAAAATTAGATGCCCACGTAGATCTTTGAATTGCACGCCTTCAATAAAAGTTTCAAAAAATCACAAAAAGTAGTTTAGCCATAGGTACCTGCCCAAAATCCTATTTGTCCCTCTAGGGGACAATGGGCCTTTAGGGGTTAAATCCTACTCCCTTTATCCCAATATAAAGCTCCAAATTAGGCATAGTTCTTATTCCACTGAAAACCTCAATTTTGTCAATTTCAATTGTTGAGAAAGCATTTTTCATGTCCAATGATCTCATGGGGGCAAGTTAAGCAATTAAAGAGCATTCCTCTCCAAACAAGCTTGGCCTTGACCATATGAGGTACCATTGTTGCTACTAATCTTTAAATCATCAATAATGAGGAGCTAGCAACATGTACAAATATAGTACTTTTTGCATGAAACTTGGGTGCCCAAACAACAACATCAAAGGAAGAGATTTTGCACACATTTGGTAGATGGTATATTGATTCTAGAAAGCATGTGTCATTAATATTAAGACTAAAATGATAAGGAGTCAGCATTCTTCACAAACTATGCACAAATATGGTACTTATTACATGGAGTTTGGGTGCCTAAACAGAAAGATAAAAACTTGAGATTTTGCAAATACTTGGTAGGTGGTATGGGTGCCTAAACAGAAAGATAAAAACTTGAGATTTTGCAAATACTTGGTAGGTGGTATGGGTGATTGCAAGAATGACTTGTACTACATTCTATCCCCCTTACCTTCTACGGCTTGTTTTTTGCTTGTAACTTTTGCAAAAGAAGTCAAATTGACTTGTCCTTTTAGAGTAATTTGAACATGCATGTTATTGACATTCCTTGATTTTTTGGTTTTTTTAAAAGTTATTTTGCTATTTTTAAGCAGCCCTAAAATAGGTGTCTACCTTGGCCATTTTGGGGGTTTTTAGTACTATTTTGGGTTCAAAAGAGCTTTTCTAGGACTATAAATCAGGGATATTGTTTGTGGAGCATGCTTACTTGCATTTGTAGAAGGGTTTTGCAAAATCATAAATTCCATGGCATCTACATTGTCTCAAAGTGAGCATCCTATCTCCCTTCATTGGCAAAATACAAAGAAATTCCTTAGCAAAACAATTGTACCATGTGAATGTGTTTAATGGGTTCTCAAATGGCCTTTTTTTTTTTTGAATTATTTTACTATTTTCTAAAAAGCAAGAAAGAAATTGGCTTTTTGTTGGTGATTTTGTTTTGTGCATAACTTTTAGGATAAAAAATTTCTAGGTTTGAATTTTCACAAGTGTGCTATTTTAAGTACTTTACAAATTGTCCATAATTTATTTTATTTAAAAATTATTATTTCAAAAACTCATAATACTACATAGTACTACCAGTTTTAAGGGTATTTGAGACAAAACTAGCATGTCATTCTTGCAACTACCCATATATTAATTCTAGAATGCATTGATCATTAGCATAATGACTAAAAGTATAGTTAATCCCTCATGGAGAAGTTTTTTAGAGCTTTATAATGGGACAGAGGGAGTAATAGGTAAGGTTCTAGAAAAGCATTGCTCACAGTATTTTAAATTCCTTGTTCACTTTTTCCTTAGTTTCCAAAGTAAAAGACGATTTTGGAAGTTATTCAATTTAGCATGTTTTCACTCATGGCTTTACTAAATTATTTTACTTTAAAGTAAATCTCACACAACTTGCTGATATAGTATAAATAAGTTCAAAGCAAGGCAAAACTGATTTGAGTATATTTATATACAGAGATTGTTCTGTCCTAAACAATCAAAATTAATTTAAGGATTGTCTTCGATATTGAGTCAAAGAAATAAAATAATAGATAAGAACCCGATCTTTTCTAACTTGAGATAAGCTCAAAACTCATAAATCCTGTAACCTGTCTTCATTACAATTGTCATAAACCTCACATTAGAAAAAATATGAGCCCTCCACAAGGTCCTTAAGAATGGTCTCTCTTAACATTTATTGGGCCTAGAGTGGGTACATTAAAAACATGTGTGAAGTGTCTCTACCTTGTATGACGTAGATCACCAAAATTATGAATAAAAAATGGCAATCTAGTACTATGTCACAATTTCTTAATTATTCTCCTACTATTGTACACAATCATAACCAACGGTTCAAAATTTTAATATAGAGAAAAAGGACCTTAATAATATGTACATGTAATTGTGACTCCCAATGAAAATTGAACATGCCAGTGTGAGCCATGATTGTACTCAAAGGCATAGTAGGGTGTAAGGAATTTATTTTGTCCCAAAGTACAAATTAAAACAATTAAGGAGACCCCTTGAAAGGGGTTCTTAGGGGCCTTGTGGAGGGCTCATATTTTCTCTAATGTTCATTGCCACGTACAACTTACTTGACATTATATTTACTTTTTCTTTCTTATTTTAGTTGGATATATATTTATTTTTTGCCAGTATTCAAAAAAATTCTTGAACAATCATCAAGTACAACTTGTTTTTGAGACAATGGGACTAGAAGTTGCAAATGAAGGAGTAGAACCAACTTTAGGTGATCTTGATTTTAAATTAGCTAATATTATAGCCTCTCTAAAGACAAAAATAGAGACAATAGCCATAAAGAGGGGTGTGAAGCAAAAGTTATATGAATTTGATATTGACATCCTTGACTGTCCAATTTGCTACCAATGCTATTCAACTCACGTATATCAATGCACAAATGGTCACGCAATTTGCACGACTTGTTATGAGAAGCTCAACAACAACATGTGTCCAGTGTGCAAGATTGCAATGGGAAGAATCCAATGCCTAGCAATTGAGCAAATCATGCAGTCCTTGCAAGTCCCTTGCAAGTACGCCGATTACGGGTGTGAGGAAATGTTGAAAAGCAATGAAATCCAAGACCATGAGGAGAACAAGTGTGATTTTGAGCCATAGCACTGCCCCATGTCAAAGTGCAAGTATGAAGGCAACAATTTCACCTTACGTGTGCACATGATTGAGACACATCCAATGAAGACAGTGCAGCTTGACACTACTACGGGTGCTATGAATTTTGAATGCAACCGGTGGATCAATAAGTGTTGGTGGAGGGGGACAAGAGCAGGCCTACGGTGCAATTCCTTGTTTGTTGCCAAGGTCACAATTGCCTTGGCAATATTGTCATTTTTTGCTCTCAACTTGGAGGCTCCAATTGGAGATACAATCTAAACGTTGTGCCAATGTGGAGTGCATCTAGGCTTCCGTGCAAAATAAGCCAATCCATAGCTTACACTTGTGCCAAAGACCTTCGCCACATAGACCAATGTTGGGATGGTGACTTCCTTCTCCTTTGCAAGAATTCTCTTGAAAAACCTCTCCATGGGATTTGTGATCTGCATTTTAGCCTTCACCCGCTTCTCCCTTGATGGCATTAGAACAATTGGTAACCATTCCTTGTGGCCAATTTATTATACGAAAATTTGAGCAATCATTGTGATTCACAAATTCTGTTATTTTAATCTTTTAACTCTTTAATCATGTGCCATATTTTGATTAATGTACATATTTTCTTTATCTCGATTGTTATTTATTATAGTATAAATAATGGACACACTTATGTGTGGTAAAGAAGTGAGTCTTAGTCTTAGTCAAAGTAAAATACACAGGAAGTAAGTTCCCTAGTTTCCCTTTGGTTACACACTCACGCTTATCATAAAGACATGTTTGCTTTAAGATTCAGTCAAACAAATGTGGTTGCTCAATAGTAAATTATTCCTCATCATACCAGCTAGTTATAAATCTAATAAATTAGAAAAATTCGTGTTATTTTTTTGTTTTTTCAAAAATGTTATCTAGACCAGTGAGTGTTAATTTTGATGAAAGTGAAAGTTTAGACCATCTAAGTTACTCATGAAAATTACTAAGGCAGGAGATACTAAAAATATTTTTGTTAGAGTTATGTTGCATTTAGTTGCTTATAGATAGTCTAATGTTCATAAGTAATTAACCCAGAGATTGTTTTGATTTGCAATATTGCAATGTACAGTCGGGTCCATTAGTCTTACAAAATGCCTTTTTGAGGCATTGGGATTTTTTAATGAAACATGGAGTATAATTGGTATATTCTTGTCAAAAAAATTACCATTACATCCTTACATAATCCCAATCAAGCATACCAAATATCAATTTCAGAAAAGCAAAACTTCATTTGTGGTGAAATTTTAAAGCAAAATTCCATGGTTTGACACGGTATTTTATTTAAAACAATTGGTGATGAATTATCAAGATTTGATTTCATGGGTATGAAGGAAATGTCCATATGCACATCTTCCATGCTAAAAAATACCCCCTGAAGTAACAAAAATTTGATCAATAAAAGATTCAATGAAACTTGTAATAGGTCCAGATCTTGTAACTTTATTTTTTAACTAGCTTTTCATTAAGTAAACAAGATGTCATGTTCAAAGATACAAACCTAGTCACAATATTTGAGTCAAACAACAAAATTTGATTTTCATAAAATGAAATAAAAATTCAAGATTTGGGCCTATCACAAGTTTCATTGAATCTTTTATTGATCAAATTTTTGTTACTTAAGGGGGTATTTTTTAGCATGGAAGATGTGCATATGGACATTTCCTTTGTACCCATGAAATCAAATCTCAATAATTCATCACCAATTGTTTTAAATAAAATACCACGTCAAATCATGAAATTTTGCTTTAAAATTTCACCACAAATGAAGTTCTGCTTTTTTGAAATTGATATTTGGTATGCTTGATTGGGATTACGTAAGGATGCAATGGTAATTTTTTTGACAAGAATATACCAATTATACTCCATGTTTCATTAAAAAATTCCAATGCCTGAAAAAGGCAATTTGTAAGACTAATGGACCCAACTGTACTGTACATGCAAAATGTTGAGAGCCAAGAATACATGCAAAACGTTGAGAGCCAAGAATACATGCAAAACATTGGGAGATCTTCTAACGTTCAAGTACATTGAAAGTCCAAATCCATGAAAAGTAGTTGAATGCATTGTGGTTGATTTGCATCTCCACAAGGGACACAAACTTTCATACTTGAGTAAAGAAATTGGAAGATAAAAGAAAATTGGAAACACAGTTTTTTGTATTTATTTATTTTTGGACACTCTTGAAGCAATTTTTGAAACTTTGAGGTTAAAAAGACATAGGAATATAGTTCACCATTGGTACATTGAAACCTAATAGTCGTCTTTGCAAACATGGTCTAACCTCGATTATTCACTTCAATTACACAACAAACTTGATTATACAACACTTTTTTGATCAATTAAACTATCTAGACCATATTTGTCTCAATAATACAACTGCAATGCCAACAATATGACATCTTCTAGGCTCAAATTGTCATGCAATAGATATAATCAGTACTCATATTTGGCACAAAATACAAATATTAAATGCTCTTGAATATTTAGTACTTTGGGAATTTGCAAAGAGAACTTGAAAATACATGAGTGACCTACACTAAGCATAACAACTCAATGTTGAACTTGGGATTTTTTTTGTGTGATCATTCTAGAAGAAAAATGTGTCCTAAATAATTGAATCACAACAATTAAAAATGTCTTAGACAACTATATAATGACTCAATTATAGTCGTTTAGGACATTTATAGTTATTCTAAACCAATCTTTTCGGGCAAGAATTTCTTTTTGGTGGTCGCCATGCCCCCTTATGCCTTGCAATTTCCTTTGTGCCCATGTGAATGAAGTGTGTTGCCTCTTGCTTTTTTGTACCATGGCTGTGGCTTCTTCCTCTAAATTGTGTTCTAAATTGTGTTTAGGTTGCCTCAATGTTCTCTTTGTCGAATTTTTGTCGATTTTTCTCAATTGTTAGGTTTAGAGTTTAGATGTAACTAGTAACTTTTAGCAACAATCCATCCATCTCCATTGCATTGCTCAATAAATAAACAAATTATTGAGAAAATTAACATACAGTTGTGATTTCACCATTGATAGTCAATTAGTCTCAGGTAGGCATTTTCTTTTTCATTCACATACCCCATTCTATTTTATCTTTTCTTCATCCAAAATCTACAACAAATTCTTGTGAAAACAACACATTAGGGCTGAGATTACAAACATGGCATAGGTAAATTAAGTTTTTGGATTTTGACTTGATGAAGGAACCATAAGTTGAAGTTGATGTTGATGAGGTGGACCTACTATCAAGCTTACTAAGGTTGATTTTTATGTTCAATTGTTATTCCATTGTTATTCAATTTTGAATTAGGTTTTTTTTTAAAACCCCTAAAGGATCGTTGTGCCTTCGGGGGACAGGTGGGAGTTTGGGCATGTACCTTTGGATAAGCTACTTTGTGTGATTTTTTGAAACTTTTATTGAAGGTGGGGAATTCAAAGATCTAAGTGGGCATCTAACTTTTTCCTCATTCCGACAATTATTGAAGAAGTTACACAAGAATTTCTGAAATTTTGGGGAGGACTGCCCGCCCGGGCAGCCCAAAAACTTCTTTATAAATTATTATTTTTTAAATTAAATTTTGAAATTGGTTCTTTAAATTTTTTAATAGGTGATAAGCTTTGGATCATTCAATTTCAATCAATGAGATGAAAGTTATGAGGAGTTTTTGTTTGCAGGCAATTATGAATTCTCTACTCTAAAATAAACTTTGAAGTCCTTTATTTTACTCAATTTTCAATATATTGGAAAAAAAATTAAACCTAAGGAAATAGATTGTTTATCACAACATTATCACCATTGGGATTAGCATTTTTCATTTCAATAATTAAATTCTTAACAATTTAATGATTTGACTCATTCTCTACTTCTTTTTACTTACTATTTTTTCCCATGTGTTTATAGTTCCAATTGATTTGAAAGTTCTTTGACACATAGCTAACTTGATCTCCTACATGGGAAAAATAAAGCGCAAAGTTGCATAGAGCAACTTTTTTGTTATAAGAGTGGTCAAAGGCTTCTGAAATTTTGGAGCAGCATGAAAAAAAACTTTTCTTTTCACTTTAGATGTAAATATCTCACTCATGTCCATCTGGAATGACCTGATTTTTTTTACACAAGTACCTCATCCAGTCTAGGGCAAGATTTTACGGTTGGATTTCCCAAATTTTAAAAAAAATTACCTTCTTACTAACCCCCCAAAAGTGGCAATTTTGAGTGATTTTCACTGAAAAAATGGCTCGGTCTTTTAGGGGTTAATGATGGCGTTATAAAATTGCAGAACTTGAAAAACAAACTCAACAAAAATCCACATATTGCCTATAGCCGAATTTAGTAGCCATCATCAAAGGACTATAGATTTATACCTTTTTAGTGTAGAAAGTTCATACAATTCTTCAAAATTTTCAAACTTATGTGTATTTGTATTATGCATATATTCTTAAATTGTATCAAACCTACAGCAATATTTGTGCAATTCGGAGGCTTCTCTCACCTTTTTTTATTATATTTTAAACTTTCATACTCACTATTTAATTACCCTTTTAATTGGCACTTGAAAATAGATTTTCCAAATTTTCAATTTATCTCATGTACTAGGTTTTTAAGGGGTTGAAGCAATTAAAGAAAGCCCACATTTTATACAGGAAACAATCTCCACAAATTTAGCTAAATTTATCTAAACTTCTACCTATTTTTTGACATAGCTTCAAAAAAGTGTAAACATCGTAGATTTGAAGATTTTAGCTCAATTAGCAAATTTTGAGCTTTAGAGCCAACCATGAAAACAAAATTGGGATTATTGACAGAAATTTTAGGCTTTGGGCAGAAAGATCTTTCATGCATCTAAGTTCTTGTTGGATGAAGTATTTCCATATTCTTACCTCACTGTGACATTGGTTACCTTACATTTACAGCGTAACACATAATACACCAACAAAGACTTAATAACCGTATGAGTTGTTCACAGCATCTCTCAATGAGTTGAAACTCTTTGTAACTACAACCAAGAACATCTTAGGATAAAAGTTACAAAAGTAGATTGGAGCTATCATTTACCAAAAAAAAGTGTGACATTCAAAGTTAACAACTACTTGAAATTTTTGGTCAAAAATTTGTTGGTCTGTGATGTCTTGCAGATATGTAAAAATTGGCCACGAGCTTGGATGAAATTTCCAAACACGTACGGATTTTTTTCTATGGATGCCAGAGTTTTAAACGATAGTTGTTCATAATAGCTGGTGCCGTGGATGAACTCGCACTTTTGGATGGTTTTGTCCATTTCCCCCTTACTTTCAATTCTTCTCTTTTCTAGGTTTTCTTAAAACTTTAATGTCTGCAAATGATAAATAAGCTCTGCGTCCAAATATGCAAATCTTAGTAGGTAATTTTGTCTTTTGATAGGATAACCCCAAAGTGAGCTTGTTTTCAAAAGCTTGCCCTTGTAAATCCACATGATGAATAGGATTATTTAAACAAATTAGTGCCAAACCAACATTCACTTGCAAAATGTTCAATACAAGAACACTATAAGTGGGGACCACATTTAGAAAGTATAAAAATCAACTTCATGCCCTTATACCTTTTGAAAGCCATGTTTAGATGTCACTTTTTTGAACTTTCACCTCAATTTAGTGGAAATTTGTTTAAGCTTATACATGATTAAAATTTGAAATTTCATTTTTACTTAATCATGGCTATCAAGAAGTTTGCTTAGGGTACGCTCACACTGGGTGCTACGTTGGAAGAAGGAGCAGTGTTGGGTGAACTTAACAGGTGACTTGTTCACACCGACTATCAATGTTAGTGCCAAAATTGCTGCTTAGAGAATTGTAACAACTATGCTTGCTAAGGACGAGGTGCATGCAGTGCTAGAAGATTGGCAAATTGTTAGCTTTTACATAAATACCAAATCAAGCTGAAACAATCATTTGTGCATTGTGCGTGTGGTCTTCCTAATGTCCTTGATCAACATGAGCTACCAAAGAGCAGTTTCTGCAGAAATTGGGTTGCCTATGTGAACATGTCCTCTCAATTGTATAAACTGTCTTTACATACCAGGCCTCCGCGGTAGGTGGGAAAACAACAAATTGATACTCTAAAACCCCATATTACGTATTTGCAAAGATGTATACCAATGAGCCAATGTGAACAAAGCTTTAGTTTTAGATCATCCTACTTTGAGTTATTCACTAGTTTTTGATGTAGTTTATCAATTTTGTGATGGTGGATTTGTTATTGAAGTGGGAAACCTCATTAAAAAAACGTACATAGAAATGTATCCTACTTGGGAGGGTCATTCTTTGAAAATTTAATCCCTAAATGCCCAAGGCTTTTTTTGAGCTTCTAGGAATCTGCTCTAAACTGAACAAAAGCCAACATTTTGATAAGTTGTATTAATTTTTTTCAAATTGTAACCGTACAAATTCAAACTAGATATGTTAGACATCATATAGGAAAGAGAACACAACTATCTCATATATGGATTGAATGATTATAATGTTTGATCAAGAGGATGTTAGCCCCTAAAGGACCATTGTCCCTACGGGGGACAAATGGGATTTTGGGCAGGTACCTACAGCCTCAAATTTTGTCCTAATTTTTTGAAACTTATTTCAAACATAGAAAAACACAATAGCTTTTGGGGAATCTAATTTTTATTCCAATTGATGCCAAGGAGCAAAAGTTATGCCCAAATAAGCACAAATTTGGGGACTAGGGGCAGTAAAAAAAAAATTATAAAAACTTGAGATAAAAATTTAATTATTTCTTCTTATAGATTATATCCTTGTCTACATCTGAAGCTTTGATTCATTCCATTTGGACTAATTATGAGAAAGTTATGGACAATTTTGTTTTTCGGGCAACTCAAGCATCTTCTTGAAAAAATAACTTACAAACTTCATTTTTGAATGCAAGTTTAACATTTTTTCAAAAAAATTGTTGGAGATGGTGAAGTTTGCTTTCTAGAACAATCTCACCATTGGGATTATTGCATTTCAATTCCATTGTAGGGTTATTAGCAATTTAAGTTTTTGTTCAATCTCATATCTTCTTCTACCTAATGTTTTTTTAAAGAATGAAAATTAAGTTTTTTTTTTTAAACTTTTTTCCCAAGATTCCCAACTCAACTTCCCACCACAATAAAATAGAATTCCAAACTCTGAGGTGCAAAAATTTTAAGTTAAAAATGTTCAAAGTTAAAAAAATCTAGTCAAGCAAGGTGCAAAAATAGTTCTTTTTTTTACACTTTCAATGCAAATATCTTCCAATATGTGCACTCAAAGTTCTTGAGTTTTGTATGACACATTCTTGTAGTAGTCTAGCACAAGATCCTACAGTTGGATATGCAAATGCTTGATTTTCAAACTTTTTTACTCTTTGCCATAGAGGTGGCAGTTTTGAGTGTCATTTGACAAAATAAAGGCCATGGTCCTTTAGGGGTTAAAATTGCAAAAGGGACTTCAAGTCTTTCAATCCTCTTTTCACATGTCAAATCTAAAATGCTGGTCACCAAAAAAATATGAGGTTGGAGGACATAACATAAACAACTCTAGTCCATTTATGGCTTTTCAAAATCTCTTTTACAAAATTTTAAAATGATTTTCTAGTGTGAATTTTTCTCCGAGATCTAGTGTATTTGAGGCTCATTTTCATGAGCTCTCAACACTAAAAAAAAGTCAAGATTACAATGGACACCCTTGCACAAAACCTTGAATAGAAAATTCACAATTAATAATTTTCAAAATTGGATTTTTGATGCTAAAACTAGCCTTCAAAAAGAATAATTTTAAAATACTAAATACTAAAAATAGCAGCTTAATTAGATTTTATTGAACTTCAAAATATTGTCGGCACCAAATTGTGGTGCCTTGGGCATTTAGGGGTTAAGGTATTCTTGTGAGAGACCAGGATAATTTATTGAACCCTATGCACATTTTCTTTTTGGCGTTTAGATCCAACTTACCCTAAAGTATCTTTTTTTTTCCTAATGTGGTGAATGAAAGACATATCACAACATTTAGATTTACTCAAAAACTATTTCAACTACCCTATCATATATCTAAGCCATTTTGTATTTGTAAATTTTAAAAATAAAATCCACCCCATGGTGTTTCTCCACTAAGTTCTACATTATAAATTCGTGGCCCCCTCCCTTTCAAAAATACACTAACTCTTTCTTTGCAATACAACAGTCATTTTACCAGTATCTCTTTCTGTTTTTGTTAAAACAATACTTAACCAACATCTATTTCTAAGCTAATCCAAGAAAATCATTTTTGTTCATAATCCACCACCCAATGGCCAATGTGCCACCACCAACATTTGCTTATATCTATATTTTGTTCCTAATATGGAGCCAAGGGAAAGATATTCCTTGTACAATACCAAGCAAGCATGAATTGTTCAGTGCCTTACTGTAGTTCAAAAAATTTCTCATAATATATAGCAAAATTGAGACTTTGTTGTTTTGAATCATAGAGATTGATTCTTATGCAATCCCAACCAAGCATACCAAATTTTGATTCCAAAAAATCAAAACCCTATTTTTGATGAATTATTTTGTATTAAATTCATGATTTTACATGAAAATTGATTGAAGAAAATTGGTGATGAATTTTTCAGATTTGATTGCACGGATATGTTGGAAACATCCATACGCACATTTCCCCTTATAAAAAGAACCCCCTTAAGTAACAAAATTATGATTGACAAAGAGTTCAATGTGGGTTGTGGTAAGACTAAAATTAGTAAAGTAGATATTTCTATTTTTTAAATGGTATTTGGCTAAGTAAACATATTGTCATGTTCAAAGGTACATATTTAGTCACAATGTATGAGTCAAATAACAAAAATTGATTATCATAAAGAGATATCTATTTTACAAATTCTGGTCTTACCACACCTCACATTGAACTCTTTGTTGATCATAATTTTGTTACTTAAGGGGGTTTTGTTTAGAAGGGGAAATGTGCATATGGATGTTTCCAACATATCCATGCAATCAAATCTGAAAAATTCATCACCAATTTTCTTCAATCAATTTTCATGTAAAATCATGAATTTAATACAAAATGATTCATCAAAAATAGGGTTTTGGTTTTTTGGAATCAAAACTTGATATGCTTGGTTGAGATTGCATAACAATCAATCTCTATGATTCAAAACAACAAAATCTCAATTTTGCTATATATTATGAGAAGTTTTTTGAACTACAGCAAGGCACCGGACAATTCATGCTTGCGTGGTACTGTACAATCCCCTAGTTAGGGACCCCTTTAACCCCTAAAGGACCATACCCCCTTTTTTAGAAACATAGCGATTTCGGGCAAGTACCTGTGATTGGAGCTTTTCATATTTTAGGCTGAAATTTTAATGGAATGTGGGGACAAGGTTTATCTTTCATATGCACTAAATTTCATCACATTTGGAATTATGAGTAAAAAGTTATAGCCTAATATAATGCTTTTTATGTTTGGCGGGCAGCTTGGGCAGATTTTTAAAAAACACTTTTTTCAAAAAAAATATTTTAAATTGGTTTGGGAGATTTATGTGAATGTAGGAAGCTTGAATCATTCCATTTGGATCAACAAGATGAAAGTTATGAGGATTTTTTGTTTGCGGGTAGTTATGGATTCTCTACTCCAAAATAAACTTTGAAGTCCTTTATTTTACTCAATTTTGAACATTTTGGAAAAAAAACAAACCAAAGAATGAACATTGTTTATGACAACATTATGACCATTGGGATTGGCATTTTACATTTCCATAATTAAATTCTTAACAATTTAGTGTTTTGAATCATTCTCTACTTCTTTTTACTTACTAATTTTTTTCCATATTTTATACAACTCCAAATGATTTAAAACTTTTTTGACATGTACTTTACTTAGGTGGAATAAGGAGTTTAGAGAAGCACCACCCACATGGCCTTTTTTCCTTAGGAATTTCACCTTCTGAAGGATAGCTGCCCGATTTTTTACAAGATGTTTTTGAATATTCAAACCATTCTAACTTCTAATCCATGTGGTGGAAAACTCTGAAATTTTTTCCACATCTTCTAAAACCATTCTTCTACAAGATCCTACGGTCACATATGCATAAAAATGTTTTTTTTTTCAAATTTGGTTGATACTCTAAAAATGGCAGTTTTGAAGAGTTTTTGGTGAAAACTTTGCTTGGTCCTTTAGAGGTTAAAGATTACCAAGAGTTAGCAACTCATTGGGGTTTTGAAACTTAGTACTTTTGTAGGAAAATATATTCTTACCCTCCAGGTCTTTTAGTAAGAGATTTTTATGTTTCACAATAATTTATTTGGTTTCTTACACAAGAGGATCCATGCTTGCAATATTGCGCACCTTGCTAGGAGCATAAAACTTTTGATTTTTCCTGAAAAAAAAAAAAAAAAAAAAATTTTGCACAAAAAGACCTAATTTTCTCTATAAAAAACGTTTTAAAAGAAGTATTTTTTTCCCAAGCTTTGAAACTCCTTGAGAAGCATGCATGCTCTCACCAACAAACGTCAGACTATGAGTTCTTTTTCCAATTGCCACACAGACATTTGTACAGCCGAGAATTCATTACTCCTAAAAATAATGTCATGAGTCATGACCGAGAATTACAGCTCTAAAAGTCAATATCACAATGGAAGGTCAACTACCTGTAACATCATTCAGTACACTAATAATGATATTTGGTGGTATAGTACTTATAGTGTTATCACTTTATGATGTGAATCACTCAAATTCTCATTTAGTTGATAATTGATTTTCGTGTTGATGATAAGTGTTTATGTTGGATACTACTCTAGTGCAGGTTAAACTATTATGGTACTAGTTTTAAAAGTTTTAAATTTGATGGAAATTTAATTATATATATAGTGTTTTTTTGTAGACATTTAGTGTTGGTAACACTAATAGTGTGGTTGACATTTAGTATTATAGTTTGTAATTAGTGTTGTCAAAACCAAATATCATTATTAGTGTAATGGAGCTAGGATGTCATGTAGGAGGGAGTTCAAACTATGTTCCTTGTCCCCACTTTCACTACACCAAATAGTGCATTTAGGTTGCCCCACACTAATGGTTAACCATGATTGGATTTCACATGATTTACAACTTGAACTTTGTTAATTTATTTTTTTGGCAACTTTGTAGTGGTTGCAAGGCCCTTGAAAATTGTTTTCTTGCATTAATTAGTGATGAAAATAATTTTTACAAGAATAAAAGTGTAAGATATGAGAATCAGTGTGGGGCAACCTAAATGCACTACTTGGTGTAGTAGAAAGCTCATTTTTTGTTATTGTTTTGGTCACATTGATTCAAGCATTGATGAGGATGCTTTTTTGTTGATGTTCAGCAAAAATCAATAGAAATCACTTGATTTTTGTTGAACATCAACAGAAAAGTATCCCAATCAATGCGACCAAAACAACATAAAAACCGAGTTTTCTACTAGTGATTTGTATATCTAACCTCAATGCCAAAGCTCACTTTTATTGAGTTATAAAGGGCAAAACCAAATCTCCATAAAAAGGCTTGAATATTTAAGCAAAAAATTGGAAAAAAATTGTGTCAAAGTTCAATATTGTTGCACTCAACCCTCAAGCAAAGTCCCACCTTTCTGCCAAAACTTTGTTGTCTCCACATAAGCATTTCTAGCCTTTGAGAGAAAACCAAGACTTACAATTTGGGATTTGGTGTGAAGTTCTAAGGGGCAGGTCACACTACATCCCACGTTTAGTAAGTGCAAGTCTCACCTCAACGGAAGATCCTAGTTTTGTTGGGTTATTTATATCAAAGAAGAATGCTAAAGAAAACCATGGACATTAATTTTCATACCAATAATTGGTTTGACTTGGGAGCTGAAAGTTCATTGAGTTGAACAAAACAGTCAATCCAAACCTTGAGCAAAGTTCCACTTTTTGGTACAAAAATTCCAAAAAATACTGCCACATAATCAAAATGAAATGAACCGGGATGTAAAATTTGGGACACAACGTGAAATGCAAAATCCAAACTTTTGGCTCTCAATCAGGGAGATTTTGAGATTTCATTGAGACGTGCAACATGAGAACATGGTGTGAACTGTGAACAACTCGTAAGTTCCAATTTTCAACTCTCCACTAATCAGCTCTAAGAATGGATTGCAACCTGGAATTTAGTGTTAACCCCCAAAATACATGCAAAATAAATAAATAATTCAAGTATGAAATGGAAGCCCTGATCCCTAGTCATGACTCAAAAGGCTTTTTGCACCATTTAGGGCCACTTCATACTTTGGGCAAAAGGGCAAAGGTTGAGAGGTTGTCAATTTCTATCAATTATGACTTTGGTCTCTCAACCCTTCAAGAGGCCAAAGTTCAATTGTCATCCTCAAAATTGCTTACAAAATGGCATCATTTTTCATCCAAAATGATAGACTCTTGAAAAAATTTGGATTGAGCAAAAATGGAAACTCAAACTATGGTTGTGAAGCCATCAATTTTTTTTCATAACATAATCATAAATTGATAAGATATTGGCCGTTAAATTGGAAGATCAAACAAATATTATGAGTTCAAACTTTGGGCTTTGCCTTTGGAGGCTTCACACTACAAACATTCCAGTTAAGAGGTTGATTGAAAGTTCATTACCAAACGATTGGACTTTGGACTTGGTCTTTGGACTCGGCCTTTGGAAGCTCACATGAAGGCTATCCACCGGGTTCAAAAAACAATATTTCATTGCTTACTTTCAACTCATTCGTTGGCCCTCTTAACAAAGTTTAGACACGCAATCCCACAGTCTCACGACTTGGTCTGCCATAGTTTGAAGCAATCCTCAGCCGATCTTTCTATTTTGTTATCACTTTATAAACACAGGTAACATCTTCCTTCTTTTTCATTATTCTCTTTTTTCTTCTTCGTTGTTGTAGTCACTTGCTTATACGAGTTTCTTCCTCTTTTTGCAATGAACCACTTAGTGGAATTCACTAGCAACCCTGCTGAACGATAAATTTTTCCCAACCTGAGAGAAAAGGTCTGCAAATTCACAGCAGGAAACACACCAGTAAGTTATAACTTAACTTACTAGTAACTTATACCACACAGCAGGTCATCTCCTTGCCTTGCTCAGATTTTCAAAACAAGGGAAGTTATGAGAATGCGGTGACAGAGGAGCGGGTGAGTAAGTTAGCTGCAGGAACGACAGACAATAACTTCGGCAGGGGGCGAATAATATAAAACCAAGGCTCATAGATTCGGATCCTGTGGCCAAAGCAGCGAGATCAACGTTTTGAACACTGCACCGCATTCAAAGCGGGCTGTCACTGTGTATCAGTTCCTCAGGCTCTGCTGCGAGCGTGACCCTCTCCAGTTGGCCCTCACCTTGCACACCTGCACCTGCAGCACGTCTGGAACGCTTTTGCTATGATGCGTTGAAGCAAGTAAATGAAAAAAAAAAAATAACGTACAAGCGACGCGTCGTGGTAATGGCTCTCACGTTTGCGCACCAACTCACACTCACTTCATCAATATCCTCACCCAACGTCGTCGCCCTCGTCCTCGCCGTTACAAACAAAATCCACGCTCCACTACTCAAAGTATCCACACAGCTTGCTTTTAAGCAGACGCTGGAGTCACCGGAGCTGGCGAGCTGGCCTTTTGGCATACAAGTGTGCGTGCTGGAGTTTGTACGTGTTTGTGTGGAGGTGGAGGTGGTGGTGGTACTACCACGACTGAGCGTGGAGTGTCAGTCCCGTGTGCTACTTTTAGCCTGGGCGACGACATCCAGGGCTGAGCTCAAGGACGAGCCACATGGGCGGAGCTACTTGCACTAGCACCTGTTGTTGCAGCAGCAGCAGTGGCAGCCTCACGGGACTTTGAAGGTGCAGATTTCGACTAGTTTGAATTTTTCTCATTTTTTTCTTTTTCTAGAAAGAATATATGATCATGACGCAATGCAATTGCAAATACAGTGTGTGAATTTTATCTAGGTGAAAATTTACTGCACTTGTTTAAAGTCCCTGGAGGGGGCTCTGACAAAAGCTTGGGTTGTATTAATTATGTCGTCGAAATGAGACAACTCACTGGTTTGAGAAGTTGGGAGTTGAGGTGAGGTTTGTTTGTCATTGCACCGACAAAGGCGAATTTTTCCGGCTGGGTTTAGTGAATTTGTGCATGCGCGCCTTGTTGATATATAACCGGGCGTAATGGCGCGATGGCTTTAGATGTTTGTGGGTGTTTGATTTTTTTTCCTGTGTGTGTATATTGATTGTCATAGGGGGTCTCTCATTCCACCTGAACCAGCAGGAGATTGTGAAAATAAGCGAAGTTTGGTGGCTTCTTTTTTCTTGTCACCGTTGATGTTTTCAAGAAATGGGTTGATCGGTTTTCTTGGTATTCACACCCCGCTTCCTCTCACGCTTGGACAATGATTTGATTTTCAGGAGGATTTGCAGGTATCAAGTTCGATAAATTAGAAGGAAAAATAACCGAGATGGCTGTGTCACGGACGTTCCGAGGCGCACCAGTGCTGCACGTGCTGTTGCTGATATCATGCCTCATTGCTGGCGCACACAGCATAAAACAGGTGATTTTTTTGCCTAAACCTCTTATTTTTTTTAAATTTTTTATGAAATTGCTGCGACACAGTTGCGAATGATTCCATTCTTGCTACGCAGCCGTATGTGGTGTACATGGGAGCTTCGAAGGCGGAATCTTTGGTCGCCAACGACGATGACCTCACCGCCTCTCATTACTCGCTATTAGCCTCAGCTATGAACAGGTACGTAGAAACCAACGCCAACCCAATAAAAATTAGGAAAATTTCAGGGATACCTGAAGTTTGCCATATTTCCATGGATACCCCTGGTTTTTCAGAAATTATACATAAACCCTTGGTCCATAAATTTCAGGCGTTTTGTTTTTGTTGTGCACGTTACTTCTTTCATGCCCAATGTTCAAACAAGGATTGCAATAGAACTGAAAAGAAGCGCGTGCACACAAGGGAGAAAGGAGTGACATGCACAATATAGCAAACTCTTGTATGGACCCCACAAGTATTTGTGCAATTTCTGAAAAACCAAGGGTATTTATGGAAATATGGCAAACTTCAGGGGTATCCATGCAATTTTCCCAAGAAAGTTTCGCCAACATTGATGTGCACGCCCTTGGAACTTCCGCCCCTTGGAACTTTTAACACTTTATTCTGTGACCAGTGAGTCGGAGGAAGAGACTACTACGGACATGCTGTATAGTTACAAGCACATGTTCAACGGATTTGCTGCATCCATGACCGCTGCAGAAGCCGCCGTGCTAGCAAGTAAGGAAAAATTGTGAAAAGCTCGCCAGGTCTGATTTTTGTGAGGTAAAGTTCATGTGGGTGGTTTGTGATATTTTTTTGATAACATGCAGAGTCACCGCAAGTGCTGTCGGTGTTTCCGAGCCAACTTCGGCAACTGCACACAACACACTCCTGGGAGTTTCTAGGGCTGGTGGACGAGTCGGGAAAAGTTCCCAATTACTCGTTGTGGAAGCAATCCAAATTCGGAAAGAACGTGGTGGTCGGACTCTTTGATTCTGGTACCAAATCTTCGTCACTTTGTTTTGCTTTGCATAAACCCATGGTCGATGCTAACGAAAATCCCATTATTTCTAGTATAAAGGGTAGTCACACCTTCTCCGAGAGTGAAACTTCAATGAGTGACTTGTGGAGTGGAAAAGGAGCCAAATTGAGCACTTCCTTCTTGTCCGAGAAGATGTGACTGTGAGCGTTGGAGAATGGGGAATGATTTTACCTAAAAAATAAAATTAAAAATGATGGAGTAAGAAAGCAAGTTGCATTTACACACTCAATCAAGGTTTTCAACTTACAAGGAGGGTGAAAGTAAGAAAAACAAGATGAAAAAAGAGATTCACATATGTGTAAAAATTTCACGTGCTAAAATCTTCTTCACACCCATTCTTCTCCTCAAGAAGTGAAAGGGAAAAACTTCTCAATCCTTAAAGAATAGGTGGGGACCTCTCCAAATCAAGGAGAGAGAGTGCCACTACCCATTCTTTGGAGAATGAGAATGGGAGAAAGAAGCTCACTACAAAGAAATGGTGTCCAAATTGACACATCCTAATCGACAAAATAATGTCCTTCTTGACAAAAAAGTGTCCTAATTGACAAATAATGACAAAATTGACAGTGTTCAGCTTGTAAGGGTGTGACTACCCCCATTGTTGAAAACTTTCGACACTGTAACTATTGTTTTTCCTTGGATCGTGTTTTGAAATTCCAGTCACAATGTGGCAGGCATTTGGCCGGAATCCGCCAGTTTCAACGACGACGGCATGGGTCCAATCCCGGCCAAATGGAAAGGAGAGTGCGTCCGCGCCGAAGGCTTCGGTCCCCAGAATTGCAACAAGTATGGAAGTCGATCTTTCTCAAAACTACTTCTTTTTTGCCATGGCTGATGTCTCTCAGGTAAAAAGAATTCAAATTGCTATGCAAGTTGTGTTGCACGAGAGTGTGTGTGAAGTTGTTGTTGCATTGCCTGTTGCCAGAAAACTGATTGGAGCGAAGTATTACCTCAAGGGATTCGAAGCGCACGTCGGCCCCGTGAATTCCACAACGGATTTCGTGTCACCTCGTGACATAGACGGACACGGCACTCACACTTCGTCCACGTCGGCCGGGAACTTTGTTCAAGGTACGCAATCCCCGAGCTCATTTCGCAAGTCCCAACATTCCCGATGCATTATGGGTAGTCACACCTTCTCGAATCCATTCTCAATCGTTGTAGGATGCCGTCCTGGCAAGCCGTTTGTAGAATGCTGTTGTGGCAAGCCGGCAATGTTTGACTGAATCTCCGTTCTCCATCTTTGTCTTGTCCGCGGGTGGAGGATGGGTTGGAGCAATTTAGCATGCAAACTTTTCACCGCATTTTGTCTGGGAGGATGGGTTGGAGCAATTTAGCATGCAAACTTTTCACCGCATTTTGTCTTGTTTTCACCCCCACTAGTCCTGATTTGTTGTCCCTGCTTTGTTTTTAGCTCTTTGCTTTTCCGTCTATAGCAACTGCTCTTCTTGCTTTCCACCATTCTCCATTCTGTATTCTTCATCATGAAGAATGGGAATCCGTTGAGTGAAAATAGGACCCAATTGCATAACTTCTCCATGAAGAAGGTGTGACACTCCTTTGTGGCTAAAGAATGGAGAATTGAGAATGATTTACCGACTGTGAGAACAACTATGAGGAGCGGCTGCAAGGTAAAATACTAACAAGGAGCAGTGAAAACTAGGAACCTAGAAGTGAAAACTTTGCAACTTCTCCAGCCCATTATCCACCCTTGGGAGAGAAGAAAAATATTTCTCCGTCTTAGTAGAAATCAGTTTCCACTGCGCTCGTATCAACACGTCAGAGTTCTCTCTGAAGATTGAGAGTCGAGGCGAGAAGCTGTGACTACCCCTACTCAACCGATTCTCAAACTTCACGGAAATCTCAATCTCAGAGTAGGTGTGACTACCCTTAATTGGATTCATGATGCGTTGGATTGACGAATCGTTGGGGTTGCAGGTGCGAATACGTTGGGTCAGGCGAGAGGGACGGCGAAGGGCGGAGCGCCGCGCGCGCACATCGCGGCGTACAAAGTGTGCTGGTCGGGAGGAGGATGCGACGACTCGGACATCCTGGCGGCCATGGACGAAGCCGTCGCCGACGGAGTGGACGTGTTCTCGGCGTCCCTGGGAAGCGACCCTCCGCTGGTGCCGTTCTTCTCCGACTCGATGGCCATTGCGTCCTTCCATGCTCTCAGCAAGGGCATCGTCACCGTCTGCTCCGCTGGAAACGCTGGCCCCACTCCAGGGACCGTGACGAACGTGGCGCCGTGGATTGTCACTGTGGGCGCCAGCAGCATCGACCGCCAGTTCCCGTCGGAGGCTCTCACGCAGGACGGTCAAGTGTTCAATGTAAGTTCACGCTCCTTTGTCCAAATCCTGATCCTGTGTAGTTCAACCCCTTCGATCAGAAAGAATTTCTCATATGCAGGCCAAGGCCCAAAACGGAGCTGGTCCAGTTCACAACAATGGAAGGGGTAGTCACACCTTCTTCATCCCATTCTCAATCTTCAAAGAATGGGGGAGATGGGCAGCCCATCCGGGAAAGCCCCATTCTTTAGATATTGAGAAGATTTTCTCTTCACCTCCATAAGTGGAGAATGGGGTGGAGAAATCTTCAGAAAAACATTTACCTATTTTAAATTGGTTTTCATTGTAGTTAGCTTTTATTTACTATTACTTTTCCATTTTTAGCAATAGCTTTTTTGTTTATAGAAGTTATGCCTCTTACTTTCACTTAAACTTTTCCTACTATAACCATTCTCCATTCTTCACCACTCACAAAAAGAGAATCACATCTTCTTTCATGGAGAAATGCTCCCATTGACTCTTATTTTCACTCCACCACTTCTCATTCTTCACAAAGTTTCTTTCTTGTGACTACCCCTACCCCTGATTCAGTGGGCCATCAATTGGGCACCAATTGGGCCCTAAAATAAAGTAGCCGTGGATCAACGATTTGGGCCCTAAAATAAAGTAGCCGTGGATCTACGATTTGGGCCTAATGCGTGGATATCGAAATGTGCATGTACAGGGGCAAAGCTCAACTAATGAGAAGCTCCCTGATGAATTTTTTCCACTCGTCACGGGAGCCGATGCTGGGTTCCCTGGCCTCAGCGAGCTCAGGTAACATTCAGCTTTCTCCCACCCATGAGCGTTTTTCAGCAATGGGATATTACGTCAAGAGATTTAAGCTTATTTTTTGTACCAGACCCTGTTTACGATGTCGAAACGCTCTGATTTTACTGAATACCTGGTAACCCTAGATTCTTGTTTGGGGGTGCCGAGGATTAACGCGTAACCCTGGGGGGGCCATGTGTGCCAGTACGCTGTGCTTAAACCAGACCTTGGACCCGAGCAAAGTGGCGGGGAAGATTGTGGTGTGCATCCGGGGAGTGAGCGGGCGAGTTGAGAAGGGAGGCATCGTGAAAGAAACAGGAGGAGCGGGTATGATTTTGGCCAACAATGCCGCGAGTGGGGATGAGCTACTTGCCGATCCGCATCTCCTGCCTGCCACCATGATCACCTACGCTGACGGCCTGCGTCTGCTATCATACATGAACAGCTCCGGGTCAGTTGCAGCCAGAGTTTTTTTTGTTTGTTTTCTGACCAATGGCTATGTGGCATTCTTTGAAAATGGTTTGTAGCTCGCTGGCTCCATCCCTATTTTTTGGTTTGAGTTGAAGATGGCCCCTATGCATGGATTTTTGCAGCATTGTGGCTATCAATAATGAATTAAGGAAGTTGGTACAATCAACTTTTTTGACAGTGCTTTTGGATCTGTCTTATCATAAAATGATGTCATCAATTTTCAATTTGATAAGAATTTTATGAAAGCCTAGGCTTCAACACAATTTTCATGATTGCAATCTCGCCCTTTTTTTTCTATAGGCTTGAAGCTCACCTTTTTTTTCCCGAGGCATTTGGGCCTTAAATTGCCCAAAAGCAACTCACGGCAACCCTGAAAAGCCCACGTCTCTCGAATTCACATGCATCATTAGTAGTAACATGGATTTCAAAATGATGGCTGACGTGTGAGTAATGCCAAAGTGCAGGTCACCACGGGCGAAGATTATGCCAGCGTACACCAAACTTGGTATAAAACCTGCTCCGGAGATGGCATCCTTTTCGTCTCAAGGTCCCAACTCACTCAACCCTGACATTCTTAAGGTATGAATTTCTCAACATCCGGAGTCTATTGCTGATAACGGACATGGTTGTCACATTGGACGGTCCGTCCGCCTGAACTGTCCAATTGAGCTCATGTCTGTACAATATAGTCAACTCATAGTTGATTTCAAAAAATGGTAAAAAAACCTTATTTATTCTCATTGTTGCTAACATGAAGTCAAAACATGGATTCAAAGTCATATCATGTAGTAAAAATGCAAAAAACTGCCGAATTGATGGACATCTATACCTGTTGTTTGTTTTGTGCGTCCGCCAGCCAAATAGCCTGAAGTAACAACCAGAACTTCTGGTGTTGCACTAGAATTCTAGGGAAAGAAAAAGACTCATTGCGAAAGCATTGTATAAGCGCGTCGGTAGAAACATTGCAAAACTGAAGTAAGAAAGGAAATGTGGTTGGTGCAGCCAGACGTGACGGCGCCAGGGCTGAACATTCTGGCGGCGTGGACAGACGCCGAGTCTCCCACAGGCCTGTCGTTCGACCGTCGGCGCGTCAGATTCAACATCATCTCGGGGACGTCGATGTCGTGTCCGCACACCTCCGGCGTCGCGGCGCTTCTCAAAGCGGCACACTCCAAGTGGAGCCCCGCGGCCATCAAGTCCGCGCTCGTCACCACAGGTACGAGAGTTCGTTTGTACGCCATACCGCTTGCTTATCCGTTTCTTATCCGCTCTCACCGTTAGTATCCCCATCCGGATACCTACTTGTGTGTTAGTGATGTCAATGACCGACATTTAAAAAGAAAAATGGTTATGGGTGACAAAGTGATGGTTATGGGTGACAAAGTGATGGTTATGGATGACAAAGTGATGGTTTTGAGTGCTTCATCTCACTATTTAAGAACTCCTCAAGTTAGTATTATGAACGTATGAGCACATTAAATACATCTCCAAATCTTTGTGAACAAATGCTTGCAATTGGAACTTTCAAATTGATGCCAATATTTTTTATTTTCCTCTCTCTAACTGAACACTAACTTTTTCAAAGTTCATCAACTGGGTGCTCCTACCTTACTGCCCACTCTGTAATTGCAGACCCCGGGTTTAGGGTTTAGGACTTAGTGCCGTTGTGGCTAACGACGTCTCTGTCTCTTTTCTGCGTGCAGCGACACAACTAGACAACACAGGCAGTTTGATCAAAAACGGATCCAGGGAGATTGCGACACCGTTCAGCTACGGCGGAGGGCAGATCGACCCGAACGCGGCGTTCGCTCCGGGGCTGGTGTACAACGCCAGCGCACACGACTACACGCTCTTCTTGTGCGCACTCGGGTACACCGGACCTTTCCTGCAGATTTTCACGGTGGAGCCGTTCACCTGCCCCTCCAAGCTGCCGTCGCTGTCCGATCTGAATTACCCGTCCGTTGCAATCAGCGCCCTGTCGAAACCACGGACCATCGTCAGAACCGTCACTAACGTGGGTCCAGCTAAACGAACTTATAATCTGACAGTGGAGGAGCCGGACGGCGTGCGGGTGGAGTTCGACACGGAGCAGCTCGTGTTTCGTCACAAGTACCAGCAGAAGACGTTCAAGATCACGTTCACGGCCACCAAGGCGACGTCAGGGTATTCGTTTGGGTCTTTCACGTGGAGCGACGGCGAGCATTATGTCCGCAGCCCTCTCGCCATCCAAACCACTGCCGTTTCCAAGTAGTGCCACCCTTTTGCACTCCCAACTAGTGCCACCCTTTTGCATTCAACAATTTTATGAAAAGTACTGAAAATCAATAATACAGCCGAACCTGTCGGACGGTGAAGTTTTTTTTTCCTTCTTTTATTGGTGTTTTCTTGGTGTGCAAACAGTTGCTTACAAAAAGCCAAAATTCACATCTCCCTCACGCAAGCTTGTGTTCAAAAACTAAACAGTCACGGCATCCATTGGGTTTTGCTTGGGATTTTTACTTCTTCTAGTGACTTTCAGCATAGTATTGTCTTTACTTAACCCCTAAGGGATATTGCCTACCAAGAGTGTTGTCTGTATTTGTATGAGGACCATTTAGTACTTGAAGAAATGATTTTAAGGCAAATGCCAAAAATTTCCCAAAAAATCCTAGTTGACCAACAATATGTCTATGATTTGACTTGAAATTTACAACAAGATTCATGTACTACTCAAATGCCCAATCTTTATACAACATGGGAGTCCGTATACAAAAAGCAACATCCTTTAGGGGTAAAAGTCATCAATACATGGTTTCAAACCTGGGGAAAAGAAAATTTTATTTAGAGAACTTTCCAAGAGAAAAACCAGATTTTTTTAACACCAACTCACGTTTGTAGAAGTACCTTTTGCACGTTGCGAGCCATGTGAAAGTGCAAGCATGGGCTTGCTCTCTTGCATTAGAACAGCTCCACCACTTTCCCTAAATAAAGAATTGATTTGCAAGATTACGGACCGGGCTGATTTTGAAGTGGCTCCGCCCTTTTTGAAACATTCCCATTGCGCACTAAAGCTAACTCATTGTATCCATGCTAATTTGTAACCCTTGTGCTGTTACCAACACCTTTTTTAGCTTCTTCTCTCCAATACTTTTTAACTTCTTCTCCTTTCCTAAACTCTAGTGTGGTCTAAGAAGACCTCCACAATGACGTAAACTGAAGCTTGAGTCGTCTCTCCACATTATTGGAAATCGGAGGCCGCAAAGTGGTGGAGGCCTGAACTCCAAGTTCTCTCGCTAATCGCTAATGTACAGGTCGCATCTACCTTTCCGAGGCTATGTTTTTAGAAAGTGGGGAAAATGACTAGAGACTAGCCTTGAAAATCACGTGGAAAACAAGGAGTCTGGAGTAGTACTGTTTGATTTGTGATTGAGGGTGGAATTTGTACAGGGTGTTTCTCTCCCATGGGAATACGGGATTACTGTAGACTGGAAGCTGACTTCTGGAAGTTTGTATACGGATTCCGTGTAGTCCTGGTAATCTTTAGCGTTTAGCGTGTCCCCACGTGAGGAATTTTGCAAACCCCTGATCCATTCTGTGTGGAATGTCAGCCCCCAGAAATTCTGAAGGTTTTATAATCTTTTGCTTTGCTGTTTTGTAAATCATTGGAAGGTATGTGCACCTGAACTTAAAGAGGGACTTTTCAATTAACCCCTATAGGACCAAGGGTATTTTTTGAGAAAAATTCTCAGAAACTGCCAACTTTTAGTGCATTGCCCAAAATAAAAAACAAAATCCATTTTTCTTAATTTCAACCGTACAAAAGTTTGTAAAACTAATAAACTAATATGTGCAAAAAATTTCAGCCCGTTTGACTGCACAAATTATAAGATTATAACTTTTGAAGTGAGAAAAACAACTTTTTTTCATTCCTACAAAACAAGTCCAGTAGACTTTGAGCCTTCCTAGAGTAAATTTTTTGTTCTATGCAAATTTGAGCTCTTTGACCATTCACAAGTATACGGTGTTAGGTTTACTCATGAAAATTTTCAGATGCAAATATAAAGTCTAGCTTATTCTAAATCACCCTCCAATGTAAGGAGGTTTAGTCAATTAGCAACACATTAGTTATTCTTTCATGCTTTCTTGTGCAATGAGGAAGTCTTTTATTTGAAATCTAAACGGTGAAAAGTTGGAGACAAACATCTGGAATATGTGAAAAAAGTTTCAAGAGCTTTGGATTTATGGATTGAAAGATAATAGGGCTTGAAGTTAGAGGAACTTTTTTTTTCTTGAAACTGCCCAAACATAGTTAGCAAAGTTTAACTACTTCCAAAATGTGATGTGAGAGCTCATTTTGTTTTTTTATTTTTTTCTGACAATTGTACATCACGTTTTTTTTGTTACATACTTGCCAAATTTCAAGAGTTGATGAGAGTTTTAGCACAAGATTCTCCAAAGATGCTTGAACTGCCCAAGCTGCCCAATTTCTTTTGGGCAGCATGACTTTTGAACCAGGCATCCAATTGGGAAAAAATTGGATTTCCACTTGGGGGTACATATTTGCACCTTGTATAACAATTTTGAGAACATCCAATAAAAATTGACTTCATTTGACCCTACCCAAGTTCTCAAGTGGCTGTTGAATAGCTACTTGGTCCTTTAGGGGTTAACCCCTAAACGACAAAGCAGCCCTTTGCGGCCAGTATAATACAATGTATTTTTCTTGTATTTAGAGTGCATCCACACCTTTATTACATTTGAGATCAACAAAGAAGTTAGAAAATAGATCAATGTTGTTCTAGTGAGGTAGTCAAGATTCCAAATTAAAGCTTTTTGTTGGCAGCAAATGCCAGTTATACAGCACCGTACATAGTATGTATTTTAGTAGCTCTGTCTTTTAAGGGTTAAAGGCATTTCATGTAGAACACCACTAATGCCAAGACCAACATATGTCAAAATAGTTGGTTTGGAACAAATGAAGAAGTAAATTGTTTTTTTGGAAAAGGGACAATTACTTTGCTCAAGGTGTCATATATTGCTTTATTAAAAATAATTTTTAGACCATTGAAAGGCAAGGGATTGGAGACTGGTTTGTAAACATTCAAAATTGCTAATTTGAAACATACTAGAAAGTTGGGTGTAAATATTCAAGGAACCTACTTCTACACAAAGAAGTAAACGTAACAACCTGTTTTTTTTTAAAACATTGATTTATTTTGTGTGACCTAGTCTTGAAAGAGCTGGTTCACCCACTGCACAAAAGATATAAAAAGAAAGGGCAACTTTTTGGTAGCACTAACATTATGTCCAACTAGGGATGAGGTTCCAAATTCAATGTAATTTGAGATGTTTTATGATCCTTTTGAAGTAGTAAAAGTATACTTCATCTGTCCTAAAACGATCGTCTTTGTTTTTTATTGCAACATTTTTACAGTAATTACAGTGATTATGTTGAAAACAACATAATTTATGTGAATCCAAATTCTATACTAAGAAAATCAACGAAGCTAATTACATGAGTTTGCCAATATTATTTTTGAATTGGATATAAGAAAGATTCTGTACGACCTACTCAAAACTTATGAAAGAAACTGGGATAGCGTGTGAACAATCATTTGGGACAAAGGGAGTACTTCCTTAGGGAGACAACTTGAAACCTTGGTACTTCAAAGGATGTTTACCGTATCACCTAGGAATCATGTATAGTGGCCTCCAACAAGTCCTCAGGTTTTTTAAAACCAAGTCATCTTGCTCTTTGTTTATTTTTTAACTAGCTTTTAACTAGTTTTTCACCAAGTAAACAGAACATCATGTGCAAAGGTACAAACTCAGTCACAATGTATGAATCAAAATTGTAAAATTTGAATGTCATAGAGAAATATCAAATTTATAAAATTTGGGTATATCACAAATCCCATTGAAATCTTTGTAGATCAAATTTTGTTACTTAAGGGGGACCTTTTTAGCATAGATGATGTGCGTGTAGATGTTTCCTACATATCCATGCAATCAAATCTCAAAAATTCATCACAAATATTTTTCAATTGATTATCATGTAAAACCATGAATTTAATACAAAACAATTCACCAAAAATAGGGTTTTGATTTTGAGGAATCAAAATTTGATATGCTTAATTGAGATTGCATAAGGATCAATTTTTTATGATTAAAAAAAATAAAATTCCAATTATGTTTTGTATTAGAAAAATTCATTGAACTGCAAAATGGAGTGTATGAGGACTTGTTGTAAGGCACTGTACAGTACTGTACATGCCACCTCTTGATTCTTGTTACTTGAGCCAAAAATTAATATTTTTTGGAACTCGGTCCTATTCAAGTTTCCTTCAATGGAGCTTTTGTAACATAAAGCCTATTCCCTTTTACACCCATGTCAATCAAAATACTATTTTACAATAGTATTCACAAAACTGTCACATGGCATATAAACCATTGTCACTGGCATCTTGCAAGTTCAAAAAAAAAGGTTGGTCACAGTTTATAACTAACGCCAAGTGCACTGTGATTTATGAAAAAAGAACAAATTCATTATTCATTGACATAAACAATGAGAAATTTTGCATATGAACAACCACCTTAAAAAAGACACGTTTTGCATTTTATTCATGGAAAAATTTGATGGATAACCCTAAGGTTTGTAATATTTGTATAACTTAGTTGCCCTTAGTTTTTCAGAATTTGCACAAATACTTTTGAACAACAATTTTCAAGCATTTGTTTTGGTGTGCATGTTGCTTCCCTTTCCCTTTGTGCACATGTTGCTTCTTTCTTGTTTTGTTGCACTCCTTGCTTCAACATTATTTATGAAGGAAGTGGCTTGCACAAAAGAATAAACATCTGAAAATTATGGTCCTAGGATATTTGCACAGTTTCTAAATAACTAAGGGCAGCTTTATAAAAACCACAAACTTCAAGGGTTTCCATCAAATTTTTCCTTTACTCAAATGTAACTTTTTTGAGGAATAAAATGTGTAGTCAAAATGTAGTGTTTTTGTCTTCATCTAGGATTGTAGCTGCAACTTTCTTTCGAAATCCTGCACTTATCTCTATATATTCAATTGAAGTTGTATACACTATTTTTCTTTTTTTCATTTTACAAAGGTAGAGCAACCCGCACCCAAGAATGCAAGCATGTAAGGAAAAGATGGACAAGAAATGAATAGAATGGTCAACATGTGCATGTTCATCCATGAACTATATTAATGTTAATAAACTTCATCCAAAATCTAACAATTTTGGTGTTGACTTGGGGAGAGATTTGATGAATTCAACTTTTTTTTCACTGTATTTTTTCAGTGTTACAGCAGCCAGTGACAATTTGAAATAAGACTTAGGTAAATCTTTGTATTAAAAAAAAGGGAAGTTTTCATGGATACCCCTGAAGTTTACCATGTTTTCATAGATATCCTTGCTTTTTCAGAAATTCACAAATACCCTTGGACCAAAATTTTCAAGCATTTGTTTTGTTGTACAAGTCACTTCTTTCTCCCTTTATGTGCACACTACTTCATTGTTGATGTGTGTACGTACAAAGGAAGAAGGGAAATGGCGTGCACAACAAAACAAACACCTGAAAATTTTGATCCAAGGGTATTTTTAGGGCATTGCAATGTGTACCACACCTTTTGAACTATTGTACCACACCCTTGGGATAATTTTAGATTTCTATTGTCAAAAAGTCAAATTTGAGAATTTTGAATTCAGATTTGGACTTAGAGACCATGATTTAGTTTAGAACCATGAAAAAAGTTGCAATTCAACAACACCCAATGAAAAAGCTTGTCTTTTTTCACAAACAAAAGTAAAAGTAACACTTTTCTCCCTAGCTAAAGTTTTTCATTAGGTGTTGTTGAGTTGCAGCTTATTTTATGATTCTAGACAAAATCATGGTCTCTAATTCCAAATTTGAATTCAAAATTCTTAAATTCAACTTTTTGATGGTGGAAATCCAAAATTACCCGGGGTGTGGTACAATAGTTCAAAAAGGTGTGGTACATATCAATTCCCATATTTTTATTGTGAAATTTCTGAAAAAGCAGGGATATGAATATCTATGAAATATGGCAAACTTCAGAGGTATCCATGAAATTTCCCCAAAATAAAACCCTGGCATACACGACCTGATTCAGGGGATTCCAAGCTAATTGTGAAAGATTCCAAGTTCGGCACTGCAAATATTATTGGAGATCGAAAGAACCGGATGTCCCCGCGATGAGGAACTCATAACTCGGAAAGAAAGGCACCAAGTCAAGCGATGTCCGGGGAAACGAGCACAAAACGAAGGCTTATTTTGGAGCAAATCTCAAAGAAATCATCTCATATCCCAACATCTTAGGCCTAATTAACCCCTGAGCGCCCAGAGTTATTTTAAGATTTAGGAGAAAATGGGGGTTTAATGTCCATCACAGCTTGAAAAATTACATTCAGAAAAAGTGATCGTAGGATTTGAAAAAGGACTACCTTTTTTGCTAATGGGGACCAACTATAATTGTTTTCACCGTACAAATTAAGACAAAAAGTGAGATAAAGTTTGTGGGCCCATCGATAGCATAATGTTGACCGGGCGCTTAGGGGTTAATTGCTGAGAATCTTCATTTTTTTGGGTGAATTTATGCCACAATTTGACCTCCCAATCTTAACCTCCAAAGGACCAAGCAAGGTTTTCACCAAGAGCTCTCCAAAGCTGCCATTTTTAGAATATCAACCAAATTTGAAAACAAAAACATTTTTTATGCATACGTGACCATAGGATCTTGTAGAAGAATAGTTTTAGGAGATGTGGAAAAAATTTCAGAGTTTTCCGTTACGTGGACTAGAAATTAGAATGGTTTGAATATTCAAAAACATCTTGTGAGAAACTGGGCAGCTGCCCTAATGAAGGTGAAATTCCTAGGGAAAAAAGGCCATATGGGTATTGCTTCTCTAAATTCCTTATTCCACCTAAGTAAAGTACATGTCAAAAAAGTTTCAAATCATTTGGAATTGTAAAACACATGGAATAAAAGTAGTAAGTAAAAAGAAGTAGAGAATGATTCAAACCACTAAATTGTTAAGAACATAATTATGGAAATGAAAAATACTAATATCAATGGTCATAATGTTTTGAAAAACAGTCTACATCTTTTGGTTTTGTTTTTTTTTCTAAAATATTGAAAATTGAGTAAATAAAATGGACTTCAATGTTTATTTTGGAGTAGAGAATCCATAATTGCCTGCAAACAAAATCTCTTCATAACTTTCATCTCATTGTTCAAAATGGAATGATTCAAAGCTTCCTACATAAATATAAGTCTAAAGAACCAATTTCAAAAAATAAATTCAAAAAATGTAATTTTTGAAGAAGTTTTTTGGTTGCCCGCCAAGCAAAGAAAACTACATATTATGCAATAACTTTTGAAACATGAGGTCAAGAGTTATGAATTTGTTGGGCCTTAAAGCTACTCCTTAGACACAGCATATGTGAAATTTTCAAAGAAAAAAAATGAAAACCCCATTGGTAGTGAACTGCCCAAAATTGCTATGTTGCCAAAAAAGGGTGCTCAATGCTTTAGGGGTTGAACAAGTTGCTCCCTTCATTATAAGTTTAACTCTTAACTACATCACAAATGAGACAAATGTTTTGTATGTTTGCATCGCTTATAGACTCAAATGAGAGCTAAAATATTGTTTTGATTTTGTTTCATGTTTCAATGTAATAATAATCTCAATTTTAATACGTTGGGCTATAGGAGGTGTCCCCATAGCAATTGAGGGGTGTCCCCCTAGTCATTCCCTTTTTTTAGGGTCTTGATACTGCCACCCCTTTTTTTGATACTGCTACCCCCCTCTTTTACATTATTGTTCAATTTTTAGTGGTTTCTGGAGATAATTTTTTGTTTAAATTTAGAATTAAATGTGTATAAAACCAAGTGATGTTTTTGTTGGTGTTTTTCAAAATGATAAACTTCAACCAAAATTTTCGATAAGAAAATATCATAGAGTGTTGTCTTTTCTTATAAAAAAATTGATTGCAATTTATCATTTTGAAAAACACCAACAAAAAATCACTTAGTTTGATACATTTTTATTTTTATTTTTTTGAATTCTCCCAAAAATCATTAAAAATTGAACAATGATATAGAAGAGGGGGGTGGCAGTATCAAAAATGGGGGTGGCCGTATCAAAAACGGGGGTGACAATATCAAAAATGAGGGTGGCAATATCAAGACCCTTTTTTTTATAGATGTTGCTAAATGGCTAATGTCACTATTGGGTGCTTCTACCTTACCTAAGTTTGAGAGTGACTCATGCTCATGGTGAACCAACCCCTCATTGCCTCATGCTTGCATGAATGGGCCTTGGGTTCTATCCAATGGGTCTTGGGTTCTATCCAATGGGTCTTGGGTGGATAAAAGTCATAATTAATCTCCTATTTTTGTAGTGTATTTTTATACACTCCTCCAAATTTCTAAATGAAACCAATGTCTCCATTTTCAAATATGAAGTCAAAGTTTTCAAATTCAATCTCCTCATAACAAATATACAAACTCTCAAAAATTTGAAATTAGCAAAAAGCAAAGTCTTTCACCTTGGCCCCACAACCTCATAAAGCACTTGACAAGGCTCTTGGCCCCATTCATCCAAGATTAGGGCAATGAGGGATTCAGTTCACCTTGGCTCTAACTACCTCACTTAACCCATAAAGGTCCAATTGTCTCCTTGAGAGACAAATAGGATTTTGGGCACGTACTTATAGCTAAACTACTTTTTCTAATTTTTGAAACTTTTTTGGAAGATGGGGAGTTCAAAGATATGCACGGGCATCTAATTTTTTCTTCATTCCAACATTTATTGAAAAAATTGTGCATGAATTTCTAAAAAAGGGGGAAGGGCGGGCAACCCTAAAATTTCTTTAAAATTTGCATTTTTTTAAAATAAAAATCTGAGTATATATATATATATATACATGTATATATATATATATGTATATAAAATTTGGTGCTATACTCTTTTGAGCTCTTTGTGTATTTGTTTTTGACTCTTTTTTTCCAAGTTATAGTAAACTAAGATTCCTTGGTTTTTACCATTTGGATCAAAGTAATTCAAATTTCTAAATTTTACTTAAATTCCCCAATTTTGCCTAGTGTATATGCAAATCACATGGCCTTAGGAGGCCATTGCAGGATTTTACAAAGTATGATTCACACCTTCAATTCATTTGAAAATTCTCCCACACTTACCTAACTTGGTCTTCTACATGGAAAAAATAACCTTGAATTTTGCATAGAGCAAAAATTTTGATGCAGGAGAGGTCAAAGGCTTCTAAAAGTTTTGGGCAGCAAGGATTTTTTTTTTTTTTTTTTTTTTTTTTTCACTTTAGATGTCAATGTCTCACTCCTCATCAAGAATGAACTGATTTTTTTACCACAAGTACCTCCCATAGTCTAGGGCAAGATCTTACAGTTGGTTTTCAAAAAAACTTTTTTTCCTACCTTTCTACTCATTCTCCTAAAGTGACAGTTTTTAGTGACTTTCACATAAGAAAGGGTTTGGTCCTTTAGGGATTATAAAAAATTGGGTGAAGAAATGAGCTCAATTGCCCTATTCATCTCAAAGAAAAGTACTCCCTTTGTCCCTTTATAAAGCTCCAAAAAACTTCTTTATAAGGGATTAACTATATTTCTAGTCACTATGCTAGTGACAAATGCATTCTAGAATCAATATACCACCTACCAAATATCTGCAAAATCTCAAGTTTTTATGTTGTTTAGACACCCAAATTCCATGCAAAAAGTATCAAATTCGTGCATAGTTTGCGAAGGCTGCTGGCTCCTCATTATTTTAGTCTTTGTACAAGTGACACATGCATTCTAGAATCAATATACCATCTACCAAATGTGTGTAAAATCTCCACCTTTGATGTTACCGTTTGGGCACCCAAATCCCATGCAAAAAGTACCATATTTGTACATATTGCTAGCTCCTCATTATTGGTGATTTAAAGATTAGTATGGTACCTCATATGGAAAGGCCAAGCTTGTTAGGAGAGGATTGCTCTTTAATTGCTTAACTTGCCTCCATGAGATCATGGGACATGACATCCGCTTTCTTAGCAATTGAAATTAGCAAAAGGGAGCTTTTAGTGGGACAAGAACTATGCCTAATTTGGAGCTTTATGTTGGGACAAAGGGAGTAATAGGGTTTTAAAGCTTGGTATGTTATGCAAGTGGACTTTTTTTTCCATCCATGAAACTTTAAACCCTAAAATTCTTTTGTGTTTAAAGGCCCAAAACTACTTCAAAAACTAGTCCCCGAACAAGGGTTAAAATCTTCATTGAAACTTATTTTTTAACAAATCCAACCATAGGGTCCTTTGGTTGACTTGCACAAGTACATTGTCCCAAAATTTCAGAATGAATATCCCCACCAATTGCAAGATCAATGTGCCTAAACTTCAAAATGTAGGTTTTTCTAGTCCTTCCAAAAGGTGAAGTTTTGATTTTCAAACTTTTTAGATAAAAACACATATGTTGTATTTCTTGTGCAATTTTTGCAATATGTTGGATAATGGGTTGAAAGCATATATAAAAAAATTTAACCAAAAAAAAATTGGATTCATTTTTACAAAAAATTGTAAAATGAAAGGTAGTGATGAATGAAAGATATAACTAATATGCTAATAAGTTTTGGAAGAATTTGAAAATTGTTAATCCCAATGGTGAGAATGCTTTAATAGGCAATTAGTAACTTCACTAGTAGAAAAACATGTTCAATTCAATTAAATTTGTGTTCAATTTCACGTTCAAATGACGATTTACGTTGCCCGATTGTCTTGGACCGGGGCTGAACATTATTTCAGTTGTTATATATCACTGTAAATAAACAATAACGTGTTTAGAACGCGTACGTTCAGTATGTTTATGTTTAGAACGTTATCCTCAGCGCGTGCATGTTGCATGTCTCTAGTGGAATGCGTTAATACACGTGTCGTATGTAAGTGTTGTAATTTCTATCTGTGTAACAAAACTCTGAGCAGATGCGGAATATTTCATTTCATCTTCATTGCACCAATCGTTCCACAACCATGGCGTATTGCTTGTAGGTAACTTGGAAACTCCTCTGTACATCACTTGAATTTTTAACCGCTTATGCTATACCTTCGTCCTGTTTTCCGATGCATGGACGGCTCCAATGAAAAAGGATTTTTTCAAGGTGGTCATGCACAAGTTTATAGTAATTTTTTTGCCATATTTGGTACGCAAAGAAATTCACTATCGACAATCCATGGACGGACTCCTGTATTGTTACAATGAACTATGGAAATTTCCCTACACGAATTTATGTCATACACAACGTCATACTTGTCAAGAGCAATTTATTTTGACCTACAAACCTTTCTTATTATATTGGTAGTTCTTGTCATTTTACAATGTTACATTTTAAACATCATGTACTTGTAGAATATAGAACAAAATGGCAAATTCCGGAATTGGGCATAGCTCAAATGTCTTGAACACAACAGCCACACGTTTCACAAATGCTGGAATATAACATTTATGATGTTGAACTGACTACAATCTTCATACCTTATTTTTGGTTATCAATTTTCTCAAATGCACGGCCGCTTATGATTTCTAGTTCACTTATCCTTAAAGAACATATTAGTTGCCCTCTCACATGTTTATCACGATTTGTCCAATAATTGACGTATTACATTTTGGAGATTTGGTCTTTTTGTAGAAGGTAAGCTTGAGGTACAACATTGTCATGTGTCTGTCAACTTAAATCCCAATACACTCATCATACATCTACAAAGCCACGTCAAAGCTTCCTCTCCTTAATTGTTTCTCAGCCATTTCCCTTACTTTGCCTCAAAGCTCCATTGATTCTGGTGACTACCAAACCCAATCTTCAAATTTCAAAGTTCAATATCCCATTTGCATCGCCTGCTTCACGATTTCAATTTTTGAAGTTGTATATGCTCCCATTGTAACATGTGTTGAAGTAGTGATTTCATCATCATTGTTCCATTATCCAACATCAAACTTGCACCGTTGCTCCACCGGTACAAACCCCACTAACCCTAACATTGCATATTCACTAACTACCTCATCAATATGTCTCTACTAGCTACCAAATAAGTGCACATTTTTAAATCACATTTCCTTGCATTAGCAATTTAATGCATGTTTACAAAATTTCAATTCTACCAATTGCATTTCACATGACTCTAACCATGGGTCAGAATGGACCACATGAAGAGCCTCGCCCTTATGTCAATATGTATGACTCGTTCCCACAACTTCCAAATGAAGAGTGAAAACATGCCCTCCCTTTCCCTGTCAATCCAAAACATCCCTCCATACACACCATGCAGTAACATCTTGTAATACATGCGATATTCTCAACGTTAACGATAACACTCATTGTCATTCTTAATTTGATTTACATATGTGAAGTAGCAATTCTGTTACGAAATTATCACTTGATACGTAAAAAACTTCATATCATTGTACACTATATCCTCCTTCTTGCCATTTCCGTCTCATATGTCAACACTTTAACGCTCTAGGCATTGCTAAGTAACTCTAAGGCCCTCAAAATCTTCATCCCTACTTGGTACAAGCATTTCAAGATGTGGTCTTGCATATTTTGAGTCCCCTCGTTTTCCTCTTACATTTGTTCCACATACCACCTTTCAATCAGCCCCACTTGCTTGACTCTTCTGTACATCATCTGAAAAGAAACCTGCTGGAACTAGGTTGGAAAAGCAAATGACAGTTCCTCCAAAGGTTTTGAAGCACTAAAATTTGCTAGCGTGAATCCATACCTGTCCCTAATGACATTAGCGCTTCCTGCACCTTTTGCGGATTGCACCCAAAATCATACTAGCACAATGCAACAATGAGTACGGTAGTCCAATTCTAGTATTTCTTGAATTTTACCTATGAATTCTAAGCTCTCCCAGTACTGATCCGAATGGGCACGTCCTCTTTGTTTCTAATGAAGCATTGACGCAGTGACTCCACTATCGCATGTCACTTTCTCTGCTTCCGCGCTTTGAACGCGCAAATGCATGCCATGAGCATACATTGTCCTATAACTTGTGCCTACTCTCTCTGGGAGTTTGATACTCTCCAAAAGATCTTCCCAATTATCACCGTCTCCCTCCTCACCATTCTCAATTTTTGTTTGCAGCTAATCATCAAAGTTAGGCATCCTTTGACATGAATCCGGATATAATACAATAGCATTCCTGCCATGAATGCTTCGGAAATGGTTGGCATGTTTGCTAAGCACGGCCATCCTTTCTTATACCGCTACAATATACCTCTTGTTCAAACATTCACATAACATTGTATCATTATTTGTGTATCACTGTCACTATTACTATCATCCAGACTATTCCAATTAAAACGCACGGACCTACTTACATTGGCCAACAGAGGAGGCTACTCATGTGCCTAAGAACTTTAAAGTTATGAAGGGAACAATCGTGGTTAATGGCAACCTCCTCGTGCGCTCTGTTACAATTCAATGTACCTATGTAACACCCTTTGACTATTTTTTGAATATCCAATATTTGTACATATTTTTCTTATCTCCTCAAGCATAAGTTCTTCATTGTTACAATAAGGACAAAAAACACAAGTTACTTACTCTCTCCATGACTCCAACTTCTCCGAATTTGAAATCACAAAACTGTGTGCCCAACACAAGAATTTGTCAGACATAGGGCGTTTCAGACCATTTCTTTTCACTTCCTTGTCATTCATCCGTTGTTCCTCTTTGTCATCCTAGATGCGTTGATTTGTACCTTCAAATCTCTGTAAATATTTGGTACAATATCCAAGTGTCTCTAACATGGCATACCCCTCAGCCATGCTAGCTTCAGGTCTCGCATATGTTCTCACATAATCTTTCAAAGTCTTCATGTACCTCTCCATGGGGTACATCCATTGGCAATGGACTAGGCCACATAGGTACATCTCTTCAACTAAATGAATTGTCAAATGAGTCATTACATCCATGAAAGAAGGAGGAAATACTTTCTCTAACAAGCAAAGGGTGTCAGATGCGTCATTCATATCTGCTTCAATGTCCATAACTATGATCTCTCTTTTGCAGATTCGTTGAAAAACTCTCCTCAATTTCATGATAGCCTGTCGGACGTCTTCAGTAAGAACGTTCCACAAAGCTAATGGGAGCAACTACACATACAAAGAACATTGGGAGACTGTCATATGCAACCTTCATAACACCATTTCATTAGTCCCTATCCAAAATCAGATGTATAAAACTATACACAATTGTGAAAGCCTGAATCTTAGCAAATGACAATGCTACATCTACAAATTTTGACAATTCTCATGGAGATACAGTAGTCCACCTACAAGAACTACTAATACATGTCTAACAATGTCATCACATTACAAAGGAGAATTTGGATACATACCTGCTGAATCATGACATGATAGTCATGTAACTTCATATAACGTAGCTTCCCTTCCTTTATAAATTTATGTACAGCTCCAACATAATTTGAGGGAGTCCTCAAAGATTTTAGAGTAACCATAATTGAGTTCTTCTCCTGATTCTTCAAGATGTAAGGAGCATTTGGCAAAGTCACCTGCCCAATATCAGTTTCACTTGTACTTATCTACAGATCTTGCCGTATGCACAAGCTCTCCATGTCTTGGCGACTCCCTACTGAATCTTTCATTTCCATAATGGTTTTCATTACATTCTCAGCAACATTCTTCTCACAATGCATAGGATTGAGTAAATGTTTTATCAATAAACTCTACATTGCATTAACATTTAAAACCAAGGTCAGACTGTATATTCTTCATAACATCACACAATCTGAGCGTTTCTTGGGTCTTTCAGAACCATCTTCCACTTAAAAAATCACATGTACATGACAAATCTCATAATTTCTTGTTGCAATCACACCAACAGAGAAGTATTCAAGTGTGCGTTTTGACAGACCCCTATGCTGTAACAATGTTCCTTCTTTGGGAAGGGAAATGCCAAGTGCTTTGACATTCTAAAAAATGTCCTACTAGGACGTTGTCTTACTCATCCTCATTATTAAAGATCCCACAGAAACATGACTACATACATATGACACGGCATGCATGTATCGTACTTATACACAGCAATGTACTGAAGAATAGTTTACATAGTCACAAACAATAGAATTATGATAAATACTATCCTATGCACATACTCATCTTCTGATTTCATATCCACAATAAAGAATAAGATGCACTTACGTGCATCTTTCCAAACAATAACCACTGGTAACCCATACTATAAGTTCAGATTACTCATTTTCAATTTTCATACAATCACCATTTCAGTTGATTGTAATAATGTAAACTTCAACAAAATTGCATTACATATTACCAATCAACTACTACGTCCATAAACCCTATTCAGTTAACTATTATATAGTTCAATAGTAAGCTTTGAAGTTTTGGTTAAAATATAAAATTCTAGCCCTCTCATCTGATTACTCACTCTACCAAAGCACTGTGTACAGCGTAAATGTAACGACAGGAGAAAACGCAAACTACACAATTCTCATTGGTGACTAGATATAGATGCTCCTAACCATGTTTGTATTGATTAGAACCAGAAATTTGACACATTTGAATTCAAATGTCTTTCAATCTTACCTCCCAATAAGGCAAATCATGTAATGCAGATCGACGCTTGACTTCGTGCTCATGCACTAGATCATTTTCTGCACCACGCCTTTCTCCCCTTGCAATGAATGTCTCACGTTCTTTGCCGTAGTTTTTCATTTCAATTCCATTTATCCTTCTGGGAGCAATTCTGCCTTCCACCTGTCCATTAAAATCAAGGTTTGCACGATATGGGTGGGAACTTCAGGTCCATCTCCTATTGCCTGAGTATATCATCTTCCTTCCTTTTGCAGGCCGTTGGGTATCCAAGTTATTCCCTGATGCAGCGCATCTAGCGTCCGTTTCCGGACCACACACTGTGCACGCTTTGTACCCATGGGTACATAAACCAAAAATCAAACCATAAGCTGGATAATCTAATATTGTCCACAGAAGAATAGACCTCAGCGTGAAGTATCTTGAACCAGCTGGTTTTGAAAAATCTTGTGCTATCACTCCCCTCCATAGCCTCCATAATTCCTTTATTAAAGGACTAATGAAAACATCTATATTTTCATTAGTTGGTGACAATTTGCAAGAAATTAGTATACTCAGCTGAATGAAGAATTTTTTGGTAACTAGGTATGGTGGGAGATTGTAAATAATAATTAAAATGGGCCAAGTGGAATGACTTGTACTACTGTGGGAGAAAGGGTTGACACCATCTAGTGACAACCCAAATCTAAGGTTCCTAGCCTCTACTCCAAAACTAGGGTCAATCTCCTCGTGCACATGCCTCCAAGCTGGATTATCCAAAATAGACTTCATTACAGAAGTGTCAATGTTGGAATTATCTGAGTGGAAACGCAGCAACGTAGCTATAGCTGGTGAACAATACATGCGGATCAATCGTGGGATTAGAGGAAAATGACAAATTACTCTTGCAAGAACAACATCTAACCCTTCAATGTACCTAGACTTTCTACAACCAATATTTGGAAATTGCTGTAGATTCTCCTTGTCACCATGGAAAAGCACACAGCCATCAAGGCAAGCGTGAATGACATCATAGTTAAGTCCCAATTTTTTTTATTATTTTTCTGGCCTCATAGTGACTTCTAGGAAGACGATTATTCGATGGCAACAATACCTTTGACATATACTTGAACAATTCATCAACAAAAGTATTGCTCACACCGTGGATAACTGCCATGTTGATCAAGACAATAGTAGCTGAAATGATGCTCACTTTCATGCCTTTGTAGATTGGTTGCGTGGCTTCCTCGTACAGTGAGTCCATTCTGTTATTTCCATCTTCTATTCCTTAGTCCTCTGCATCTTTGGTTTGCATGCCATCGCTATCCTTCCACAACCGGTCCCCGACGTCAAGTGCATCAAATAGCTGCTGTTGGACGTTGTAAAACGGATCTAACTGCTCAGCGTATTCACTTCGAAGATGTGAGTTGTCAAAAACATTGGTGTCCGGTATTTCTTCACCCGATGCATCCACCCAGATATCCTCATTTGAGTATCCACACTGTGGATCCCCTCCTAGCATTGATCGCATCAAGTAAGGATCCCTTCCGTTTGTTTGCAAATGCTCACAAATAGACTTTGGAGTGTATTGTTTGCCACCATGGCATTGTTTGCATGGGCATTGATAGGATGCAAGTCCATGAGATTTTGCCATCCTCTGCTCGGTTTCCAATATCAAGTCCTCTTTGGAGACATGTATAGCATCCCCCCCCCCCGGCATATTTGAATTGTTGTACTACACAAGACACAAAATATCATTCAAATTAGATTTCCATTTAGGATTCTTCTTTTGCACATTCAACTAATAACACGAAACACATGTGCTATGAAATTTCACTTTGACATTCCAATAGAACATACTAAGATATAACTGCACTAAGTTTGACAATTTTTGGAATATGTGTTAGTGCTTGCAATATTTGTCTTGCATAGTGAATTAGAAATGGGGAAGAAGGGCCTCTGTAGAAGAATACAAATAAACATCGACAATTTCATTTTACATTGTAATAATTTCAAGAACATACATGCAATACCATATTTTTGAAAATGGACTTCCCTTAAAGGACTAACCGTATCATTGTTTTTAAAAATGAAAATGGAATATATGAATCTTATGTGCCTCAACAATCATTTAGTGCAGAGACATTGTTTTCTCCCACACTCCCATTTTTGTAATTTTAATACTATTTCTTCAAGCATGACCTTTGATTATGACATACATTTTAAAATTTTGGCATTGATTTGCCAATTCTATCTACACATATTATGCAATAGGAATTCATCTTACATCAAGCAGACCGAACATACTTTGTACATGTTCATTTTTTATATAAGGATGTCCTATTTTTTCAATGTCAGTTTTGACATTGAATTCTTTGGACTCACCTCAATCTATAATACAACATGCACTAAGATCATAAAATATCTCTCATGTGACTATATGAATTCCATCATACGTAATTCACGTAAAAATTTTGTTAGTGTTCTCTGACATAATAGGTTTCAAGTTATCTTCAATTCTATATTTCTTGTGGTTTATTATTTTTTTAAAGTGGGTTTCCTTGTCAATTGATTGTACTGTAATTTGACTTCCATGTCCTTACAATCACAAAATTCATTGTTTACATAACAGCATAAATCATATAAAATTACGGAGGACCAACAATTGCAATGAACAACTATTTCAGTTCTTGAATTGATAGATACATAGGAATGCAAATCTCTGAACGTCTTACAACAGTATTTTGTGGAATGTTCACATAGAATTTCAGAGTATCTATCTAGGATCAAACTTTAAGCATAGAAAGTAATTGAAAATATGAACTTTTAAATACCCTCCATAGATATGGCTTAGTAAAAACAATCAAGTACGATGTGAATGCTACATTACAAGAGTAACAGTCACACATGAGAAACACATACTTAAACAACAAATTATAAAATTTTATTCAAACAGTTTCAAAGTCACTTGGTTGTCTGGACTCAAGAATATGTGTCTTTACCTATATACTTCACATTTCATATTCCATACCTTATTCACACTTGCAGGTGGTAATTGTCATGAGAATAAAATAATGTGGAAGAATGATTATATAAGAATAGTATTTTGTCTTTATCTAAGTTAGGTTCCACATGAAATGAGATACATATGAAATGTATGTTCAATAGCATGATCCCGTTGCTCATAGGAAAAAGACATGCTTCTTAGTTATAACATACTCAGATCAGTTGAGGGAAGACCGAGTACGACCCCACCAAATATAGAAATTGACATGATATTTAAGACTTATCTAAATGCTCTTAAGATTCATTGACACGTGTCTATAACACGTCCTGTAAGGAATGATTACCTACGAAGAACTCTTACTGCAGATTTTACTCTTTGTAATCGTGATCTTCGAGTGTCATTGCTTAACTATTATATTACAATTACTGACCGCCAAAGATGAACTCCGCCATGAATGTAGATAACGCAGACGATCACGTCAGTGAGTATGAGTGACTGAAGAACCATAGAAAGAGAAGCCTACGTGATGCTGTGCAGAAGAACTTACTTGCAGTTGGTTTTGTTGAGGCCGCCGCGCTTGGATCTCTTTTCTTTGGTGGAACAAACTGTGGCTTTGTCATAACCAAGAAGACGTCGCGACGGGGACAAATACGAGTTGCACGTGAACTGGACCCAAACTTAGTTGCAATTTGCAGGACAAGGCATAACAAACCAGCGACAATTGCAAAGTATATCGAAGAGCATACGACACCAAAACCTCATTGTCGGACTCAAGTTACTTTGATTGCTTATACAACGGATCATTATAGGGTACTGTTGGTATTGTGGAGTTTCCATTTTCTATTTTGAAGTGCTTCAGTGCAAGGAAAAAAATGTGTCCGTTGTTGTTAGTTTGTTATTGTTTGTTTTGTCTATGTTTCTTTTGCGCTGTTGCAAATATCTCTCTAACTTCATTGGCTATGGAAGAACTAGGACGTCCAAAATAAGAATAATGACCATAAAGTGATTTTTCCCATGTTTAGAAACCTCGAATCTTGGTGTGGGAGTTCCTTTTTTGTTAATGTTTGTGATGAAAAGAATTACGGTTTAGAATAGAATAGGCAAAAAGTAAGACCGACGGACACTTTGTTACTTCGACAGTTAATTTCTATGGCAAAAAGGTATGATAGCTGTACAATTGTATTTTTAGAGTGCGTGCAGAAGTCTTTGTGAAGTTGTATCTGTTGTTACAAAGCATACACTGAAGCGGCTAACATTGTAGCGGAGAGCGTGGTTGAGGAACGCAACCCTAACAAATTTCTATGCCGTGAGTCGTTATGCAAAGACAATTGATTACTCAGAGTATGGCATTTGATGGCTAAACTTTTCCTTAGCATTTCCCCCCTAGAAGTTTCCTATCTTCTTGATAATTCAAACATAGCCCTCTTCCATACACTGTGCACTCATTTGGAACTAAGTGTTATGTTTTCCAGATATTCTGAACCCTTTTTTTTTTGGATATGTATTAACACTACTTATGAACTACATTATGTAGTGTATGAGCAAAACAAAGTGTGCTTCACTTTGAGAACATAATAGATTGAATAGGACTTCTGGATTGGTAAAAATGAGGTGTTCTAGTTACACTGGGTTTAGAATGGTTTGAAAATTATATTAGTTTATCATACATTGCATTGGATAATTGACTAAAATAATTTGGCATAACAATGCTTGTTGCACTTTACTTTGCAACTTGCTGTCATATAGCCAAGATGAAAGATTTGAATTTAGAATTGTGTCTTGGTTTAAAATTACAACTGAAATTAATTCCTCTACGCAATTATTAGTATTTTATTTTTTGTTCTGTGACATTTGTACAACAAGTCACGGAAAGTTTTGTCAACTGACCACAAAGACCTTCTCAGGCAAAGAAAAAGCACTCCAAATCTGCTTCAACATTGAAGTAAGGTTAGAATTCAAAAGAAATTAATGAAGGTAGCCAACAAGGTGTACTTCATGATGTGGACACGAAGGACACAACTGGGAGGGGGAAATCCGCTGATCAAGAAATGCGGCCCCAATTACAAGCGGAGGATACTGCAGAAATGGCAGACACAGGTCCGTACCATGGCTACGATGGTCGTCCATGGCCTATGGAGGGAGGATACGTCAAAAGGAGCGGAATTAGGAGACCGCCAAACCACTAGATAGAGAATTACAATGCAAGGTATGGTCCATCTCTCCCTGACCCATATGCCTCTGCATATCAACTACCATGGTCTATTCTACCGTATGAGGAAGGCGTGCTTACGAGAATCGTCCAGGCAGTTACAAGAATCAAGGCAGATACTTCAGGAGCAGACCACCTTACATCGACCAAAGAGGTACAACATTCATGTACATTATGTTATGATTGCTGTGATTGAGATGCTGAATTTATTGTCATCTCTGAACTTAAACAAGAAATGGTGTTTAACAGTTGCACTTACTATGTATATAATGTCATCTCTCAAGTCATGAATTATTTATAGTAATGTGTGGCAGAAAGGAATAATGATACGCGATAAGCACTAGGAAGTAGAAAGGACAAATTGAAATTCCCTGAATCAGTTGCGTGTAGCAAAGTTGGGGCTAAAACATTTAGTGTTCCTTACAATTGCTTTGTAATTTAAATATGTAGTCAAGAGCGAAGAGCACTGCAAATAGTTTTTTCACTAGTCACAGATAGACTTGTTCCTTTCAATTTAGCATGCCAATGGAGTATCATGAGATTTGAGATGCCGAGGTCGTATTGATAATGTACTCTCATGCTGTCAAAGAATTTGAAGTGTGTATGTGAGGTGAACCTCTTGAAATCTAAGAAGAGATTGAACTTAAAATATTGAAGTGCATTCCTCAATGAACATAACTACAATGTTATGTTCAAGACATGGCTCTATGTGGATTTTATTTAGGAAAAAACATTGACAAAAATCATGTAAACATAGTTTTCAATAACAAATTGTGAGTAGTATATGTTTGGAATTGGTTAAATTTTATGTAATACATCAAACTTAAAAGGTCCGTTACGGCTAGAGGAATGTCAAAGCCTGTCGGTACAGATCCTGCCGCAAACAACATTTATTCAGTAATTACAATTCCAAGGTTTAACGTCATCATTGTTAACGTAATGCACACCTTCTGTTACAATACAAGATCAAGAGTCGACATTCCTTTCTTATTTTGAGATCATAACCTAATGTAGAAACAAACACTAAGAGACGCAAATGTGACATTGAAAGTATTCCATTGTATTAAGCAAAATGTCAAGTGAGGAACAAACCTCCTCACTTGGTTTAAGAAGGAAAGAGGAAGGGTAACCAACCTCTAACCAACGTAACCGTCATTACAAACTAGTTCGTAACATTATTCCCCTTCTTAGGTAGAGTTTTCTTATGGTTCGATGCCGGCGCCCCATGGTGCTTCTTATGAAACTTTGCCATCGCTAGTGGTGCATTCTCTAAATTTGCCGCCGGCTCCCAAGAATTCTCTTTTAGTCTATAGTCCTCCCAAGAGACTAAATATTGCAATCTTCTTCCCCGACCAAAAATCCGTGAATTAAGAAATTTGTGGACTTCCCATTTAACATCTCCATCAGGAGTGGTAATCGATGGGGGTGGTAATTGGCGTCGTCCCGGAATGGAATCATGACGATACTTTTCAAGCAAGGAGATATGAAACACATCATGAATCTGCAATGTTTTTGGTAATTGTAAGCAATAAATAATATTGGAGAGTTTAGCAATTACTGTAAATGGTCCCAAAAACTTTGAGGTCAGTTTTTGAGACGGCTCCGTTGTTGTTATATTATTGTGCCGAAGAAAAACCTTGTCGCCTATTTGAAATGTTGGTTGTAATTGTACCCCGTGATCATAGTTGCGTTTGGCGTCCTCCCCTGTAATTTTTATCATGACTTTAAGTTCTTTGTGAACTTGTTGTAAGTGTTGCACTCAGTCTTCCGCCGCAGGCACTGTAGATGTAGTTGGTGTAGAAACCAAAAATGCCAGATGATAACCATAAATGGCATAGAAAGGAGAAAACCCTGTTGCAGAATGATTTGCGTTGTTATACGCAAATTCCGCTATTGAGAGGAGATCGGCCCAATCATATTGCCGGGCTGTAGTGAAAGTTCAAAGAAATTGCTCAAGCACTTGATTTACCCTTTCGGTTTGTCCGTCCGCATGAAGATGAAAAGCCGTGGTTGGAGATGGCCGAATTCTAAAGAGTTTGCAAAGTCTTCTCATGAATTTAGAGACAAAAACTGGCTCACGATCCAAAATTACCTCCTCCGGTATGCCATGAAGCTTCCAAATATTATGTAGATATAATGAAGTAGTCTCGTTGGAGGTAACCGTTTCCTTTGTAGGAATAAAGTAGCCTAGTTTTGTGTTTTTATCAACCACCACCACGATAGAGTCATATCCATTGCTATTTGGTAATTTTACTATAAAATCGGTAGAAATTCTTTTCTACGGTGCATGACCGGCCGGAATGGGTTGCATTAGTCCATATTTAGGATGGTGAGTTGATTTTGACCGTTGACACAAGTCACATCCTTCAACATACCGGTAAATATAGCGGCGTAATGTGGGCCAATGAAAAATTCGGCTAACCAAATCCAAAGTTTTAGCTCTCCTTGGTGTCTCGCGGCTGGTGCATCATGCCGAGATCGCAAAATTTGTCGCTTGAGTTCTTCATCGTCTGGTACATATATCAAGTCTTTAAAGCGAAGGATTCCATCATCCAACGTGTATCTTTGAAGTTGTCGGCGTATATCTCGGAGTGGTTGCTTGGAATTGTTTTTGAAAAATGACAATACTGGTTATAGTGTGGCATCCTCTTGCAACGCTGTCTTAAGTCGTTCTATAATCTGTACATCTGCCCATACTGGTTCATGAGACTCAAGCGCAGCCAATCGCAGTAAGGGTCAATTCTCTTTATTTTGTCACTCGGTGACATCTATTTGTCTAGAAAGAGTGTCTGCCTTTCTATTTAGCGGTCCCGCCCGGTGGTGGATAGGAATTCAGACCATCAAGTTTGGCGTCGGTTTAACTGTTTTGTAGTAAGAAAATACTCCAAATTTTTGTGGTTCGAGAATATCTGGGTTTGATGCGGTGATCCTTCCAAATATACCCGCCAGTCTTGAAACGCCAAAATTATACTTGAGAGCTCCTTATCATAGATATCATAGTTTTGTTCTGCTAGAGACATCTTTGAACTACGGAACGCACAAGGGTGGAGATGCCCATCATCCCCGTGCTGCAAAAAAATAGCTCCTGTTGCCACATCGAATGCGTCCGCCTCTACAATGAAGGGTCGTTCAAAATTGAGGTGGAGCAATACCGGTGCTTGGAAAAATCTTGATTAAAGTTCCATAAAAGCCCGGTCTACTTTTATGGTCCATTCAAATTTTTTATCCTTTTTTGTCAACATGATAAGGGGAACGGCAACCCTAGAATAATCACATATAAAATGCCGATAAAAATTGGCAAAGCCAAAAAATGCTTGCACTTCCTTCACGGTTTTTGGTGTGGGCGAATCCTTAATGATTTGAACCTTGTCCTGGCACATTTCCAACCCTTTAGCAGACATCGCCATTCCTAAAAACTCAATGGATGGACAATGAAATTGACACTTTGATTCCTTAGCATAAAGTCCATATTTTTCCAATCGTTGAAAAACTTCGCGCACGACTTGTACATGTTCTTCCAGATCTTTTGAAAAAATGAAGATGTCGTCTAAATATATTACTATGGAAATGTCCAATAGATCTCCAAAGATCTCTTGCATGTAAGATTGAAATTGGGCAGGCGCATTGGTTAATCCAAAAGGCATCACTAAATACTCGAACAACCAATACCGTGTTTTGAATGCCGTTTTGAACTCATGTCCCAATGCCATCCGCACTCGAAGGTACGCCTGTCTTATATCCAGCTTAGTAAAAATCTTTGCTCCCACCAACTGGTCTGTGAGCTCCAAAATAAGGGGTAACGGGTAGCGATTTCGGATTGTGACATTATTCAAATTTCAATAATCCACGCAAACTCTGATGGAACCATCTTTCTTCTTGGCAAATACAATTGGTGCTGATATTGGGGATTTGGACTGTCGAATCCATCCATTTTCCAAATTTTCCTCTAAATACTTGCAAAGCTCTTCTAATTCCGCCGATGACATAGGTCGGAGACCAGTATTTTGTGGCTCCTGGCCCTGTTTGAATTCAATTCTCATGTCTGCCACGCCGTATTTTGGCAACTTATTTGATGCCTGCTCATTAAAAACTCCACTTAAGTCGCGATATTCCTCTGGAATTGAAGAACTCTTTGTACTAGAAAAACTCACTTTGGAAATATCGAGTGCATAAATCTCCGCATCTTTCGCTGAAAAACAAAAAGCGGCCACTGACACAAAGGAATGCGTTGGGGCAATTAAGTTTTTTATAACGGGCCCGGTATCTTTCATTGGCTTACCGGACCTTGTACCCCTAAGCCCCTTACCGGCCCCTGCACCCGATATCCTTATGCCGGATGCCGAGGAAGATACCGGAGCGGGGGTGCCCTCCGTCGCCAGCCCGCAGCCTGTAGCCGGCATCAGATTGCCGGGTGGCGGGGCGGAACTCACTACCTGGACCCACCCAGCAAATCCCGGCAGTTCCGGCAGGACCGCAGCGCCAGCGCCTTAGCTGCCTACATATCCCAACATGCCCGCAGCGCCAACGCGCAGGCTGTCTGCGGGCCCTGACAAGCCTGTAGCGCCGACGCGCAGGCTATTTGCGAGTCTTGACAAGCCCGCAACACCTGCAAAGCCCGCGGCACCTCCTCCTTTGCTAATTTCTTTTTTGATTCTTCCTTCGTGAACCTTGCTTTGTAAATACAGTGCACTCGCGATAATCTCACCATCCGTTGACCATTGCCAAGCATCATTCCCAACTCTGGAATGGAGGCTCATTATTTCAAGCATTGTACAATTCGCTCCACAATACACTGAGTTGAACATTACACTCATTTGTGACCAACAAATAGTTGGGTTGTGACGAATCAACCAAGGGATGTCCAAAATAAATGGGTATCTTCCTGTGTTGGTGATATCCGCCACCAACTTCTCACAATGACTCCCAATTACAAGTTCAACCACCGCTTCATGTGTAATAAGTCTGGAATTAATCATTCGGCCATCAATCACCCGGATTTCTCTTGGTGCTCCCTCGAGTTTTAGAATTGCATTGCACTCCTCTACAAACCTAGGATGCATGAAGATTTCTGGAGCTCCTGAGTCCACTAGGGTGGAGGCCGCCATGGAGTTGATTGTGGCATCCAAAATTACATGGGCCTCCGGATCTAAGGTAGCCCGTAGAGACAATGGAGTCAATACATTTCTTGGATCCTGGTGGATCACTAGAGATTCTTTCTATTGCAAACCTTGCTCATGATCAAGCTCATTATCACTTCGTTTTGTGCTCGTGTTTTGCTTCAAGATTGTAGCCGCCGCCATCTGGACAATGCCCGAGTACTGAATCCTTCCACTCAGTTCCGGGCTTCCTCTTTTCTCGAGGCTATTTTTCCATCTTCATGGTAGCCGAAATTGAAAGTGGCCTAGAGGGATTTGTGGGGCACTTAGCTCTGATATGTCCTAGTTTGCCGCAACCCCAACATCGCTTTTGGTGTTGATACTCTAGCCGTTCCGCTGCCATTTTTACCAAAGCTTACGTAGCTTGAGTCGCGCCAAGCTCCATAGGCACTGGGCCCAAATTTGCTTGAGATCTCGCACTTGGATCACGGAAAGGAGCGGTTGGAACTCTAACATTTTGGGAATTAGATTATACCCGCCAATTTTGCCGTCGACCCCATAGCCTCTCATCAATCCGGAATACCATTGCCATCTAATCTTGAAGTCTTTGTGGTTGAGTCTCTGCAGTGGCTATAGAATCCAAGATCTCATCTTTGAGTCCTCCTCGAAACCGAGCCACCAAGGTAGCTTCATTCCATTTGACTTGAGCAGCATATTCATTAAACGTAGAAATATGATGCCGCCAAACCGGTTTGCCTAAGCCGACCTAAACGGTCTTCTGCGTTACCTTGTCTATCCAAGTCACCGTAAATCCCAATAATAGATTTTTGGAAAGCATCACAGTCTGTCAACAGCTCATGATCACGTCCTTCATCAAGGGCTTGCAAAAGTGGCATCGCCCAATTTTGTGCAGCCCCTGTCATATATGAAAGAGCATAAGCGACTTTATCGGTATCAGTATTATAAGTGCGTGGCTTACCTCGGAATACCAAACGCAATTGTGCAAGCCACCGGTACACCTCGTTACCCTTCTTTTCGGAAAACTTATCCGGTTCCGCTACTTCTGATTCCTTAATATGAAATCCATCACCTCAAGGCTCTTCCATTCTTCTTGGTGCTTGCCCTTCTTCCCCGGATGTGGATGATGCTACCAGTCCTGGCCCCAACGTCGCACACTCTGAAAGTTCTTGCACCAAGTGAGGGATTGCCGCTTGAAACACATTTTGAATTTGTTGTTGTATGAATGAGGCCATCTCCGACCCCACCCCTTCCGGCATTGTAAGCCCTCGCAAATCTCCGGCTACGTGCTCACGATCCATGGTAGCTCAACCTAACTTCACAACATGACTTTTCCAACCTTCTTCACCCACCACAATCTTGCCATTGTAGACAAGCATTGTTGAAACTTGCAACATGATTTACTTGATGCAAGTATTTCCTAATCTTAATCTTATTTCACTTATGCCTCTACTCTTCTTTCCTTCCTAATCACTATCAATTAATTGGCCGTTATCTTACCTACCAACTACGGTGAATGCATCAAAACCTAAAATCACCTCTTCGATAGAACCAACAAACAATCCCAAGAACGCATTGAAACGTTGAGTAGAACATGCCAAAATTTTAGAAAAAGAAAACCGTACAAATTGTTTGCTATTCCTACCACCATAGAAAATTTGCAAAAACTCTCGAGCCTATATACTTCACAATAATTTCCCAAAAGGCAACATCTCACATTTGTCAAAACCAAATACATCCCTACCCGGTTGCTTCCTCATTCGAATGTGGATTCTCAAGGACTTGACATTATGTTACGATACAAAATCAAGAGTCAACATTCCTTTCCTATTTTGAGATCATAACCTAATGTAGAAATAAACACGAAGAGATGCAAAGGTGACATTGAAAGTATTCCATTGTATTAAGCAAAATGTCAAGTGAAGAACAAACCTCCTCATTTAGTTTAAGAAGGAAAGAAGAAGGGTAACCAACCTCTAACCAACGTAACCGTCATTACGAACTAGTTCGTAACACCTTCATAGTACAAGAATAGAATATTGCTCAACATTATACCGGTTCTAATATCCAAGTTTTTCTAAGTTTGCTTACATTTCAATGATTGTAACACCTTTTTGTCACTTGTCTCAATTGAACTGTGGTATCTCACATCGTTGGACCCCTTCGATTCATTAACAATGTAGGAAGAACCCAACGTAGAGCAGGAGCAAAAGTCAAAAACATATTTTTTTGAGCAGTATGATTTAGGGCTCCATCAATATTTGGAAGATTTGGTTTTTTTGCACATGGAGCACATAGGTAAGTTTGAGTTAGGTCACTTTTGTTTTGTGGACTTCATGACTGCAACTCTGGACAATGATTATCACAATAATTTATATGCAATGTCCTCATTCTACTATGGAGATTACCCATTTGACTATTATGAGATTATGAGAATTGGTTGTTCCATCAGGTGTTTAATTTTATGTAATGGATGTTTGAGATTATAATGCAAGAGTTGTAGAAGTATCTGTATTTATGGCTATTTCATCAATACTATCAAGTTCTACTTGAGGAGCTAGACATTCTTTTATAGCATTCTATGTGTTCATACAAAGGAATTGTATAACACTATCAATATATTGTTTTATTAGTCATGAACATTGTAATGCACTATGTTTCCTCAATTACATATTGGCCAATGAGAAAAACATTGAATCATTATATATATTCATTTGAAAACAAAATGCAAGTACTATGTTAGAAAGGGCAGATTATGGAGCATCAGTGAGTTGTTTTTGCAACAGAATGCAATTAGTAGCTATTGTTCAAAGCAAGATTGTACAGGGTTCTTCATATATAGGTATTTATAACATGTTTTTATAAAAACTGACACGTTCATAATCTGCTGTGATGTCACATGTCCTGTAACGTACTTTGTCAATATTAACTTAAGCACTTATGTGTATTCTTGTCTGTTTAAAGATGTCCGCTCTCATTGACTACACACAAACTTGTACTATAAGTAGTTCTTTGTTAAATCTCTGTTTCTCCCATTCAAAAATAGTTCACTATGCATTTGTTATGTACAGATGCATATCCCTACGACGGGCGCAATAGAGAGCTTGTTAACGAACGACAGCATGAAGATTGTCTATGGAACCCGCACAGACAATCTCATTGTCGACCGCCACTACAAACGAGAGACTCTATTACTGGAACGTCTACGACACCATCAAATGTTCCTGTCACGCAAAATATCAGTCGTCCAGAAAGCTCTATTCTGGTTTCATCAGGTAATATGAGAGATGTTCATTTGGCAAATGATGAGCCCCGGTGACCTCTTCACTTGAACAGTCTTGGGGACCCACGGGGACAATGTTGACGTTCTTCCAGAAGGACATTGTAGCTTTTACAAAGGACGTGAATCTCATTCATGGTTGGGAGAAGCAAACTCAGGAAGCAAGAGATAGGCTAACAAACAGATTGCTACATAAGTATCAGTTCTACGGAAAACCACCAAGCTCAACTATAGCTGGTTGAAAAAAGAAGCTGGAGGAGCGTTAACTTGTCATTGCTTTTTGGTGAACCAAGGTATAGACTCAAGTGAACCCAGACCTTTAGAATTACCAGAAGAAATTTGGAATGAAATGGTAGAGCTGAGGAAGACAAAGGCGGCGCAAGAGAGGTCTGCCAAAATGGCAAGTATTGCAAGAAGACGAGGTAGTGAAAACACAACAAAGAAAGCTCTTTTGAAAAAGCTGACAATGGAAATGGTAAGCCCATTGTCTCATACGCAATTTTGTATTATTACTCAGTAGGTTCAGCCTTTGCACCTGGTGATTAAGAATTGTTACTGTCAAAAATAATGGCACAGAACAATTCCTTGTTATATTCCTTGAATCAAGATACAATGATATAATGGAAAATTTGCAATTTTTGTTTTTCCAAAACATATTAAAAAATTTCATTTACAAAACCTATAAACAAAATGTCCAAGAATGTGAGGTTTTCCCTATTTAATGAGTATGGCATTATTAATAATTGGAACAAAAATGCATGGAGCAATCCAGCCAATTTTGTTTAGTAAATTTGACAATTTAATATTATAATTACAGCCTTATTGCTCATTTGTGTACCGTAAGTGATAGTCCTTGTGTTAATTGACATAAGTGTTACCGTACTTAGCATTCTCCAATCAGATTATCCAAAAATCAGTCTTATATATATATATATAGAAATGATCTAGTTCCCCTAATGTGTATATTTATATACTTTTTCTAACAGTGCTTCCTGTATAAATTGAACTTGCTGCATGATTTCAAGCAATAAAGCTGGGGCGAGACCCCCCCGAGTATGTCATCCAGGAGGCCTTGGCAAAAGAGTGGACAATTGTGCAAGAGGAGGCAGCGCATAGGAAAAACAACGCACCACCACAGCGGCAAGTAAAGCCACTGTACTTGCAGTGGAGGCAATGGAGGAACGGCTGAAGGTATTCAAGGAATTTATGAGAAAATGGGAACCGACTCTACAAAGGTGTAAAGTGCCTTCACCCGAGAGGCATAGAATATAGACAAGTCATCCAAGAGAACAGGAAGGACTTGAAATTGACGTTATTCCATTCGTAAATGTTGACGGTGAGGCACCCATCACTGCAATGGACTTGATTGGAGGACAAGTGAATTCAGTGGAGGACAGCATGAGCAAGAAGTCAAGGGCGTTCACAAAAGACAACATGGATACCGTGGAAGAGGACGACACATCTAGATTTGATGTTGTGCCTGAGCTTGTGTCACAGGTTGTTAGCGTCGTGGAAGCAGAGGAGCACATTCCTGCAGGTGTGAGAGCAATCAAGAAAACTCCAACAGCAACGACTAAATTGCAGACGGTGCCACTCACCAAAACTAATGTCCGCACAATAGCAAGTCTTTCAGTGGCTCAAAAGAAACGCGTGTTTCTTCTAGGGAGGGAACCTGAAGAAACGTTGTACATCATCCAAAACAATGATAATACAATCAACAATGATGGCACGGAAATCTCTGAGCATTTAAGTAACTGGAGAGGAAGGTGGACTGCCGTTGCTGTTTGACACTATGACCTTGAATTGGGAGTTGATTGTTCTGGTATTTATCCATTGAACTCACATGAACATGACTTATTGATTTGTAGTATGGTTTATTGCTAGTATATGATGCTGAAATTTGTATCAACTTCCCAGCATTAATACTAGCTACAAAGAATGAGTTTACAATTCTGTTACTAGAGGGGCAATTCGATTATTTCTATAAAATATGGAATTGAACATGATTTGCAACAGTTTTGTAGTTTACCTATGTTCAATATGACATTACTGTATGTTAATCTATGTTCTTGAGTACTAGACAGGAAATGGAGCATGCGGCCAAACAAAGTGATTAGATTGTTCCACGTTTGAGGAAAAAACATAAAACCGTTCGAAATTTGGAGCATGAGCCGTTGAACATGGATGAGGAACCCAATCATAACAATACAAGTGAAGAGGAGTCCATTCGCAAGAAGATTAGAAATGTAAGGATACCTGTTGAACCAGAGCAAGTGAAGAACGGCAAGAAACATGGCAAGGTAAGTGTATTCCGGTTTTCAATTTTGATTACTATACTAAGCTATGCGTAATTGAATGTGCAAGTGACAAATTCACATTACAATGTAACTATGAAGAACATGGGCTACGGCCCTTCCAGTGGCAATAATGTTCATATTCTGAGAATAGTATTTTGCTGCCAAGTATAGAAAAGACTGTTCAAAAGGTGATGAATGTCATTTATGTTTCTTAAAACTTGTTATGCATGTCATTTTCATAGTTCCTCTATAATAGGCATTGAAGTAACAATATACATTGAACACAATTTTCCAAATCCAAAAAATATGTATAAGGTGTATTATGCATCTTCTAACAATATGTTTGGATTTTTTCAAAAGAAAAAGTGAGGAGCCACATCTGTAGAGTACAAAGAGGTGTGGTTTGTAAGTTGGCGTTATCACAGTATTTTTAATTATAAACATATGTCTTGTTGTAGGAAAAACGTATACTTGAAATTAAGAAGGCAAAAATCGTTTGTGATAATGCTCCGTCATTATTCCATTTATTCAAGTGGAAATTAAAGGTATGATATATTCATCGGAATCATATGTTCACATATTAATTCATGTGTTACTCACGATTCTGTATGATCAAGTACAATATGTTCTAGTGGAGTATTTGGAACTTATTGAGAAATCCAATCTGCCAAGAGTAGTAGGAGTGGGTGAAGTTATTACAACGGAGTTTGAAGGGGGCACAACAATCATGCCGGCATGTCCCGATGACTCCCTTGTCAGACTACATTTGAAGAGAGTGTACTATGCAAATGTGGGTTTGGTGTATTTGGATTTAGACAATGAAGGTAAAGTGCAATGTAGCACTCTTGGAGAGGCATATTTGAAGAAATGCAACATCTGGTGGCTAGCTCCGATGGAAGACTAAGTCCAAATTTTTTAATGAAATGGAAACTGGAGGATGAGTAAGTAATGACAAAACTCCCCCACTATGGTGTAGTGTGACACGAAAAGACAGATTTGGTTTATGAAATGGCCATGGAAAATAGTTGTTTTTCCATGTAGTTTTGTTCAGTGACGTGCTTCACAGCTTTTCTCCTATGTTGTGTAGGGTTCATTGAAAATAGTGGACATGTTAATCTAGTCCTCATGTCATGGTAAGGGTATATGACATTGTGAAGGTGTATGGTATTAGTGATGATATGTCAACGTTGGGTACTTGTCATATACAGTAGAACGGTTATGTTACAAGTGAAAACCTGTTGGGTAGCCAATGTCTATAGTATTGATAATGCTAGGGTATGATCAGAACTATTAGCATATGCTTACTTTTTTCCCACGTATGTTAGAAGTATTGAAATTGTTAAATGTTTTCACAGTTCTTGTAAAATAATGCTAATTTCTTTTAGTAGTGCATTGCACATGTCAATGCTGTTAATTTTCTTGTTCATGAACTAGTACTTACACAAAGAAGTGAAATTGAATTCTAAACAAAACTTATTCAAATGTAAATAGTTCTTTTGGATCATGTGCTCTGAATAAGTATTGTATGTACCTATTTTTTTTATTTTAAGAAGGAAGTGTTGGGATGGGTATGACTGAATTAAGGAGGGACTGACATGTGATTTATGATGATGAAGGGCACAGTCAAGTGAATTGGTGGAACCACATTGTTTTGCTTATAAATTTATTTATGTATTCCTCTCTATTATTGTTAATGACATGCTAATAAATTCTCATACATACCATTATAATCACAGGGATTTGCAAAGTTAGCATTTGAACATGTAGTGGAATGGTGATTATAGATGGAGAATAATTTGGAATTTTGAAGTTGTTTAATTTTAATACAAATTAATGTCGAATTGTTGCTGTGAAGCGTAATGGAAAAATCTAAACCTGTTATTCCGGATACCATGAAAGATGACTGGTGCAAATACTCAATTTTTTTGTTTTTCTGCTTGTAACTTAAGTAAGGAACTGTGTAATTGTGCAGCGATGTTTTGTAGGAACTAGGAAGTGAGGACCGGGAACTTCTAATACAACAATTCATCAACGCTCATGTGTCAAGATTTAGGCCTTTTGTTTGTGAATGTAACTTTACAAGCAAGATGTGTGTTCTGGTTTGCAAATATATACTTTGGACAGTCAACCACATGATTTGCTTATTTCTTAATAGAAATTGACAGTGCAATTTCTCGGTTTTCTCCTTTAAATAGTTCATAATGGAAGCATGTAGATCCATGATTGAAAATATGAAGAAGGACTAACTGTTTTCAGCGTTTCAATGGTGACGGCAAAATCCTATATTGAAGACATTGAAGGCACTACAAATATTATGTAAGTAATTCATACTCTTCCACAGAGAAAATTCTATGGGTGGAGGTCTAAAGTATGTATGTTGTAAGAGTAAAATTAGCCGGCTATTCTGTTAGTAATGTGAAATGGGTTCAATGATTGGCAGTCGCAAAACATGTTTGGGTGGCCAAGAAGATGCATTTTGTAATTACCATTAGGTTATGGGCTTGTATTAGTTGAGTCTTGGAGAGGACCTAAAAACCACTTATCATCATTTGTTTTTCTTAAAGATTATTGGTTTTTTATCTTCTCTCATAATAAGTTTAAGAGGTTGTGACATGTAACATAAATACTTGTATGAGAATGTGGATTTTCCAGGTAGTGTTGTCTGAGGAAAGATATTTTTGCAGCCTAAGTAGAAGCCCATGCGATTAGTATGTACTATGTGCTGACCCGTTTTGCACGAACATGTCGATGACGTTATTGTATTGTACAGCATGTAACTAGTTACCCTCATATGAATGGATAAGTTACATTGTCACAATTGTTTGTGCTCTTTCAGTATACTTACTTAAATTTTGTAGTAGATAGGGATGTGGTTTCTATTTAAGGTCAATAGTACTGGATTAATTATTCTGCTTTTCTCAATGGCAAATTCCTAGGCCTCATATTGTTGTTTTTGCTTTTATCTATAATGGGAATAACATAATATAATTTCATATAGAACGACAAGGGGCGATTGAGATATGCAGTTGTAAATGGTGACGTTTGGGAATAGAAGCGGTATGTAATGTGCTTCTGGTTGTGCCGACACCCATGAGAATGATGTTTCTAGGAATGTTTGCAGTCTAGAATGACATGCCTTCAATTTTTTTAAAGAAAATACGCCATTTGTATTGTACATGTGAAGCAATCAAAATGAAAAATATGGATAACCAATTGAAACGTATGTAGTGAAAAGACGTCTGTGAAAGTGAGTGCAAAACTACTCATTGTTGAGGTATAGTGCATGCTTGGAGTATTGTTATATGTGAAACACATTAAAGTTGTGGCAAATGTCTAGCATAGACAAGAATTCTAAAATTATGGTGTGTGCTTTACGAAGTCCAAAGTGAAGTTATCTGAAAACATTATCAGTTTAGGCACACATGTAATTGAAGGTTACGAGTATATATGAATGAGGTAGTACTTGTTTACTGAATAAGGTGAGGTCATGAATACCAGTGATTATCGTTCATGAGCATGATATACAGTTGTATCGGACTCATGGAAGTAATGTTTTGGAAGAAGGTGCAATGTAGACAGAGCATTGACATTGGAGGAATTTGAATTCAAAGTTGATGTCAATGCTAATAAGGTTTGTAATTGCATGTGATTGTTGAATTGCGTACACTTTCTTACTAAAGTTTTTGAAAATGGACTTCTGCAAGGGGATATGTTGTCGAGAAGAAATACTTCTAGTTTGTGAAAGGTGGTACCCAAGACAGAGTAATTTTTTTTTTTTCCTTGGATGCAGTTGGTATTAGCTAGTGGTCAATGTTATTAATATGGAGTTGGTGTGTTGCGTAAATGAGTACATGTGATTGAGTTGTTGGAATACATGATTCAGAGAACATATGTCTTAGTAGTACCCATAATCGTAAATCACCATACTCGTAGCACAACATGTCTAGCAATTGTACTACTTTAATAAGAAGTGAACCAAATTGACACATGAATGGTAAATCAAATACAGCAAGAAGACATTAAGACATAATGGAGAACTAAAATTTAATTGATAGATGAAAAACCGATGGAGCTTGTAAGTGTGATTTGTAAAAGGAATGAAGAATTGCCAATTTAGGAGTAAGTACAATGTCTTTGTGTACCTTGCTTGTAATTACAAGAAATGTTGGGTGACGTGGATTTAATTGAATAATGCATCAATGGTAACAAGGTTGGATGTAAATGGAAGGCTTCAATGTTGGAAATGTACATGAGCAATCTCTATTATTGATTGGGGGTATGCCTTGCCTATGGCATTTCCATAAGACATTTTCATAACGAACAACAACACTAATATATGACATAGTAATAGGTTTATCAAAGTAGATGGTTTGAACATGTTGCCATTGCAAATACAAATGATCAAAAATATAATCTCCGAACCAAATTTTATGAGAGAGTAGTTGGTTTAAATATAATTCAAGCAATGATGAAACGCAATTTTTTGAGACATGGAAGTTGCTGAGGCAAGAAATGTGGATGTCTAAAAGAGTATTCATGTGAAAATTATTGACTTTGGTTGAGAAGGCACGATAACTTAGAAGAACGCCTTTGGGAATGGTGATCAATTGAATTCGTCAATTATGAATAATTGAAATGTGTTAATGTAGAGGTTCATCATTCAAAGGATAGAAAAGGACGTGCACACACTAATGACGTGAGCTTGTCAACAAGAGGAGTGAACATGGAGTTTCATAGTCATGAAGCACAATAACAACCGTATTTGAAGTAGAAGTATTACTCCAAAGAGGGGAGGAAGATTAAGGAGATTGGGGATTTCAAGTAGTATTGGGAAATGTAATAAGGCAGGTACAAATGCACAATAGCACCTTGTTTCTACATACAATATAATATGTGCGTTCTTGAAGGTTTTGTGTTTTATCTGATATTGGAACAAATGTGCAGCAGATGAGGACGTAATATTTTTTGTGAGTCATAAAACATGAATACAATCACTGTATTGATTTTCTTGTCTAGGAGTCAAATCATAACGTGTGTTGTGGTTCCATACTTCCAGTGCCATAGATTTGGATGAAGTTGAGCAACGTCAAAGTAAGCAACAACTTCTTTGTTTTGGAGTGAATATTTGGAGGGGATGCTACATGATTAGTTATTGCTTTACATGTATGGGAAATGCCCTTTGTAATGTACAAGTACATATGGTTCAGAACAATTGAAACATTCAAGAGAAATACATGTTTTCACATCAAGAATGCAACAAGTAAGGAGTTAACCGGGAAGGAATGGAAACCGTGAACAGCATATTTAGTTTGGGCTATTGTTATTTTTCATAGATTACTGCGTTCAGAACAACATATGGTTGTTGTACGTAATAGAAACTAAACATGTCAGTGAGGTCTGTGAAATGTATTTTCACAGAGAAAGTGAAGGGATTCTACGTTCATCAACATGCACGGTAACATAGAAATCATTATTTAAATGTCATTGACATGCTCAGAACAAAGAAGTACTGCGTTCATAATGAGATAGAAACAATAAGAAATCTTATTTTAAAACTTCACTCATTATATCATGTAATGTTGCAACACTTGTCAAGACAGCTTGACAGTATGAAAATTACCAGTACGACAAAAGGTACTGTAAACAGAAAGTTTCGGAACACCTCACCCATTCCACACAAATTGAATATGATACGACTGATGCCATATGGCGGAATTTTACTAGTCACAACGTGTTTCTTGGATTACACGTGGAAAGTGAATCAAAGATTGATAAATCCTCTAGAACGCATGAACATGAAACAAGAAACGCAAAGCGGCATTTGTAAACACGACTAGGAGTAGGCGTTTGTAACGCAGAAGTGAACGTAAACCTCTAGATGTCTTTATGTTAGCATTATATGTTCAATGTAACACAGAATCCACGTTCAAATCATGTAAAGCTAAACTCGTTTTTCTTCTAGTGCTTTATTTTTCATTTTCATTTGTAATTTTTCAAAATTGAGAGTAAAAGATAACTTTATATGTTTTTTCTACCTTCTTCCTACCTTCATTGCCCGCAAAAGAAAACTCCTTTCAACTCTTACCTCATTATTTGGAATTGAGTGATTCAATTTTTTTGAGTAGGTATCAATCTATACAATTCTATAAAAAAAATTTAAAAAAATTAGAATATATTTTTTGCTACCCAATTTGACATTGAAATTGAAAAAACCTTATAACTTTTGCAATACTTATCCAAATGACATGAAATAAAGCTTCACATGTAGATTATGATGAGTAGCATCCATCCTAAAAATTTCATGAAAAATTTCCAAATTATGAGGTCAATAGAGCTTGCCCGAGTTCTCATAAAACCCAAAATAGGTTCCTTGAGCCTTTAGGGACTAACAAGAGAGATTTCCCATGCCTGAGAGCCCAAGCTTGCAATTTTATATACCTTGCTTGGTGCCTGTCAAGAGAACATTTTGAGGGGCCTAAGCATTTATCATCCAAATATTGCATGCTAGAGGCCCTGAGTGTGTAGGTGCGGATTCTTTTAGACAAATTTTCAACAAGAATCACCCTCCTCCACAATCAATGAATCAAACAAACGTCCCGTCCAGTAGTAGTTCTGTAACTTCTGTCTCTTTGGCTTGGACGGCATCAGAAACGATTCCTGAAATCCACCAGGCACTTCAGGCGCTTCTCTCGCCCATGCGATCTTTCCACTCTTCCAGGCTTCCACATGCCAACTCACAGAATTCTAATAAAAATATAAAAAGAAGGGCTCCGAACATTCTCTCCAAGCTCGCAACATTCTTCAGTTTGTTGTCCTCTCCGTCTACAGCCACGTTCATAACTCCATACTCCATAGCCATTCATACAACAGAAAAACTTCAAGTACGGAATCGAGATTTCTGTAATTATTGTCCCTAAACTTTGGCAATAGCGCTTGCTGGGCTATCGATTGATTCCTTTCACATTCTCTTTTCTTTTGAGATCAATGATTAGTCGATTCCTAATCGCCGCGCGTCGAATGAAGGGTCAGAGTGTCAGACCCAGTGTTCCGGGAGAAATTTTAGTTTGACGGGCTGAAATCCGGCATTTCCCAGTTTCAACCAATGTGCGGGAAACCGGCTGCTAGTTCATTGTTAGGGCATCCGCACCAGTACAGGAAAACACTGTGCTGTGAGCACTTTTGGATGAAATGGAAGCCCGTGATGCTCGGACCCGCCAAAATTTGCTCTTCTCCCCTGCAAAAAATGTAATTTTCCAGTGTACTGCAACTCCTTCAAACACCACTTTTTGTGGGTCAAGCAATAGGTTGAGTAGGCACAGGTGGAGATTTCATATACTTTTTCACACATGGAGGCTTGCTATTGGTTAAGCATTGTTTTGCCAAGTTGCACAAGTGGGGCAAAACATAGATCAACACACGAAAGTGTACTCACGGTGTTTACTTGGGATGAGTTTCTACTGATGTGGTGGAGATGCTCTTAGCGGGTGGAATTAGGAAAATAACCGGTTGGATTTTGAATTTAGAGAATGCAAAACTAGAAAAAAATTTAAAAAGCAAGATTTCAACCGGTGCCTTCCAAAATTTGTAGGATTTATAACTGGCTTTCATCAAAATATGACGGATTTCAATCGGTAGGTTAAAGTATTCATTGGCTGGTACCCGGGCAAGCCCAGGGTTATACCTAGGTATCAATCCCTCAACCCTTTGGGTATAGTTCCTTGAAACCCTCTGGATATTATTTCCCACTCTAATATCCTGAATCCTATGCAAAGTGCACAATGGTGTAACAATAAACCATTGCCAAACAACTGCCGTTTCTGAAACCGTAAATAGTTGCTAGTTTGCCGCTCACAATCATCACATAAGTCTTCTTGGACTTGGGGCATTGGTTGTGAATTTACAACATTCACCAAGGTAGAGCTGCCCATTTTTGATCACTTAAGCTCCTACAAGACTGCGCATTATAGCAACAATGTGGTGCAAATTTTTCTTTGGTGGCTTCATTCAAAATATTGCAACACAAAATTTTTTAGAATTTTTAATGCAAAACTAAGTTATATACAAATTTTGAAGTGCATAAAGTGCTTTGAACCCATTACAAGGGATTTGGACCCAAGAAAGGGTTGTAAGTTTGGATGTTCCCAATGCCACTATTGGTCGTCAGAAAAAAAAAATTAAAAATTAAAAAATTAAAAAATTAAAAAATTAAAAAATTAAAAAATTAAAAAATTAAAAAATTAAAAAATTAAAAAATTAAAAAATTAAAAAATTAAAAAATTAAAAAATTAAAAAAAAAGTTTAAAAAAAGTTTTTTTCCAAAAATAATAATTAAATAATAATGTCCGACGTGGTCGCACTAATGCCATGTCATATTGCTGCAAATTGTCTATGTGGAAGTGTTCCCAAAGTTCTCATAGTTTTGGGGGAAGGGGCCCATTTTTGGGTCCAAATCCCTTGTAATGCATACACAATCACTAGACTCTCTTGATCCTGATCATAACCGAAATGCTTGTTGCTCACTACTTCCTACTTTCTTTTGAGACACATGTCATGACCTCATTCATCTTAATCTTAAAAAGGAGAAAAAATATACATTTCAAGGCTTGGAAATAGGTTGGTGGGAAACCAGCACACCATGGTTGGAAACTAGAACATCCTAAAGGTTGGGAATAGAACCCCGGTTGGGAATGGGTGGCTCTACTTTATCAAGATCTTTGCCTTCTACCTACGTTTGTGATTTTTTCAGTGATTGTGTTTTGTGATCCCTTTCAAAATTATCTTTTCGTTTATGCATTATGAGAATTTAATAAAATTACCGGTACAAATTTCAATTAGGAGGAAATTAGCCGGTGAAAATCTGAAATTACAAGAAATCAACCAAATGTTTTTATGATTGAGAGGATGCAACCGGTGCTTGCTGAAAAAAATCAATTCAATTTTGTAATAGGAAGAAATCAGCTGGAAGGGCTCCAAAAATTTCCCAAACATTGGTTTCAACCAAATTTTCATTACACTGAATATTGCATTTAGGTTTCTTTGACAATTAGGTTGCCTTATCCTGAAAATTTACCTCATGACTCATAACTTGGGCACTTACAGGTGCATGTAACTCTCTAAAAACTTGGATTTCACATGATTTACAACTTGGAAGCCATTATTTTGTTGTTATCACTAGTATAAAATTTTATAGAAAATCAACAGAATTTCAACTCGAATATGTTGATTTTATCTGTGACTTTGGTCAAGTTGATTTGGGTACTTTTCAACAAGAGTTTGTTGTTTATTTGTTGATTTTTTGTCGATTTTCTGTTGTTTCTTGTTAATTTTTTCTTATTTTTTTGTTAATTTTTATTGTTAAATATATTTTTTTATCAAAATTTTCATTTTTGTAATTATTAATTTTATTTTTTAAAGCAATTTTTTATTTTTAAATTCAAATTCAGCCAGCCAATGCTGTAGCTGCGGACGCAAGGGCCAGGAGTTGAACCCTAGACCTCCGGCCTCCCACTACCATGCCTTGCCTTAAGGCCCACTACCACTAGGCGTCACTCATACATGTGTGCACATGATGGTACAATTAAACTATTTGTACACTACATATTAATTACTTTGCAAAGTCAGTAGACTTTGAAGCCTATTTTGGCATAGTACAAGGCTTTTTTTTTGAAAGTTTAAAATTACAAAAAGTTGCTTAATGTAGTCTACTTCCACCTCCAATAATTTTTCAGATTTGAGATCTTCAATCAAAAGTTATGAGCAAAAATCAAAGAAGGTGTTCAGACATTTTTAAAAATTATTTATTTTCACCCCTTTGATTTTTTTTTTATAACTTTTGATTGAAATACATAAATCTCAAAATAATTGTTACAAGTGAGGGTTGACTTCATTTCTAAAAAACATTAGTTTTATTTTTTTTGAAATCAAAACTCTTATTAGGTTAAGGTAGCCTCCATAGTTTGCTAGCTTCAAAAAATATCAAATTTTGAATAATTATGGAATTAAAAAGTTGTAATCATACAATCAAAATTTTGAAGTATCCAAAAGATCAAAAAATATTCTATAATATTTTGAAGCCTTTTGAATTGTTTTTAAAAATTCCAAAAATATTTCATGAGAAGCTGATTTTTTTGTTGATTTGATTCATAAAAGAAAGGGAAATATTAAAATTGCTCTTTGGTTATTTTAGAATATGAAATTTACCTCTCAATGATTTAAAATATAAAAAATACTCTTGTTTTTCTGTCATAGTATCAACTCTACCCCTATTATTTTGAGATAATATCAAAAATGCTCTTTTATTTTGAAATAGCAAATAGACTCTTGTGTTATTTGAAATATAAAAATTTCCCTTTGGTTTTATGTAAGAATATCAATTAAACTATACCCTTAGTTATTTTTGAGGCTATTGCAAGTTCCCATAATTCACTTTTTTTATTATAAGTTTTTGTAACCACTAGAACGACAATGGAAATTACTAAAAATAGAGGCAGTTTAACTGCAAACCCAATCTTATAGTGAAGTTGTTCAAATTCTTTGTAGGATTTTTGCATATAGATTTATTATTGCAAAAAAATTTGCATCAATTGCATAGTGATTTTTATTTTATATATATTATTTAAAATAGAATTGCTCTAAAAAGGCACAAAAAAACTAGAGGTATTTATGGTATTTTCAAAATCTAAGAACAAAAAGTAATTGACATTTTTACACAATGCCAAGGATAGATTTTTTTTTTTTTCAAATTACACAAGGATTTGTTTGATAATTTAAAATAGTTGAGGAGCATTTTTAATATTTTCCTAGTAGATTAGAGGTATTGTTGATGTTTTTGCAAAAAGCCAAGGGTATTTTTGATACTTTTAATCTTTGAGGGACATACATGATTTTATGAAAGAATTGAGGGGCATCTTTTATATTTTTCATAAAGAAATTTTGGTGTTTAAAACAACAAGTGTTGTACATTTTATATAAAACTTTGTTGAGTTAATGAAGTTGTGTCCAAATCAACAGAAAATTGTTGATTTTCTATTGTTTTGTTATGTCCAAAAGTGTTTAGATTAACAAAAAATTGTTGAGTTTTTGTTGTTTTGGTTGTGTTTTTAGTAGACTTTAAAGGCTACTAATGTTAAACCATACCAAATTGTGGAAAATGAAGAAAAGAGCTAGACATAATTATAAAAGATTCTAATTTTCTTGAAAATTTCTTTTATTTTTCAAAAATTCAAAACATTTTCATGTAGTCCAAAAAAATTCTAGAAAGATTTTGAAAACAACTCTAATTGAGTCTAAGAGATTCTATATTTATAAAGATTTTGAAGTCTATAAACAAATTTCATAATTAAAGGTTTCAAAAAGATTATCAAAGATTCTAAAATAGAGTCTCAAAAATTCCAAAGGAAATTCTCAAAGGTTCTCAAAGATTCTTAATTGTTTGAGAAGATTCTAAAAAGGTTTTTACAAATTTTTAAAGATTTTAAAAAGATTTTTAAAGATTCCAAAAGGATTTCCAAAAGATTCTCAAAGATTCCAAAATTTATGTTGATTTATATAATGGTGTCCAAATCAACAAAATATATTTAGTTTTTTACAGAATTCTGTTAAATTAGTCAATCAGCATAGGCAAGTGCCCAAAACAACAAGAAACTATTGATTTTCTGTTGTTTTGGACAGAGTTTTCTACTAGTGTATGGAGCTTTGTTGTTGTTGTTAGACCTTTTGAAATTTGTTTATTGTAGTAGTTATTGATGAAGATAACTGTAACAGCAATACATGTATAAAATGTAGAAAAATTAGTTTGTGGCAACCTAAACGCAATATTCAATGTAGCATGCACTAGGGCGTTTTTTTTGGGCTTGACACTTTTTGTCATATCACATACTGTACATCTAAAGTACAGTGGATAATAAATGGAGGGACCAATCTCCATTTGTTTTAGTCTGTCAAATTTGTAGCTAGTTTGGCTTCCTTTTGCCAAAAAATAAAGCTCTGGCATGCATAACAATCAGTAGCCTGAAGAGAGGCTGCCTTTCCCTCTCTTCAAGTATCATACACGAACTTCATCATGACAAAGAAAAAAAAAAAAAAAAAAAAAAAACAATTAAATTTTTCTAACATGGCTGGCTCCACATCGACATATGTGCACTAAATTGAGCCTCTCTTTCATAAACTTCCTAACAAATTAAGTCAAATGTCCTCTTAGCTACTGATGGGTGTGTAATATTCCACGCTCTTCAGTTGGAGGGAGGATAGACCTACTAAATACTACTGAATGTTATGTGCACCAATTATTTTCATTAAAACTTCTAAATTTTATTGTAACATATTACATTTAATTTTATTTTGGAGAAAAGGACAGGTTTTATATCCAATACGTTCAAGCTTCGACTAAGTTCTTTGCAATTACAACTGGTTGACAATGCACTAACCGCCGGTTCTTCCTGAACATTAGTCAGACCTATGGGCATCTTCACCCGACTTTGAAAGCACATCGCGGGGAAACACAATTTGGGTAGTCAAAAATATCTTTTTCTTAACAAATTTTTGCCTAGATTTTATCTCAATGTGACACTGGCGACCATCATTTGGATTAGTATAAATTCAAAAATAATAATTCAAATGGAGGCACAAAGTCACTTGGGAACATTTTGAAAGAATGGGCACTCCCAAAGATCTCTTGTTTTTCACTACTCACCATTGACCGCCAATCACTAGCTATCATAGCCAAATTGCTAACCACTTCTTAATCTGCGCCCAGTCTTTGGAGCTTCCACAAATCCCTCACCAACAACACCAGTCCACATGTGCCACTTATTGTTTCTTATTGCTACACTTTCTAGAGCACATTGCTCCTCTATTGTTGATGTTGAGAAACAAGTTGAGCAATTGGGAATTGGAATTAGAGATTGCATTGCAAAAAATACACAATAAGCGGAAGGCCACATAAATAATGTGAGTGATCCCTTTCTCGAAACTAATTTCAAACTATGTCCCTACTTGTAATCATTTTGTGATTTTGTGCTCTTATTTGTAAAGTATCATATGTGAATTCTCATTGAACATTACAAGTAAAAAAGTGAATTGCACAAATCATAATGGGTGTAGGACTTTTGTAGGGACTGTTCACACTATGTTCAAGTTCCATCTCCCAATTCACTGCGTTTTGTTTCCATGACAACATTTTCTGAAAATTTTGGGACCAAAGAGGATGGAGCTTCACTCATTATTTGGGTTGACCATTTTGCTAAACCCAATTTTTAGCCCAAGCTCACCAATACTTTTCAATAAAATATTCATAATTTTTTTTTATACTCATTTTTGTCTTTAACACCTGAGTGCCCCAATGTCCCATATATTGCCTCCCCTAATTTAAAGCTTTGCTTTGGTCTTGCTACAAATTACAATTATGAAGACATTCAAGTTGTCCATGTCAATGGAGTAATGGTGAGGAAAGTTAAATTGTTGTACAAGCGCTACAATAGATTTGATTTGGTGAAACACTATATGAGGTAACACGGGCATGGTGGCAAGTAGAGTTTTACAGGCTACAATTGGTCAATATCCCTCGCAAGCATCCTTGTGTAAGATATGTTGTAGTGGGAAAGTTGTTGGCAAGGGTTCAAGCATGTTTTAAACCCTTTTCAGGGTAACCCTCACCAATTGTGCTAGTCATCATTTTCCGTGCAATAGCAATTTGAAGCCCTTAACTTGACATAAAAAGAAGTGCAATCTTCACTAATTTACAAGTGTGTGCATTCACATCTAATCTTGTTGCTCACAAAATTCAAAATGAATCAGGGGCTTGTAGAATTTTGTAAAAATTATCAAATAGCAACTACCTATCAAAAAATGAGAATTTTGTCATCACATGTTGTTTGATCAACTGCTATGATTTCCCATCTCCCATGGCCAATTGTTCTCAAAAAATTAAAGCCATTTTCTAAGTAGGTGTTCCACAAATTTCAATGGTCACTTTTTGTGGATCATCCGATTGACTGAGATACAAGGCATCAAAGTTGCCGATCTCCAAAAACCTTGATTTGGTGAAATCAACTTGGGCACTCAGGGGTTAATCCCTAAAGACGCAGCTGTCCCCCGGGGGACAAATGGATTTTGAGCATGTACTTCTAGCTAATCTAGTTTTTGTGAATTTTTAAAACTTTTATTGAAGGTGGAGAATTCCAAGACCTATGCGGTCATCTAATTTTTTTGTCATTCTAATATTTGACAAAGAAGTCATGCAAGAATTTCTGTTGTCCCAAGGAGGGAGGGCAATCTAGGCAGCCCAACAACTTCTTAAAAATGTGTATTTTCTAAGAACAGAAATCTAAAATTGATTCTTCATACTTTTTCATATGTGGGAAGCTTTGAATCATTCAACTTCAATCAATGAGATGAAAGTTATGAGATGTTTTAGTTTGTGGGCAATTATGGATTCTCTACTCTAAAATAAACTTTGAAGTCCTTTATTTTCCATAACTTTCAATATTTTGAAAAAAAACTAAACCTAAGGAAGAAGATTGTTTATTACAACATTATAACTGTCGGGATTTGCATTTTTCATTTTAATAATGAAATTCTTAACAATTTTATTGACTTGACTCATTCTCTACTTCTTTTTACTTACTATTTTTCCCCATGTGTTGTATAGTTCCAATTGATTTGAAAATTCTCCCACACATACCTAACTTGGTCTTCTATATGGAAAAAATAAACCCCAACTTTGTGTAGAGTACTTTTTTTCATGTATGAGTGGTCAAAGCCTTCTAAAATTTACTAGCAGCAAGGAAGAAAACCTTTTCCCTTCACCTCAAATGTAAATATCTCCCTCTTCTCCATCTAGAATGACCTGATTTTTTCCCACAAGTACCTCTTCTAGTCTAAGGCAAGATCATACGGTTGGATTTGCAAAACAATCTTTATTTCCTACTTTTCTACTGATTCCCCCCAAAGAAGTAGTTAACAATGACTTTCATTAGAAATAAGGGCTTGGGCCTTTAGAGGTTAACCCTTGAGCACCCAAAGTTATTTTTGGATTTAGGAGAAAATGGGGGGTTTAATGGCCACCACAGCTTGGAAAATTACATCCAGAAAAAGTGACCGTAGGATTTGAAAAAGGACTATCTTCTCTACTAATGGGACTAACCATGAGTGTTTTCACCGTACAAATTAATTAAAAAAAGAAGATAAAGTTGTGGACCCTAGCAACAGGATCCTGTCGCTGGGGCGCTCAGGGGTTAATAACCCATTGAAGTTGAGACCTTGTGTCAAGATGGGACTTGTGCAAAGATGGGCATGGGACGTAGTGTGAACCGTCCCTTATTCATTTGAGATATTTGTGGCTTCCACGTATGCAATCTACAGTGAGGTGGCAGTGACAAGGAGAAAAGCACGAGGAACGAATTGGGGGAAAGGTAAAATAGAAAGTGCTACCACTAGTATTGGGAGGGTGTCCCAAGAAATCTGCTTTTTGAAGGCCAATTTTTGGGGCTTTCTGTTGGGATATGTGAATAGTTCTCAGGGCCCAGTTGCTAGAGTGATGTGTCCAACCAACCCTCGTCTATGCATATGAGAAAATTCCTTTATGAATGTTCCAAATCATACCTTATTCCTCATCATGACATGAAAAGGGCATGTTCTCTAACAAAACGTATATGTAAAAGGAGTATCATTGTGAACCTCAAGTTTTGTTCGTTTTTTTTAATAAAGCAAAGCAAAACCTTTAAAGTGGAGCATGTACCTCTAATTCCAACAAGGCCAGTCCGTCCTTGCCGAATATTATCAATCATGATCACCAAGTTCTTCCATTTTGTGACCCTTTGGATATTGATGATATTCAGGCCCCTTTTACACAAGAGGTAAGAAGCTGTGAAAAAATTCCCTCGTGGACCATGGCTTGTGTTTGAAAGGCCTGTATTTGGAGATAACAATCTTTGATTGTAATGTAAAGTGAGAGGGACCACAAAATTGTTTTTTCTTTTTGTTTCTTTTTTTTCTTTTCTTGTTTTTCCTTTTAAAAAAATATTAAAATTTTGATTGTTTGTAAGCTTTCTTAGCCAAATAGTCCTTGTAATAATACTTAGGCCTACCTTTTTTGATAAGCTTGACAGTAATTTCAAGAGACCCGGAAGTTGCGCACTTTCACTACCACAGAGGACAAAGTGTTGTCCATATTGTTTTTTTTTTCCTTGTCCTTTGAAAGAAAATTTCCAATATAAATTGATTTTGCTTGGTCTTCTCAAGTTTTGTAGTTTTCATTGGCTAAAATTTTGCTCTTTATGGCTTTTTGCCTCTAGTGTAAGGGGGCCTTAGGGATTCTTTAGGGCATCCACACCCTTACTTGCAAAATTTGACTTGCCAAGAGTTTACACTTGTTTTTGAAAAGCCTTCAAAAAGAAATTCTTCCACCCTTGATCTTCAAATGTACCCCATAAATAGTCAATTGATAAATCATCAAGTTGAGAACAAGATAAAGCTCTTTAATATTTGAATAAACAGTGATTTTTAGGGCCATTGCTCTTGACGCACTTGGTTTGAGTGACAATAGAACAATTTGAGGGGCCTAAAGCACTTATCATTATCATCCAAGTATTGCATGTGTCAAACCCTTTGTGTGAAAGGGTGCAAATGTTCTTACACTAGTGATCAAAGGTTGTGACCAAAGCACTTAGACTCTTAGAGTATTGTGATTGGATGAGGAGAAGGGGATGGTCCAAGTTTACTTTACATTAATAGCCTCAAAACTAAAGAGTGACCAAAATTCAAGATGGATGGTACAATAACACAAATTATCACATGTCATAAATGGATAAAGTTTCATAATCACTTAGATTTGCATTGAAACAACCTCAAGAGTTTGTGTGGCAAATTTTTTTAGGGTGATCAAGCCATTCCAAAAACTTTGAGTGACCTATTTTTTCCAATCTTTCATAATGATCACTCTTGAGAATGTTGTTTTACTAATGTGAACATAATTTTCAATATAGTGAATTATTTGTTTTGCTGAAATATCGTTTTATTGTAAGAAATGCATGTTTGGTTGTAACGATTCTGGTTTTTACTGCAATAAAACAAACTTATTGAAGTGTTTATTGTCATGAATGAGATTCTGTTTAAAGGAATGTTTTTTCACAACTAATATTGTTGTAAAGACACACTAAAACAATGGTATGGTAATTTACTTTGTATTTTTCACTTTGAAGAGGTATCAGTAAGATCATTTAGAATGCATCTTGGGTACTCGGCAGTTAAAAATCTATGAATGATGAAGATTCCTACCCACAAAACTTGCAAATAATGTTTGCCAATGATTTGCTTCTGGTGGACAATAAACTCGGATTCCATTGTAGGAACTCTGTCTGTGCTAGTTACAGAAATTTATAACCACTACAATATAGTTCACCTCTACAAGTGTTACTCATGGGGTATAGCATTTTTTTTGGAACACTCATAGAATGTTAACATTTCAACAAATATAGAGTACGAAAAATAAAATAAAACATTTGGAAGTTTAACATTTACAAAATCAAGCAGTAATTCAAAAATTACATTTAACAAATTGCACACATTTTTTCAAAATACAATCAAACTTTCATGTCATGAAATACATTGACATCATGTTGATGAAAATGATGATTACATAATTCACTTACAATTGGTGGAAAAAAATCAATGTAGATCTACAAAGATTCAGCTATGTACCAAGATCTCATTTCCCTGTATAGTGTTTGAAAGTTTTTGATGAAATGCGTAGCATTTATATTGTTTTATGTTAAGAAATTGGTTCAAAGTACCAGTTGCCAAATAGCCGCAATCAGTGGCCCTGCCCAAGGCCTATCTGAGTTTCTTGGAATTTTCATGAAACTGAACTATCAACAAACATTTTCATAAATTTCATAAAAGAAAATTTCAGTGTACAAATTAAAACTAAACATGTTAGACATTACATGGAAAAAGAAAACACAACAATATCACTTATAGTTTGAAAAATTATAATATTTGAACATGAAGGTGTTAAAACTGCAAAAGTGACTTGAAGTCTTCTAATCCTCATTTCATATGTCAAATCTAAAAATTTGGTACCCAAAAAAATATGAGGTTTAAGGTCATTACATGTCTAACTTTAATCAATTTACAATTTTAAAAATCTACTTCTATATATATTTTTTAATGGATTTTTAATGTGGATTTTTCTCCAAGCTCTAGTGAATTTGAGGCTCATTTTCAAGATCTTCCAACACTAAAAAACTCAAGATTGCAGTGGACACCTTTGTACAAAATCTTGAGTATTAAAATTAGCATCATTTATTTTCAAAATCAGATCTTTGATGTTGAAAATAGACTTCAAAACAAACTTATATTGAAAAATTACTAAAAATAGTGAATGGTAAGATTTTATTCATCTTCAAAATTTCGTAAAAACCCAAATCTGGTCACTTAGGCATTTAGGGGTTAACCATGTCTACATCAACTCCTTTCATGGCATCACTTTCTTCAATACCAAACGTTTTTATTATCTGGTCAGTTATTGGCTCATATGAATTGTTGAGATCAAATCTAAGCTATAATTCACAAATTCATGAACATTTTTGTAGGCAACGTGTTTGAATTCTCACATACTTGGATTGTAAGCTTTGACAATGATGCTTGAAATCTTCTGCTCTACTTTGAATAAGTTCAAATAAGATGCATGTATAAGGTAGTATGCTCAAAAACAGTCATTTTAAGGGCTGATTTGCCTTGTCGTGGGCTTCCAAGACATAAAGGTTTTTTTTTTTTTTTTTTTTCTTTGTTGTATCTAATTTTCAGATAGAAAAATGGATGCCAAATGTAACACAATTTTTTTCATATTCTTTGAAGCATTATTGTATTGTTCATGATTTTCAAAGTTCTATGTAGTAGACACCTATTTGCACTAGAAGAAAAACAAGGATAAACGACTGTCACAAATTGTCACGACTAGGGCACCATAACTGCCTTGCAATTGCACAAATAACTGCACAACATTTTCATAACTACAATCTAGTTGTGCCGTTGTTTGTGCAATTGCAAGGCAATTATGGTGACTTAGTCGTGGCAATTTGAGGCAGTTGTTTATCCTTGTTTTTCTTGTAGTGTTGTGAATCTAAACCTTTCATAAACCATTTCCTTGTAACTTGTAAAGAGATGAGGAGAAATCGAGGAGTGTGATCGGCTCTTGCAATAAAATACTCCTTTTTTTCTATGACTTGAAGAGGTCCATTCAAGAACCACTTCATATCCATTCTTGGGCTACCTATGGCACTCTTTACATGAAAGTGTTGCATTTAAAGCATACCACCTTACTTTCAACAATATGCAACTGGTGAAAATTTAACTTCTACTCTCCAAGCCATTTCAATCATTATTACTAATTAACCCCCAAGCGCTCAATTGACCATTTTTGGTTGCTGCCCGTTTTTTGCAAGCTGCCTAAGATGATAAAAAAAATGGATTAAGAAAAATTAAATAGAAAATCAAGTCTACTTTCCAACCCAACTTGAATCATGTCAATCCAAGTTAAACTCCATCAAGGAGAATTTTTCAAAGACAAACACTTTATTATTTGCTAGTGTTATAAAATTTACTATTTGGGAAAACTAATGATGTTCTCTTCTTTGAAAAGATTGCATTTTTGAAGTTTATGATAAAATGTCTGTTTTTAACCAATCATTCCAAATTTTAAAATCTATGAATACAATTTGTAATTTTGGTGAATATTATATGATAAATGCTTCTAAATCATTAAATAAAAATCCAACACTTTTTTTAAATGCTTGACCATATGGGTAATTACTAAACATCATGATTCTTGTTTTCTCTTTTAAAGCAAACTTCATCCAATTTACATAAGTATCATTTTATAATGCATTTATGTTTCGCCCTTACCCCATTGGGAGTTTAGGGGTTAAAAAAGAAGTACTCTACACACATTGTCTATATATATAATAGAACTCAGTATTTGTTGGTCAAGCATGTTTTTCTAGCGTGGCATGGGAGGCAAGCCATGCACTCCCATAATAAAATTGCACATGTCATGAGGGGGCATGCATGGGGCCATGGGGGGGGGTGATAAAAACAATCATAAAAATTTCTCAGGTTGATATCTCACCTGTCACATATTAAAAAAAACAATTAAAATAAGCCTCACCTCTCACACACATTATAAAAAATGATTAAAAAAAGAATTAATATGTGCACACCGGGGGTTGATATTTGCACACCTCCTTGGGAGGAAAATTGTAGATTTCTACCATCAAAAATTTGAATTTGAGAATTTTGAATTTAAATATGGACTTAGAGACCATGGTTTACTTTGGAACCATATAAAAGTTTGCAATTGAACAACACCCAATGAAAAAGCTTATCTTTTTTCACAAACAAAAGTAAAAATAACAATTTTTCCCCTAGCTAAACTTTTCCACTGAATGTTGTTAAATTGCAACTCTTTTTATGGTTCTAGAGTAAACCATGGTCTCTATGTCCAAATCTAAATTCAAAATTCTCAAATTCAACATTTTGATGGTAGAAATCTACAATTTACCTCTCGGAGGGTATGCAAATATCAACCCTTGGTGTGCACATATCAATTCCCTTAAAAACACAATTAGCCTCACTTATCACAAAAACCATGAAAATAAGCAAAAAAATGATCAAAATAAGCAACAACATGACGTGATTAAGCAAGCAAGAAAGAATTAAAATAAACAAAGCAATAAGCGTGATTAGAATAAAAAAATAAAATAAACAACAAACTAATCATGATTAAAGCCTTCAACCTTAACTTATGTGTTTGAAGTGGGCCCGAAGGGTGCACGGGTCCACTAGTATGATATAAATGAGGAGGATACTCCACAACAATCTTGTGGTTGAAAAAGAGGAAAGTTCATCTCTCTATTAATTTTTGTTCAATGATAAGTTTATCATTCTTTGAATGACCTAACATTTATCCAAGTAACATTTATGAAAAAAAGTATTAATAATGATGTCACTGAACACTTAACACTCCTAAGGAATTTTTGTGTTGTAAATATTAACGAGTAGAAATTTCCATAATACATGTAATTTTTTAATACTTATAGGAGTAACACTTATAGGGGGTTGATTATAGTTTGATTAAGGCACCTTCAATTAACATTTGGCAAAAAAAACTGCTTTCAAAACATCAAATTAACCCCTTAAAGACCAAGTGGTTGTTCAACAGCCACTTGAGAACTTGGTAGGGTCATATGAAGTCAAATTTTATAAGATGTTCTTAAAATTGTTACACAAGGTGCAAATATGTATCCCGTAAGTGGAGATGTAATTTTTTCCCCAATCAAATGCCCAGTTCAAAGGTTATGTTACTCAAAATAATTTTGGCAACTTGGGTAGCTTGGGCATCTTTGGAGAATCTTATGCTAAAACTCTCATCAACATTTGAAATTTGGTAAGTATGTAACTAAAAAAACATAATATACAATTGTCAAAAAAATTATAATAATTGAACTCTCACAACACATTTAGAAGGGAGTCAAACTTTGTTAACTATGTTTGGGTAGTTTCAAGAAAAAAAAAAAATCCTCTAACTTTAGGCTCTATTATCTTTCAATCTATAAATCCAAAACTCTTGGAACTTTTTTTTAACATATTTCAAATGATTGTCTCTAATTTTTTGCGGTTCAGATTTCAAATAAAAGACTTCCTCATTGCACAAAAAATCATGAAAGAATGACTAATGCATTGCCAATTCACGAAACCTCCTTGTACTATAGGGTGATTTAGAATAAGCTAGATTCTATCTTTGCATCTAAAATTTTTCATGAGTGAACCTAACATCATATACTTGTGACTGGTCAGAAAGCTCAAATATGTGTAGATCAAAAATTTTACTCTAGGAAGGCTCAAAGTCTACTGACCTTGTTTTGTAGGAATGAAAAAATGTAGTTTTTCCTCAAATTTTTCTCACTTCAAATGTTATTATCTTACAATCCGTGCACTCAAGTGGGCTGAAATTTTTTTGAACACATTAACTTATCTATTTTTGACACACTCTTGTACAATTGGAATTGAGAAAGAAGGTTTTTATTTTCAATTTTGGGCAATGCACTAAAAGTTGGCAGTTTTTGAGATTATTTCTCAAAAAACACCCTCGGTCCTTTAGGGGTTAATATAGTTGCAGCTTTTTGTGTCTTGACATGTTTGTTGATCTTGTCAACCCAACTCACAAATGTAAAATCTTGCACTTTAATTTTGTGACCATTGTGGTGAAACGAACAAAGAGCTTTTTATGTTGCCGTCATCATGAGCAAATCTAGCACACACAAAGCTCCCTTGCAAGTTTTGCATATTAACACCATATTCATAAAATTGGGAAAACCAGATTCCCAAGTTGTACCCTAATGGTCGGTTTAAGTTGGTCAACTTAATCCCAAAATGTTACAAAATTCCCAATTTAATGAACATGACGATATATCTTTTGGAGCTTATCTTTTTGAAATATTGATCAAGAGAAGAAAATAATTGTTTCAACATTAGCGGTAGTTACATTGGATCAACATTTGAGTCATTGCCAAATGAGGCCCTATCCATGAATTTCATTGCCAAAGGTCCTTCTCATGAGTGTCATTGCCAAAGGCCCTACCCATGAGTGTCATTGTATGATTTCAAGTGAATGCCCTTTCAAGTGGAGATAGAGTTATCTTCTAGTTTCATATCACCTTGTAACACATGCTAAAGGTTCATTTGCACTAGCTCACATAACTAATCTCTTGAATAAAAGTCTTGGAATTTTGTAAACCCAATTCTCAAGTGATGTGTTTCTCTATTTGCATCCACCAATGGGAAACTTTCACAACACTCCCACAAACATGAGAATTTTTCATGTAGTGCCTTTGAAGTAAGTTTGGGTGGTGGAATTTGAAACTTCTTCATGTGCTATATATATATATATATATATATATATATATATATATATATATATATATATATATATTCCCATGGGATTTATTCTTATTCCTCCTTTGGATGTCTTTTGAAAAAGAGAATGTAGTTTATTTGGTTTAATTTCAGAAATGACAAAAGTCTCATTGCAATGCCAAAACACATGAATTGAACCCCTAAACTACCAAGGCCATTTTCTGCCAAAAACCACTCAAAATTGCCCCTACTGTTGTGTTCATCAAAAATTCCAACAAAAGTCATTTATTAGAAATTTAACCATAGGATCTTGTAATGTATTTGTAGAAGAAGTGGTAAAAAATTTGTGACCTTTGACCGTACAAATTGAAAGTTATGAGCATCTAAAGAGAAAAGTTTTTTTTTTTTTCCTTTGTGCCCAAAAATTTTAGATGGCTTTGACCGCCATTTGCTAAGTTTTTTTGCACTACAAACCTTGAAGATGTAATTTGATCTTATAGGTAATCAAGTTAGACCTTTGTACACCAATTTTCAAGACAACCAAAAACACAAAACACATCCTAAAAAAATATTGCAATGCCACTATATGACAAGTTTTGCAAATACACTATGACATATTTGAGTGAAGTTTCCCACCGCATGTTTTTAGATATGGAAAATCCATATGGTATGTTTGAAGATAAACATATACTTCAAATGTCAAAAAAAAAAAAAAAAAAGTGAAAAAACTCAAAATCCCTCAAATTTAAAAGCTCATAAGGGACCATCAAAGCAACATGTGGCAACCCCTCCTTGCTCCCTCCATCCAAAGTCAATATTTTCTCTCTTGCCCAAGTTGCCCCTCAAACTTCTTTTGGCCAAAAAAAGTCCATAACTTTTGATCCGTGTGACATAATCACTTGATTTTTTGCATCCCACAAACCTTATGGGTAGTTGCAAGAATAACCTCTCTGTTTTGTCTCAAACACCCTTAAAATTGGTAGTACTAATAGTACTACTGAGCTTTTGAAATAATTTTTTAAAAAATAAAATAAAATTTGGACAATTTGTAAAGCACTTAAAATAGCATACTCGTGAAAATTCAAACCTAGAAATTTTTTATTCTAAAAGTTATGCACAAAACAAAATCACCAACAAAAAGCCAATTTCTTTCTTGCTTTTTAGAAAATAGTAAAATAATTCAAAAAAAGAAAAAAAAAGGCCATTTGAGAACCCATTAAACACATTCACATGGTACAATTGTTTTGCTAAGGAATTTCTTTGTATTTTGCCAATGAAGGGAGATAGGATGCCCACTTTGAGACAATGTAGATGCCATGGAATTTATAATTTTGCAAAACCCTTCTATAAATGCAAGTAAGCATGCTCCATAAACAACATCCTTGATTTATAGCCCTAGAAAAGCTTTTTTGGACCCAAAATAGTACTAAAAACCTTCAAAATGGCCAAGGTAGACACCCATTTGGGGGCTACTCAAAAATAGCAAAATAATTTTAAAAAACACCAAAAAATCAGTGAACATCAATCACTTGCATGTTCACATTACTCTAAAAGGACAAGTCAATTTGACTTCTTTTGCAAAAGTTACAAGCAAAAAACAAGCCGCGCAAGGTGAGGGGGACAGAATGTAGTACAAATCATTCTTGCAATCACCCTTATACACTCCTACACACTCATAAATTTTTCAAAAAATCATATAAAAATTTGAAATCACATGAGCCTACCCAAAATTTGGAAAATCCCCCACAGGGACTTTGGTCCTTTAGGGATTAACCAAGAGCAACTTAAGAAACACAAACACAGACAGACTTGAACCACACAAACCAACCTTAAGATATGTCCACACTTGGTGTTAACCCATGAATGTCACATGGGCTTTGGAGATACGGTACCAAATACAGTTGCAACCAATATTTAGAAGTTTGAATCAGCTAGAAATTAAGTGTTACAACCATACGTACTGAAGGGTTGTATGATGGGGGGTGCATAAAAAAAGTTGGAAAGCCCTCAGAACAGCTCAAATACGTCCGTATATACAATTGTACATACGATAGCAAAAGACTTTCGTGCCGTTCAAGAGTTAAGAGGGATAGTAGCAAAGAAAAATTAGATGTATTTGAACACACCTTTAAACTACATTTATATTGCTAATACCCATCCCAACACCAAGTGCGAACATACCCTTAGCCAACTTCTAAGGAACGCAACCTGAGTGACTATGCAAATTTGAAGATCACATTTTAAATGGAGCCATGCGCACATGCATTCGTCAGGCAATGGACCTGTGCGAATGGGGCCACGAGCAAGGCAAGCTACAGCAGCATCGTGTACGGCACATGGGAGTATGGGACAAGCCTAGACACGACGGAGCCGGTAAACGGGTATAGACTATAGACTATAGAGCCTATAGGGTATAGACAAGAAAACGGAGAGTGTACATGAGGCAGATTGCACACGTGGCAGTGCCACCTCGATGTAGATTGCATATGTGACATTTCTGTTCTGAATATTAGTATCAGGAGCATTTAGCAAAAGTTTGAGCCCTCCAAGATCCCCTACAAAGTCTCTGAAAGGGTCTCAACCCCAAAATGCCCAAGGGTGTTTTTCTTGTTTTTGGAAGGCAGTTTTCAAGTTTTTGAATTGTCCTTGTAAGATCATTATTAAACATCAAAATAAAATTTTAACCGTTGAATTTTGAACTTCAAGGCTTCTAGATGGCGCTACCCAAAAAGAATCCAAAATGGTCGCTCGGATTTTAAGATATTTGTAATTGAATGATGGTGAGTATGGATTTTTTTGCTTATTTTGGAGTTATCCAAAACTTCTAATGCAAATTGGCAACTTTTGAATACAAAATTGGAAAAAAATCATTTAAGATGCTTTAGTATTTATTGTTGTTACTTCAATACCAACAGCCCCCCTTCCAAATCCATGATCACAATTTCACAAATGAGCCTGCAACACAATTGTCAAAACCCAACTGTCTAATTCAAAGAAATTTTCAGCTTCAATTATTGACCAAAATCATTATGAATGAAAGAATTTTCAACAATGAAAGGATTTTAATTCTTATAACAAAGACATTCCAAGTGAAATTAGTTCAAAAGCACTTTTAGAATTTGTTAAATGTCAAAATTTCAGTAAAAAGGCCCTTATTGCCCAAGGGAGTGCCCAAAGGAAATCTTCACCTTTTGCTCAACTTGATGCCCACCTTTTCAATGTGGCAACTTCTCATAGGCTATGTGACACTATTCACAATGCTATTCATGTCACCAAATGTATGCTTGTAGCTAACCTTCCACCAAAAACAATTGGAATAAGATATGGAGGAAATTGAATTTGAACGGTGAAGCTAACTTCAGCGCGCAACTTTTCCAAGAAAAAAAACCTAAAAATGATAAAATCCGTACCTTCAACAAGGTTTCAAAGTTTCCTAAAGTTTTTTGGACACCCAAATTGGGCGCCTTGGGCATTTAGGGGTTAAAACATGTATTTACTACACCAAAGAAATCACCAATCCACTATTTCCGCTCACCCTTTAAATTATTCTTCAAACTTCTTATGTGCACATTGCAAGCAAACATGGAAGAACTTGATATTGCAAATAAGTACAATGAATGAAGTGTATTGAGCTAAATTGAAGAACCCTTGCCTAGGCTACCACAACTAAGTGGTACTCTTGCACAAAGACTTTTTTTGTGCACACCATGCCCTTATAGTTTGATATGTCATTTAACCCTTAAGCACCCCAGCAACAGGATCTTGTCGTTGGGGATCCCAAGTTTATCTCACTTTTTCTCTTGATTCATACAAAAAAAGTCGTGGCTAGTCCCCATCAGCAAAGAAGATAGTCCTTTTTCAAATCCTACGGTCACTTTTTTTGAATATAATTTTCCAAGCTGAGGTGGCCATTAAACCCCCCATTTTCTCCTAAACCTTAAACAACTCCGGGCACTCAGGGGTTAAGAGTTAAAATTATAACATTTGTACGTAGCGCAAGTCCAAGTGGGGATTCAAATATCCAATGATAACACATATTATGATGGCATCGAGGTCTTTAGAAGGCCAAGACTCCCATGAGATATGTCACAAATTGGACCAAGAGCTTTTGAAGTATGCTTTCATTGGCTGTAAACAGTAAGGGAGGCGGCTTTGCATCAAGTGAAACTATTCGAGGGAAATTTGAGAAGATAACTTAGGGCGGCTTCACACTATGACCGGCCAAGTCGAGAGGCCAGGGTCAAACTTTGCTGAGAGGCTAAAGAAATCTGCTGAAAATAGGCAATAAATGTTGAAACTAACAGCAATAAATGCTGAAACTGACAGTAACAAATGTTGAAACTGATAGCAACAAATGCTGAAACTGATGGCCTCTTGCCCATAGTTTGGGTCTCCATTTTTGCTGGACCCAAACTTCCCTTTGAAAGACCGTCAACCTTGGATGATAAAGTGCTGCCATGTAGGCAAATGGGGGATGACGGCCTTTGGAGTTTGACCTCTAGTGTGAAGGGTTCAGCAGCCGGACTCTCAATTTTGTGCAATCTGATTGGTGCAAACCAATGGCCTCTCGACCTTTGGCCATAGTGTGAAGTTGCCCTTACTCAAAAGCAAACTATTGCTACAAGGAGAGAGCCTCTTGAAGTGTAGCTCCTTGTTTATATCTCTATAAGGTAGGAATACCATAAACGGTTATTGATCTCTACTTGGAGAAGAAAATGGTTTTGAAACCAACAATAGCTGGATCTGAAGAAGATTCTAAAATTTTCTAAAAGGATGCTATTTCTTATCATTTGATTGGTTCAAACTTGTTTCAAAACAAGGTTCTAGAGGTAGCCGTTTAAGGTGCACCTATAAAACAAGAATTGGTCCAAACCCTAAATCCATATTTATATTGCATAAAATATTCATTCTTGAGTACGTATGTATATATATATATATATATATATATATATATATATATCACTCTTTCTTATTCTTGTTTTTACACAGATCAAGCTTAATTTCTCAAGAAATTCCCCATATCTTCAAGCCAAAATGACTTATTTTAACCGTTTATGGTATTTCTACCTTAATAAAACCGTCACAAGAATTTAAAAATCCGAGAAGCAAGAGGGAGAGGAAGAGGTAGGGAAAAGGAGGGTGGTGAAAAGAGGGAGAGGAAGAGGTAGGGAAAAGGAGGGTGGTGAAAAGTCAATTGAAATTTGAGGGAGGGTAAAGGAAAAGGTAAACCCGCACTTCAAAATATTGTACAACACTAATGTTACCAACCTTTGAGCTAGCTAGCAACAGGGCTGGTTACCACATAGCCTAGGCTAAATATCCACAATGGAATGCACAGAACCCTTTTTCTCTTTTTACCGGATCTGCAACCATCATGAGCAGCTCAGGTACCAATGTGCACACAAAAGCTCCAAACTTTTTTCTTAAAAGTAAACAAAAGATCTGCCCTTATTTCGCAAGTTGGTTAACTTTATTTCCTTTCAATGCATGAGGGAGTTCCAAAGTTTCAAGAAGAAGATAAAAGGAATCTCAAGCAGTTTTTTTTATAGCAGAATTAAAACTTTTCTCAAGAGAACATAACATTCAGTAGCCTGAAGAGAGGCTGCCTTTCCCTTTCTTCAAGTATCATCCACAAACTTCATCTTGACACACAATTTTTTTTTAATTTTTTTTAATTTTTTTCTGATATGGCTGGCCCCCATATTGACGTATGTGCACTAAATTGAGCCTCTCTTTCATAAACTCTTTGACAAATTCAACCAAGTGTCCCCATAGCTAAAGATGGGTGTGAAATATTCCACACCATTTCATCTGGAGGGAGGGTAGCACCTGGTAGCACTAGTGAATGTTATGAAGGTAGAATGTTTTTATCACAAAAATTTTGGAAAAGATTCTGCACATTGCGAGATGTAGAAAGGTGTAAGCATCGACTCTCTTGCGTGATAAAGGGAAAAGACAATAACCAGCATTGAAATCATTGTGAGAAACCAAAATCTTTTTGCCACAAAAATTTAAGAAAGATCCCAAAAATCGAAATCTAGTAGAGAACAAAAAAGAGGATTTAAAAGGATCTTAGAACAATTGCAGGTCATTTGAATCCAAAAATGGATTCAGATTTTTAAATTCAAACTTTTGATGGTACAATTTCAGTTTCAAAATTCCTTTGGTTTTCTTAGGTAAGAAAATAAAATATGAGTTTTTCCACCTTTGAACCACATAGTGGTGGTAAACAAAGCATTTTTTTTGGCAAGATGGAGCCAATTCTTGCTAGTTCTACTAGATTCAAATCAACGTGGGTTGGCCCTCCATTAATTACCCAATAGAATGTGGACAACAAAACGACAATTCCAAAAAAAATGCCCTTGTGGTGAGCAATATTGCCAAGCCCATGCAATGTAGGAAATGAGAACTTTGGTATTTAGCATGGGGCTGGGCTAGTGAGTGCGAGTACTTTATGAACGAGTCATGCCATACCATATTTTGACAAGTTCTGGTCAAAAGTATTGCTTGCCTTAGCATCAGCTTTGTCACCGAGTGGGCTTCTTTTTCAATAGGGTCACATGAATACACTTTTTTGGCAAGATCTTCCCCTCACTTTTCTATAGGCCTAGCCTCAAGGTTAAGCCAAACCAAGACAAATTAATGTTTCAAAACATACTTTTGTAAAAGACAAGTGGTGACATTTTTTTTTGTAAGGATTAATTCCTCAAATTTTGACACTATTTTTTTTAGTCTTTTTCAAAATAGTGGTTTTTGGTTTTCACAAATAGTCATTTTCAGCTTTGCTATCTTTAAATGGTGGAACCTTGAGCATAGTGGTTGGTCTCCAATACTCCAAAATGAAAATTAACTCCTTCATCATTTGTTTAAAACTAATTGTTTTGACATGTGTGACCTTGGCATCAACAATTTCTCTAGGTTGAAAGTGCTATTTGGTTTCCAAAGATTTAAATACATACAATAAAAAAAATGTTAACCCCTCATGGCCCAACGGATATCTTCAAAGACATTGGATATGGGATAAGATGTTAACTCTTCATTGTCCTATATATCTCAAAGTACACAAATTATAGAATATGATACATTTAACTACTTATGGACTATTCATATAAATATGGACTTTTTATGTCCCTAAACATTTGAGATTACCTCACTTTTTGTATGTTAATTTTCCAAAATTTTGCATGTTTTTTTACTCTGGATAAATCTCTTTAATGTTTTGCAAGTTTCCTTTAGTATTTTGCAAGTACCTTTCAATGTTTTGCAAATAAAAATAGGTTTTGGACTATTACTTATAGATTTAGGATAGTCCATATTTTTCCCTTCAACAATGAGGGGTTAACATGACAGAGTATTTAGGAAACTAATAGCATGAAAGTAAAACTAGCATTTGAATATTTTATGCAACAATTTATGAGAGGTCATTCTTGATTGGTAAATTTTTAGAATTGCGTCTCAATTTCAATGAGTCATAGTGCTAAGTTTTTTGCAATAGAAGTAACTTGTTATGTAAAAGTATTAGGATATACTAGGATCTTGAACTCGGTTACAAGCACAATTTTGGGTTACCCTTCATGTCTATTTTTTCTCAGTTCACTATAAACTATAAAGCATTTTCAAGTTTGCAAAAAAACAAGAAACTTTTAATTTTCAAGTATTAATGGCCACTTTATGTTAGGAGATGCGCCAATTTGGAGGCCAATAAAGGTCCCAACTCTTACTTCTCATTGATTAATCTTTTAAAACCAACCCAAAAAAAAATTACACAAAGAGTCAAGGCTAAAATTTTGAAAAATACATTGTTGCTATAAAAGCAAAACATGACACACTTTTAACCCTAAAAAATAAAGGTTCCCAAAAACTGAAGGCCAACTCCTTGCTATGATCTCAACAACACTACTTGGTCTTCTTCATTCTTTCTTTTCTAAATGTTCAAAGGCTTGTAGTATGGCTTCAACTTAGTCTTTTGCCTTGAAGCATCTAAGTATGAGAAAAAAAAAAAAAAAAAAAAACTTGTTAAATTCTTTTTTGTGCAAATGCTTAAGGCTATTTATGAATCCTTATACAATGAAATACTATTCAAATTTCAATTGGTGGAAGAATTTGAATAGGAAAAAATCATTTCACTCTAATTTGGATGAATTTTGTCTAATTGATGTGAAAATGCAGTATGCCTCCCACCTTTCTTCTCCAAGTACGATTATTGGCCACATCTTTTGCCGCTCCTTTGGTAGCAACTTGGTGGTGCATTTTTCATAATGTGGTATCTTTCACACATTCTCTTGGGTTGAGTAGTTGCAAAATCTCCATGAAATTTTGGCCACTTGAGTCACACTATTTGAGGCCACAAAAAATCTTCTCAACATTCTGGCCATATTGAGTTGCACTATTTGAATTAGTATTTTTATAAGGGCATTGATATGTGTACCACACCCTTTGAACTACTGTACCACACCTTAGGGTAAATTTTAGATTTCTACTATCAAAAAGCTGAATTTGAGAATTTTGAATTCAGATTTGGACTTAGAGACCATGATTTAGTTTAGAACCATAAAAAAAAGTTGCAATTGAACAACACCCAATGAAAAAGTTTAGCTAGGGAGAAAAGCTTTACTTTTACTTTTGTTTGTAAAAAAGATAGGTTTTTTCATTGGGTGTTGTTGAGTTGCAACTTTTTTTATGGTTCCAATCTAAATCATGGTCTCTAAGTCCAAATCCAAATTCAAAATTCTCAAATTCAAATTTTTGATAGTAAAAATCTAAAATTTACCTCGGGGTGTAGTATAGTAGTTCAAAGGGTGTGGTACACATATCAATTCCCTTTTTATAATTGTAACCTATCTTGTATTTGATTAATCTTATTTTTTATGAACTTTTTTGTTAATGTATCTTGCAAAGGCATTTATTTTTGAATTATTGCAAATTTGCATGAATAGTTACTACAAGATAATAATGTCAATTCAAACATTTTTAGTCAATTTGGATTTTCTTCTGTTGATTTGGATATTCTTTTGTCAATTTGGACGTGTCAATTTGGACAATTTTCATTGTTGTGAGTGTTAGGCATAATAAATGAAAACTAATACTATACTTATCTAGTTGTCCCCAAACACCACTTTATATGAGCTCCCATTTGTTGGACCAATACAGAAACCAGCAAAATGAACTAATGGTTGCTCTAAGCCTTGGATTAGGCAATTGGTTGGACCCTAAGGATTTACGTTGAAAGTTGTCCCAATTGGACTTGTTGATAACATGGATGCTTATGAGAAAAAATTTGATTCCAAAAACCAGACCCAACCCAAAAATGATGATTGAATCACCACAATGTATCGACGCAATACAAGAACGTGGTTGGATTTGTTAATTTGAAATTAGACCATTATTTGGACTCATGTGAGACTGACTCTAACACCTTATTTGTGGGGCCATTGTAAAAAAAAAAAAAAAAAGAAAAAAAGCTATGCTGGCCAAAAAAATGTAAGAATCATTTTGCCTAGGAACCTCAAATGAGTATAAAATGGACCAATTCCAAAATTAGGGTACATTCTTACTTTTTCTTTGTTCTTAAAATAGAAAAATATTTCAGTTTGACTCCACAACATGGTGTTAGGGTATCTCCAGCATTGTCTCACAAGGGTTTGGTACATTTCAAGTTTAGATGATAAGTGCTCTAGGTCTCTCAAAATTTTCTCATGGCACTCCAACATGATGTGTCAAGCAATGGCTCTTCAAAACATTATTCTTCCCAAGTTTAGTGAGTTTTATCCTATATTCTCTTTGGTGAGTGGTGACTATTTATGAAACTTGTACGAAGTGCAAGAGTGGAGAACATGAATTTTGAGGGCTCTTCAAAAATAAGGTAGACATACTTGTTCCCAAACATTTAAGGGTTTAGGGTACAACAAGGTCTCCGAAAATTCTAAAATAATAATTTGTACAGTTAACCTTTCAACAAGTTATCATTGAACATCATTTTTGTGGAAAAAGTATTGTAAAATATTTTATGTTAAAGGGCAAAGTTACAACTCATAAGGTCCCTAAAAGCACTTTTAGACTAACCTTGAAATTGCTTGGATATGTTCCTATAATGACACTTGACAATCCCAATCCCAACCCTCCCAAACTAACTTAGCAGCTAACATGTGATAGGATCTGCTTGTGCAAGTAGAGTTCATTGCTCCACTTTGGGTTCAATAGTGGGAGCAGGACTGGGTGTATCTACCTTATAAGTGTCAAAGTTTGAAATGCAAAGCTAGAAATGCTCTTAAAGTTATTCAGATTTAGTGTGAGTTTTAGAGAAATCCTTATGTCAGAGCCTGATCAAAACTTTGGCCCAATAGCTGAGTCATTGGAATCCGAAAACTTTGGAGCAATCGATCACTCATTGGAATCTGTTTTGGGCCAGCTTGGAATTGGGTTGTATGCAGTATAAAGTGACCCAGCCAGCAGCATTGAACTTTTCCATGCGTGTGCTCTATGTGGTGCCTATAAGTATGGCAGCTCTGCCACTGACAAGTGCAAAGGACTCCACAAAAGCCATAAAAGCAGCAACGTTTTCCACTCTGGACACAGAAAAAGTACACTCACAGAACTGCCACCCTAGCAAGCACTGAATCAAGCACAGGCTCCCTGTCGGTAACTCGGTATCATCAGTGACCAGACCCCGCGCAACAAACAATTTCACACCGTCAATTCACAACAGCCATGGAGGACCAGCGTCGGTTCCAACAGCGTGATGGCAACTCACCAAGCTGGAAATGAGCCTGGTGAGTTCCATGTCAGCGTCTCGCAAAAGACGCCATAGCTGATCGTTACTTCCCACCATCCAAGGCAGTCTTCACAAATGTGGCCAAATTTAGCAAATCTTACTAACAAAAAAACCACAAAAGAAAAATAGAGATTTCCAATGTATTGAGCACATTTAGCAGTGATTCGAGCCACTTCAGGTATTCTTGAAAAGCAGACTTAGAATCACTGATTGAAAGAGGGCATTTAACAATAAGCAAAGCATCTTGGCCATGGGTGAAAACAGAAACTGGAAATAGCCAAGAGAGCCAGCGAAGGAGTTGACGAATGCGGGAGAAAATAAGGGCAGTACTTACAACAGAAGATTTTTATATAAAGTTTGTTCACCCACCCTTAGTTTTTTTCATAAGTCCGTGGGTGAGAGGCATCATACAGTTTAGAAAATTTGTCATGGTCATTGTCGCGGATCGGATCATTCACGCTTACGGTAAAGGAATTTGCTACACTTTTGAAAGTGGCCAGTAAATGGGATCGTGCACTAGTGGCAATGCGCCACGGAACTCTGTAGGTTGAACCGGGTCAGTGGGGTGTCTCTCTCTCTTTCTCTTTTTTCACTAGAGAGCCAACATTGAATTGAAGAACCAATTGACTGTCCTTCGCATGATTTATGCCTCAGCATCGTGCGCCGGGAGGGACGCCAGATCATGGGGTGCCAGACCTCTGCAGAAAATCCCCAGCTAGCTAGCCCCTGCCAACGCTTGTAAAAAAACCCGAAGACGATTGAATAGATCAAACTGCCGTTGTTTATGATACAAAATCTGAAGTCGAAATTTTCGCAAGTCCCGGAAAACCACCCTCATGCACCGGCTTGCAAGCACCCGGGTGTTGGGAAAATTGGGGGGTTATGTACAAAACAGGGAGGACAGTCGCCGCTAGTCTCGCACCTGAGGCATGCACAGACCCTGTTCCAAGCGGGAGTCATCGCCATCGTCGTCGTCGTCATCGTCATCGTCGTCGTTCACAGGGACGATTCGGAAGCTTTCTTTCAATGGAGGAGCTGCAAGGGTGATGGGCAAGAGCTCCACGTCGACGGCCAGGGGTTTAGTGAGTTCCTGCGCCCGCAAGGATTCGTAGTTCCAGTCGGTGCGCAAGACGACTAACAAAATGGACGCAGCGCAGGCGATTTGTGCCGCGAGGAGTCCGTACCAGAGCCCGCCGAAGCCAACTTTGAAGTAGAACGCGAGCAAGACGGCCACGGGCGTGCCGACGAAGTAAAACGAGCCCAGATTGATGCGCGCTCCGATCGCGGGGCGCGCGCTGCCTCGCAGCACGCCGACGCCGGTGGTCTGCGGGCAGTTGCCCAGCTCGCAGAGGCCCATGAGCGGCATCACGGCGGCCGTCAGCGCCAACACATTCTTGTCGTCCGTGAACACATGGCCCCACGTGTTCCGGAGCGCGGTCGTCCACGTCATGCTCAGCAACGCGATCATGAACGCGCATCCGAGCGCCACCAGCGTCGCCACGCGCGCCTTGGCGGGGTTCCCGGCGCCCAACTCGTTCCCCACCCGCGTCGACACAGACGAGCTCAGCGCCTGCGGGAACGTGTACATCAACGACGTCGTCTGGATCACAATGGCCGTCGTCGCGACTGCTACTTGCGGATTAGGTAAGTACCCCGCTAACACGGTCATGATCTCATACCACCACCATTCTAAACAGACTGCCAGGCAACTGGGCAGCGCCAGGCTCAGCAACGGGCACCACTCGCGTAAGCATTTCGCCGACCACGGCACCCATGTGCCTTTCAACGCGCCGGAGTACCAGAGGTAGCTCAGAATGAAGAGCACCATGTTGAGATTGGTGCACACGGCGGCTAGTGCCACGCCCGGGACGCCCATCTCCAGGACGAATACGAGCAGAATGTTGAGCGGGACATGCAGCAAGACCGCGAGCGCGGAGCACCAGAACATGGGCGTCGCCAGGCCTTGGGATTTAAGATAGATTCGCAACGGTTGTAAGAAACTGTTGGCGAGTAAATCGGGGAGCGACCAGAAGCAGTAGACGCCTGCCACGGCTGTGATGGCCGGGTCCTGACGCAGCGCCAGCAGGATCGTCTCGAGGTTGTACCAGAGCGCACTGATCGGAAAGCTGACCAAGAGCAGGATCAGAATGGTGCGCTGCAGCGCCAGCCCGATCATGCCATAATTCCCCGATCCGAACGCCTGGCCGCACACGGGATCCATTCCCGAGGCGAGCCCCGCCAGCACCGAGTAGCCGGTGATGTTGGTGAAGCCCACGCTCAGCGCCCCGCCCGCCAGCTGCAACCCGCCCAGCCTGCCCAAGCAGAGCACGGACACCATGGCTCGCACGTACACCACGCAGTTCAGAGCTGCCATTGGGCCCGCGATTTCTAATAGCTTCTGCAATTCTTCGAAACTCTGCATAACCACAACCCAAAAAGAAAAGATATTTTAGAACAGGAGCTTCACAATTCCCCAATCATCCTCAGGACGCTATCCCGCCATTGTTCTAACTATCTCCAATTAGGTACAAACTCGATCCAGTTAAACCCTGATTCTAAAGATTCCGAAAACCCCGGAATATTCTCCCACAAGGAACCCTGCCAATATAAGCTAAGAGATCAGTATCCAATTGAACCGCCACCTGGAGCACCCTTGAAAGAACACAAGCAGATTGCGAATTGTTGAATGTGCTGCAAATCTCAATGCTCACAGCATCGGGCTCAATCTTTGGTAATCCACGTGCACCCGAGAGCTTTCCAAAACAATTACCTCCAAAAACATTGTTGGATGCCAGGTAAGTTAGTATCCTCCTCGCATACAAATGAGAGAGAGACAGGCCAATGGTTGCCACCCATTACGCAATCGAAAGTCAGTGATTGACCGATCAATTCTTCACATGGAACTCATAGAGAACTCCGTCGATGGACACTGAGAAAGAAATGTAACTAAATCCTCTTGGGTCCCCCCCAAAAAAAAACTTTCTTCGTGTTTCTGGAGGTACTTCAAAAGCAATGGTTGCAAGGTGATCCAGGGTCAGTTTTCCGAATTACCCCCATCGAACGAACAGAAAAAGATCAGGCCAGGCCAGGCCCGGGCATGTCTGAGGGGTTAAAAAAAAGTGACGCCATCTGGGCCGTCCACAGGAATCTCGAGAACGCCCAATCCGCAACCCGAGGGGTGAAAAGGGGGGTGGGGATCAGCGCGCCCCCCACCCCCTCCACCCCACCCCACGCAGAGCCAGGAGAAAAACGACGTGGCACTGGCGTTGGTTCCGCTCCAGAGGAAATCATTGGGAGAGTGGTTTAAGACCCGTCCCCGCAAAGGGACAAAAGCGCCTCCCGCTGACATACTCCCCTTTCATCATTCTCAAAGTGGAAAGAAAGAGTGGCAGGAATCTCTGTGCTCTAGCCTCAAGGGTCTACATGCCTAGCCTGGCTTTACAGTACACCCCAGGCCCAGAGCCCCAGACCCCCCAGTGACGAAAAAAAAAAAAGGCACCCCACACGCAAAAAGAGGACAGAATCGTAACAGCCTCGGCATATCACATGCCTCGGCGTCAGAGCGGGTTTCCGCGAGGAGAATTGAATCATGATGATCATGGGAGCCCTTATCCTTCTGGGACCCATCCTGCCTTTTTGTTGCATCGCATCGAATGTCTTCTGCAGTTCCCTCGACAATGAACGATGGGATCTTTTCGCAATGGAAAAAGAGCGAGAGAGAAAGAGAGAGATGGCGAACCTGGCACAGTGACGGGCATTGGAGGAGCGGGTCGGGGATGCAACCCAGCTGTACGTCCGATTCGCCGAGAGGCTGTTTCTCCGACTCGTCATCAGAAGACGGAGTAGCGACGAGGAATATGGCGCTGCTAGCGAGGTGGCGGTCCGATTCGCTGGACTCGCTGCTGCTGTTGGATTCGTCGTCGGAGAAGTGCATGCTCGTCATTTGAATTTGGTGCTTCGAGAGTGGAGACACCGGGAGGTCCTGCAATAACGGCTCCGATTCCGCGACACAAGCAGCATCGTTGTCCGACGACAATTCATCGTCGGAGGAGGATTGGAGCACGCTGCTACTATCCGTGAGCCTGACCATCGGATTACCCATACCATGAACAACCGAATTCTTGTCACCCCACGCGCTCACTTCGCATCAATGGCCGCACCCAACCGAACCGAACTAAACCTCGAGTGTATCAGCACCCGAAGTAGCACGCAAAGAAAGGCCGGCGACTACAACGAAGAAAGGGAAGACAGAAAGAAAGGGAACAAGCCCTCCTTAGATACTGCAATAGAAGAATCCTCTGACACTACTTTGATTCCTGGAATCCATGGCACCGCGAAACAAGCGCGAGGTCATGCGAATGGGACGGTATTAATATATATACTCTTCACTGCCACCTTGCCAACTCTCCACTCACGACCCACGCTCACAAAGCGAATACTGAATTCGTATGGGGAACCCAGATGGATTGTATCCCACGGAACTGGCGACACTGATTCTGGGATTCAGTGCGCGAACTAAAACAGAAACCTCCACGATTCGACGTCGTCGTCTTCGCGAGCGACCGGGAACAACTCTAAGAAAGTCCACAAACCTGCAACACGAGCATGACATCCACACTCAAGAAGAGAAAGAAGAAGGTCGAACGCCAACGCCCTCGCGAGGACCCAGCTAGATCATCAGTCTTCAACAATCAATCGCAAAGGTTTCACGTCGTCTTAAGGCCAAAGAAAATGATCACGCGATTGATTCAATCAGTCAATCACGGAACAACAGCTCAATCTGTTTGATCCCTTCACGACCCGGTTACACCGACCACGCTTTGCGCGGTAGCCACCTCCTCAACCTAACCTTTCAACTAACCCAACGAACACGACCGCCCCCAATGTCCCAAAAATCAACAGCTAGCTAGCGATGGCCAGGGATTCTCTCTCTCTCTCTTTCTACCTCACTCTCGCTCTTTCACTCGCGTGTGGGCAATGACCACACCATCAGGTTCCGTGCGAGTCTCTCCCTCTCGTTCAGTCGGTCTTGCGACTAGTTTGTATCAGCCCACTGCGATACGACTCTCCCCTCTCAGACTAGACGGCTGCCACCACGTCCCAGAATGGGAGGTCCGTGGGAAACAAAACTATTCCTGATGGCGAAGGGCGACTGGCAAAATTTACGCGAAGCCCCGGCTGACGTAGGTGCCGACGATGAAGAGTGTGAGAGAAGCAAGACCACGACGATGCACCGCAGTTATTGACGGAGAAGAAGAAAAAGATTGAGAGAGAGAGAATGAAGAGAGGGGGAAACAAGAAGAAGCAAACGAGTTAGAAGAGAGAGCGGGAGGAGCGGGACGAACGAACAAAAGTGGTCTACCATGCGAGCCCGCAGGAAACTGAAAGCCTGAGATCTCGTCTTTCTCGTTTGATTATTTTCTTTTTCCACTCCCTCGCCTCAGCTCACCAGCAACAGCGAAAGCTTAAAGTTAGCCCGCTGGAGCTGGACTGGCCCCCACTCTATCTTATGAAGACCCTAGCCAAATTCAAGCCCCCAGCCTATGACCAGGCGATGGCGTTGGTTGATCGAACGGGCAAGAGAGGCGGACCCGTCCTCCACACACATGCCACCGGAAAAGCAACGAAAACCACGACGACGATGAAGACGTCGGTCACGCTTGCTCCCAGGATTCCTCGACGCACGACATCAGGGGTCTAATCTGCAACAAAGGCCACTTCGCAGGGGGGCTCGAGGAGAATGGCAGGCAGGCAGGCAGGCAGGCAGGCCAGCGGACGGAGCTAATGATAAAAATAAGCCTGCGTTCTTGCCTTGGTTCTTGCTCCCGGCCTTGCTGCCTCGTGTGCAAGCCCATTCGTCAGAAATCCAAATTTGGATGGGGGTCCCGGATTATTCTAATATTTTCTTTTTTTATTTTATTGCTTTTGTTATCAGCATTCAGCAGAGAGAGCCGCAATGGAGATTGGTGCCTGCCTGGCCCTCCATGCTTGTCTGCAACGCCTGCAACAATCCCTCCCCTTGTGCGTAATTGTGCATGTCAGAGAATGTGAATTTTTAGTTGGATTCTAAACTTGTAATCTATTGGTTCCCCTTTGCACTTTGCCCCCTTTGTTTTTGCAATTTTCCCCCTCTCCCCCCTGATCCCTTGCACTTCGCCCCTATCTTTGCACTTCGTCCAATCGTCCATGTTTCCTTTCACTTTGGGGTTCATTCCTTTGCACTTTGTTCCTATCCCCTTGCTCTCCATACGTGCTCCCTTTGTACTTTGGCCGTATTCCCTTGCACTTCGTACGTGTTCCCATGTGCTTCATCCATGTCCTCCTTTGCTTCATCCGTGTTCCCTTCTGCTTCGCTAATGTTCCCTTCCACGGTATTTATCTTCCCTTAACCCCTTACGGCCGGAGGAGGCAAAAACTGCCTTCACAGTTTTAAAATGAAACTTAGAGAGTGTTACTAATTTTGGATCTTGGATTTACCAATTAAAAACATGTAGGGAATGGAGTCTATTTTCATGCGCACTTGTTTGATCAAAGTTTGGATTTATAATTTGTTGTAAAGAGACTCATTCATTGGAAGGAATATTGGAAAACGTGAGTGTTCACTACAAATCATGCACCAAAACACCAACAAGAGGTTGACATCACTTGACGTTTTTAGGAATTAGGTAAATAGTGCCATGACAACAGCCAACCTAATTATTATTCCGCTTTGTACCCCTACCTGAGCTCTTCAATCCTTTTAGCGTTGCAAGATCAAAATCACTTATATAATGTCACACTTCTTTTGAAAATATATGTAGTCATAGATCCGTACTATTCAAATAACTTGTGTGGTTGGATGTTCTAACCATACAAATCTCATTTTTCTAAAAATGATCAAATATTCATGACCTTTTCCATAGTTTTTGCACCCTAACTACCCATGCCTTTCCTTAAGTGAATACAATAGATGATACGACTTTTTCCCAAAATCCCAAGTTCAAGCCTTTCAACACATCACATGTAAAAAAAGTGCACAATTTCAAAATCTAATTCTACGGCAATGCTTTGTAGGAACCATTCATACAATTTGTACAATCCAAATTTAATCCAATGCACCACCTTTCATTTCACCAATGTAGTACATATCATAAGCATATGGGTCCAAAAAATTTACATTCTTATCTTTTAAGACCTTAATTTACATTAGTATGGTTGGATCCTGAAGCAATTTACTTTTCCAAAAGAACGACTAGCTAGGAAAGCAGGCGGCCCTAAGGGGTTAAGTTACATCCATGTTTCCTCTGTTGTGTTCATGTTCCCTTCAATTGTGTCCATATCCCTTTGCTCATCATTTGTGTTCTCTTGTGCACTTGTAACAAACGTTCTGAGTACAAGAGATACAAAGTTGGATGGATGAGAGACCGAGATCTGGTATTTTATTTGTGTTTACTTTCTTTATTTATTTTTTTGTTAAGGGCAATCAAAGCAAACAGGTGTCAAGCAGGGTTGAGGGTAATTTTAGACGGGGAATGCTAAATTGTGAGCACGGATTCATGAGTTGTGAGCCGTGAGAGTAATTTTTTTGTTAAAATATTAAATTTCATTTATAAATGTGTATATAGGATCTTACAACTGCACATTATAAACATTCATCTCTTCAAAAATTGTTGTTATTTAAGTTTTGTCAATAATTTTGAGCTCAAAATTGATTCCCGCTCACAAAATCTTGGCTCACCGCTCATAGGCTCACCATTCTACGCTCACAAAATAGCTGACCTCGATTTTAGACTCATGTTTCATAAGTATATGATAAAATGTGACGATTTGGAGAATAGATGAAATTTATTGTACCGGATGTGATCACAAAACTTGTCAATTGTAGAGAAGAAATTATAAAAGTTCAGTAAAATCTATTTTGTTAGATATTTGTTTATTTCCTTTTGTCACAAGAAATAAAGGGTTAGATAGCAAGTACAATGGTGCTTGGATAAGGTCAACACTATGGGCAAGAAAAAAATGTTAACTGTATCCAAATGTTGATCATAAATAAGCACTCAATTTTCATTATTTCTCCCTAGTTTTGGTAATTGTAAATTTGGAGATGCTTTCCCACCTATGTTTTCAATTCACTAACCAGACACTATTTTATTTGATGAGTTAGAGTGGTTGTGACAAAAAAAAGCTAGCGTAGATCATACGCTAACTAGATGCCTTTCCAGTTGATGAGTAAGAGTGGTTGTTGACATAAAGCTAGCGTGGATCATACGCTAACTAGATGCCGTTCTATTTGATGAGTAAGAGCGGTTGTTGAAATAAAGTTAGCATGGATCATATGCTAACTAGACATCTTTCTAGTTGATGAGTCAGAATGGTTGTTTATAAAAAGCTAGCGTTGATTGTACGCAAGAACTTGACCTTAATAGGCTTCATAATACACATTTTGAACAAAAGTGGAGTGAGACCATGATCCTATCTAAATGTTTCTATTACAAAGGTTGACGTGAACCAAGCACCACTATATAACTACATTTTGCATCTAAGTTTCATTGGCTCTCAAAATTTGTTTCAAGAGTTTGGTGAACTACACGAAACAACCAAAGTGAACCATTTTGGTCTCTCTTACTTGAGATATAGGAATGTACGTATTAAACCTTCAAATAAAATATCAAAATATTACCAAATGTTTAGTGTTTGTGTTTAACAAAAAAAATCACAAACATGACCCAAAATATATTGGAAATAAAATGACATTGAGTGTACAAGTTTACATGAAAAAAGATGTGTGTTCCAAGCGGCCTCAAGAATGCACTTTTGGTGCAATAGCCAACTTACGGTTTACTTAATAGTACTTGGCACAAAGGTTTGCAAGGAATTTTTGAGGGTCTAAGAAAGACATCAATGTCAAGCTTACATGAACATGAACTTGTTTTTTTAGCAAATTAAAGTTGTTTGAGAGGAAGAAAATCAACTTCTTATAAAATTATGAGTTTAAGACAATCTTAATAAACAATTCTTCACAATTTCTTCTACTTTTCTCCATAACTTTTCATAGATATCATCTATTATGACGTTAAAGCCATAGGAATAGCAAGCAACAAATATACTAACATCCATTTTCCAACACATGCCTCAGCAACATGAAGCCAGTAAACCAGCTCATGTTAGAGAATGACTATCAATACATTACCAAAATTTTGACATTTGCATTATATAAGTAAGAATTTGCATGCCTATATTTTATCATATCTTTGCCATCTAAGTTAAACAATGCAATGTTTTTATTAACTGGTTATTTCCACAAATTACTCCAACCTAAATTCTCAACTTGCAATTGTTGCATATATCAATTTTTGTTGAGATTGATTGATGATTTTCCCAAAATCATGTCACAAAAGTGGCTGGAACACATATACCATTGAAAATAAAAGATGATGTTAGAAGAAGGGCTCAAAGTTCATCAATTTTGAAACTAGTCTCAGAATTAGATTTGCCAAGTACAAACTAAATGACCAAAAAGTGGAAGAACTTTGTTGCAAAGAGTGTGTTCATTTCATTAAATGTATCCATGCAATTTTGGCTAAGCATTGTCAAATTTCAACAATAGATTGTTCTAGTTATAGGCATAGAAGTGATTTATGGAAAAATAAATAGAATTCTACCAAATTTGTATAATAATTTTTAAAGCATATAATGAATTACAAAAAAATTCCATAACCACATTAATAGCAAACTTATCACTTGAATTTCTCTAGAACCAATACCTTTAATCTATTTTTTGAAGGCGTTCTAGCTAAAAATTAATAGTTTGAAAGAAAAAAAGCCAATTTGTTGTGTTACATTCTTTACCAACAAGGTGTGTTTGGTGAAAAATGTATCTAAGACAAGGTTAGCTTATTGGTCTCTAGTTTCTTTTGCTAACTCTCATAGTTTGGCAATTGTAAAATCTTTTGTCTCTAGTCACTATTGTAGCAAGCATCTTGAGTTGATGAATGATGTTATGTTCAATTATTATTTTTTGCACAAATTTTAGCCTAGTGATAGAAAACATTTATTGTCAAAAGCTCACCATAGAGCTTTAAAATGCTAATAAGTACTTATAAATATGTAAAAGAATATAGAATCTTCCACTAAAATTATACAGAGAAGGTTTAAACTAAAATCTACAAAGAAATAATGTTTAGGACAATGATAGCCTATTGGTCCTTGCAAAAGTTTGTTTCAAGATTTAGCAAATGAAGTTAAAATAGTATAGTGACAAAAATCATATGAATTATTTGACATTTAAATTACTAAATAGAAATTTTTCAAAATAACTCTTTACTAGGGCAACATCAACTATAAGGAAATTAATAAAGAAGTGTCTATTGAGCAGCTGAACAACAGTTTCTAAAGAAGCATTCATTTTCCATGGATATGTAGGCTTATTTAGATGAATGGACAAATATAAGACCAATATAGCTTTGTCTATAACAATTACTTGAGTCCAACATAGCCATAATAGTTGAACATTCATCCTTGGGTGGATCACTCTTTGTATGTTGGGTACCCCACGTGCGGCGAGGGGGTAATTTATAGGGGGCTATTTAGGTCCCTGGGTTGAATAAAAGGGTTTCTATAATTATATAATTGGGTCAAATGGCCAATTTTAGGGCACCCTTTAATTACTTATAAGGGCTAAGCAATTTATTTCTTCTTAGGCTATCTTCTTTATAATTGAAACTTTTGAATTGTTAAGTAATTTGACAACTTAGGCTTTAGGGGTTACAGTATGAATGCACTATGCTTTCATAAGTAATTTCAAGCAAAGATCAAATCCTTCATGAAAATGTACAATGCAAATAGAAATGCCTCTTCACTCCAAAAATTCAAGAGTCAAAGCATGTGAATGAACTCCGTTTACATGTATGTATTAAAAAAACCTGTCACGCATAAGCCAAATGAAACAAGCTAAAACCTAGAAGGTTGCAACGTGCACCCTAACTTCAAGCAATGAAACCCTGACCCAAAAGTGAAGTAGACCCTAACCATTCATCCACATTTGTTGCTCTCATTTTTCATCACCGAACACCTGGCACTCTCATTGGAACATTGGACCCAAATACAGTAGGACCATAGGATACCCCATGATGCTAGCCCCTTAATTACTTGTAAAAATAAATAATGAGGCATATTTAAAACCTACCTATATTACTTATACTCAATTTTGCCATTTGAATGAACACTTTCTTAATTGTAATTTTTTTATAATTATTACTTCAAAAGAATAAACCCCTTTCTATATTATGCCACTCGTCAAATCTAAAATGCGTTAAGTTATCCACTCGGGCATTAATCATGTCAATATAGAATATTTGCTAACTTTCTTGCCATTGATCAATTAAGCCAGGAATATGCTAAACCATCTTGCATTCTATCTTCTTTGGAACATTTTTGAGTGAAATGTGAATATTATGTATTTAAATATAATTAAATATCAACTAAATTCATAATGAATGATCATTTTTATTAAAATTAATAATGAGAAAAAGAGTTAGCAAGACACAAATAGAAATGCAAGGTTGTTAACAAATGAAACTTTGAAGAAGTAGGTTGCATCTTGCCAAGTTGGAGTCATGATTGGTGGAAGTTGTGAAGAGATGACTTCTTAGATTTTGGAACCCAATTTTTTTCCAAACCCTAATTTAAATATATGATTATTGTGTTGATTTTGAAAAACACATGTAAACTAAATTAAGTATGTTAAGTATTTTATCCCTCAAAATAATGAATTTTAACAAATAAAAACCCAACCCTTTAAAATAGTTTAGCAATTGCTTGGTACATTTGGTCACACATCTTTGTGGTGTGGTTGAAAAATGCATTTCCTATGGAGGCCCTAGGTACTTGGATTTGCAAACAGCCTTTGTGGAGCACCATGCTTGCCACCCACAATCTAGGCACCATTGTGCTTGCACATCAAATTGTTTCATTTTTCTCCTATCCCTTGAGAGCTGCCTCAATGGTTGAGCCATTTAGGACTTGTATCAATAAGATGGAGGTGGCAAGTAAAAAAGAAAACCCAATGGAAAGAGGAACCAACACATCTAGTGGAATGTGCAACAATGAAGAGCTTTGAAGTTGTATTTTGCAACTAGTTACTATACAATATACATGCCAAGTGAAGCAAAAAGGTGTGGTCAACAACATCATGATGACAACTAGACATATTCAAGAAAAAGGGAAAAATTAGGAGTCTCTTCTCAAATTCCATGGAGTGGCCTCACCCTTGTGTGAAGAATTTTGTCAATTCTTTGGTGTCAACTTGCTCTGTCAGCCCCCTTGTGTTAGGGATTGAATTAGACCTAGTGCCAACTTGTTGTGTTAGCCCTTCCTTTGTGCTAATAGTTTACTCACAAGCAAATGGGTTGTTGGGTCCCTCCACCCCAAATAAAGCACCCTACCTATCAAAGCCCACTAAACCAATTCCTAAATCCTTCTACTACTCTCATATGTAATCTTACCATTGAAATTGTTGTTGCTTCTTTGTCGTTCACTCATACAATTGGTATTCACAATACGTATACATATTATGTATTTGAAATATTTACATATAATTAATTGTCACAACCAAACGTAAGACTGAAAAAGGACCGTATTAACACACATTGTTTCAGAGTTTAGTAGATTCTCAGATAAATTTTCTTTTATCTTCTTTGTCCAATTTTGCAAGAAAATAATCTTCATTTCTTGAGATGGTTTCAAAGTTGGTATTTTGTCCTTTTCCTCAGTTTCTCATGCATGAGAGCAATGCTTGCGCATTTCTGCACTGAGAAATGTGCAAAATAATTCCTTGTTTTCTCATAAGAAAATACTACACTCTGTGATAGAGATTTTTGTTATCCTTGCAAAAAGGCGAGAAAACAATTCCATTTTCTCTAAGCTTGAAACCCTCTAATCTTGCCAATGCATTTTCTTCTACAACAACACTACTGCCAATGGTTGAAGATTTAAAAAAAAAACATTGTCTAAGCTTATTGGGTTAGAAGGAAATATTTCTTAACATGTAGAATGTGCAATTTTGTCTTTGAGCGCCTTCTTTGAACTACAAATCTAAGTAGGGATTGAATTTTCGCAGAATTGTGACAGTTGAAGCAAGATTTACAAAATGCCAAAATTTTGTTTACTTCCATTTTACTCCAAATTTAACAAACATATCTCATGTGTTTTCACTTCCCCTAACTCAAATCTTACTTAAAAAAAATTAGAGTTTTTTTATCAACTTTTCATTAAACTTGAAACTCTTATAGCTAGCTAGAACTTGATACTTTGATACTATAAACTTAACGGGAAAACAGTTCTTGTGAAATGATAACATCCAATCTACAATCAATTCTAGAATGAGGTTTGAATTATTTAATTCAAACGTTGTCAATAAACATTGACTAGTGTAATGGCATGTTCTACCTTATGATTTACAAGTAACTTAGTAATCTAACAACTCTCCTTGACATTCATCATTTTATTGCACTCCTAGATTGTAGTTAATAACACATTTTCATATAAATAAAAAAATCTAGGACATCCTTGGGCTTTATAGAATCAAGGGAATTTCACAAAAAATGGATAAAGTTCACATTTTTTTGCAACTTTTTCTCATAGAGTCATTTTTATTTGGTACAAAGTTTAATTCTTCTTTTTTATATCTGACTTGTTCCCAAATATTAAGTAGTGTTATCAGTAACTTTAGGTAATAAGTTGATGAAAATCACATTCAGTTTGGATTACTGGACTCACAGTTCTGTCGCTTTGTATAGGTTTTAACGCCAAAAGCAAACTAAGGCAGCATTTTTCTCCTGGCGACAGACCCACATCAGGAGATCCACAAAAAATATCGTATAAAAATATATGAAACCTACTAGTGCACAGTACAAGGCTTGATTTGATGTTATTTCCATGTTGAAATCAAATATGATTTCCTATAAGTACAAATGAAAACAAAATAAGATCTTAGATTAGATTTGACAAACTCTTAAATATATGAGAGGACATAATCAAGGTTACATTAGCTTGTTTTGTATTTATTTCATATAAATAATCTTGCTTGGAGATTTCTAACTCACCTAGCACAAGAATGTTTAAGAAGAACCGGTGTTGGTGCAAAGGAAAGGTAGGAACACCCATAAGCGTTAGTGTCTCCATAATCGTCACTTCTGAAATCTTGAAAAATCTATAGAAGTGAATAGATGTAATGACAAGAATGTACATCATGTGAACATGAAATCTTAAAAGTGGTTATGTGTGCAATGGCAATTTGCTCTTTAAAAATTCATAACTTATTCTCACAGTGTATAAATAATACATTTGAAAGTGCAAACTCATTTTTATTCTGTTCCTAATAGGATCCTATCATTTGCTAATTGTTTATTAATAGTCATCATGTTCAAACCCTTAGTTTGACGTTTGTGGGTGCTCCTACCTTAGTTGGTTATTTGTTGCAAACACTAGTTTAGATAGTCAAGAGGAAAAAGAAGGATATGTGTAAAAACAGAGTGTCAAAACTAAGTGTTGCATAAATTTTTAGGGTGAAATGTTGCCCAAGTAAGCCTCCATCATGCAAATCTTAGCTAGAAAGTATCTTATCCATGTAAACATTCCATTTTTTTCAAGGGTTTGAATAGTTGCAAGAAATAAAATTGTGACATATCATGTACTGAACCCTCACTAAACCTTGCTGCCACGAATGAATCTTATATTGGATATGCCAAAATTTGCTGAAGTTTCAATTTCTTTAGTGTATTTTGAGAAATTTGAATCTAATAAGCCAAAATAAAATTTGTTAAGTGAACCCACTTATTTAAGAATGGTCAAATTACAGATGGCTTTGATTGCAATGAGGAGGAAATTGATGATGCCAACTTTAGAAAATGTATTATTTTTTATCTAGTCAATTTTTGGGATTCTCCAAGTCTGAGTCATGGTTGGTTGAAGTGGTGAGGGAACATTTGAAATCAAAGTCTTTGTGAGTCATTCATTATGCTCATTGGAATTCCAAAATGCCAAGCAAATACTAAAAAGTGATGATGACATTAGGGCAAGAGTGAGGCCACAAAATGGTTGCTCATCATGATATGTGGTGAAGTATCTATTTTTTTCAAAGAAGGTATCAAAATGTCATCATTTGGCCATGTTTTCAAATACCGGTACATAATGATAAAATAATGATGAAATTATAATATCTACACTAATTTAGGCTAAGGTTTTGAAGTGACCAAGGTGGAGAAGAACTTGAAGCTCATTTCTAGGCCCATATTTGCTCAAAAGGTTTCCCTAGTCAAATTTGTCATACAAGCCTGCCAATAGTCAATAGTGCCCACAAAGGCTAGGTGGTGGGACCTTTGTGTGGCGGCCATGTTATCTTTTTCAAGCTATCATGTATTCATGATGTGATCTCGTTGAGGTTAGTGCAAAAGAGGGCAAATGGAACTCATGGAGAAATAGCAAGTTGAACTTGCAAAAAAATTGAAAGTTGGATTGGAAACATCAAGCAACCTTTCAAATGACTTCCACTATTTTGCTTCTATTAAATTGTTACACAATGCCAAAATGGGAAGGAAGTTGCTAAAGGCCCATTCCCATTGGCATGTTGGATGCATTTTTCTTAACAAAATCTTAAGCTTCTTTTTGCTAGAATTCAAATGATTGTTCTTGACATGCATGTATGGAATAGTTGGAAAATTCTTTGAGCAATTGTGTTCTCCCATATGATATGTTTCCTAGTCCTAAGCAACCACCGAGGGAATTCCAAATAACCCCCAAAAGATGGAAATAACTATGTTGGACTTTTTTGGTGGTGGTATTTTCAAACTTCTTTTTGCTTTTGGTTTATGCTTATGTTTTTTGTTCATATTCATTCCTCTCACGCTTCTTGCTAATGAGAATGACATCTTTGATAACACATTTAGAACTATTCATGGTGGACAAATAAATTAATGAAGGTGCCAATAAGAATAAGACATGAGGTAACACAAACACAAGTCTAGTTAGAGTCTAATTTGGGCATGGCCAAAGGCTCCATCTTTGTACACCCATGAGCGATTTGGAATGATCTTATAATAGCCCATTAGGGAAGCTCAAAGAGTAACCGCAATGGCCAATGCATGTAGGACTTATATTAGTAAAGTGGAGGTGATAAGAAAAATGGGGCCCATTGCAAACAACAACCAATGTATCTAGTTGGAGAATGCACCAAAAGACAATTTTGAAGCAGTATTTTGCAATTAGTTACTGCACACACCAAGTGAAGCAATCAGGCATGGTCAACAACATCATGGTGACTATGGGCCTATTTGAGAAAGAAAAGGAAAAAAACTAGGAGTTTCTCCTTAAACTCCCTAGAGTAGCCTCACCTTCTTGTCAAAGATTAAAGTAAGCCCTTGCCGCCACCTTGTTTGTGCCATTTGTGTAATAAAAATTGAGTCAAAATTAATGCCACTAGTTGTGTCAACCCCTCTATGTGCCAACAACTTACTCATAAGGTAGATGGGTTGTTGGGTCCCTCCACCCTATATACAACACCCTACCCATTGGAACCTAAACCAACCCCTAAACTTTTACTGCTCTCATATGCAATCTTACCATTGAGGTTGCTCTAATGTGGGAGATTTCTCTTGAAGGACAACTTTGAATGAAAAGGAGGAAGAATTATCAAGATACAAAATACTACATTTAGGTTGCTCCACACTAACTTCTTAGCATTTTAAACTATATAAACATTTATAGCTGCTACAATAACTTCATTAATAATTAATGCAATAAATAGTTTTTAGAGGTTTGACAACGACAATGATGCCGCAGAAAAATAAAATAATTGCGTTCACATTGTAAACCATGTGAAATCCTAAAATTTAAAAATTTACATACACCTCCAAGTGGCCAAACAATGAGTCATGAGATAACTTTCTAGGATGAGGCAACCTAATCGTTAGGGTCACCTAAATGCAATATTCAGTGTACAAAGGATTAAATTTTCTCGGGCAGGTGGGTTCACGGGCAGAAGGGAACCCGGAGTAATGGTCCGCTTGGCACCCTACAAGGTAGCACGTCCCCCCGTCCCCCCCCCCCCCCCCCCCCCCCCCTTTCCTAATTTTCCATTCAAGCCTGGCCCTATTTCTGGGTGCTCCTCCAGTCCCACTGTTGCACCTTCCATTCCTTCTTCCTTCCCCCTCATAGCCATTCCTTCCGAGCCTTTTTGGGGTTATATTGTCCCAGATTGCCTTCGTTTATATATAATATGTTTAAAAATGGGCTAATCACTCTGCTAATTTTTTCATGGATCGCTCAATTCAGGTAATAAAATTAGGCAAATTTTGTCACATTCTCACCTCATTTAGAACCAATACCATGATACTAAAATAAATAGGGTGAATTGGTGAAACAATGGATAAAATTACTAAAACCCTCAAAAATAAACATCAAGTTGGCCACAATTTGGACAAAAAGTTACTGATATTAGTAAATTTATGGATGAATGTGCACACATGGACGATTCTATCCATGTTTTCCTTACCTACTTACATCTTGGGTGCATGTCGCTCCACCAAAGAAAGAACAAAAAACTACGTGTCTCAGTCCCTTGCTTCTGTAACAATGAAATAATTGGGGAAAAAAACAAATGAAAAAGTAGAACTCCTTTCAAAGGAACATAAGATTGGCCAATATTTGGATAGAAGTTACAAATAAGGTACCGGTCTGTGAATGAATTGCATTAAATAGATGAATGATTCTATCTTGTTTTTTCGTTCTCCTAATTCCGTTCTAGAGTACGTGTCACTTCGACCAATGACAAAAGCAGAAAAGTTTTGCAAAAATGAGCCATTTGTTAAGCTTATGTCGGATGAATCTCCATTTCATAATAAAGTACTTGACAACAATACCAAGTATACATGAAAGTATTGTAATATGTACAGCAATGTGCAAGAAAAACCGGCTGCTAGTTCATTGTTAGTCGGTGGAATTAGGAAAACAATTGGTTGGATTTTGAATTTAGAGGATGCAAAACTAGAAAGAAATTTAAAAAGCAAGTTTTCAACCGGTGCCTTCTGAAATTTGTAGAATTTTAACACACTTTCATCAAAAATTAACGGATTTCAGCTCGTAGGTTAAAGTATTCACTGGCTGGTACCCGGGCAAGCCTAGGGTTATACCCAAGTATCAATCCCACAACCTTTTGGGTATAGTTCCTTGAAACCCTTTGGATATTATTTCCCACTCTAATATCCTGAATCCTATGCGGAGTGCACAATGGTGCAACAATAAACCATTGCCAAACAACTGCCGTTTTTGAAACCGCAAACAGTTGCCAGTTTGCCGCTCACAATCATCACATAAGTCTTCTTGGACTTGGGGCATTGGTTGTGAATTTACAACATTCACTAAGGTAGAGCTGCCCATTCTTGATCACTTAAGCTCCTACAAGACTGCACATTATAGCAACAATGCAGTGCAAATTTTTCTTTGGTGGCTTCATTCAAAATATTGCAACACAAAATTTTTTAGAATTTTTAATGCAAAACTGAATTATATACAAATTTTGAAGTGCATAAAGTGTTCTCAACCCATATACAATCACAAGACTCTCTTGATTATGATCATAGCCAAAATACTTCTCGCTCACTACGTCCTACTTTCTTTTTAGACACATGTCATGACCTCATTCGTCTTAATCTTAAAAAGGAGAAAAAAATACGCATTTCAAGGCTTGGAAATAGGTTGGTGGGAAACCAGCACACCATGGTTGGAAACTAGAACACCCTAAAGGTTGGGAATAAAAGCCCGGTTGGGAATGGGTGGCTTTACCTCATCAATATCTTTGCCTTCTACCTTCATTTGTGATTTTTCAATAATTTGTTTTGTGATCCCTTTGAAATTATCTTTTCATTTATGCATTATGAGAATTTAATAAAATTATAGGGTTCAAATTTCAATTTGGAGGAAATTAGCCGGTGAAAATCTGAAATTATAAGAAATTAACCAGACGTTTTTTTGATTGAGAGGATGCAACCGGTGCCGGCTGAAAAAAAAACCAGTTCAATTTTGTAATAGGAGGAAATCAGCTGGAAGAGCTTCAAAAATTTCTTGAACATTGATGTACAGGTAAACTAATGATTCTTGTCCAAAATATAAATATGTAGCTTCATGCCAAGGCCACACAAGACAGGACAACCGGTTTGGGATGGAGGAAGAAATAAATTGTATTTTTGTGGTGTTGAGAAACAACCATCGTGTTCAAGATTCCAAGGGTTGTTTCACTAAAGACAACATTTCCACCATTAAAGAGTAGCAGTTTGGAGACAATAGAGTGAGAAGCTACAAATTCCTATCTCTTTTCTACCAATCAAGATTTATGAATTTTGAGAATCTAGTGGAACTTGGGACTTGATATATAATGTGAATCGACTTATATGCCATATTGGTAAAAACAAAGTCTATGAGGGGTTCTTCTAGCTCATAATTTGCTAGAGCTTATAGTTTGCTAGTTTTTATCACCTGTTTATGTGGAAATTTGAATGGCCCAAACTACTGATTATACCAATATGTTACTATTAGGGTTTTGCTAGAAAATTATTAAGATTTTTAGAATTTTGTGACATTGTATGTATCACATATTAAACGTTATAAATTCTGATATGGTACCATGCTTATTTTTACCTTTCGCCCTAAGATAACCAAGATCACCAGCACTAGTATTGTCTATGTAATGATTTACTTAGGTAGTCTAAAGTTCTAAAGTATGGTTTTTGAGCTTTTTAAGCAAGTTTCTTATATGAACCTAATACCTAAAGGGATTTCAAAGTTGGGATACAAAATCTTTGTATCACATAAACTTGGTAAGAAAAAACCAATGCTTACAAAGCCGTAAGATAATTTGATACCTTGATCTGAAGGACTTTATTTTATCTTACACTTTTCCTCACCTGCAATAGGTAAAGAAAATTGCTAGCCAAAACCTACAAGCATAAGCACTCTCCAAGAGTGAGCAACCTAGGTATGCATAAGTATGGGAGCAAATTATGGCCTCTTATTTTAAGGTAAGAGGCTCAAACTCCGTTAGGACACTAAAGCCGCTCACCTGCCCAAATGAACTTTTCCAAAACATGTTCTTCTTCATAACCTTTAAATAATGTATAGTGGACGTACATTTGAGGAGGTGGGCGATTTTAGAGTCCTATGGCCTTTCCACTTCAAAATTTCACAACTAATTCCATTGAGCTCCAAAAAATATGAAAAAACTTGGGTTAGATGCCAATTCCTCTTGTCTTTCAAGTAAAACTTACTGAAAACTATTTCAAGAAATTCCACATCCCCAAAATTCAGTTTCAGCGCTTAGATGGTCGGTTTATGAGCCTCTTACCTCACAAACATTACCTCTGCTATGAATATGTTTTTCACAATTTTTTTATTTTATTGTCATAAAATTAGTGCCAATCAAGCAATTCTTTAGTGATACTTTGAAGCCTCATGGTATTTATATAATTAATCATTAGTGTTGTGATTGTAAGCCTCGTTGTAAGCAATACTTCCAAAGGTATAATGTTTTTGTTTATAATCCGATATAGCTATTAATAACAACTGTGTTAACTCCATCTATGTTGGCTAGTTACGAGTCTCCAGTCAGAAGGGGTAGGCTTGCTTTTTGGTTGTCTTTTTACATACCAGGTAGAGTATTGGTAAAAGTGTTCACTCCAAAATAAATTGGAATCAATATGTTCGTAGATCTTTGAGCTTCACTAGCTAATTACCTTTGTTTTCCATTTCCAACTGAATTTTTACATGGCTACCCTCATCTCTAAACCATAATAGTATATATTTGTTGAGAAAATCTGGTTGGTTACATCTTGAAAATTGAAAATATAGCTGACTGCTTTTTTCGTTTTAGCATTCTCACTAGCTAACAATACACTATCTACCGCTTCTCCCTAGACATTGGTTAGAGTCTCATAGTGTTTATCTCCTTGCTTCGAATTTGCTGTTAATATAGCTAAAATGAAAACATGGTGAGAAATTATCCCTGAGAATTAGTTCACCTCCAAGAACAGAGTCCTTGAAAATTTTGTCAAACTTTAAAACCAATCCTCTTATATGCTCCTTCATACTAATTCTAAATAAAAATAAAAATATATATTTTTAAGGAACAAAAACACAACTATTCTTCACGTTGTAAGTTAGTGGTTTCGGTTTGAGATTTCAAAGTATAATACATTTTGTAAGAAAAAGAAAGTAGTAATTCATACCATCAGAAAAATATGCTAGTGAAGTATGAAGATTTTACCATAGGTGAACATTATATCATAGAACATAATTATGCAAACCAAATTTTCTCGTCATTCCATATTTCACACTACAATGATATGCTATCAAATACAAACGAAAACTTCATTTGGAGGAATTTTCTTATGTTTACAAGGGGAGTAGAAACTAGAATTGAGATCTTGTTTTACTTTGGATTAATTTTCAACCACAGAATGATCATATTGGATGTCAAATTCAACTTTTGAAAACAAAAAAGTAGAAACCTCATATTATTTTGTAATAGTGGTAGGAAAGTGATCTTTGAAAACTAAGCTATAATACAAGTACTTGGTTACAAAGGTCTATTTGGGCACTAAACAAGTGCTCAAACAGGCATGTGGAATCGCACTCTACTAATATAGCTTGGTTCTTGCACATGTTCTACTAGTACGTACAAGGGGTGCTTCACACTATATTCCCAAGTATGTTCCACGTCCTATGTCTCACTAAAATCTGATTGGTATAAAGTCAAAAGTTGGGACTTGGTATTTCACACTACGCCCCAAGTTCCACGTCTTGGTTGCTTATATGGCAACATTTTTTGGAAATGCTCCAAAAGAAGGTAAGCTTCACATAAGGTTTGGGTTGATTGTTTTTGTAAACCAACTTTCAGCTCAAGTCTCACCAACATGTTTGCATAAATATTGTTGATTTTCTTTTGTACTCCTTTTTGTCCTTAATAACCCAACATAAGTGGGATCTCACATTGATATGGGACTTTCAAAAATGGGGCGTGAGACATAGTTTGAACACCCCTAAGGGGTGTGTCACACTTCACACTACTTCCCATGTCCCATCTTTGCAAAATCCCACATCAATGCAATATCTCATTTCTCTTAGGTTACTAAGGGAAAAAAGGAATACAAAAGAAAATCAACAATATTTATGCAAACATATTGGTGGGACTTGGGTTGAAAGTTAGTTTACCAAAACAACCAGCCCAAACCTTGAGTAAAGTCTACTTTCTTTGGAGCCAAATTCCTAAAAAGTGTTGCCATATAAGCAATCAATACATGGAACTTGGGACATAGTGTGAAATGCCACCTCCCAACTTTTGACTTTCCACCGATCAGATTCTCAGATTTGAGTGAGACTTGGGACCAGTGTCCAAGAAGAACCAACTTTTAGTTACAAGGTAGTCGATTTTTTTTGGAATTTGCTGAAAAAATGAGAGTTGCCGGATTTACTTCCAACCATAAAAGTATGGTTTTAGGAAATCAGCCGAATTATGATTTCAAACTTAGGAAATTTAGGCGAACATGCACTTGTAGATGAGGAAATGGGCCAAATGAAAATTGAATGTATGAAAAATCAGCTTATGAACTTTTTTGTGATAAGGAAATTTTCCAACCATCTAAATAAAAATCAAATGTTTTTTGATTTCATGAGCAGTTACTCGGTGCCAAAAGTTCAATTTTTTTTAAAACAAGAAATATGGGTGAGGTGGCCATATGGGTGAGTGGGTGGGTAAATGAGAGGGTGAGAGGGTGAGTGGGTGGATAAATGAGAGCGTGAGAGGGTGAGAGGGTGAGAGGGTGGATAAATGAGAGCGTGAGAGGGTGAGAGGGTGAGAGGGTGAGTGCATGAGTAGGTGATTGTGGGAGAGTGGAACTTGACTTGGTTAAAATCCAGCCAAAGATATTTAAGTAACAGAAGTAAAAAATAAATCCATTTAAAAGTATAAAAAAATTTGCATTGATTGGGAGTAACTTGACACGTTGTTGTTGTCTTTATCATTGCCTTGCTTTGCTATGCCATGCACATGGTAAGCAAAAGATGGATTTGTTTACAACATTTGTAGAAAAAAGAAATCCGATATAATACATTGAAATTTAGTTTTCAACTGAACTAATTTCCTCAACTTAGGAATCAACCAAGTGAAAAAAAAAACTAAGGTTGTTGGCCGACCAAAAAATACATGTTTAAGTCATGGCCAATTTTAAAATATAAAAAAATTGAGTAGACCAGAGAAGAGTAGGAAATGTACCTAGTTTTTAAAAAAACCTCCCCGGACACTGCTTGGGACGTGGAACATAGTGTGTAGTGTGTAGCACCCCTAAGAGTAGCTTCACCCTTGGTTGCTAAAGCAGCCCGCGACAGTGTGTGCAGAGCCCAAGCCCACCCACCGCATACTCGCCAACAAGATTTCAAATGGCGGGCTCTACATAAACCATGCTTGAAGAAACAATATTCCCTGTCCCATTCGTACCTTCACAGGACTTGGATCTACGATTTATTCCTTAAATATTTTTGGTGCATTCCAATCAAAATTTAAAACGGAAAACGATCAAATACTGTGGCATCAAGCCACATTGATTCCTGCCCTTTACAACCTCAATTGTTTAAGTTTGGTGTGCTATTTCGCATTTTTGTAGTGGTAGTGCAAAAAGGCTTGGAATTGAACTACTTCTGATTTTTAGGGAGTTTAAATTGAAGGCTAGCAAAAGGTTCAATTTGATGGTTGAATTTGCTATTGGAACTCTACCTACATGGATTCAAGCTTTGAAGAATATCTTTTGTCACATATAAAAGGTTGTGCCTCGTTGAGGGTTTTCCATTGATTTAACATTCTCAAAGCATATTATAGCATGTTATATATATATATAGATACCCCGCCTTCTTGCACTACCATAGAAAACTATATTGTGGAATGGTGAGGGTTTGGTTATAATGCTGGCCACGCTTAAAAACACAAGCGTATTAAAAATTGTTGCTTGTGTCACGTTTGGCTCTCAAGGTGGAGTTGCTCTAGTAATACACCAATTTTTTGAAAGAATATTCCGTGTATAATAAAGAAACATCCAATATAAATTGAACTCAAAACCAAGCCACAAAAAAAAATCGGAATTTTGTAAAAACCAAGTAGCAGTATATATTTTTTTGTAGGAGTAGATTCTTTGAATTCTCACACAAATTTTTGGTTTGTTTCACACTAACAATTTTTAATTTTCATAGATTGTTACCCTTGAATGGTGGAGAGGTTGTCTTTAGTAAAACATTGCATGTAGCCTTGAGCAAAGTGATAGTTCCTCCATTTTCCTAAAGTACATTTTTTCCTCTCCATCCATTCCAAACCAACTATTTTGACATGTCTAGCCCAGGGAATGCTAAATTGTGAGTGGAGATCCGTGAGCCGTGAGCCTAGATTTTTTATCAATAAATTAATGTTTATCAATAATTGTGTACATTGGGCCCTCTAATTGTGCAGTTTAAACTTTCATCTCTTGAAAAACTTGTAATGTTTAGTTTGTGTAATGATTTTAAATTCAAAATTTATTCCCACTCACAACATCTTGGATCACCACTCGTAAGCTCACCATTTCACTCTCACAAAACAGAGTTATCTTGCGATGCCGCAAATTCTCCAAAACAAATTGGATGAAATATTGTTGTTCATTAGTGTTATGTAAAAATCATTCATAAGCTACTTTTTGACATCTGTCATGTTCTTGGGTCAAAGGTATCTCAACAAGCTGTTAACCCCTAAATGACAGATCCATGACCGCTGATCCAAGTGTGACTCTCCGTCATACAATTTGCTGCCATTTTGCAATTATATGTGTATGAAAAAATTTGTACTTAATTTTTAGAGATGGAATTACACGTCTTCTTTACTTCACAAAAACTTCAGATGTATTTGAGAAAATTTGATTTATTTGAGAATATTTGAAGAAAAAGTGAAGAAAAATCACATCAAATAGAAAATCATCTAAAAAAATATGAAAATTTCACAGTGTGTGTATATCACAATAACAAACATCATGGCGTAAACTCCATTTCTGTGTCATTCTATAATTAGAAATTAATAAATGTTGAAAATACATTCAAAGTTCAAATAGCAATAACATGTTCAATATTAGGAAATTTTCCAAAATTTGAAGTGGAGAAGAAACTAGAGTAGATGACCTTCATTTTGTAAGTTGGGCTCAAGTTCAAAAAATGTAATTTTTGTGCAGAAATTTCAAATTTAGAGCAAAGAGCAACAACTTCCCACAATACACTAAAACAACATATTTTGTTATTCATTTTTTTACTAACTTCTCATTTACATAAAAATAAACACTAATAAAACTACAAATCCAATTAAAAACTCATCATAACCTAACATGATAGAGCAAAAACAAAATTATGGACAAAAAAATCAAATTTTCTGTTCACCCACATCCTGGACATTCGTTCAAACGCCAGCAAATGGCTTCCCGGCGTTACAGGGTTAACTCTTGAACACGATTACGCTGTCCCACGGTTATGGGGCCCACATATCTGGCGTCAACTCCTGAGACTCTGGGAGCCAACTTCAGACGACCCTCCTCTGTTGCTAACCGTTTCAAAGGAATTTCTGAACAGAGACTTCAGCTTGTTAATTTTTTGTTTTTTTGGAAGATTCCTAGATGATTGCAGAATTTTTTTCATAAAATGATCAAAACCCCCCTTGACTTCTGATAAGTTCCCAAAACGACCATGGCTGTCACACGTACCATCCGAGCGACATGTATCTTGTGAGTAGCAAACTACAGTGGGTTACAAAATTAGTGTGGACCTTACTGATGGGAATTAGTCTGGGTTCATTTATAGCGTCATACATGCTAATAAAGTGGTGCTTGGTTAAGGTAACATTTTGGGTTAGAAAAAAATGTTAACTTTATCCAAACATTGATCATAAAGGAGCATTTCATTTGCATTACTTTTCTTAATTCTAGTGGTTGTAATTCTGAGGTACTTTTTCACCAGTGTTTTGGTGCACTCAGCATACGCTTCTCTAGTTGATGAGTCAAGATGGACATTGACAAAAAGCACGCATTGATTATATGCAAGCATTTGACCTTAACTAGTCTCGTGATGTGTATTTTGGGCAAAAGGTTAGTGAGACTGTGATCCTATCTAACCTTTTCTAGTACAAAGGTTGATGTTAACCAAGCACTGTTGTATATGAGAAGCATAATAAGCCCTTTGCTAGCAAGTGGTGGTATGTTTAATCTTGACAAGTAACTCTTTTAGGTGTTAGCCACCAACTTGGTTTGTAAAGAAAAGAAGATGCCAAATTCAAATGGCATTTAACACATCATGATTTGTTATGGACTATTTTGGATTTAACAAGTGATGCAACTATTTTGAACACAAACATGATGGTTGGAGGAGATTTTTTATATTGTTTTAAAGAGAGTCTTTCAAAAGAAATTGGGCAATAAAGTAGACAGTTAGTTTAAGGATAGTTCTCTTACTACAACTGACCTAAGGTTTTTAACAACACACTTCTAGATACACTAATCTTTTAGCTTTGCATGAAAACATTTTAGAATGAAAATTTATCAATTGCATTGTTGTGTATGTTTAAACCTTTATACTTTTTTACCATACATCCACAATGGTTGCAAACTTTTGATAACATTAGAGCTTGTTTAATCTACCATATAAGATTTTTTTGTAATTTACTTGGCCCAAGATATTATTTTCTTTACAACCAAAAATTTAAAGCTTGAATATAGCTTGACTCATATGTGTGTGAAAACAATAGAAGTTGTTGCAAGTGTGCTGTTGAGCTACTTGATGTAGCCTATCACCTCAACCTTTTCAAATTCTAAGTACTAATATTTGAGGTAAGTTGTCTACATATTGCTCTAAATTGGCCATGTTTTCCATATTTTCTAAAAGGCACATTTTATTTTTGTCCTTTTTTGATCTTGTGCTCTAATCTATTTAAGTGTAGCTTTGCAAGAGTTTTTTTTAATTTATTACATGGTTCCAATTAGTAGACTTGGAATGTTTTGTCAAACATAAGTTGTTACCAAACAAGAGTTTGATGAAGGATAATTAATTAATTATGATTTGAACATTTGGTATTACTTGGGCATTTTTGGAATTTTTTAAAGTTAGAAACATTTTGGCATTCCAAAGAAAAGATAAGCGTTCATATAGTTTTCCAATATTACTGAGACAAAATTTTCCAAAAACTTACCTCACTTTGACACTAATTGCCTTTATCACAAAAATAAAAAGGATGAAAAACAGACAAGTTTGCCATAGTATAATATAAACACTATATTTGCCAATATTTGGATGAGTTTTACTATAATCATTGATTTTGTGTATGAATATGCACACTGGAATGATTCTCTCTTTTTATTCTGCACAATAGAGTGTGATTGCTATACCGATGAATCAATATTATCCTAGGAGGTATAACATAATTCTGCAATGGGGTTGCAACGTTTTATTAATCCATGCATTATTAATCCATGCAGGGAAAGGTAATCTTAGTGTTGATCTTTGAAAAACCCAATATCCATTACATCATATGAATAATGAAAGAAAATAATCAAAACACCATTGTTTCCACTGTATTAGAGAATTCTTGTTCATGTAACTCTCACATAAAAGCAGTGGAGGTATTTTTTGTATTTGTTTTATTGCTTCGTAATGGATCTTTAAAACGTTTTTGCTTTGAAAGCATTTCTTTTACAATAATCTTTAGTACTTCTGATAATATTTAGTAATTCTAGGGATTAATCAGGTATTGCTATTGTGTAAGAGCATGACTCAAGTTTCCATCCAACCCAAAGCTTGCCTTTTTCTTATTTTCTTTGTAGTTATTGTAATTAATGAATAAAGATTTTTCCTTTGCTGTCAATATGTTGGTTGATTTTGGAGAGCTTGTCAATTATAAAAAAGTTGTCTTTTGCACTTGCTATGAGAAACTTCTAGCCTTATTGAATAGTATTTACTTTTGTCTAAACAATTCAAACTAAACTTTCAATGTAATAGATTTACTATTCAAAATCCACAATTTTCTCTTTGTAAGGTAGAAAGTCCACTACCATGCATTCAAGGAACTTTGCATATATAGAAATGCCCATTGTACTTTAATTTCACAATGCACACAATACCTTTATTCATTTTTATCAAAATGACTTTGAGGTTTTCAAAATAAGAGAATGTTTTTAAACTTGTTTCTAAACATCTATTGACTTAAGTGTAAAACACACATATCTTTTTGACCTTTTGGAACAATTTTCTCATGGTTGCTATAAATTTAGTGATAAGGTGAACCTTGTCATGAGATCATGAATGAGGTAGACACACCCAATACCACCCATTTGATAATTTTAACGTTGTGTATCAACACTATAGATTTGAGCTCTAAAGTGTATGTTACTATCACATGAAGTCAAAATTGAACATTTGATGGTAATGGACTTGTATACCTTAGATAAACTCACATTTCCTTCAAATAAATATCCTAGTTCTAGTAATGGTTTAGGAAAATATACCGCTTTTATTTACTCCACTTCAAATTGCATATCAAATTTATAGCATTTTCCATACTATTTGTTATTAGCCACCAGAAATCAAATATTGTAATCAAATGAAAGAAATAATGGCTAGACTACAAAATGTAATGCTAACAAAGGGCTTGGTTGATTTGTGAGAAAATTTTACATTGTGTAAAAATGAAATAATATTATTTGTGATAAATATCTCAAAAAGTATTAGTAAGCCATAGTAGTTAAGATATATAACTCAATCAAACAAACCATGTTCTATGCCATTGAAATGATTATTTGTGAATCAAGGAGATTGACAAGTGATCTTCTAGAAAACATCTGTTTGTATTTTGAAAGTTTTTGTTTATTATAACACCATTATTCAAGTGAACTTGTGAAACAACTAGAAAACACATTGCAAACCCCAATGCATGCAAAGAACATTTCATAAATGTATGAAATCTCTTTACATGGGGCAAGCTACCAAGATACATAGCATCATAGAAACAAACATTTACAAATTGAACTATCAAGACCAAATTGTTATTCTTTCTCTTATGTTTATAATCATGCATTTGGCTCACTTACAATTAAAATAAAAATAATAATGACAATTTCAAAAACTCTTTTATGAAGATGATGGGCCTCATAGAAAAAAATGGTATTCAATGCAAAAGTAAAGAAAACCTCCAAGTTTTATAAATGTTTTATAAAGATCACATGTGTCTGTTCAAAATAGCTTCAACACAAAGTGCACTTGACCTTGCGCAAGTTAGGAAATTGCCTAGTTAATTACATTGGCCACATATACTTATGGTCAACTTCCATGTGGGCTTAGAATTGCCTATGGTTATAAGCATTTTCCAACTTCGAAAAACTTATACATCCTCCATGTCTTGTGCTTCTTGCACTCTTTTTATGCGTTTAATTAATGTAGTTTTCTAGAGCGTTTTTAGAAATTGTTTTATAACTTATTTGTGATTTAGTCACTTTTCCAATTCAAGACCACCGTGAAAGTGGACCTTTAATTTGTACAATGTACCTTGTTGTAGTTGATTACCCAACACATTTAAAAATGAGGCGGCTGCACAGCAGCACCTCTTGCTCTAGAAATTGTGCTACAACAGAAGCATCCTTCACATGTTGCTCAACTTACTCAATTTTGACAACATTCACAAAGAGGTTCTGGCATAGCGCATAAGAGCATAATACATGTAAGGCCAATTTTGGTGAAAAAAAGAATTGTGAATGGTAAAAGAAATTTGTTATACTTTGCAAGTAAGATTTTAAGAAAGATGTTTATTTAGGGAGTTTTGTTGATTGAAAGCTTGGTCAAAGCTGGCACTTGAATTTGACTTGCAATAGATGTCTCTATTATTTTGTGATTGTTATGACCAATACTAATTAATGTAGGTTAATTTATATTGAGGAGTAGAACAAATCGTTAGAAGATATAGTTGAGAAATTTCCAATGGTACATGATGCGTCTATATTAGAGAAGAAAATTGGTAAAGAATTTTATTACAAAAGGAATAGCAGCAAATTTTGAACACAACTGTATTTCATGTTTTTTTAATAGCAAGATTATTTTGTTCCTTTGATCAAACTCTCTTCATACAAGTTGGAACTCGTTAGTGGAACTTGGGTTTTTCAATGTTGGAATATGCTTTATTCATTTGGATATAGGCCATACATTAGAAGAAAAATGGCAATAAACAACTAAGTAATTTAATTGTTGTGCAGTTATTGTGACCATATGTAGTCATTTCATAATTGTTATATGGTCACATATGGTCACAATAACTGCACAACAACTAAATTACTTAATTGTTTATTGCCGTTTTTCTTCTAGTGATATAAGACCTTTGCTAACTTTGTTAGCACATGAAAATCTATTCAAACTTAATCCCTAAAGGACCAAGCAACGATTTTACCAAAAAGTCTCTAAAGCTATCAATTTTAGAGCATTAACAAAATTTGAATATGAAATCAATTTTATGCATATGTGGCCGTAGGATCAGAATTTTTTGCCACATGGATTGGAAGATAGAATAGTTTGATTATTCAAAAACATCTTGTGAGAAACCAAGCAACTACCCTTCAAAAGGTAAAATTCCCAAGGAAAAAATGTAGCATGGGTGGTGCTTCTCTAGATTCCTTAGTCTTCCTAAGTAGGGTGTATGTCAAAAAAATTCAAATCATTTGGGACTATACAACATATGGAAATAAAATAATAAGTAAAAAGAAGTAGAGAATGATTCAAAACATAAAATTGTTAAGAGCTTAATTACGAAAATGAAAAATGCCAATCCCAATGGTTGTAATGTTGTAATAAACAATCTAAATTCTTTGGTTTTGTTTTTTCCCAAAACAATGAAAATTTAGTAAAATAAAGGACTTCAAAGTTTATTTCAAAGTAGAGAATCCGTAATTGCTAGCAAATAAAAACTCCTCATAACTTTCATCTCATTGATCAAAATGAAATGATCCAAAGTTTTCCACATTCACATAAATCTCCTAAACCAATTTCAAATTTTTGTTTATGAAAGAAGAGGTTTTTAAAAATTTGCTGGACTGGCCGCCAAGTGAAAAAACATCATATTAGGCCATATCTTCTTATTCATACTTCCAAATGTCATAAAGTTTAGTGCACATGAAAGATAAACCTTCTTCCTGCATTTTATGAAAATTTCAGCTATATAAAAATCTCCAATCACATGTACCTGCCCAAAATTGCTATATTGCTAAACAAGGGGTTTGGTCCTTTAGGGGTTAACCAAATATGGAATTGTTGACAATTTTTGAGAAAGATGAACTCTGACCTTTTTTGAGTAAATGCAAGGCAAGAGTCATTCATTTGTGAACTCATACAAAAGTCAATAGGGCAATGATTCTCCCGTGCTAGTGCATGTTGGAAAATCCACATTGCAAACACGAAAATCAAAGCCTAGCAAGTACAATTATTGACATGCAAATAAGGTGATTTTGACATATGTTTTAGTTGAAACATGAGTTACCTGTTTCTATTGCTTTAAGTAAAAAGAATGACTATTAAAGAAAATGTTGCTTTTTCCCATTTAAACTAGTGTAACATGGCTTTTGTGATTGGAAGCAAAGAGACTTATACTGTAGTACGGAGTAATACAATACAATAGTTAAGTTTACATTGTAGAACCTATACAAACCAAAAAACATACATGTGTCTCAAATCTAATGCTTGGTGTTATAGTGAATATTTATATATATCATAAAAATCAAAGATTAATTAAAAATTTTTTTTTTTTCAAAACACCTCACATCAATGAACTAGATTCACGCACACAAAAATAGATATTTTATTCAGAGTTCGTGACTATGAGATGCAAGCAAGTTGTAGAGAAGATGGCAAGGACTTCAGTAAGCCAATGGAAATATACAAAAATGACACTGAAGACCACAATTAGCATTATTGATTCCAAAATCTTAGGATTCACTTACACCACATATGAGTAATAAGATGATAGTTTCTTATTGAGCAACAGTAAGTTAGAACTGTTGTATTTTCATTACTTGAACTGAGTATTGTGAGGAACGTTTGTGTTGATAAATAAATAACATTAATTTATTATTTTGAGAGTACAAAGTATTGTAATGAAGTATTAACTTCTTGTTATTTTTTCATGAAAAAATTATAGAGCTTTCACAACACAAGTTTACGTAGGAATTCAAGCGAATAGTTAGAACATTCTGAAAGTGATTTCGTTAATGTTATTTGATTTTATCATAATTTTTTTTTTTTAGTTTTCAGAAAACTCAAAACAACATGCTTGTCACTTTCGAGTACATGTACGCTAAGACTTGTTTATTTTGAGATCAAATCCAAATCTACATATTCTTGATTTTGGCCTTTTAATAGTAGCCATATAACATTTACTTGGATTACAGTTTTAATTCATAAGTTTTAGACTCTAACTTCCAAGTCATTGAGATTTCTTTCTTTTGATCAAGGATGAATTTTGTTCATTATGAATGCTTGAATTCTAAGCAGAGTCGTTATTTTCTATCAAGAAAGTTTTTTATTTTTATTTTTTAATACTCTAGATTGAGGTGTGCTAAGCTCGGTGCTAAGCTCAATGCTACGTCAAGTTGGTTTTCAAGATTTTATTGAATTATCTCAACAAGAAATGATATGTGGATTTAATTAAATTTTTAGTGAAGAACTTTAATATAGAACAAAACACATATTAGGTAAAATGGGGTAAACAATACATTTTGGGACTTTGACTACTTTTGCCATTATGTAAAATTTAGCATATTACAAATAAACAAGCGTACATTTTCTTGTACAGTACCAGGCAATAATTTTTGTTGGAAGGGCCAAATTTTGTAAAACAAATATTTTTGTGTTTTTGATTAGTTTTTGGCAAAATAAGTACCATTGTGCTCAAAGGTACAGATGTAACCATAATATATGAATCAAATAGAAAAATCTAATTACCACAAAGATTTTTTTTTATACAAAATTAGGACATGAACTCCTCAACATTGAAATATATGTCAAGAGAATTTGGAACATTCTTGGAGATGTTTGTTAGAAAAAAGATGTGCATATGGATGTTACCTATATATACATGCAATCAAATCTCAAAAATTCATCACCAATGTTTTTCAATTAATTATCATGCAAAATCATGATTAATATACAAAATATTTCACCAAATATTGAGTTTGAGTTTTTTGGAATTCAATTTTGCTATACTTGATTGGTTTGCTAGTAAGAATTAGATATTAATGGTGTAAAATAAGAAAATGCCTTTTGTATTCTCCAATATGCTAAGTTTTGTAAATGTTAAAGGGTGCGGCAAAAAATATTGTCCGGGTACTATACAATAGCAAAGTCTCAGTGATTGCCTCCAAGAAAATCAAATAATTACAATTTTGAGCTAGAGCTATACCTACATTTAATACAATATTTGTTAATTTGGAAAAAACATTTTTCCAAAACAGTTATTGGGATACTGATTTTTTCATTTGTGAGAATGTTTTGGTGATTTAAAGTGACTTTAATGATAATTTATTCAAGATGTTTTATCATAGGTGTACAATCTTGAAGAAATCATCATAAAATTCCTCAGAGAGGTGACTCTTCATTTTTTTAGTAAACTATGTGAGATAAAAAATAGGGTCAAATTTATTCATTGGAGATAAACTTTATATCTTTTTTAGATTTACCATAGCATTGGAAATATATGTCTTGCTTCATTATATGTAAAAATAGGGTGGTATAAAATCCTCCATTTTAGAATACTGTAGAAAATAAGGGTGGGAATTATAGGATTATCCTAAAATAGTTTAGTAGGATGAGTATAGGGTTTAGAGTTCATGAGCAATATGGATGAAAAATGGTTTTTTCTGTCTAAGTTTTGGGTTGTAATGGTTTAAGGTTTAGCAACAAGCTATAGGGTAATTGAAGAAGGGTCAGGCGTGCTGGCGAAAGCTGGCATTGTTGTGGAATCTTAAGAGTAGGGTTTGTGCTAGCAAGCACATTGGATTCTTTACGTGATGGCTTCTTTACACATTGCTATGCTAAGCTTACCGTTGCTCTTGCTGGCACTTAGGATTCTCAAATTTGAGATTGCGTTTTTGTTGTTTGCAATTTATCTCTCCCTAGATTTTTTGAGCACGCTAAAAGTGGCGGCAAGAGTGCTGTGCAATTGAAGCTTCTCATCCTCTTTACATAATTTTCCTCACAACGATGTACTTGCAAGCGCAAGAGTGTGAGTTTAGTCCCGAGTTTAGTGAGGTTTGCGTTCAGGGTTGGATTTGTTTTCTTTGTTGGCGTGTTTAGAGTTGGATTTCTTATTTTCTTCCGCCAACGACGATGGTGAATGTCGACCTTATTGCTCAGTTCTTTTTGCAATTCTTGATTATAAGAGCTCGGATTCACGCTCAAACTTACATGCTGTCATTTGCTTAGTTTTCTTCCTTTCTTCTTTTCTTCTCCATTTTAGGGTTCAACGCTTCAAAACTGGTCGTTTGCCGTTTTGTGAGTATGCATGTGGTTGGATAATTTGAATTGTTAGGAATGTGTTAGGGTTTAGGAGGCTGCTTCATAAGTATGGTTTGAGGGACTTGCTATGTGTTAAATTCTTACGCTATTTTCTTGCAGGCCAAAGTCTTTTATAAATCCATTGTATACATAAATTTTTTTCTTACGATACTTTTGTGTTTGTAAAAAAAATAGGGTTTGAAAAATAGGTCATACAACCATTTAGAAATAAGCATAGGGTACCCTAAAATACACTTAAGTAGCTTTTTATTTAAAGATAGGGAGGAAAAAATTACCTTAAAGAATATAAATACCCCCCATTTAATTACCCCATTATCGCAAGTGGTATCCAATTGTAAAGGGGTGTGACCCCTAAGTAAAATTCCCTCTAAATTACCTAAAAACTCTTAAATATGAAAAACAGTGGAGTCCCAAAGTTGGGGTTTTTTCCCAAATTAACAAATATGGCGTTATTCATTGTATGTAAGATAAAGATGGAGTACAACTTAGTGGTCCCTCCATTTTTCCCAAGTTACCTAATATAGTGTTACAAGGTTTTAGAAATGATTGAAATTAAATATGATAGGATTTGGTTACATAATTTTGGGCTATTCTTCTCTAATCATGTCACTTTGCTACATTGGTGCTTGGTTAATGTCAATCTTTGTAATAGAAACAATTGGATAGGATCACGGTCCCACTCCCCTTTTGTCTAGAATGTGTATTATGAGCCCTATTGAGGTCAAGTTCTTGTGTACAATCGACTCTAGGTTTGTGTCAACAACCATTTTAACTCATCAACTAGAAAGGCATCTAGTTAGTGTATGATCCAAGTTAGCTTTATGTCAACAACCGCTCTGACTCATCAACTAGAAAGGCGCCTACTTAGCGTATGATCCACGCTAGCTTTTTTTTGTCAACATCCCATCTGACTCATTAAATAGAATAGTGTCTAGTTAGTGAATTGAAAACATAGGTGGGAAAGTGCCTCCAAATTTACAATCACTAAAACTAGGGGGAAGTAATGTAAACTAAGTGCTTGTTTATGATCAATGTTTGGATACAATTATAAAAAAATTCTTGCGCAAAGTGTTGACCTTATCCAAGTACCATTGTGTTACATTGTTTTATACAAAACCCAAACAATTTAAGGAGATAAGCAACTTCAATGATATTGAAGGAGACCTTGATGTTTATTTTAAAAGTTGTAAATGTCTTCATGTAATCTTGCACTGACAATAATAATGTTAATGAAATAAACTGTAAGGTAGGAGTACCCATGAACGTCAAACTAAGGGTTTTGAACATTGTGACTATTAATAAACAACTAGCAAATTACAGGATCCTATTAGAAACAGAAAAAGTGAGTTTGCACTTTTGAATGTATTATTTGGATACTATGAGAATAAGTTGTGAATATTTAAAGAACAAACTGCCATTGCACCCATAACCAACACTAAAGTTTTATGTTCACATGTTGTACTGTACATCCTTATAATTACATTTATTCATTTCTACATATTTTTCAAGATTTCAGAGGTGACGATTATGGGGACACTGACACTTATGGGTGTTCCTACACTTAAAGTATATATTGAAGTGAATTTAAAAGATTGGAACTGCGTTTACTATTGTAGATATGTGGGAGCTTCAATGCAACAATGCAAATTTGTGACACTTGCATATAATTGCACCACTTTATTTGAAGTAATACTTATGCATAAATTACCTAATATTCACTATGTCTGAACATGTATAATTTTTCTTTGACTGGAGGAAGATTTGCACATTTCTTTTCATTCGGAAAGTTGCCTTTGTGGAGATTGTAAAACGAAGGTATACTGATTTTTTGGTTATAAAACGATTCAAAAAATCACAATTGTACATAATATGATAAGGGGTTCTTAACTCCTGAGCGTCCCACAGGCTAGAATGTGGTCTCTTCATATTTGACGGTTTGCTGTTTTTTATTGTTATAATTTTTTGGTCCATGCGATGAAAACTTACCAAATTTTTCATACATATGCGAACCCTAAGCCTCGTGCAATATTAACAATTAACTCTTTCAAATGTTGTTTTTGAACTTGTGGTGCCAAATTGTTTGCAATGAGATCTAACACTGCACAAATTTGGGTTGATTTGGGTTGATTTGGGTTGATTTGGGTTGGGCTCTTAGGGGTTAACCCTTTAAGGACCATATGTATGTGAAATAAGGTAGTTGGCTTGTAAATTGACCACCTAAAGGAAAGATGATTTTTGAACTAAAATAAAGTTAGATTAGCAACCTAGAAATATTTTTGGTGGAAAGTCCAAGAAGAAATAGTTCTATGGCCATTTAAATTGAAAATTTATGAGTTGGTATGAATTATCTACAATTTGTCAAAGCAAAAGGTGCACATGTAGCTATTCTTGATCATAGGCTGTAGCTTTCATGGTTCAAATGCTGCTTGTAAATGGAGCACATGAGTCCTAAAAGCAACCACTACAAAGCCAAAAATGCTCGTATAAGGTTCTTAAAGTGTGCAAGCACCCATTTCGTATTCAAGTACTCAAATCATGATTGAGAATAAGTTTTTTTTAATTTTAGTATGACGTACATTTATATTTTATTAAAAGACAAAACTCAACACAATTATGAACAATAAGCACACTTAGTGGCAGCTCATGTCACTCTCTTGAAGTTCTAAAACAACGCATGCACAAATACAATTTTTAAACAAAAAAATTATGCATGACCCATTTTAAGAATTTGAGTGCAGGATTTTTGAAACTCCTAAGTTACAGGGCAATTCAAAATGACCACACTGTTTATGAGCCTCTTACCGTAGGTGGTGAAACATATTCATACCAATAAAAAATCTCAATCTTCATTCTTTTTTATAATACAAAACAACATGGGTCAGCGCTAATATAAAACAAAAAAAATGTTTTTTTTTTTTTTCCGTTTGTATTTCTGTGTTCAGGTCAGACAAGGGGTGAATTGAGAACTTCTCATGCTGCTACAAACAGTAACTTGTGTTGCAAATTAGGTGACAATTTGACTTTGAACTCCAGATCTGGAACATTCTTTTTTGTTTTGAAGCATTCTGTTTATGTTTCCCGGGCAGACACAAAGAAAATATTTACAATTTTTTCCCAATAATGCCAGGGGCTGCCCAAGTGCCTTGTCCTGCCCTATGCAGCTACGATCCACAAATATGTCTATATTTAACATAACTTCTTACATCAAATTTTATTTTACAGGCTAGGTTGGCCAAGGTGCGGTAAAAGCTATTCACTATTTTTTTTGGCTTCCCATAGTTTGTGAAGTGTGGTGACTGTCTATGGGTCCCATATTTGTACATTTATATATGTAAATATATTTATAGTTCATGAACTTTGAAAGTATTGATTATTATGATTTTAAAATCAACCTTACTTTCTGTATTGAGTGGGTGTAATTTTAAAACAAGAATTTATGTGGGTTGGTTTTGCAAACATGTTGCAATTGGATGCAGTTACTCTATCTCCTCTACTCTCACAAGCTCTTTTTATGTGACCAGGCATGGTGGGATTGATGCTTTCTAAGATTGAACATGCATTTTATTGCCCGTATTCTAAAACCGTTCGTTATCTTGGACAAAATGACATAGTGACTGCCAATTCAAATTGAAACTTTAAGATAAAGTCATCAATGTGAACTCAGTTTAACCCCTAAATCCCTGGGGCCTTTATTTTCTCAAATGATACTCAAAACCGCCATTTCTATTGCAAAGAGTAAAAAAGTTTGAAAATTGGTTTTTTTGCATATCTATTTAAAGGATCTTGTACTACACTAGTATAAGAATGTGGAAACAAAAATCCAAAAACTTTGATCGCACAAATTGCAAGATATTTGCTTTTAAAGTGTAAAAAACAAACATTTTTGCACCTTGCATGATTAGATTATTTGACTTTGAAATTTTTTAACTTCAAATTTTTGCACTATAGAGTTTTGGAGTTTATTTTTCAATGGTTGAAAATTGAGTCCAAAATCTTTAGAAAAAAATTAAAACAAAAGAAACTTAATTTTCATTCTTAAAAAAAACATTAGGTAGAAGAAGATATGAGATTGAAGAAAAACTTAAATTTTTAATAACCTTGCAATGGAATTGAAATGCAATAATCCCAATGGTGAGATTGTTCTAGAAAGAAAACTCCACCCTTTCCAACAATTTTTTTGGAAAATTGTTAAAATTGCATTCAAAAATGAAGTTGTATAAGTTATTTTTTCTAGAAGATGCTTGAGGTGCCCAAAAAACAAGATTGTCCATAACATTCTCATAACTAGTCCAAATGGAATGAATCAAAGCTTCATATGTAGAAAAAACTATAACCTATGAGAAGAAAAAATCAGAAAAAAAAAAAAAGGTTTTTGTAAAAAAAGAATTCTACTTGATCTCCATAAATTTTTGCTTATCTAGGCATAACTTTTTCCCCATGCATAGATTAGAATAAAAATTATATTCCCCAAAAGCTAATGTGTTTTTCTATCTTCAAAAAAAAATTCAAAAAATTAAGACAAAATTTGAGATTGTAGAAACCTGCCCGAGATCTCATTTGTCCCCCGAGGGGACACTCAAGGATTTAGGGGTTAAATTTGTTGAATAATGAGGCAATGCGACAAAAATTTCAACACATATGGCCTCCAATAAAAAAGTTCCAAACATTCATCAACACAAAAGTTTCAACAAATCATTTTTCTTATGCCAAAAGACCCTGTGGCCATAGAGAGCTAATGCTATAAATTCAAGCCTTAAAAACTTGAGAAGAAAAACTGAAGAAAGGAAATCAAGTAGGAACCGTTGAGATTTCTACTTCATCTTTGAGGGTACATTAACACCAAAAGATAGGTGAGACATGAAATTCATGGGGTTAAGATTTCAAACTCATTAAGTGTTTGCACCAAGGGTCTAGTTCTTACCCTAGTTCAATGTGGCATATGACAAGGTAAGTGGGATGTATCCCAAACTTGTGAAAGTTATAACTTTCTCCCATAGCATTATAATTTTCAAAATAGTTAGAAGTTGGAAGGGACAATGAGGATATGCAATCACCACAAGGAGGAAAAGGTCTTTTTGTTCTATGCTCATCCCTTATAAATAAAAAATTCCCATGTTTTTGAGATTGAACTTTCAGCTACAGGGGATTTGGAGGCATATGTATTGCCACATGGATTATATCTAAAACTCCTTTTTAATTTGTGAGGTTATGTTTCATGCCTCACATTTTCATCACCCTTTGTGCAAATGCACCCTTGACATTCATTGTATGTATGTATGTATGTATGTATGTATGTATGTATGTATGTATGTATGTATGTATGTATGTATGTATGTATGTATGTATGTATGTATGTATGTATGTATGTATGTATGTATGTATGTATGTATGTATGTATGTATGTATGTATGTATGTATGTATGTATGTATGTATGTATGTATGTATGTATGTATGTATGTATGTATGTATGTATGTATGTATGTATGTATGTATGTATGTATGTATGTATGTATGTATGTATGTATGTATGTATGTATGTATGTATGTATGTATGTATGTATGTATGTATGTATGTATGTATGTATGTATGTATGTATGTATGTATGTATGTATGTATGTATGTATGTATGTATGTATGTATGTATGTATGTATGTATGTATGTATGTATGTATGTATGTATGTATGTATGTATGTATGTATGTATGTATGTATGTATGTATGTATGTATGTATGTATGTATGTATGTATGTATGTATGTATGTATGTATGTATGTATGTATGTATGTATGTATGTATGTATGTATGTATGTATGTATGTATGTATGTATGTATGTATGTATGTATGTATGTATGTATGTATGTATGTATGTATGTATGTATGTATGTATGTATGTATGTATATATGTATGTATGTATGTATGTATGTATGTATGTATGTAGATAGATAGATATAGGGAATTGCTATCATGACACCCCCTCTGAAAGTGAAATCTGATTTTTAATGCTGATTTTAAATTATTCAAGTGGTCCATCATTCATTCAATCATGGCAATACCACCTCCTTGAAAGAAAACATGACAAATACAAAATTCTGATGAAATATTATTGCACCAATACTATTTTTTGATGTATTTTTCCTTTAAGTAACTCAAAAGTCCTATATTTTTAATTTCAAATTTAAACACAGCTTTTTTTTGAGTATAGCCTTAGAATGATAAAGACAAAACAAATCTTTTGATCCAAATATAAAAAACCTGCATTAAAAATCTCAAAAAATCACATTTCATGCTCAGAGGGGGTGTCTTGTTAGCAATTTAGGGTGTCGCATTAGCAATTCCCTATATATATGAAATTTGACATAAGCAAAAACAAAATTCTTTTAAGTGGACTTCTATCCATGGTAGGTCCAAGCCATAGAGTTGGGACTTTCTGAAAATATTGTCTTTTGAACAATCAAACTATCTTTCAAAATATTTCAGCCTTTGATTCCTAGTGTAAATTTTTTGAAGCTCATTTAAAAAGTTCAACAAATAAGAGGTAAAGATTAGAGCATGGTGTAACACTCGTACGTTTGTGGGGTTAGGATGGAAGAGCTCAGACTTTTCACCCACTAGAAAATGTAAGAGTTTAGGCAAGAGACTAGGTTTAAGAATTTTGAATTCATGTTTGGATTCATAGATCTTGATTTGGTCCAAAACCTTGGTGGAGGATAGAACTACCCAAACTCTAAATTATTTATGGAACACATTTGGTGAGCTCAAGGGTGAGGGTCAATAATTTTGCATACGTTTCAAAAGTAGATGTAAACTTTTTGCAAGTCACACTTGATAAGAAAAGGTGGAGATGTTCTAAGAGCACATGTAGTTGACCTCAAAAACTTAATCACTTAATTACTGAATGTCTTTTGTTTGCAATATTGACTACTTGTTCCCCCAACCCATCCAATTAGGTAAATGAACTTTTAATCAATGATAAATCTCCTTGACATGAGGTTTGAGACTCAGTTTGTGAACTCTCAAAACTAGCACTTTTGAACAAACCAAAAAAATAAACCCTAAAAAAAAAGTCAAAGAAGTTGCTTGTAAGGTAGCCACACCCATGGGCGTCACTCACCAATGTCCGAGGAGGTTTAAAAAAAACTAGGTACATTTCCTACTCTTCTATGATCTATTCAGTTTTTTTTCTTTTAATCAGCCATGGCCTAGACTTGTATTTTTTGGTCGGCCAATAACCTTATTTTACTTTTTTCACTCGGTTGATTTCCTAAGTTGAGGAAATTAGTTCAATTGAAAACTGAATTTTAGTGTATTATATTGGATTTCTTTTTTTTACAAATGCTGCAAACAAATCTATCTTTTGCTTACCATGTGCATGGCATAGCAAAGCAATGCAGTGATAAAGACAACAACAACTTGTCAAGTTACCCTCAATCAATGCAAAAAAAAGTAATACTTTAAATGAATTTATTGTTGACTTTTGTTACTTAAATATCTTTGGTTGGATTTTAACCAAGTCAAGTCCCACTCTCCCACAATCACCTACTCATCCACTCACCCTCTCACCCTCTCATTTACTCACCCACTCACCTATTCACGCACTCACTTACCCGCCCACTCACCCACATGGCCACCTCACCCATATTTCTTGTTTATTAAATTTTTGAACTTTTAGCACTCTGTAACTGCTCATGAAATCAAAAAACATTTGATTTTTTATTTAGAAGGTCAAAAAATTTCCTTATCACAAAAAAGTTCATAGGTTGATTTCTCATAATTTCAATTTCCATTCGGCCCATTTCTTCACCCTCAAGTGCATGTTCGGCTAAATTTCCCAAGGTTGAAATTATAATTTGGCTAATTTCCTAAAACCAGACTTTTATGGTCGGAAGTAAATCCAACAACTTTCATTTTATTTCGGCAATTCCCAAAAAAAGTCAGCTACCTTGTAACTAAAAGTCGGTTCTCCCCGGACACTGTCATTGACAAAGTCTAGGGTGGATATGGATACAGAAGTGATATTTATGGGTGACAAAGTGATGGTTGTGGGTGACTCCATGATGGTTTTGAGTACCCATCTCACTATTTAAGAACCAACAAGCCTTGTTTTTAGCATCTCTTACACATGATTCCTACAATTTCAATTATTTTGAACTTTGAAAATTTTTTGTGAACAAATGCTTGCACTTGGAACCTTGAAATTGATGCCAATATTTTTGGTTTCCATTTCCTAACTTATTATTTTCAAAGTTAGTCAATTATTTTACCTACTCCAAAACCCTTATTTCGACTCTTATGGGTGCGCCTACCTTACACAAAGCAGTAACACCACCACCAATTTTCCACAAAACATCGTTTTGAAATGCCAGTTTATGTTGGTGTGGCCCGGCCTTGATCAGATGGGTAAACTGAAAAAGGACAATTTGTGCACCTCCTCCCAATGACCCTACATAGCCCATCGAAAGGAATATGGGGCGGCACACGACGGCAGACGACGGCGGCAGAGGTGCAGCGTTCAACGTCTCTAAAGGACGGACTTTTGGGTGGAAAAGTGCTGTAGAACCCAATTGCCATGTGACCATTAGCCAGTCCAAGACTCCAAGGGCGAATTGGGAGACTTTGAAAGGGAATCTTCACTCTCAGGCTTCCACGTGTGCAGTTGGAGGCCTCCGTGTGTGAAAAGTATGGCCTCGGAGTAGCTTACCAAGAGGCGGTTCACACCAGCGTATGGGGAGGGGTGCACGACATCCGCACTCGTATTGCCAAATACTTAGATGATGGATGTTTTATGGATGAAAAAGAAGCATTTAATGCATGGCTTGTCAAAATATATTCTTTGGCATGACACAAATTGCTATCTTCTCATGCACAATAAATTCTTCAAATTGTCTCCTTTTTTTTACAACACGTATGCCTTATGGCTTACACGTGCCTCTAAATGTGTGTAAATTTTAAATTTTCAATAACTTTGAAGGTGACTTTTCACTCTCTCTTGTCCTACCTTTTTCTCTCCCTCCCCTCCTCAAAGTTCCTTTTGAATTTTCACCCTCCCTTTCCCTCCTTGACTTTCCCTCCTTGACTTTCCCTCCTCCCTTTAATCTCATTTTGGGTGATAGAGACACCTAATGCTTGACACTCAATCCTTTAAAATAAAGAATCTTGAACTTATAAAAGAGATTTAAAATAAATAAATTCAATGCCTTTTTGCTTTCCCATTGGATGCCTTTTCATCTCCTTCTCTTCTCTAATAGAACTTGTGATGTTGATAGAGAGTTATATCATGAGATAGACAACCCATTCTTTATAATAAAGATTAGTTGGTCGAATAATCAATGAAGGAGAATCCACTTGCTTTTGCAAACAAGTAGGCTTTTTGTTGATTGGAAGTTGATGTTTTAGTTGGATAGGTGGAGGAAACAAGTGGTTAACATTGAAAGCAAGAAACAATATGTTTGCTAGTGACAAATCTTTGTTGTATTTGGTGTTGATGTCCTAAAAGAGTGTTTTTGGGAGAACCAGCAATTTGTGCAAACTTCCATGCTTGTATCATTCTGATTAACATTTTTATTTTTTAGTTGTCAAAAACTCAAATCTCCAAATTTTATGTGCTTCTTGCAAGTATACTGTTGAAACTTTATTTTCAATTTCTAACTATGTTATCGTTTTCGAGCACTTTTTCATAGATTGATGATTCCTTTGTTTTTTTTTTCAACCTTTCTATTCTAGTCAAGCATGTAAGTATGCATTTTGTGTATTAATAAAGCAACTTCACTTCAAGAGGATGGTGAAGTTTGGATCTTACCCTAAAAAAAGAAGCCACAATTTTTGTGGCCAAGAACCATGGTTGATTACTCCATATAGTTTAAAGGTAGGTTGGTATTTAAAGAAGAAAGTGTCTTAGTGGCTTGTGGGCTACTCCAAGTTGTGCAACAACTATAAGACAAAGACAAAAAGTAAATTGCCAACCTCCAAAGAAACTTGGAAAAACTTAAGAATACTCTTACAAATACTCACTGCAGCCTATTTACTACACTAACTCCTTAAATAAACTTGCTCCTTTTCGTGCAACTGGGATCTCAAAATCTTTGCAAGAAAAAATTGTTTTCTTATCATTGCAAATATTTTTGATATTTAATGGAGATGCTTTTAGCCAGTGAAAATGCTATATAAAATGAATGGAACTTTAGCATTATACGAAAAATGCATAGTTATAATAAAAATAGGCAATGTCTAGAGTTGAGGCAAAAAAAATGGCTAAACCAGGAAAATGACAAATCATAGTTGGTGATGGTCAAAGATTTAAATGATTGACATTTTGAAGATTTTTTCATAAATTTTTTGCTCATCTTAGGACTTAGGAGTGGGCTAGTTGTTTTTCTAAGGTTTGTTGGTTTTATGAGCAATGCTAGTATGCAAGCGAGAATGAGTGAGTAATAAGCAACAAACTAAACTTTAGATTTTGTTCATTGAGGTTCATTGGGTTAGATTTTCATATCTTTTAATGACAAAAGCCGGCACATCTTGTCACGGACATGAACGGATTGACCAATGCATAAAATATAGAAACTACTAGAAGGTTCTAAAAGAATCTAGAGGATTAGAAAGCTAGAAGATTGGAAGATTTGAGAAGTCTAAGGCCTTCGAGAAAGCTAGGAGTTTTTAGAAGACTAGGAGCTTTTAGAAATTTGGAAGCTTTTAGAAGTTTGGAAGCTTTTAGAAGTTTGGAAGCTTTTAGAAGTTTGGAAGCTTGGAAACCTGCGCTAGTAGAAAACTTTGTTAGAACTCACGTTTTTATATCATATAGTTTTTATTGAGTTCTTTGTTTCCAAAGCAAATTCTGTGTTGGAAACTAGGAACTTAATAAAAACTACATGATAGGAAAACGTGAGTTCTAACAAAGTTTTTTAGTAGTACTCTAGAGCGTTTGAAGCCTCAATCCTTGAGTATATATAAGAGTTGAGGTTGAGGTCTTCCTCAGTCTTGACAAATTATTTTGCCTCTTTAGTCTTTGGTCTTTAAGCCTTAGCCTTGCTTTGTATTATTTCCATCTAATATATTTTTTTAGCATTGGTTATAAATACACTTTTGAGTTTTTGTCTTGATTCTAAGTTTTTCCTACTTTGTTCTTGTCTCTGAGTCTATCCCTGACAGTTTGTCAAAACTGCCTGTAAACATCATCAATTTTTTTTGATTTCAAGTAGAGCATGGATTACCCCTTCATTTGAAAACTGCAAAGTGTCTTAGGAGTTGTGGATTATCCACTTCTAAGTTGATGGTGTTATTTGTTTTCACTAGCTTTGTAATTTTGAGTAGAGTGTGGATTATCTTTCTATTTAAAATTTGCAAAATATCTTAAAAGTTGTGAATTATCCAGTTCTAAATTGACGGTGCTCTACTAATATAATCTATTGTTTTTTTCTTTCCAAGTGTTTTCAATCATGTTATTTTTCAACATATTGCTGGACTAGTACGCGTTCATTATGGCGGAATGAGGTGAAATTGTGCTGAACGATTCAAAGTTTGACGCTATCATGTCTGCAATTACTTCTATGAATACTGAGCGCCAATAGATGTTTAAGTAAACCAAAAATCTCAACGTAAGACTTTCTGGCCTTGAAGCAATACTACAACAATGTATGGAACAATAATTTGTTGCTGTACCTACATCGATTATTCAAACCAATGATTTTTTAGATTCTATGTTTCAAGCTTCAAGTTCTAGCAATAGCAAATAACCAAGAGTTAACCTTCCAGATAAATTCGACGGCACGCGTTCTAAACTTTGTGGTTTTATCAATCAAATTCTACTTATTACGCTTTTTCAACTCCAATGATATTTGACAAATGCAACTCACATAGGATTGGTGGAAATTTTGTTATCCGGACAAACATTTTTTTGGTTTACACTGTTTTTTGAAGCATTTTTGGACTTGTTGGAAGAAGCATTTAGCGAACACGACAAAATATGTCTTGCGATAATAAAAATCTGAAGCTTACAACAATAATAACGTTCAGCATTAGTCTATGTTTTAGAGTTTCATCAGCTAGCATGCAATATAAATTGGGGTGAGCAAAGTTTGATAAGCCAATTTTATTATGGTTTATAAGACAAAGCAAAAAATTTGTTACTTTCATTATCAGATCCTATAACATTGAACAAGGCTATTAGTCAAGCTGTCGAATGTGACAATTACTTCTTCAAATGACAACAAGATAAACGAGGCTGGACTACGCGACTGTATAATAGTTATTCTGCTTCTTCTTCAGTTCTAAATGTTGGCAAATTGACGAAATCGGAAGACATGCAAATTGATGGAATTCAATTTAAATCTTTTACGGAGCAAGAAAAGAAATGCCAACGAGAAAAATGATTATGTCTCTATTGCAGAAAAGAAGAACACAAAATTAAAAATTGTCTTGAAAAATAACGGTGCAAAACGCAATTTTGGAACACAAAACAAGAAAATGACAAAGTTTTGCTGCAATAGGAATTATGCGGCTAGATTTTGCAATATTATTTATATCTTTAGGTCTTGTGTTATCTGCAAACCTTACTTTTTGCTTTACTGTACTCATATGTTTGGATTAAAAAAATATTAAAATCTAAGTTTTGATTGATTCAGGAGCCTCAACTTGTTTTATTGATAAATCTTTTGTAAAATATCATAAGATTTCTATTGTTCAAAATCAAAAGCTGTTCACGTTGAAATTATTGATGGACAACTGTTAATTTCTGGTTATGTTACCCATGAGATAACTTCTTTACAAACAATAGCAAAAAATTATAGTAGCCGTGTAATCTACAATGTTATTTGTTCTCTTTTTAGTCTTGTGATTTTAAAACTGTTATGGCTCAAAAAATTTAATCTTCAAATTGATTGGGCAAATCGAAGTGTTACTTTTTTACTTAAATTTTTTTCTACGAATATACCAGTGATTATAACCAAAGACCTTTCCGGCCAAAAAATGTCAAAACCTTTATTTCTTAGAGCCCGAGCATTTATAGAAGCTGCTAAAGATGCTGATATATTTGTGGCTTATGCAATTCTAACATTTGAGTAAAGTACTACAACGATTTCGCTTTTAGAGAAGTACGAGGAATATCAAGATGTCTTTGAGAAAAAAAATGTGGATATTTTTTCCAAGCATCGACCATATGATTGCGCAATCGACCTTCAACCTCACATTTGTTAAAATGGGAATACCTTACACCAGATCTATTTCAATATCTCAACTAAATTCTCGTATCAATGTTAATCATAGATCAAGATTTTTGGAGCTCTGGGTGTTTGAGAGCTCTTACTGCTTGTAGAGTTTTGGATAATCAAACGATGCAATTCTAGTGCTATGAAACCATACCATTTTAACAAATATGGATCTATTTATTTGAAACGTTGGTTTTTTAGGATTTAGGGGGTTAAATAAAAGCCCTGGGTTTCATACACTAGTAGAAAATAGGGCCTAAATCAAGGAGGCTCCACATCAAGCAATCCTAACCAAGGCAAACATGTTTTGGTTAACACAATCATGTTCAAAATGCGCGAGCCAAGACATCTAATCAACAAAATATTATTAATTTCAATTTCATTTTCTAATAATGATAGCTTTTAGACTCTTGAACATCACAATTTTAATGCCTAGAAGCATGACCATGATGACAAGAAGAGCATGACTTCAATGCAACTTATTCATATACAAATTTGAGATATTCATTTGATAAGAAAGATGTATAGTTTTTCAAATAAGATTCCATCATTCAAGTTGTGTTTGGCATTGCAAAAATAGAGCTTTGTTATGAAAAGAACATGCCTTGCCACTCTACATGGCTCACCAATGCATTTCTCATCAACAATAACATCATATTTGTTAATGTGTTCAAAGATACTTGACATTTTTGCTTGTAGCCGAGTCTTCGTTGTGTTTGAACATGAAAGTATGGAACTTGAGTTGATTTCAAACAAAAGTTGGTAGAATTGCATATCGATTGAAGGTCAAATGATGTACTACATGACTAGTCAAGTTGCATAAGAGCAAATTGATGATTGGGCGTACCTAGTTACTTATTCCTCATATGTGGATTTGCATGAGATTTTGAGACCCATTATTGCATGCACCTTTGTAAGTTTTCAATATTTACCAAGACAAATATGTCTTATGTGCACTTTGTGCATTTTCACATGCTTCTTTTTTTCTCTTTTCAATATTTGTCTTATTGAACTTGTTTCTCACTTTGCATTTCATTTTTGCCCTCCCTTTCTCTACCTTTTCCTCTCCCTCCCCTCACTAATAGAAAATTTTGAGTTTCTTATAACAAACAGATAGCCCATGCTTTATAACATGGATGTATAACATACAATCCTCAAGGTTGCGTGGATTTGATTAGATGATGGAGAAAATATTAACCATTGTTGTATTGGGAAAGTGTGTTTTGGAGATGGTAAAGATGAAGATTGTTGTTGAAAGCTAAGACCTCTCATGAACATTTGCATTTGCTCTTCAAGAGTTTGTATCCATGATGGCCCGAAGCTTGTGTTAATCATAGCTCATGGTAAAGAGCTGCCTCCATCATCAAATGTAAGTAGATGAATATAATTAGCAGAGAATGTTTGTGTCCATACTCTTCGAGAGTTCATTCAAACCTCAAACTTGTTAAAATGGTGGATTTTACTAAAGTTGGCGTAAGGTAGGAGCACCATAAGCGTCAATTTTAGGGTTTTGAACATGGTAAGTATTAATAAACTGCTAGCAAATTATAGGATCCTATTAGGAACAGAAAAATAATGAGTTTGCACTTTCAAATGTATTATTTGGATATTGTGAGAATAAATTGTGAATTTTTAAAGAGCAAACTGCCATTGTACCCATAACCAACACTAAGGTTTCATGTTCACATGTTGTATATCCTTGTAATTACATCTATTCATTTCCACAGATTTTTCAAGATTTCAAAGGTGACGGTTATGGAAACACTAACACTTATGGGTGTTCCTACTTTATTGTCAATTAGCCTGCACAAATGCCATTTTTCTTTGAAAGTTGTACTTTTGGCTTCCTGCACCTAGTGTTTCTTTTGAGACTATAGATGAATAGTAAATCTCTATGTGGCCTCTCAGGTGAGGATAATTTTTTGAGGGATTGAACATCATTGGTTAATATTGAATTACCAATTGCAAATCTGGCCTTTAAACGCCAGAAAAAAAAAACCCTACCTACAACATGTCAATTCAATAAATACAAGTACGCCTTGCCTGTGCTTTGCCCTATCTCACTTACCTTTTTCTTCTTCTTGCTTTTTGTTGTTTTTCTTTTTCAACTTGTTCTTCTTTGTCTTCTTTTTTCACTTTTCAACCTTTTTTCTGTGCCTTTTCCTCTTAATCTCCTTCTGTAACAAAAAACTTCAAATTTTTTATATTGATAGAGAATCTCAAATTTCTAGCAATGGAGAGACACTTGATGTTTTGTAATAGAGACTATCATATTGCCATGCATTTGATACAATAGAACATGATTTTTACTTTATGAATGTTTAGAACATTTGTATTGTTTCTATTTACATAAAACTTAAACATGTTTTACAAATTCATTTATTTATTGAGTAAGTGCAAATTGACATTTTTAATGCAAGACAATGTAAAAATAATAATGAGTTTGGCAACTTCCTACTACTACTATTTTCCACATGTGATGAAAACTATTCAAGGTTAAGTAGGAACTCAAAAAATAAGAGTCCATCAACATCTGAAAAGCTCAATGAATTTGATTGAAATTGCATATGACATGACTAGTTATGAGCAAACAAGAATGAGCAAACAAGAATGAGCAAACAAGAATGGGCAAACAAGAATGGGCAAACAAGAATGAGCAAACAAGAATGGGCAAACAAGAATGAGCAAACAAGAATGGATGATGGTTTGGGATTAGCATATGCTACCTTAGAGCATCTGCACTGCTACATGCTTAAGGTTTGACACACACAATACTTGGATGATAAGTGCTCAAGCCCCTCAAAATATTTTGTTGACTCTCAAACTAAATATACCAAGCAATGCTCTTAAAAACACTATTCATCCTAATGTTAGTGAGCTGTATGAATCTATCATATATTCCACTCAATGATTGGTAAATTGACTACTTGTAAAGCATGTTTATAGAACAAGGGTGATGGACAAATTTTTTGAGAGCTTTTCAAAAATAAATGTAAACACTTAACACGTCAATGATTATGTGTAAAAGTACAAATGCTCTTACAAGGTTTTTTTGACAACAAAAAGCCAATTTTGAAAAATTAAAACCAATGTGGGGTGCTCTTTCCATTAACCACCAACAGAATGTGGACAGCAAAGAGCTAGCAATTTCAAAAACGAAATGCCATTGTTCTTACTTCTTACCCATCATAAGAGAAGCTCCTTCACCGGATTCTCCTCGAACGAAAGCTGGATATGGATGAAGTTTTACAATCATCCTCTTGCAACAAAGACAACGATGGAGATCAAGGAGGCGACGACGGAGAGACCCTTGAAGCTCCAGCAACGCAAGCGTCGCTGCCGAAATTGGCAAGCACGATCCGTCGATTCAAAGTTGCATCAGTTTTCACAGACACATGCACGACTTCTCTCTCTGGATTTCAAAAAAGAATTCTTTTGGATTGCCTGAGGAGGAGGAGGTTCGAGATTAGGGTTTACAGCTCACATTCAGCCACTGCACTTGTTCATGGGACCCCGGACTGGGTGAGCATCGGCATCGCCATAGCCAATTCTTGTTTTTATTGTGTTTCATGGCCGCGTTGTGATCCTCCTCTTCTATGGCGTCTTCGCCTGGCTGCAATCTCAATTCTACGCCGCTCGCAGCTCGTACACCTCGCACATGCCTGCGTTCCTGCTCTCTCCGCATACTTCATTTCCGTCCTCCGTTCACCCTTGCTTCGCGTTCGGCGTCGCGTGCCTGTGCGCGAGTCCGAGTGATTCGAAGTGACATTAAGAATCAGAGGCCGGAGTTCGTGTACACTCGAGCCAAGCCAGCGGTGAGGTGGCAGCACAAGAGCGACGAGCTCCTTCAGCTGCGAACTGCGAGACAGTCGGAGAGTGCGGGTCGCCCGCGACTGCCGGACTGGGAGGAATTGAGCCGCTCAGATACGGGATTGGTAGTGGAGGAGGAGGGAGAACAGTATGTGGCCACAAATGGAGAGATGTCGCTTGCTCGAAGGGAAGAAATGGTTCGGCAGAGGGAGGCGTTCCGCCAGCGACAGAAGGGACAGGCGCGGAGGCTTCAGAATATGACCAAATTGGCTCTCAGGAAAGCAACGGACTTAACGAATAAAGCAAGAAGATTGTCAACCGCAATCTGTTCGTTGGACTTGGCGAGGCCTGTTACCGACGTGCTTGATGCCTGGCCAGAGCAGTTGAATAACGACGAATTCTCTTTTGCGGTGCGAAACGTTGGTGATCAAAATTGGCAGCGGGCACTGGAGCTTTATGAGTGGCTGAACCTTCAGAGATGGTTTACTCCCAATCCTCGCCTGCTTGCAACAATGCTTCACGTTCTCGGGAGGGCAAAGCAAATGGATACTGCTCGGGAGCTCTTTTTGAATGCTGAACCGGAGCTTTCGTCCTGCATTCAGGTTAGGTCACTCCACTGGCCGCTGCTGCGGTTTTGCTCACAGCTTGCATCGAGTTTTGACCTCTAAAGGACCAAGGATCCCAAATTGGGACTCGTGTATATATTTATCGGTTTTGTTAGGGCATAAATGAACTTTCCTTTATTTAGGTTTTTTACTTCTTTTTGATGAACATGTGCAATGTTCAGCGCTAACTCTGGTGATACAAAATTCGGTTCCCACCTTAATTGTATTAGTCACACTGTGATCGATCAAATGAGTCATTTTTATTCCACGGATCATTGGTCCTGAGGGATCCATGTCAACATCCATTGATTTCAGAAGAGGTACGAGAGAATTCAGGTTGCTGTTTGAGCAATAGAAGATTGCCTAAGCAGTTATCCCGGGATTGATAGGAGAAATTTCCTGGCTTTCGGTAGCATGTGTGTTCTGTGCTCTGGCTGAGCTGTTTTTGTTTACGGAGGTGAGATTTATCTTGGTGTGGAGTTTGCTGTTGCTTCCTTTGATGTAGCTTTTGGATTTGCAACGAGCAGATTACCCTAGTAGAAGCTCATGAGGGGTAGTTTTTGCAGGTGTTGAACGCAATTTTAGGTGTTTATGCCGAGCAAGGACATTGGGAGGCAGTGGAGCAAATTCTGGAGATTATAGAGCAGCGAGGTTGTGAGCCTGATATCGTCACCTTCAACACAATCGCAAATGCTCGATGCAAGTACGACTTGCAGCCTGGCATGGCATCTGCTCTCCTGAAAGAGATCGAGCGTGCGGGTCTTAGACCAGGCTTAACAACATACAACACTTTATTGTATGGCTGCATCGCAAACAAGAATGTTTCAGAAGCTTCAGAGATCATCAAAGATATGGAGCGCCATGGTTTCGATCCGAACGCATGCAACAACGACGCTTTAGGACAGTACCTTAGTTTAGATGCAGGCGAGAAGTCGGTTTTGTCCACATTGGATGAAACCTTTCAGCAGCAAGCTTTTAGCAATGATGCGCAGGATGATGGTACAGTACAGCAGGTGAGTGCATCCACGGAGGATTTGCTGGAGTTTGGTGGAACCTTGTCAGATTCTCTCCGTCAAAAATTCCGCCAGTTCTGCTTCAGCTGAGCTGTTGGCCTCGTAAGTATCTAAACAGCAGTTCTTCTCTGCAGACAACCAGTCCTGTGATCGCGGGCAATATGAGCAATCATGTCACATCGAACAGGAATCGCTTCGAATATTCAAGGCTTCAAGCTGGCGATACTCTTCAGATGGTTACAAAATATACACGTTCTCCAGAGATTGTGTCTCGTCCTGCAGATGAGCTAAGGTTTTCGACAATCTGCTTATTTATGCAGTGGAAGGCAGTCCATGCCATCTGTCGAGGAGATCGAACTCTCAGATGCGGTCTGGGTTTAGGTTCCAAACGGCTGGGCAGTGAAATCCATACTATGGGCTGGATATTAAGTGACTTGTACCACGCTATCGCAAGAGAGTCTTCCAGACAGTTGCATTTGTGCAAGGCTGTGCAAGAGCCGCTCCCAGATACAGAAGAAGCCAAGGATATGCTCTCGGATGTGGGGCAACCAGATAGCGAGCTTGTGCAAGTGGCAATGCAGGAAACTCGTGTCGAAACTTTGAACGCTTCATCTCATACCAAACTCATAAACAAGTGTATGATGGAAAAGGACTATTCCTCTGGGCTGGAGCGATTGGCGGAAATGGTGGAAGCTGGTTTAGAGCCAGGTTACATGACCTGGATCTGCGTGCTCCAGGCTTGTGGTCAATGTGCTCATCGGATCGATCTTTTAAGGCTTTTGGCAGCTTTGCGTGATGCTGGATGTCCGCTTCCACTGAGGTGTACCTTCGGGATAATCTCAACAGCGAAATTTGATCCATGTCTTTGAATGAACCCAAAGACTGCAGCAAAGTAGTTAGATTGGAAATTTCAATTTCTGACGATGAGAGTTTCATTTAGGGGTCGCTGCTTTAATGCAGTCTCGTCTTGGTGGGATAGTCACTTGAGCTTGATGCAATGCTGTTTACGTGATGCACTCCGTCTAAATGTTTTCACCTCTCCCGAATCTCTTCACTTTAGTCCTCGAGGGCAGTAGTAGATGGCTCTAATTTGTTCTCGTTAGTTTATGCAGGCTTATAATGGAGAGAGAGGCTGCAATGGCCGAAGTGGAAGATTGGTTTAGATTCCTGCAAACCACGGCCGCTGACGCTGGGCAGGGCATGGTCAGCGTTCTGGTGGATATTCTTTGGGCATTCAGATTACGCGCAACAGCTTTTGATATATACAATCTGGCAGTGCGGCTCGACATGTATCCAAGGAATTTTGCCAAGTGTGTGAACAAAATACTGCACCATGTCCAACTCTATGTCCTGTCTGTATCATGCTAGAAATATTTCACAAGCATCCATGTGGACGAAGTATATTTGACAAAGATTTGCAGCGCGTTTGCAGCACCTTTTTTTTGTGATGGTTGGTAATGTCAACATGATCAACCCGTTGTCCGTTTTGCAGTGTGGAGGAGCAAGTCTGGGAGGCTGACTTTCGAAGTTTGTCTCCAGGGACGGCTCTAGTTGCTATGAGTCACTGGTTCATCGAGATGCAGGTTCCTTCTCACCCTTGCAGCCAGCGCTGTTACGATGAGTTTTCAGTTCATAGGGCAGCTTACATCATCTCGGAAGATCCCCACATCAGATTCACGAAAAGAAATCGAGAGTCAATCTTAATCTACAGAACATCGGATTAGTATTAGGCCAATATTAAAATCAGTGTCAAAATAAATTTTTTTTTAATAGTTGCTAATGGCGACATTAGCGTAGTGTCAAGTATATGTCACACTAAGATTAAGTGAACACCATTTGCGGTATGCTAACATTGAACTTCCAATGATGAGAACCATACGAATGTGACGCCGCTGACCAACTTTAACAGAACCTTGAGAGCTTTGTCAATATGGGTAGGGAGGGGGGAAGGTGGAGATTCTTTTGGGACGATCTCAGGAAAGAGACCATTTAGGTAGTCTCGTTAGGGCCAACGATTTTTTTAAAGCTGCTCGTTTACTAGCAACACCCAACAGATACCCGCATGTACTGATTCATCCTGTTAGTGCGTATGGCACTAGTACACGACCATCACACTATTTGTAATACTCTTAAGTCAGTTCAGGTTCAAACATCTATACTGTACTGGTTTCCACGAAAAGAATGATGCTGTATTGACACCAATATGCGCCTACAGGACAGAGGAGTGTGGTTATCCATTTGTGCGTTTGGGCTCAATAGTGGTTTCTGTGAATGCCTTTTTCTGAGGCTGGTAATTTTTTTGATTTTTGCAGAGGGCATCGCTTGATGGATTTCCAGAGCCACCGAAGGAGGTGCTGATGATCACCGGAACTCAAGGATATCTGAATGGTGTCTCGCTGAACAAGACCGTACGAGCGCACTTGTGGGAAATGGGATCTCCATTCTACATGCGGCCACCACGGGAGGGGGCGTTGATAACCAAAGGCCACGCCTTACGATTGTGGCTCAAGGATTCACCTCGTTGTTCCAATTTGTACTTGGAGGACAGTGTGAGATTGCCAAAGGTGACCTCCATGAGCTTCTTTAAAGGTGCATGGATGTCCAGCGATGCAGTGCCCGTTATGAAGCAGATCCACAGCAGCTTAGGTGAGGTTTGGCCCCGGAGGTTTTCTAAGTTAGCACACATGAGCGACACGAAGAGGATCGAAGCTCTTGCCGCTCGTATCGAGAACGAGAAGCGAAGGAGGTTGGAGAAAAGAGAGAAGCCTGTTCCGCGTACTATGAAGAAACGGCAACTGAAACGCAAGTAGTATTTGATTCACCTTGGAAAGCCATGGATTCAGCATTACTTATTTTCAAATGCTGTCACTTCTTATGAATGTTTTGCAACATTCTTATTTTGGTCGCTGTGTAGCATGTTGCCTACATTGTTGTAAGTCACAGATAAGAGAGTAGCATGTGATTATTGAGCCTGCGGTTAGACACCAGAGGATAGGTGTGCCCTTTCTTGGACCAACTTCTATTTTAGTAGATACTTGATTCTCTGGGTCATAGAAGAAGGCTGATTTTCTGGGTATTCTGTTTACCGCAACCTTTGGGCTACTTTTGGAGATTTTGAAGCCTGTGATTTGTCAGGCTTTGTAAGTAACGAGCCCAATCCCTTTTCCTTTAGGCATGCCTTTGTTGCAACAAGTACAATGCAGCAGTACAGTTTCAATTGCAATACCCCTCTGTGTACCTGGAATTTGAGAACCAGAGGGTAATTGAGAAGTACAGGGTAGTCCAAGTTTCCAAGAACCTTAACCCTTTAACGACCGTGGTCGATTCTGGGGGTGGGCAATTCTTTGTATGGCCATTTGGGGCAAAATCTAAAACTATTGAATACAGATGTCTACGACAGATCTGACCGTACAGATGGAAGTATCTTGCAGGGTTTAGTGTTATGCATCATGAATTATGCTCACTCTTTAGTTGTTATGGTAATCTTTTTGCATTTATTGGTGTATTTACAGTCGGTACTCTTTTAGTTTTTTCAACCCTCTAGCCACATGCCACCTCACATTGGCCTAATTATTGTCTTAAACTCTTCACTTTCCAATTCCCCAAACCTGTCCCCTTTGCCACGTCATCAAATTCCTTGATATGCTCTTTTTACAAATTGAAAAGAGTAAAAATCAACCACAAACAAGTCAACCGGTCCTTAAAGGATTAACTCAGAAGAGTAATTCAGTGGTGACTGTTTAAATGTAAGTTGAAAACCATGACTTTATGCTATATCTGCAAAATTATACTCCCTCTGTCCCTCGAAAAACGTACAAAAAGCTTCCTTGCAAAAGGTTAATTGTGATTTTAGTCTTTGTGCTTGTGACATATGCATTCTAGAATCAATATACCATCTGGGCTCCCAAATTCCATGCAAAAAGTACCATATTTGTACATGCTACTAGCTCCTCATTATTGATGATTTAAAAATTAGTAGCAACAATGATACCTCATAGGGGCAAAACCAAGTTTGCTAAGAGAGGAATGCTTTTTAATCGCCTGAACATGGCAAAAAAAACTTTTTAGTGGTCAAGAAATGTGTCTGATTTGGAGCTTTTTAAAAGGACACAGAGAGTAGATATATTTGCACACAAATATTTGTTCTTAACCCTCGAACGTACTGACAATAAATTCTATCAAAGAAAACTAGCTTGTTAATATATTAAAATAATGTCCTTTATGACTTTCCTCTACTTTTACTTCATATTCAAATGAAGTTGATCTGAAGGAAAAGAAATTTGATAAACCATTACAGCTGGCAGTCGTTTCCAACGGCAACGAGAAATATCAACGACCCGTAACCACCGTCGGACGGAACCCAGCCATCGTCGGACGAACCGCAACCACCGTCGGACGAACTGGTGCCGTCCGCCATAGCCTCGCTCTCGAAGGTCCGCTTCTCCATAGCCAGAGCACAGGAGGCCCTACAAGTATTGCTTGCTCTCGAAACCTCTCCATTTTCCAAAGACTCTGGCAGTGTTGATTTGCCGCAACATTCTACCATTGAGAGATTTCAAGGGCACTCCGATTTCTCGTGATACTGTGGCTAAAGAACTCGTTCTAGGGTTAGAAGGAACTTTTGTTGTGGCGGTGCAATCTTTTCGCAGGTCAACACTTGTAATGCATACTTGAGTGACGAGCGAACGAGCAACCACGGCGTCGTCAAGCATGAAAGCATTTCCGGGAGCAGGCCTGTTCATGCCGGACCTGGACGACGGAGTAGCAGGCGTGGCGATGGACGTGGACGTGGACGGTGATGCGCTGGAGCTGCTCGGCGATGCGGCGGTCGACCACAAGCCCTCCGACGCCGATTTCTTCAACGACTTCGAGGACGACTTCGACGACACCGACTTGGCCTAGAACTAGCGTTGTTTGTGCCGGTGTTTTGTTTGCAATTGCGTAGAAGCAAAGTTTTGAGAGAAGGTTTTTGCTGTTTTAGTGTTGGAAGAAAAGGAGACGTTACGATGCCTGTTGTCAAGGAACCATGCAAACAGCAGGCCTGCGACATTCAGTCGTGCTTAACGAAGAACGCCTTCAATCCTGAACGGTATGCCCCTGCTTTGTCGGTTTAGGGTTTGGGAGCGGTTTTTGGATGCCCGTCGCAGTTCTTACGTCTTTGGATTTCAGCTTATGATTCTGATTTTTGTCCACTTTCTCAATTATTCGTCGAAGTGTATTTCTTGAATAGAATTCTCCAACAGAACTTTTCTCTTACATGCTTGTTTCAAGCTGGGATTATGAGCTTGAGAGACCTGGAGTATTAGTATGAGTACACACATGAAACTTCAGATATAGAAATAGCGGTCTTCAGATTTTGCACACTATTTTAATCACTCCAAATTCTCAATTCCTGTGGTCGATTAAGGCAGTGTAAAGTTACTTGTTGGATGATTCGTTGATCTCATTCTACTGATTGTGTGTGCAGGTGTCTTCAAGCAATTCTGAACCTGCAGAAATGCTGTGACGGTTGTGAGAACAAGTCGGCACATTGTGCTTCGGTGAAACCTCTGTTAAAGCAAATCACTAAGAAGGCGGAGGCGTCTAATAGACCGAAAGCGTAGAGACTTCGTTAGTAATGGAAATACTATAATGATGACCATTTGTCTAATTCACTAAGTGGTACATATTTCAATAAAGTTTCATGGTTGATTGATATGTGTTCATCACCTGTGCACTAGTGTAGGCGAAATCCCATCGTTTTGGCCCATGAATCGTTTGGCACTCAAGATGCTTTTGGGCTGCTGTACTTACAGGAGTAGTTGAAGCCATTTCGGAGCCAATAAGGCCTGAACCCTCGATTTTTGTTGGCTCAATTTCTGAAATCAGTTCCAACCGAAGGCCGTGACATTGTTGTGATATTGAATAACAATTTACAAATGAGAATTCTTTTTTTGAAATGAAACAAACCTGCATAGCACTATGTTCATGATCTGGAATCGGACTTAGGGGGGCTCTTGAGGTTTAACAAAAATTCCATAGCGTTGTAACAGTACACCTTGTCCTTTTTAATCTGACTGCAAGGTACCTGGAAAATGGGTTCAATGGCCATGACAGTTTGAATTTGCAATGTTAGTCCGAAAGGAGAGTTTAGAGTAGTTTTTGAGGTCATTTGACCCCGACATGGGAGAGGCCCAATTCGAGCCTCATAGTTTTTCAGCACTTGTGAATGGTTTACAGTAAGACATTCTTATCCAACGCATTCACAACATAATCGATCTAAGTATTTGTTTTTTACCAAAAAAATCTTAGTTCTTCAAGAGTTAAAAAGATCAAAATCAATAACATCTCACATTAAATGCACATGAAAGTGACATGAAGGAAGTATTTGGAAGAAGTGTGGAGAAAGGTAGTCAAGAACCCTTTCACTTATCCATCTTTTATAATCAAAAACAGCAATATGATGTACGACCTTAAGTCAAAACTAGAACCACTATTGATTGCAATACTTGGCACTCAAGGCTTGGCTTACACCGGCTTCAACTGCGAGCAGTAGTAGTGTACGCTTCTATCCTGTGATAAACTTTCATCTGGTGAGCAAACTTACATCTAGAAAGCGTCACTCAAAATACAGCAATGCAATTTCTAGAGTTCTTTACATTAAGGGCAATGTTGTTCAAGATTTTTGATCACTCATGTCAAGAGGATACCTTCGTGATTAATTGCCTCAGCGACGCACGATGTCGGGATCCTCAAGTGAAGTCTCCAATCGAACGCTGCGGGTTCTGAACCAGCACTTGCGTCTACAGTCGCACATTAGACTCTGTTCGGTTGTATGAGGTACTGGCGATCAAGGAACTCAGTATTAATCCAAGCATTCTGCATCTCTCCAATGGTGCTGCAACAGACGGCCGCAGGATCGCCACTGGAACAAGTCAAACCCTTCCAGTACTCGTTTCCTGGAAAGGAATTCCCATCCCAAGCATATGCCGCTACCAACAGCTTCGGCTCGGTTGAAGATGGCAGCCGATCGGCAGGGCTGCAATACAACACGATCATGCAGCATAATCTGAATAAGGTCTAGTAATCCACAGCTGGCAGGCTTATAACCTGGCTCCATTCGAGAAGAAGAGCTAGTCATAAGCCATAGCCCTAGTTTCATTTCTACTTTGACACTGAATTTTCCAAGACCTACAATCATCATCATCGGATCACTCAAGGTTGTACTGCCCAGGGCATTTTTTTCTGGCGAAAACTTGGCAGCTGTCAACAGCGACTTGGTTTAAAGCGCGAGGGACCAGTCGCGATTGGTCAGACCTGTCAGGTTTTCGCCAGAAAAAAATGCCCTACTACTGCCGACGTGGAGATTCTGCTCGAGATCAAATTTGGAGCATGATTTTGGAAAGATTACATCCTGTATCGCTTGCACCTGTTCTATTTTCCAGAAACCGGGCTTTAGATTTGAAGTACCAAATGCAAAAGAAACTGAACACGCGGATCAACAGATTCACAGAGAGAACATTTATTGAATGCATTTCATTACCTGCGGTTTGTGAAATGAATGGCAATTAGGTTGCCGCCAGCTCCTGTGATTGTTTCCCCGGAACTTGCCCCTGCGCATTTATGTACAGCTTCTGGAAACCAATTGAGATCCACGTCTGCTACATGTGGAAGCGCAGTCGATTGCAAAATATCAGCCACAACCTCCACGATCCACTGGGCCTGCTCATCACACTTCTTCCACACTCCCAATCCCAAGCCAACGAGAAAAACATACGCCTTCTTCCCGACTTCTTTCCCCCGATCATTGGCCTCCACAAGCAAACACTCAATTGGAATCCGAATCCGAGCCTTGTACGCTCCAATATTAAAAAAACACTGCGAATTAGAGAACAGTCTGTGAAAGTTGCCACTCTTATCAGCTAGTGCTTCATCGTATGAAGGGAAATAATTACGAGAGGCGGAAGGGGAAGGTTGCGAGTACAACGCCGCGAAAGGATGCAGTTGCGCAGCAGCGGTTGGATCGCCTTCAACACCAAACCCTAGCTCAGGCCGGCTCCATGTCTCGGAAACGATGAGATGCTGGTTGTCCATTTTCTCGGGTTTTTCAAATCGAGCTCCGACGAGGCCGACATAAATCCCTTCTGGTTCAAACGTCCCGGGCTCTCCCAAATTCGCATCGTTGTAACGGTCTCCGGAGTTGATGAAGAGCGTGGGAGAGGAGACGCCTAATAGAGCCGCAATCTGTCAATTTCAAAACGACGACAGTCGTGACGAGATCAAGAATCCCAGTGATTGAAGAGGCAAGAAGCAACAAATGCACCTTGTTGTAACAATCTTCGACATTTTCAAATAGAATAATATATCAACATAGCTTTTGTGAATGCAAGGCCTCCAACCGCAATAAATTAGATCAAATCACTTTGAATTACTACGAAATGCTGTAACTTCAAAAGACTTAAAAATTTCTTACTTTCGTTCGGCCAGTTCTAATTTCAAGCAATAAGCACGTTGCCAGCGCAGATGGAAAATCTGCTTGATTGAATGAAGAGTGAAGAAGCAAGATCATACAGACCTGAATCTCATCGTAAGAGAGATACTCCTCGAGACGAATCCGTCCTTCTTTCGCGGTTCCAACACGTTCCCAATCTCGCCCGTTCGGTTTCGATTTATCTCTCAGAATAGTGATGTCCGTCCGGTTGTAGAAGACTAACGGCCGGTTCCGGATCAAGCGGCGAACGAGCGCCTCGCGTGTCATCTCTCGGTACAAAAGCCGCTCGTTCTCCGAGCCATGGCTGCGTTTCTGAGAGAGGAAAGCATCTAACACGGGAAGAAGCTCGCTATGTACAAGAATGCGCGTGCTGTTCGCGTGGCGAGCAATCTGTGCGGCTGTCTCGACCGGTGAAGCGCTGCGATCTAAAATGCTCTTAATGAGGTTGTTGGATGTCGGAGTGGCGACATTTGCGAAGAACTCGTCGGAGGCTTGCAGCAAACTGGAGATATCCATGCAGGCGGGACTAAGCTTATGATCGCACACAAACTCTCGTACAAGAAAGCAATCGGAGTTGCGCATGGAAATGGAAACACCAGCACTTATGCATTCGTGTGGCGCTTAGCGTGTGAAGAGCGCGAGGTTTCAACAGAGTGGAGATTAGTGTATTTTGCCTTCGTATGTTTGCTTGTTTTGTATCATCCGCTTCCAGGTGCCTTCCTTGTGCAGCGTTGAGGAGAGTGCTTGTGCGGCAAGCACGCTGTGGCACCGTGGACAAGTTTTTAAGATTTTCACTTGCAATGCTCGTAGAAAACGGCATATCCTTGACCTTCGTTGAGAGTTGTGACTGTACTGTGAGTTGTGACTGTACCTGCGTCGCTGTGTCGGTAAACGTTTCTTGTCATTATGGCGCCGAAACGTTTTGCTTTCAGTATTTCTTTGGAACTACACTGAATAACTTATTGCATTTAGGATTTCAGGTTGCCTTAACCTTTGAACGCCGACAGGGACAAAGGCGGCGAATACACTGAGCACGTGTGTTTGCGGCGATAGCCTTTGGCACTTAACTCCTAAAAGATCCAGCAATGTTTTCACCAAAAATTTTCCAAAATTGTCATTTTTAGAGTATCAACCAAATTTGAAAACAAAAACATTTTTATGCTTATGTGACCATAGGATCTTGTAGAAGATTAGTTTTAGAAAATGTGGAAAAAATTTCAGAATTTTCCACCGCGTGGATTGGAAGATAGAATGGTTTGAATATTCAAAAACGTCTTGTGAAAAATCGGGCAGCTACCTTTCAAAAGGTGAAATTCTTAAGGAAAAAAGGAAGTGTGGGCGGTACTTCTCTAAATTCCTTTTTCTGCCTAAGTAAAGTACATGTTAAAAAAATTTCAAATCATTTGGAATTGTATAACATATGGAAAAAAATTAGTAAGAAAAAAGAAATAGAGAATGATTCGAAACACAAAATTGTTAAGAATTTAATTATGGAAATGAAAATTGCCAATCCCAATGGTCATAATGTTGTGATAAACAATCTACATCCATTGGTTTTGTTTTTTTTTACAAAATATTGAAAATTGAGTAAAATAAAGGACTTTAAAGTTTATTTTAGAGTAGAGAATCTATAACTGCCCGCAAACAAAAAATCCTCATAACTTTCATCTTGTTGATCAAAACGGAATAATTCAAAGCTTCTTGCATTCACATAAATATCCTAAACCAATTTTGAAAAAAGTGATTTTTAAAAATTTGCCCAGGTTGCTTGACAAACGTAAAAAACAACATATTAGGCCATAACTTTTTACTCATAATTTCAAATGTCATGAAATTTAGTGCATATGAAAGACAAACCTTGTTCCCACATTCCATTAAAATTTCAGCCTAAAATATGAAAAGCTCCAATCACAGGTACCTGCCCAAAATTGCTATGTTGCTAAAAAAGGGGATCTGGTCCTTTAGAGGTTAAAGGTTAACAATTAGGTTTCCTTATGACTCATTGCTTGGCCAATTGGAGGTACATGTAACTTTTTAAATACAAAGATTTCACATGATTTATAACTTGCTAGTTTGTAGTCTTGTAGCATCATTGCCAAACTTTTAAAAAATAATTTGTTGTAGTAATTATTATTGACAAAAATTATTGTAGTACTAGTAAGTATCTATACAGTGTTAATTGTCAAAAAATAAGTGTGGGACAATTTGAAAGCAATATTCAATGTAGAGTAGATTCCAGTGGTTGTTTTGGAGGCCTTTATAGGTTGTATAGGGATCAGTGTCCAAGACCAGTCATAGGTGGTTTAATTTTCAAAAGCCTATGAAGTACATTATTGTGGCATAATGTCAAGAGTTAGGTTTTGCTAAAGCAAAAAAAAGTGATAGAATATAGTGGTTTCAAATGTGATTTCCATACAAAAACTTTGATAAATGTACTTAAAATTCAAACTAAACACCATGGTAGAGATGTGGACTAAAGATCCATTCCTCACTCAAAAGCTTATCATGTAATTAGTTCTTCACCAAATCTCACTAGGAGGAGCACGTGTTTTCTGTAATGTCTGTTTTAATGCAAGGTAATGTGAGGATGTCCACTCTGTAAAAGTGGATATTCAAAAAAGTGCGTTAACATTGATAGTGAAAAACGTGCACAAATCTGCATTGAGAGAACCCCATTTTCTGTAAAACGTCCAAAAAAACGTGAAAATTTGGGGTGAAAAAACAACCATGTGGCGGTCCGGGCAGTGATAGAAAGGGTCACTTATCATCCAATCAAACATTTGTACATCCAATCAACGGATGATGCGGTTCTTGACGTCAAAAATCCAAAAATAGAAAGTGGTCAGAGGACATGTTGACGGGGCATACAAATATAGACGAAAATCTGCTAGTTTTAGTTACTTTCCTTTGTTTTCTATGATGTTAATACAGACGTACAGACATTTAATTCAATATTTGTGGCGCTAATTTATATAAATATATATACATATACACACACACGCATGCCATAATGATTCAAAAGACCAACACTGTTGTTGGTATTTCCCCTGCTGTCAAAGTGCATATACTCCTTAAGTCGTATACAAATGACTACATTAGGTCTGACATCCAAGACATTAGTGCATTTTATCTCCATGTTCAGTGAGACAACGCAATTCGCAATGATGATGTTGCCCAAGTGGTGGTTGCTATATAAGGCAGTCTCCAAACCTCCCACTCGCTTACTACGCAGCATGTTCAAAATGATGTGCATGGTTGCACTAGACTTTCATATATTTCTACTATCTCCGTTTTGAACGTCATGTTTTTCACACACCCAATGGATACCACATTTTCTTTTACTGCGCAAACTCATTATTAGCATTTCTACTGACATTGATTATAGCGCCTTGGACATTGTGTCTAACAACATGTATATGCGGATATTTCATATTCCCTTCTGCCGACGTGGACACTACTATATTTTCAAACATCGTGAATGCATTGAATGTTTCCATGGACAACTTAAACAACACTATAGTGTCCCAATTAATTGTTGTACAAAGAAATAGATTGAATTTTGATGTAATATCCTGTGCCATTTCGGACATTATACATAGATGCGCTAAGCTTTTGGACATGCAGAAAACTTTCAATCTGGAACGGTATGTACGTTACAGCAAACGTTGTACAAAGTCAATCTTAAATACAATTTTTTTACTGCCAGTAATCTAAGCCGGACATAACATTTGCAATGTTCCCCTCATCATTGCCAACAATTTTATTCCTTTTGTACAATACATTGGCTACCTGTATTACACAAATGGCCTTACATTCAATCAGCTAGTACAACATTTGATTTAATATTCTATCTCTTAGGATTTAACATTTTTGTCAATCTCATAACAACATCGTATACAAATGTCAGTCTAAACACATATTGGAATGTCAACATAATACTACAAGAATACATCTGGCCATCCAATTTCTTCCAAAACATTGTTACTTACATACAGTGACAGTCTGACATTGAGTACAATGTACACGGTTTAATCATACCAAACAAATGTATATCAAAACACATAACACTGAAGTGCTACTCCATTTGGTCAGATACTTCCTATTTTGCAACATAATTTGCACAGAACAATCCAATTGGTTTGTGCACTTATTTTGAACACAATGTGCTACTAACTTTGCACAACACTTATACGAACATTGTTAACAATATGTGCTAGTATTTGTGCACAACACTTACATGCTCACCACTCACAAAAATGAATGCCACATGGGGTCAAACCGTATGTAATAACCCAACACAGAACCCGCATATGGCTTATCATAATACTGCACCCCATGAACTCTTACCACAATAGCAATTCCCCTCCAACATAACATGACATATTTTTTCTTTAGTTGCTTCCAGAAGCACAACCCACTCACTTGGTACTTGCAACATCAAATCCAATGAAGTTTGCATTACCTCTTAGTTTTTGTAGATAATTCATTACACTTAAGAACCCATAACACTCATAACCTCAAAAATCTTTAACAACATTGTCTAGACAAAGCATTCAGTAATAGTCTACTACAATGTCAGATGGGAGAATATAATACACATAATCATCCTACATAAATTTCTGTTCACCAGTACATTTACTTTTTAAATTCATTTACTTCATTCACACTCCTTGGTGTCATAGTCCTCTTCAAAATCATATATATATATATATATATATATATTGGACATACATGCATCCCCTCTTGCCCAAAACTTTGTGCTTTTATTTAATTGAATACTGGTGGAAAAAAACCAGCTAATACATAGCAGACATCCAAAATTGTATGTACTTAAAGTATGCACGACAAGTACATTCAGAGTTACATCACCTCCAAACCACCTGCTTCTCCAAACATTTTTCTTTTTCATGGAGACTGTATGAAACAGTAACTTCACTTTGAATTACAATAGGGAATACTTGCTGTGAAAATACACTCATTCCAAGATATATTATGTGCTTTCCCAAGTCTGTAAAGAATTTCACAAACCTCCTTGCATTGTTCCAACTTCACTTCTTCTTGCCTGCATCCACTCTTGATGATGACCTAGCCTGACCTTTTCCACTCCCTTTTGTAGATTTCGGGAGCCCAACCGGCTTATTGCTGTAGAGTTCACAGTGGTTGGCGTATTGGATGCCCTTGATGTTCCCGCCTGGATTGGGTGCAGGGACCCGGAGCTCCTTGACCTGTTAGTAGTTGACACAACTGCTGGGTTTGGGGTGTCTTTCATTGCATAAGGGTCCTTCTTCTCCTTTTCCTATCCTAGAAAATATATCACTCCAATTAAAACATTGTTGAATTCTAAACCATCCACACACTAGCGATGTTGCTTCAGTACATGCCAATGTCAAGAAGACACTATTGTTTGGTGTATTCCATAGAAAAAAACATCCACATTTGATTGAATTGTTGATGTGCAGCATGTGGAGTAAGGAATTCCTTTTCACATTACATGCTCAAGCACATCATTCAAACACACATACAATTACATATATAAAGGAAATTAGAAGAATTAATTTTGGTTTCCGAAGTGAATTCTTATAATGTCCATAACGTCATCCGGGATAACTTTGCATACCTATTTTCTAGATAAAGAATCTATACACTGCAATGTATAACACCAAGTAATAATGTAATATGGAACACTGTTAAAAAATATGTCAGCTCAATAATCACAAGAACTTGTATTCATTCACCTGCTTCTCCAAGCTCGGGTCCTCGGTAATGCCGTCAGTTGTTTTTGACTTCACTGTCTCAACTACTTTGTTTTGATTGTCCTTCGGAATCACCAACACTTCATTGTCCACATCCATTATGTCCGAGCGCTCTCCTTCATCATCCACATTATCTTGCACGTCAAAAGCCTTTCCATTCTCCACTTGAGTCTCCATTACTACACCTTCCTCTGTTCCTTCACCTTGGAATACCTCCACCGGATCTTTGTTTGGTTCCTCCGCCTTGCAGTCATTCAAAACTCCAAACATGTCATTAGTGGGTGCAATCTTAGCCAATTCCACAATGCTGGTTGGGGGATCGTTGCTTCTAGCAACAACAAAAGCCATGAATCTGTTCATCATCTGCTGCATACACTCTGGCATGCGACTCTGAGACGCCTCAAAGGCTCTACCACGCTCTGCCACTAGACGTTCAATGTTTGTCGTCTTTTGACCAAGGTCCTCCATGTCCATAACTTGGTTCGACCGAGTTGTTTTCCTCTCCTCCTGAATGGGGTTAAACTTTCTAGCTACCTCCTCTGTGATTTCAGACTTGTAAGGGGCACGTCCATACAGAATGCTCTAAATCATGCACACACATAAAAGTCAGCATTTAACTTGTCAATACATATGTGGGACTAAGTAGTACGCAGTGGAAGAACGAGTAACCATACATTCAAGAAGATATATTGGATGCATGAATACACGGTCTTTATAACTTTAAGGCGTCCAAGTGGACATCATGACTAATATTTTCTTTTCAAAACTGTTTTTGAAACTTCCAATTTCAGTAACATTAATATACAATATTAACAACATTAAACAAACCATATTAAGAGCATTTACATGTGCCTCACAAAACATCAGACAGTGTTGATAAAGAAATTGAACCAGTTTAACAAGTGCTGCGTTACGCAAAGCATTAAACTCAGCTTTCTTGGATCCTTTCCCCTTCAACATGGACCGCATCTGCTCAGATTGGCGCTGCGCTTGCTTTGTAGTACAAAGTGCGCTCATGTTCTCCCACTGTTCATCAGTGACTTTTGGAGGTTTCGGCTCCCCCCTGTCAATCAAGTTGTTCAATTTCCACCTGGAGTTTATAAGTACTTCAGTGATTCTAGGCCCAAACCACTTCTTTGAAACTTTTCTGCCCTTCCACTTCCCCTTCCTCTGTATTGTCCACTCAGCAATAACATTCGACAAAATTAAATCACAATCTTAGAATGGGCAAGCAATTGTCTAAGTCAACGTCAAAGAATGTCCCTCGTAGCATCACTGCTGACTCCCATGTAAGTATCAACAATACCAGCTTAAACACATGAAGACATTCTTCATGGATGTCTAAGTTTGTGTTGAGATTGACATTACGCATTTCCATGGTACGGTTAGCCTTCAGTGACAAAGCCTATTGTAAAAGGATCTTAACATCATATGCCTTGGTATTACTTGCTCATTCAAAATTTGATTTCATGAATGTACATTATTCATTGCAATGTCACTTATTTCCCGACATCTTCAAAATCATACCAAAGTATAACCACTTAAAGAACCTCTTCTTCCCCTCTGGAGGTTGTGACTCCCAATTAAATGTGGGATCCAGATCCTTTGCCAGAAGCTTTACATTAGCCTCTAGCATAGGCACCATGATATTGTATGGGTTACCATGCCCATCAATCAATAGAGGTTTCTTCCTCTCTTTGTAGGCACAATGCTGCTTAGAAAAAGACCCCTCCCCGTTGTGCACCTTCCGGGGCTTCTTCTCTTTGCTATGGTCTGACTCTGAATTGTTGTCCTTTGTATTGTCGATGTCCTCCACATAATCCGATGTTTCCAAAGAGGGGCTGCAAACTCTTAGATAACACCCAATTAAACACAATATTTCATGACAAAAACTCTGTATACAAGAAATTATGTCAAAACCATTACTTGGATGATGAAATGGCATCCACATTGACATCTACATGTCTATATGGCAGGTCACAAAACCCATTGACATTATTCATGTTCTCTATTAACTGTACTTCTATATTTCAATATATGTATTGACTTCATACAATTGCACTAAGCATACTTTTGATTGCAACTGACGACAGCCATTTCACATCACATGCACTGTGTATTCATAACAGTCTAGCTTTAAATGATGGAAATTCAAGCAATACATTGTGATTTCACTGACTTGACAATACAGACAACGAGAATGCATTTATTTGAGGTGTGTTGTGTTTTATAGCAACGACAAAGATGCACATTCGCAATATTTCATGTGATCACTCTTCCACCAAATTCTAAAAATGGAATATATATATTCTTTAAACGCATGAGACATGCTTCATAAAATTTAATCATTTCACACACATAAATGGTACAAGGTTATACAGACAAAAGTGTTTTACACTAAATTAATAAGTCATACATTAAGGTTCTACAAGACATACAATTCCTCTCTGACGTATTAACAAACATTAAAATAATAGCTTCCAGTTACAACATGTTCACATGTGTTCTTACTAACATCAAGAATCAATTGTCACAACCACATTTGACATGGTACATTGAAATACATTTGTTTTTTGTGATGCTTGGATTGCAAACCAAGCAACCAACCAACAAACCTGTCACTGTCGTGTGTGCCTTGCACATGCTTCAATCTCTTGTTAGCACGGCTGTCCTCACCAACTCCTCCTTTGGTCTCTTTCTTAACCTGGACCTTATGTTTTCCTTTGCTGGTGGAGGCAAGTTCTTTGTCTAGTTTTTTCTTGGATCTCTTCTCTTCATTGACATGACCCCTGCGCGGCTCGGCCTAGAAACAACTATCATCTGAACCATTGCTAGAGTCACTTATCTCAACACAATGAGTAGGCGAGCGCTCACGCTTTTTGCCATTCCCCTTCCCCATCCTTGGACGTCAAGAGTGCCACTAATGGAATGATCAATCATTGTCCTGGTCATGAGGAGAGGATGATGTTAGAATTGCATTCATTCCAAGTAGATACAACATAACCAGAACTCCATAGTTTTAATGTCCAGCATTCTCATAACACAAGCTCTTCTATGTACATAAAACATCAACAAAAACATACATAATGTCCAACAAAACATCACGAGATCTTCACTACCCGGCTCAAACATGGACTTGCATTAACTAGAATGCATTGTCTGACATTTTTTATTGCTATCATCCTCTGAACTTGAAGATTCACTCACCAAAATAACCTCCTGATATGGGCTTCATACTAGGTTAGGTACTTTTTGCACTTGGTACTAGACAGACATTCTTCTCCGTGCGCAAGCTTTGCTCTCTCAAACGCGTTGCCAAATGTAAGATCCTCCGTCCACCCTCTTCAGCATTGACTCTGGTGGCCTCAATTGCACCAACACTAGAACGTCAAACAGTGGCTCCGCAAGTTACACTTTTGCTTGGAGATTGCATCACTTGTATTGCTGGTGCAGGTACATTGACTGATGCAATTAAATTTGCATCAGCCGCGATTTTGTCATCAATGTTTGCAGTCTCCTTTGTAAAATGTAGCGAAACTCTCAAGAAGTGGCTCTGCTACCCATGAAGACAACACATAAGATTTGAGCACCCACAAACAAATCATGGATTGAAAACTAAAAACAAAAACGCGGCGCAGAACAAATCTCGGATGGAATCGCCCCAAAAAATACCACAGAAAATGAGACGCATCTCAAGCAATGGCAGCTAATTATCTTTAGAAAGTATAGTTGCCTAATACCGTGGGAACCTATTTACAGGCTCAAAACCTCTTCTATCATTGTTGTGGGGGTTGCCGCAATCTCTGTCATGCACTAGAAATTCCCACCCCCCCCCCCCCGCTTGCCAACAGGCCATGGAAGTTCATTGCGCATCGAGGTTCTTTGAATGTCGCTCCCACTGACCTTTGCCCATCCACCAATGCGCTCCCACAATGCCCCTATAATCTTGTTTTTTGTGTTTGGAGTCTATGGAGCACGTTCTTTCAAAGATTTTGCCGTCCACTGTCACTTGCTTGAAAGGTGGTAATGCAACGGCACACGGCGACGACTGAGTGATCATCCCTTGCGGTATTTGCAACTAAGGGCATTCAAGCTTTGCAATGGTTTCCATAACCAATACTTTGTGAACAAAATTCTCAAATACATCTAACGCCAAAGTCGTCACTTCTACTCCTGCATCAACCTCATCAAATACGCTCTTGCTACATCTTTGTAGCTTACACTCATCCTCTGTGCTTTGCCTGTAATCCATTCTAAAGAGTAGTACTACGGCGTTGGAAATTTGTGTTTACAGAGTTAGAGTTTGCGGTCTTGCATGAGTTTCTTTTAGGGAAGTTAACGTGTATGTGACACTCTTCAGTCACTAATCATCTAGTGTCAAGTCAGACACTTGGAGTGTGTTTACCTGAATGTCCATACTCAATCTGGGAGTCGTTGGACAGGATGTCCCAATCATCATATGGAACACAGAATTAAATGTGTGCATGTTAAAATAAATTATTATGCCATCAGTACTAATAAAATAAGACGGATTATCATGTTGTGTAGGAGAAAACGCAATAGTAACATTTAGCTCTAAATATAAACATGACTAATAATATAGTGCGCACTAATTATTCAGACGTGAATGCTCTTCAAATGCTCTCCCTTCCACAGGCACTGTACGTGCGGTACGTAGTACAGGAGTATTGGGCTTTTTAATTATGAGTAAAACAAGAAATGAACACAAGAGTTATTATTACAAAATTCCTTATAGGTTTAAAGTTGGCCACATTTCAATTAACATTTATGAATACCTACTAAGCATGTAATGTCATGGCTTGGTAATCATACTAAAGAACGTTCTCTACAATTTGCGACAGGTTGGTTATCTTCTGAAGCTACATGTACTTGATTAGTTATTCAAAACTAAACTATCAATGCTTTGTACTCATGAGTGCAAATTCTTAAATTGATGGTGACTTTCTAAATAGTTAAATCTTCACAATACATCTAGCAAATTGTACGTACAATAATTGGTCTGCCACGTCAATTCATACACTGTGAAGTATTGAGTCTGAGTTGATTGTAATTTACATTTGAATGGTGAAATAATGAATTTTGCCTAATCAAAATAGTACCATGGGAAACCTGTATTGCACATGCATTTGATGAATATTGTATTTGGTTTATCATATGTTTTTGTAAGAGTAAGCAGTTGCGATTACAGGAGAATCAAGTGAGAACAATGTACAATTATTGTGTAATAGGAAATTCATGAGTACACTCCTTCAAAAAATTACACTCTCACCTCGGGGGGGTCAATGTGTAAAAAAATAAGGAGATAGGTGCAAACACCAAGTATTTTTTAGGGGGTATTAGTTTTTTATTTTATTTTAACATCCTATCATTATGTAATTTTCTACTTTGCATTATTAAAGAAGGGGCTTGCATTACTTATAGTTCTAAATTGATATAAAGAAATGATATGGTAAATTAGATAAAACAAAAAAAATCTACTACAATTTATTTTAGCCATTAATGTTCTTTCAAACTTTTTTTTTCCCTACTAATGACTATATTCAAGTTTCAACTATATCTTAACAAAAAAGTGTACTCAATACTACTATTGAGCCTTCCATAAAAATTGTCAATGACGCTTGTTTACTAGGAAGGTAACGTATTATTGAATGCTATATAAATTGAACTTTAGGTTTAGGTCTTTTTTACATGATTAATATGATTGATATAGAGATCTATTTTTGATATTAACTTTACTTTAACCTACATTGTTTGATTCAATGTATTGTACATGTCTTTACAATATGCAAAATAATATGTTTCACTTAATTGTGGTGCACATCAAGAAATTGTCAAATATAATTTATATTATGCAAACTCTTGGATTGGCAAAAACATGCAGTACGTATATTTGCTTCAAGGTGTTGTACATGTCTTCAGCGTATGCCAAATAATATGTAAGAAATAATTTTTGAATAGCAGCCAAAAAATGGAGACAGTGGAAAAGATAGACTGAGCAATTCCCAAATCCCAAGTTGAACCTTGAACAATAAACAACAGAGGGCTTGGAGCAGGAATTGCCAATTTCCAAAATTAAATGACAACCACCTAAAGCCATCCAACATCTATTGTAGAAATTAGTAAAGTCTATAAAATTATTAAACACTTTGAATATGCCACTCACAAGGCAGCAAGATTTACAACTTTTAGCAAAAAAAAAGAATAAAAAGGGGGTTATCTTAGGTTTAATTTTTTTCTAATTGGACCTATTTTTTTACACCCTATAATGTTTGAAGACATCTCATGATATTTTTGTACCCTATAGTATAAAAAACCAAATTATAATTTTTTTCTCAAATATTTTTTAGGCACCTCATTTGTTCGCACATAGTTTCTACTGCTACCTCTCACTGCACCCCCCAAGACTCCCACCACATAAGTTACATAACCAATGAACATTAACTCCCATGATGAGCAACATTGAAAATATGTTTGCTGTGCTAATTTTAATAGTTTCAAACATACTCTGTTAAGCAAACATCAACTTTCTATTGTAAATAGTGTCATCAATTTGTTTGTATAATTGTATGAGAATCGATTGTGTTGTCTTCTAGGGTACTTCTTTCAAAAAATTCACATATAATATTTGTTATTCGTATTGTATCATTACAAGTGAGTACATTTACCAAGTTCATTTGAAATGTTTAGAGGTTCCCTTTCATAATTGAGCTAGAGCTGTACTAATTTTCCTAATACATGGGCGCAGGTTCTGGGTGCTATAATCTACGAGTAAGTGTTCTGAGTTATCTAGTACATTTGGAGATAATGTAACAAGCTCCAAGCCATTCTAACTATAGGAAACAACAACACTAGTTAGTATTCATTCAATGTCTTCTTTGTCATAGAAGGTAGTGGAAAAAAACATGAGGGATATTTAGAAAGACAAATTATTGATCATATTTAATGTTTTTGAATTGCTGTGCAGTTTGGAATTACTTGAAAACCAAATCATTATGAATTAATAATGTCTAAAGTCCATGGCTGTTGTGATTGGTAGGGATTTTTTTAAACATCAACACAACACTAGAATGCTTAATATTTACAAAGAACATTAAAAGAACATGATGTACGTCTGATATTATATTCACAATTCTACTGAAAGATTAGCCACATTGCCCCTCCATGAATACCAAATCAAACTAATTTTTTCTAATGCAATTAGGTGGTTATAGGAAATCCCACTACACGTAAGTGGTGGTACACCTACAAATTATCTTTGCAACTGCAACCATGGCAGAACAAGATCTCTTGTATGACCAATACCCTTTTGAACAATATGACCTAGAGTATGACAAATATTTGGAAGAAATGGTACACTTCTACAGCAAGCACATGTTCTATTATGAACATGGTTTGATATCTTCAATGAACATCTCCAATGAAAGTCTTGAAGATGTGTACAAGGAAAACTTGTACACGATGTCTTTACATTATAACGGATTTTATCCATTTAACAGTTACAAGATAAAGTACGATAACTAGTTGTATGATGAGGTTCTCATGGCAAGGATTGAGGTAGAGATAGAGGAAAATCTTCAAAGGCACTGCTTCTTTGATTACTAAATGGGTACAATATTTTGGAAATATGGAATATTGTTACTTACAATGTAAAGTGTGACTGGAATAGTGAAATTTCTTTGCACTTCAAGAGAATTTTGTGTTGTCATGTACTGTTTTTGTGGACTAAATTGAGAATTGCATGGCTGTTTCATAAGTTTTGTGACATGCTTAGCACTGCAACAGTTGTTAGTTATTTTATAATACTCTTGATTTTTATGTTTGTATACATTGTGCAAATGTCCATTACATGTTTTAATAATACATGTGACTTTTGAGAAAAGTATTTGTGGTGTTTTTAATTTCCTCAACTTGCTTTGTACATGCCTATATCCTAGATGGTATAATTTAAATACGTCTACATGAAATGGTTTGCTAATTACAAACATCTTGTACTTCTGAAGTAGGTGATGATTAAGAGGGAGATACTTGTTATTGGAATCCAATATAAAGTGCCCATACCGAATTATGGCAAAGAGCAGAGCAAGAGTCCAAATTGGGAATGACGGCAGAGCTTTGCAGCACATTCCCTAGGAGACCTCATCTTTCAGACGGAACTTTGTGTGGCAATAGAGAAGAACTATTCATCATATCCATGCCCGTGTAGGAATTGTCATGGAGGGCGGTGTAAGCATATCCATGTTATTAGAGAACACCATGTTGCAATGGGAATCCTTTCTTGACCAAGCCAATGATTGGCAGAGATCCACCAAATGGATTTTTGCTTGAGGGCATGTGGGTGGATGACATTGACTACGACGACGACATCATTGTTGACTACTTCGATGAAGGGAAGAACAACAACAGTGATGACCCTGGTGTCTAAAATCTTGTGTCTAACACGAATGTCAGAGAAGGTTCGGACGTCCCAAAAATCACTTTGGACATGGAACATGACGTTCAACGGCAAGTGTTGGATGCTTTTGATCGCGTAGACAAGCTACATCACCAAAGCATGAGTGAATCAAATGATGCTTACAATGAGGAGGAACAGGAGGACACAATACATGGTTTGCAAGGCTTGTATGATTTAGCGACTTTGCCATTATATGCTAGTTCAAGGACAAGTGTTGTTTCAGCCACAATTGTCTTCATGAATATGTGTGTTGTATTTGGCGTTAGCAACAAGTTTGCAGACGAGTTATTCAGGTACTTGGCCACAGATATGCTACCAAGAGGCAACAAGTTACCAAACACACATTATATGGCAAAGAAGACTCTACACAAGCTAGGTTTGGATTACGTCAACATCCATGCATGTTGAGATGGATGTGTACTGTATGAAGGGGAATATGCGGAGTTACAACATTGTCTGACATGTTCCAAATCATGCTAGATGGAAGGTACTGACACTGTTCCTTGCAAAGTGATTAGACACTTTCCATTAATTCCAAGATTAAAGCGGATGTGGATGTCTCCAAAAATAGCTAGCATGTTGACAAGGTACACAAAGCATGTCAATATAGATGGTGTAATGCGTTATGTGGTTGACAGCCTAGCATGGAAGCATGTCAATACAAATGCAACATTTGACAACTTTGGCGGTGAAAAACAGAATATGTGGTTTGCGCTAGCTTTAGATGGCGTGAATCCTTTCAAGTTGAGCAACACAAACTGGTCAACATGGCCAATGCTAATCCTTTTCTACAATTTGGAGCCTTGGTTTGTCACCAATTTTTTTTTCATTTCGCTATGCATTTTGATATCAGGCAAACAATCTCCTACATCAAAAAATATTGATGTATTCATACGGCCTTTATTGACAAAATTGCAGTTGTTATGGCGTGGTGTTCCAGCACTTGACTTCTCTCAATCTGAGGGTTTGAGGAGGTTTATCCTACGTGGGTTGCTTATGTGGACCATCTCTGATTTCCCAGCGTATGGCCTTATATTTGGCATGTGTTGCAAAGGATACATGGGATGTCCTTGTTGTGGTCCTCAGACCGAGTCAAGGATGACTAGGACCGGAGAAGTGCTACTTGATAGGATGACAAGGGGAAACAAGATAGTATATGGTGGAATATGTAGATATCTCTCTTGACATCATCTTTATCGTACAAATCAAAGTTTCAATGGCCAGGTTGAGAGTAGGTGGAGACCAAGTGAGGTATCAAGGGAAGACATTGTTATGTATGCAACGAGGGGGAAGTCATATTTGGATTTGGGGGGGAGAGAAGATGGAAGAGATGATCCAGTGCACTTGACAGGCATTAAGAGATTAAGTGCATTCTTTGAACTCCTGTATTGGCAAGTACGTGTGCATGTTATTACATTTTCTTTTCTTTATAAGAAATCAATATGTAATGCTGGATATGGAACTGAACATGATAATTTAGTGCAATACTATGTGTATTCTTATATTTGTGTAAGTTAATTGTTTTAATGTATTAGTTATTTGAAATGTTTTTTCTGTTCATTAAGTGACACAAAATCAGGGTATAGTTCACAAATCCATAAGGAAGTGGTTGTACAAGTCAGTAAATCCTGAAATGTTTTAGGGAATTTTTGTTGCATGAATACAAGATGTAAGAGCAAGGTTGTACATGTAATAATGAATGCATGACGTTAATGTGGACATCTGAATTTATGTTTCTGTGGGAATGCCTGTTGCCATTGAAGTGTTCATTCTTTTTTATCGCAGAATGGCAAATGTTGTTTTGGGTGTAGCATTTGAAGATTTGTCACGTTCTCAATGTTATGCATTCCAAGAAGAATTTATGCAAGAACATTTTGAAGACGTTATTTGGAATGAACAATAGTCCCGGCAATTGTTAAGACATGCAAGATTTGCAGATGCAGAATGAGATGTGGTTGCAAACACCAAGGCACCATGGTGAACATTTTCTTTTACCCCGTGCCCCATACTTATTGAAACTAGAGGAGAAAAGGAAATTTGTTCAAGTTGTCTCAAGCATATGCACACCTACAAATTATGTGGGCTCCATCCACAAAAGGCTGAAGGATGGTAAACTGCAATACATGAAGACACATGATTATCATGTGTTAATGTAGCAAGTACTATTTCGACTTATGCATAGATTGTCATGACCACATCTTGTGGAGTGAATGTTGCAATTGATGTGAATTACTCAAAATGGCATTAAAAACTGCATCATTTTGTGTGTTGATGGTTAACAAAATAGACATGTGGAATTTGTGAATAATGTAAAGGAGAATATTGGGAAAAACATAGGAATTTTTGGAGACTATTGTGAATTTCTAAACATTGTGACAATGTTCACTGTGTGCCACATAAAGTATCCTACTATATTTTGATCCAAAGTTCAACAATGACATGAAGTTCAGGTCTCTTTCAATATTTGTATATGTTTGGTGTAACATTTGATCGTGAAATACATGTCTTAATTGATGTTTTCCAAATTTTGCCGATTGCTGTTCGGAACATCTTGTAAGAGAGCGTTTGTGGGGCCATCATCAAAATGTGTAAAGTTTTCTAGAGACTATGTGAGAAAGAGGTACTTGAAGATGGCAAAGAGGAACTAATGCAAAATGTGATAATGGCAACCTGCGGTTTTGAAAAAGAATTCCCACCTACCTTTCTGAACATTATGACACATCTTCCTGTGCATTTAGTCAAGCAACTTTTTCTATGTGGACCAATACATTGCAAGTGGATGTATCCAATCAAGAGGTACTTGAAAACACTAAAGGACTATGTCAGAACCTACGCTCATCCGGAGGGGAGCATAGCAGAAGGTTATCACATGGAGGACAGTTTAGGATTTTGTACTAAGTACTTGAAGCAATACACAGCAACAATGCATCGTGTGTGGGACACAAATGAAGATGCTACAATGAATGATGAAGTGCTTAAGCAAAACAAGAAAACAAAGAGGAAATTATCAGACTTAGTGCGTGGATATGCACACTCCTTTGTGCTTGACAATGCTCTATGTTTGGAAACTTGGAGAGAGTAAGCGCTCTATTCTAGTTTTTTTTTTCATATGAACATTGAATTGAAGTAATGTTAGAGTATGTCTTCTTATTGGATTGGTCATATTTATGACATTGATGCTCATTTGGTTTGATTGTTTGGAAAATAACATGTTCCGTTATGGAGAACGTTTAGGGGACATTTCATACGTCGTCTCATATGTACAAAGTAATAGTATTAGACATCAGATGATGTATTGTAGTATACAAGATGTAGCATATTACTATTAGTATTAATGTGAATGGCAGTGGTAGTAGCGTCTATATTGTTTTTAACAGGTAATTGTCATTGTCAGGGAGTATGTTGTTGCAAAGGCTCAAAGGTGGCAAGAACGAGAGAATTTTTGAAAGGAGGGAGGACGACGTGGAGCGAGTGCCCATTGTACATATCCAATTGACATGTGTGAGTTACCCACCTTCTCAAATTGGCTGAAATTGTGTGTACAACATGTTGAAGATGTCAGGGAACATTTGCCAAAAGACGTCATCTAGTATGCAAATCCACCGGAACAATTTGCGATAATGCATCGGCATATGCATTCATTTGGTATGCATTTCAGAGGGAGAAATTCAGAGGGAGGGTTGATTACACGTGACTCTTCTATGATAGCTGCTTTCACTAAGCAGTTGAGGTGGGGAGTTTTGAACAGAAGACCACTTGAGAGGAAGACAGAGTACGTGGGGTTTATTGAGAAAATCTTGGAGCTAGACTACTGTAATCATTGTACAATGATGCTGCTTTGCAACTGGGTGAAGGGGACACGCCATGTAGGGTTTCCTACCGTAGAGCGTGATAAATATGGTTTTAGTATTGCAAATTTCAATCACATGGATGGGTCGGTTAATGCTGACTCTTTTGCATTTCCTCTCCATTGCCAACAGGTTTTTCTATTAGATGACCCTCACAGAAGCAGATGGAAAATTGTTTGTAAAACAAAACTTCAAGGACAACAAACTTCTCCTCAACATGTGAAGGTCCAGCCAAGCATTATTGCCATTGGAAACGACGTAGATTTCACAAGATTAGACCCTGGAATATCAGAAATGACATAATATGAACATTGTGTGTTCATATTGACCATGCTCAAGGATTAATCAGTGTACATATGAAGCATGCAGTGAGTGCTAGGAGATATTGGATGTTCATATAGGGGAGTTATGAATCAATTAAAATGGAATAAGATGTATTGCATGCTGTCAGAAACGTTTGTACAGATACCTTAGTTTAATAAATTCACTATTTCATTTTAGCTGGGGAGATAAGTAACAGGAGGTGTGTTCTACAAAAAAATATTTGAAAATGTTGTGTGGTAAACAGGCCTTGTGGTAATCATGATATTTTCTAAAATATTATGGGCATTATGTGAAAATGTAGTGAATTACAAGATTGATCAGATGATGAAAAGTTTTAGCAATGTAAAAGTGAATTTAACACCTAGACATTTCAGAGAATACCAACTAGAATGACAAAACCACATAGAAAATGTTGTCGATGTTGCTGGCAATGTAACAGAGTATGAATTTGGGCATTGTATAGGGCAGCTAGAACATGGGGAATATGAGAATAGGACAAGGTTGTATGGTGTATTTCATGTTAATTTATTCCGGTGTTATGTGTTATGTGTCCATGAAAGTGTTGTGGACGTAAAAAAAAAATCCGGAATTGTATTAGAATTGACATTTTTTATCTTAAAAGAATATGTAATTGTTTTGAAATCGTGTGTTATGTTCTCAGCAATTTAGTTATTAACCCTTGAGCACCCCACAGCCCCAAATATTGCCTCTCACATTTGAAAAAGTTCCATGTTTGACTGTTATAATCTTTTCATCAATAAAGACAAATCATGTATCCTTTTTTCTTGTACTTTTGGGCCTATGTCCCTTACCAATCAATACAAGTGGACTTTATGGATCTTGTTTGTCATGACAGATTAGTTGGATTGAATATGACTAGGTCTGCATTTTGGTAAATATGGCCCAGGCGCTCACGGGTTAAGTGTTAATTTAATCGCCAGTCAAAATATTAATAGTGACATTTAGATTAATAGTCAATAATGTGAGCATAGGACGTTGAGATTGCGCTTTAATTTTTCATGAATTTTTAATCTGGAGTGAACATTTGTCAAGGTGAGGTCTTTTAGTATAGAATGGTTTTGACAAAGTCTGTTAATGAACCTGATGGAAAGCATTGCCAAAATGTTGTTGTATGAAAACGTTAATATAAGAGTATGCACGTCAAGAATTGTGAAATCTAATATCATTCAATACAGTGAAATGAACATGAAATTAATTTTTTTTTTAAATGTGAATTTTGAGTAAGCACGCTTTGGATTACTGGCTCTCTCACATTATGGGTATGAAATACTATCATTATAATGAAATCTGGATAACGAATGAAAAGGAATTAAAATCAAAATTTAAGTATTTGTCAATTTACATTTTCATCCATTTCATATGTACAATACCTCAATAAAATGAATATTGAGAATGTGATAGTGTAGTATGTAACGATTCAGAACGTTATTCATAAATATAATTATCCAATTACCAAGAAATTTGACAAATTTACTGTAGACGTTGTGAAAAGGAAATATATTAGTTTCATGAACAATGCGGTGGAGTTGATGATTTTCTGTCTTCATGGCATGTGGTGGATACCATTATTCAACTATTCAAGTAATGGTTGTGGACTTCATCCCTCACAATTTAATGTAGATGTAGTCGTTGTTACTCAAGAGTTTCAATAAAGTCAAATATGAATGAAATTCCATAGAAATAGCGATGAATTCTTTCATAATAACTGATGAACATTTTTGAAATGAGCCATGTTGTAGAGGAAATTAATTTTTGTCCAATACGGGGATGAAACAAATTCATTCAGCATGTGGATGAATTATTGGAAAATTTGAGGGTGCTGGACTTATCCACCAGCAGTTAAATATGGTAAGGTTAGACATTCATGGGAAGCGTGGATTTGAATGGTACCAAACAAATGACCAACCAATGAAATATGAAGGAACAAATGTATGAAACTGAAGCATATTAAACATTTGGATGGATGACTGACAATGGTTTTGCAGGGTAGCACAAAGACTGCCCGCTGTACAATCCTCTTGAAAGAGGGCAGTCATGTCACTATTGCAAAAGTCAAAAGTGTTCTAACTTACCCCATGTGAACTCGTAATGGCAATCCACCATGGCGGCCACATGTATTGGGATGTTTGTATCTATGTCTCATAAAACGTTTATGTTTAACTCGATGTTCATGTGTATTATTAATGACTCCATATGTTTTTGGAGCGTCGTGCCATACCGATAGAAAATATATATTTATAAGTGAACAGTGTAACAAGGAAAAAATGTCCCAAAAAATAGAGACATCCAGGCACGGACATTTAAAAGACACGGGTTTCTTATAGTGTCTATAATCAATTGCATATTCTAAAAGCCTAGAAAGGGGGACAATAAGCATTAAATTTTGAAAAGTAGACTAATCCAACTCCATGCCTTTAACCCATGTCAAGTGCAATTTGCACTATCAAATATGTTCTATTCATCAACTTCTAGTCTTCCACCAACAATTTTTTTAATCTTTTAACCACCCTTTAGAGCTTGAAATTGCCTCAACTCAAGCAACATCTTCTAAATAAAAAGAGGGATACAATGTTTTAAAATTTGACTTGAATCAAAGTAGTAGAAGTGTTAATAAAAAAACATTTGAAAAAGCATCAAATTATGATTATAATGCTTTTAAAATCACTACAAGTCCACCATCAATCTATCATCAATACATTCTCAATCTATTCATAGAGCTATCAAGATATGTAATTTTAAATTTTAGATCTAGTGAAGTATTGATTGCATAGGAGGGGTTTGAATATGGATTAGATATTTGTGTCCCCATCTCTAATTAAATTTTCTTAAGACTGATTTTTGTATACCATTTTTGTGAAGGCCAAAATAATATCTAAGATGTGGACCAACTAATGAGTATAATGTAGTAAGGCCTCATAAGGAGTACATGTCACATTGAGTTTTGGAGTGATGAGGTAATGATATGTGTCCACTACAAGTTGGGCACATTGTAAGCATGAAACACCTAATCTAGAATAGCAAATGACAAGAATAGCAGCACACATGCAAAGTATCAAGTATGATATTTACTAGTCTTGAGAAAAGTATAGCCTACACAATTTCAAAATAGGAGCAAGTTTAATTCTATGAAACTAATGGTACATAAAAGACAAACACTTAGAACCATTATCTTTCAATGAAGTCATTCACATTGCCAATTGAAAATACTATCAAAACATGCATTTTGAGATTATTAGTGCAATATATTATTTTACACAAACTCATTTAAAAAATAATAATTGAAATAATAATAATAATAGATTACAGTTATTGTAGCAAAGCAAGAACAAGTTTTGATTGTAGAATGTTTTGACAAAACCTCATAGTTGTGGTTGATGTAAATGGAAAATACTACAATAATTTAAACTATTTGCACCCATACAAAAATCATTTGCAAAATAAACACATTATTGATGATGATAAATAAATTATATTCATTACTTAAGCCCTGAAGATTTTTACCATGTTTCACCAAAAGACACTAAGTAGAATGAGTTGTTTTGATGGCAAGGGCAAAGATAAATGAAAAATGACATGGCACTGCAATTTACCATAGGACCTAGTAGTAGATTACTTCATTATGCTATAATAAAAAAGTGAGAACTCTTTACCACATGGATTGTGAGATTATGAGGTTTGAAGCAAAAAATAGTTTTTTTTGGGGTGTTCAAATTCTATGCAGCTCTAATTCAAGGAGGCTTTTGCACCAATTGGTTTCACATTTTTCTTAAATTTTTCTAGATTGACTTTTTTAATAGAGGAAGCCATATAATCAAAAAATTCTATAAAATTTTGAATTGGGGAACACATACTATACATGTATATAATAGAAGCTTAGCTTCAAGAAAACTCTCATTCAAAGCCATTTATTCAACAATTTTTGGCTTCCACACAATAATTGTTTATAATTCAAATAGTGGAGTTTTAGATTTTACCTAGCTTTAGAAAAATGCTTTGAAAAAGGGATTTGGCCAAAATTTTGACTTTAAAAAGCTTGATCAAGAGAAGGCCACATCCACCTAATTTAAAGTAAATGGCAATAACCAAAATTGATTGTCTTTGTGGAATATGGCTAGGTCACGGTTTGACAAGAAAATCCAAGTGAGTATCACATGGGGGGCCATGGTCTTGTGCAGTACATGGGAGGCCATGTTGCTACCAAAACTTGAAAAGCTATGAATGAACATTGGTAGATGGAGAGGAAAAATGGTAACTAGTTTGTCTATCCTTGCATTGAGCTCTACCCTTCTACCTCTAGTCAAGATCACAAAATTTTGATTGCATTGTAAATAGTTCTATCCATCATGCCTTTTGAACAAGCAAAATTACATATGCCACGACAATTTTTTTTTAACAAATAAAAATAGTTTAAAAATCATTGCAGGAAAGATACACCTCAAGCACTCATCTTCTAATTTTTCTGTGAAAACACATTCATCATATTATTAGTACTAACCAACCTAAAACCTCTTTGCTGCCCAAAATGATAATAATAATAATAATTATTGTTTAATTCTTTAGAGATTAATTCTAAGCATCACCTATAGCCTATAGTCATGTGCTTTTTAGAAGAAACAATTCCTAAGTAGCATCGAACTTACTTAAAATTTTATATTTTAGTTACTATTTCTTTTTGAGTTTCTTAGCATTGAGTTCAACTTTTGCACTTTCATTAATTATTCACCTTCAACCTTGTGAAGGTTCTTGTTGGATTTTAATTGATTAATCAGTCATGCTTGACCCTTTCGAAGCATCATTAGGCTATTGAAAATCAAGTTAGTTTTCATTAATAAAAACTTGTTACACAAGCATTCAAAATTCCAACCAGCCTATTTTAAATTGGTGGATGGTACCACACTTTTATTATTCACAATTAATAGAGTTTCGGTTTTATTATTCTTTTCTGAAAAAAACTTGGTTATAGTTCAACATTGCTAGTATGTTTCTATTAGTATAGATATAAAAAAAAAATTACCTTTAGTCTATATGAGTCCTAAGAGCTGGTAGATTACAGGAACAAGATAAAATTCTAATTTACTCACTACAATGGGGTTTTTACATTCCGAATCCATTATCAACAAAACCACCATCCAAATAGATCAATGCCTTGTTGGGGGTTCAAACTTTGTATCATGTTCATAATTTGCTTCAATTAAATATACATTAAGAAGAAATACGAATGCTCAAGTTCATTTTTTGAATTATACAAATTAGTGATTTGTGTTGATGATTACAACCTTACACATACAAATGAAACTTTGACCGTGACAAGCTTCAAAAAAATTTTGCAATCCATCTTCCCGATTTTATCTCTTGTAGTGATGGATCTTCATACATCTTCATAAACCAAGAGACCCAATGAATCATTGTTTGAAGAGAATTGGCAAATAGTGCAATGATAGGCTGGTAGCCAGTAAAAAAACAAAAAACAAAACAAAAAAACATGTGATGGTTGTTGAAGATCTCAAAATTTTGTCAATAGAGTCAATATCCAAACTATGCAACTAGGCACGTGATTAACGGGTTGAATACGGAATATGTACAATTTATGCTAGTTAACTCTTAAACGAGTGAAAGGCCCTTTGCAATCAGTACAACATGGGGTATTTTTTATATATTTGGAATGGATTCACATCTCTATTACATTTGAGACCAATAAAGAAGTTGGAAAATAAATCAATATGGTTCTAGTGAGCTACTTGAGATTTCAAATTAATTTTTTTTATTAGTAGCAAATGATAATCATATGTCAATGTATATACTATGCCCTATGGTTGTTTAAGGTTTAACCCCTGAAAGACCACACACATTTTTACAAAATCCACTAAAAATCGAGGCAGCAAGCTTGGATGTGCAATTGAAGTAAATATGGACCTAATTTTAATAATTCAATTGTATAAATGGGAAGAAAACCTTATTTGTTGTAATGTGTCAAAATTTCAACCAAATCTACTGTTGGAAGTGAAATACCATAATGATTGAGTGAGTTATAGGTGGAAAATCTCTAGTTTTCATGCTTGTGAGGTTTTGGATCTTATTGTTTCATACAAGCTTTGCTTGAGAAGAGCCTTATATTTCTGAAAAGCAGGGTTCCCACCTTTCTAATAAGACTAGTTTCACACAAAATGGATAAAAATAGCAATCACAAGGTGTAACTAAGTGGACAAAAAGGGTAAAAAATCCCACTTTATTTCCTACCTAAAAACGGTTTTGCAAGAAATATGATAATAGCTATGGAAAACCCAATTGGTGATAGCAATCAAGAATTGGCCTTAAATGTAGGATGACAAATTTTTAAGATGAAATGATAGCACCATTTCAACATGTCTTCAAATATTACAGTTATACTATCGTATAGAGAAACAATACAAGCATATTTCTTAAGCAATTTGATCTTTTAAAGATTGTACAATTGAAATTTGGCATTCTTCTTGGATGTTTGATGTATTGCGTTGTTGCTTTGATCCATCTTTGACCAAATATGGATACGTATTTTGAGGCCATGCCATATGAACACCATTATTTATCAACTTAGAAACCCGATTCCATTATTGTTTTTGGGTTAGATGCAAAATCCTTGTAATCACAACCATTCTTCAAGACCAATTTTCAAATTGTTGAACAATTTTACTCTATAAGCTAAAAACCACTCTCTTAAACCAAACTATGGTTCGGTGGTCTCCAAAAGGTTAAGCTTAGAAACCTCCTCAAACCCTCTTATGAGCATTAGGCAGCACACTAGAAGCAATTTAAAGTTGAGTTTTCTAATAAAAGCAAGCTCACCTCCGTCTCTTTCCAAATCCTGCCTTCCCTTTACACGAATCCTAACGTGGAAAAGTTCCGTATTGTTACTACAAGAAAAATAGTAAACTTTTGCCTCTATTTTGTATCTGTTCATTATCACCTAGCTCAAAAAATATATAATCAACATTATTTCGCCACCGTTAGGAGCAAATTCATTGCCGGCAATGTAGACCAAAGGCAATACACAAACATTGATCTTATCAAAGTCTGTTGACAAAGTTCTATGTCATTTTTAAAGTAAAAACCAACTCAAATTCTCTAAAAGATTGTGGTGTCTAATAGAATTTGTTAACAACGACTAAAGCATTTCAAATTTTGCATCAGTCATTTTTCACTTTTAATGATTATAAATGCAGCCATTGAAAGCCGGTTACTACAAATAGAAGGAGGATCTTTGAATAGAAACTTGAATTCAAAATTTCCAAAGTTGGTAAATTTCTAATATCTAGCATGAAAATTCTGAAAAATATGCACTTCAATCTGGGGTCCACAAAAACTCACTTCCAAAATCTAGAGGAGTGCTTGTAAGTAGGTGGCTCAAATTGCGTCCCCTCTCTTGAAAAGAGTCCCATAGGTAGCTCAAGAGTGAATATGAGGTGGTTTTTGAATGTATCCTCTTTAGTCATAAAAAGAAAGATGTATTCTAATGCAAGAGCCAATAACATGTTATTCATTAATTTGGGAAAACAATGGGTACCATTTTGTACCTCACCTTAATCCAAAATTGCAAACTTAATTCAAATTAAGGAGGTCACCTGAAACCTAGTTAATGAAATTTTTGTCCAAAATTTCAAAAGTTCATGAATTTTCTATCCAAAAAGAGCATACTTTTGGATGATATATATCTCATTTCATTGGAAAATAGTCAACAAATTCCCAATTCAATGAATACAACTTTCTTTGGAAAAAAAAGCCAAAATCCCACTTTGTAAGCTTTTTCCCAAATTAACAAATAATGCCTTCAATCATACTCCTTGATTTCATCTAATCTCTATACAAATTCCAAGAGAATGGTTTATGGGAAACATAGAATCACAAATAGTTGCCTACTACATAAGACATTGATAATTCATCAACAATTCAATAATGCTTCAAAAAATATGAAAAAAATTGTGTTACATTTGACATCCATTTCTCTTTGTCTTAGAATTGGAAAAAAATCTTGTCCCAAAATGCCCATAGAAAGGCACATCAGCCCTTGAAGTGTCGCATTTTGAGCTACCTACCTTAGACTACCTCAAAGCTCTCAATTCGTGTAGACCTTGGGATTTGTGCTGCCGCCCGTAAAGGCAATATTCAATGTAGACCATCTCAAAGCTCTCGATTGGTTTGGACCTTGGGATTTGCGCTGCCGCCCATAGAATCTTGGTACAGCATGGCAGTTCAGAGCCTGTTTTCTAGTTGGAACAGTTCAAACCGATCCCGGTCGGTGAGCCCGACATAATAAAGCCACTATACAGGCCTCTGATTGAGCACCACGCCACTAGTCCCCACCACCCTGAACCGGCAGAATGATGTACAGTGCACTACTGCAGAGCAGTACTGCGAACCCGAATCCGAATGTTGCAGAAACAGCAGAGCCTGGCACCGCCCAAAGGCATTTTCAACGCAAACCTTGTCAAAGGTGCTCCGTCTCGACAGCAGGCTCCGGGCATCGTTTGTGGAGTTTGTTTGGCCGGCAAGGATCCTTCAACTCTTAAGTTCAACCTGTTTCTTGTTTACTCACTCCGGCTAATGCCAATTACGTTGTAAATTTTTGATATTGTAACGGATTTCATCCTGTAGTTTCAAATTCCAACCGGTTTTTTTTTTTCACCAGACATTGGCTATGGGGTATTGGGGTCTCCATCCGTGCCCTGGCCATTGCCAACTAGGACGAGCTTCAGTGATCATGTGGCCAGTGCCGAATTGGGGGCCCATGTCATGATCCCAGCCTGGAGCCCAGCCTGGAATGATTCAAACTGTCCTGGGACACTGACGTGACTGTCCATCTACCGGCTTTGACAAGGTCCTGCGCTTCCTTGCAGCACTAGAACACCCGCATTAGATCTCTCTCTTTCTTGTAAAAAAATGGTTTGAAATGGTTCTAAAGGTGCACTCCTCGCTCTTTTATAAACAAATTTCGATCCTGCTTCCTCAATAGCTTGTTCGCTGATTGCATTTTTAGTACTTGAAGAGATCGACAAGTACTGGATCGGAAGGTTTCGGATCCTTGAGTGACAGGCGATGCTGCAGTGATGGGGTTGGAGGACGCGAGGGAGGACAACTTGGACATGGCGGCTCGGGAGGAGGCAGTGGCGGTAGTACCACCCGGAGAGGTGGAAGTGAAGAAGATGGAGAATTACGATGACTTCTTGGTGCATGGTGCTCGAAAGAACTCTGGATTCGCAACCGATGTTGTCGCTGGGGATAACGACATGGCTCAATCGCAAGTTGCCGTCGCTGGAAGTGTCGATTCCACCGCAGAAGCTCCTGTGAGTGTTGGCACTGCCGATGTGGACACCGTACCTGCTTCGTCCAGCGATGTGGTGGAATCGGCAGAGAAGGTGGAGAGCAAGGATTTGAGTGAGGCTGTTGAAGAGAGCGCCGGCAACAATGAGGATTCGAAACCTAATTTTGCAGCGGATGGAACACGTGAGTATTTGAAAACGCAAGCGAACTCTGATTTGATTGCTGATGCTCCAATCAGCGCTGCTTCCGTGCAGGATGCTGCAGGAGAGGCAGCTATGTCCGGTCCTTCTGCTGATGTTGAAGAGAAAGCAGTTGAGGTGAGGTCTGAAGACCCGGAGGTTGTGAGTGAGGAGTTAAGTGCAGAGGTTGCTGGTAGAGAGGAAGTGAGCTCTAAGATTCTAGATGAAGGATCCGATGAGAAACGTGATAGTGAAGCTTCTGCGGTTCCTGTGGAAGAGGTTCAATTGGTTGCACAAGATACAACTCCTGTCAATCGCAATGAAGCCATAGCAACTCCTGAAGCTGCGTCTCCTCGTTCTGCTGATGTGCAAGAGAGATGTGCTGAGCTGGATTTTAAGGATGCACGGGCTTTGGATGACGATGTTAGCCCTCAAATCGAAGATAGCGGATCGGCTAAGAAAGATGACAGTGAAGCCCTTACGGATCGTGTGGAAGAGTATCAGGAGATTAGAGGTGCAGCAACTAGCGCAAATCCTGATGAAGACGCATCGAGTTTAGAAGCTTCGATTCCGCCCTCTGTAGGTATCGGAGAAGAGTCTGTCGGGCTGGGATCTAAAGATGTAGGGGCTTTGAGTGAGGGTGTTAGCCCTTCAATCGTAGATGAAGATTTGACTGAGAAAGGTGATAGTGAATCACCTTCGGCTCCTCTGGAAGTCGTTGAGGAGGTTGAAGATGCATCAACCAGAACAGAGCCTGATGAACACCTTGCGAGTTTGAATGCGGTGCCATCACCATCTGTTGATGTCGGAGTGAAATCTATTGATCTAGAATCTAACGATTCACGGGCTCCGAATGAGGATATTAGCCCTTTGCTTGATGAAGGAGGATCAGCTGAGATAGGTGAAAGTGAAGCACCAGAAGCTGCTGTGGTGGAGGTGCACGGGCTTGCTGAAGCGACAACTAGCGCACCTCTTGATGATGATGTAGCCGGTCTAGAAGCCGCGCATTCACCTTCTACTGATGTTGGAGAGACATCTGTTAAACCGGATTCTGAAGATGTAGGGGCTGTGAGTGACGATGTTAGCACTGCAGTCCAAGATGAAGAATCCGCTGATAAAGGTGAAAATGACGCTCCTGTCGCTAACATCAGCGCTGAGCCTGATGAAGCTGTGGGAAACCTTGACGCGGAGCGTCCACCTTCCGTTCCTGTGGGAGTGAAATCTGCTGAGCTGGATTCTGAGGGTACTCGGGCTTTGAACGCGGATGTTGGCCCTCGAATTGATGAGGAAGTATCAGCTGAGAAAGGTGACTCTGATGCAGCTGAGGCTCCTCTGGAAGAAGTTCACGACGTTGCGGTAGCGACATCTAGCGTCGAGGCTGATCCAGACGCAGCAGGTCTGGAAGTCGCGCCTTCACCTTCGATTGATGTTGGGGAAAAATCTGTTGAGCTGAACTCTGAAGGTGCAGGAGCCGCTGCTGAGGATGCAAGCCTTACAAGTGAAGGTGAGGGGTCAGCTATGAAAGGTAAAAGCACTGAAATTGAGGCTCCTGCGAAAGAGGTTGACGAATCTGCTGGAGTAGCAACAAGCGTAAAGCCTGAAGAAGAGGCTGCTGATCTGGATGCCCCGCCTTCACATTCTGATGGATTGACGTCTATTGAAGCGGATGCTGAAGATGCAGGGACGTTAAATGAGAGTGGTAGCCCTAAAATCGAAGATGAAGGATCGGCTGCTGAGAAAGATGAGAGCGAAGCTCCGGTTTTTGCAGAGGAGGTGAATGAGGTTGCAGAACCAGCAAGTATTGCAGAGCCTCCAGAAGCCGCATCTTCACCTTTTGCAAATGTGGAAGAGAAATCTTTGGAGCCAGATCCTGAAGTTTCACGGGCTGTAAGCGAGGATGTTAGTCCCGAGATCGAAGATGAAGGATCGGCTGAGAAAGGTGGCAGTGAAGCAGCGGAGGCACCCGTTGAAGAAGTTCACTTGGTTGCGAAAGCAGCAGCCAGCGCAGAGCCTCTGGAAGCCGCGCCTTCACCTTTGGTAGATGTTGAAGAGAAACCTTTTGAGCTGGGTTCTGAGGTAGCACGGGTTTTGAGTGTGAATGCTAGTCCCGAAATTGAAGATGAAGGATCGGCAGCTGAGAAAGGTGAGAGCAAAGCTACAGCTCCTCCGGAAGAGGTGAATGAGGTTGCAGAACCAACAAGTGTTGCAGAGCCTCTGGAAGCCGCGCCTTCACATTTTGCAAATGTGGAAGAGAAACCTTTTGAGCTGGATCCTGACGGTGCAGGAGCCGAGACCGAGGATGCTAGCCTTACAAGTGAAGGTGAGGGGTCAGCTATGAAAGGTAAAAGCACTGAAATTGAGGCTCCTGCGAAAGAGGTTGACGAATCTGCTGGAGTAGCAACAAGCGTAAAGCCTGAAGAAGAGGCTGCTGATCTGGATGCCCCGCCTTCACGTTCTGATGGATTGACGTCTATTGAAGCGGATGCTGAAGATGCAGGGACGTTAAATGGGAGTGGTAGCCCTAAAATCGAAGATGAAGGATCGGCTGCTGAGAAAGATGAGAGCGAAGCTCCGGTTTTTGCAGAGGAGGTGAATGAGGTTGCAGAACCAGCAAGTATTGCAGAGCCTCCAGAAGCCGCATCTTCACCTTTTGCAAATGTCGGAGAGAAATCTTTGGAGCCGGATCCTGAAGTTTCACGGGCTGTAAGCGAGGATGTTAGTCCCGAGATCGAAGATGAAGGATCGGCTGAGAAAGGTGGCAGTGAAGCACCCGAGGCACCCGTTGAAGAGGTTCACGAGGTTGCGGAATCAGCAACTAGCGCAGAGCCTCTGGAAGCCGCGTCTTCACCTTTGGTAGATGTTGAAGAGAAACCTTTTGAGCTGGGATCTCAGGTAGCACGGGCTTTGAGTGTGGATGCTAGTCCCGAAAGTGAAGATGAAGGATTGGCAGCTGAGAAGGGTGAGAGCGAAGCTACAGCTCCTCCGGAAGAGGTGAATGAGGTTGCAGAACCAATAAGTATTGCAGAGCCTTTAGAAGCCGCGCCTTCACCTTTGGTTGATGTTGGGGACAAATCTGTTGAGCTGAACTCTGAAGGTGTAAGAGCCGCGAGCAAGGATGCTAGCCTTAAAAGTGAAGATGAGGGTTTATCTAAGAAAGGTGATAGTACTGGAGTCGAGGCTCCTGCACAAGAGGTTAACGAATCTGCTGGAGTAGCAACAAGCGTAGAGCCTGAAGAAGAGGCTGCTGATCTGGATGCCCCGCCTTCACATTCTGATGGATTGACGTCTGTTAAAGCGGATGCTGAAGACGCAGGGACGTTGAATGAGAACATTAGCCCTAAAATCGATGATGAAGGATCGGCGATTGAGAAAGGTGAGAGCGAAGATATTTCTCCTCCGCAAGAGGTGAATGAGGTTGCAGAACCAATAAGTACTGCAGAGCCTCTGGAAGCCGCGCCTTTACCTAGTGCAAATGTGGAAGAGAAATCTTTCGAGCTGGATCCTGAGGTTGCACGGGCTGCAAGCGAGGATGTTAGTCCCGAGATCGAAGATGAAGAATCGGCTGAGAAAGGTGGCAGTGAAGCACCCGAGGCACCTGTTGAAGAAGTTCACGAGGTTGCGGAAGCAGCAACTAGTGCAGAGCCTTTGGAAGCCTCGCCTTCTTCTTTTGTAGATGTCGAAGAGAAACCACCTGAGCTGGGTTCTGAAGTTGCACAGGCTTTAAGTGTGGATGCTACTCCCGATATCGAAGATGAAGGATCGGCAGCTGAGAAAGGTGAGAGCGAGGCTTCGGCTCCTCCGGAAGAAGTGAGTGAGGATGCAGAACTAACAAATTTTGCACAGCCTCTGAAAGCCGCGTCTTTACCGTCTGTTGATGTTGGGGACTCATCTGTTGAGCTGAACTCTGAAGGTGCAAGAGCCGAGAGCAAGGATGCTAACCTTAAAGGTGAAGGTGAGGGGTCCGCTAAGACAGGTGATAGTACTGGAACTGAGGCTCCTGCGAAAGAGGTTAACGAATCTGCTGGAGTACCACCAAGCATAGAGCTTGAAGAAGACGCTGCTGATCTGGATGCCCCGCCTTCACGTTCTGATGGATTGGCGTCTGTTAAAGCGGATGCTGAAGATGCAGGGACGCTGAATGAGAGTGGTGGCCCTAAAATCGAAGATGAAGGATCGGCTGCTGAGAAAGGTGAGAGCGAAGCTCCGGTTCTTGCAGAGGAGGTGAATGAGGTTGCAGAATCAAAAAGTACTACAGAGCCTCTGGAAGCCGCATCTTCACCTATTGCAAATGTCAAAGAGAAATCTTTTGTGCCGGATCCTGAAGTTTCACTGGCTGTAAGCGAGGGTGCTAGTCCCGAGATCGAAAATGAAGGATTGGCGGCTGAAAAAGGAGAGAGTGAAGCTCTGGCTCCCGTGGAACAAATGAATGAGGTTGCTGAGGCAGATCCAGATGTAGAGTCTGATGAAGCAAGGGCTAATCTGGAAACTGCTCCTTCACCTTCTGCTGAAGTTGAAGAAAAAATTGTAGATGTGGACGAAAAATCTGTTGATATTGATAACAAACCTGTTGCTGTTGAATCCAAACCCGCTGATGTTACAGACAGATCTGGTAGTACTGAAGATCTTGCTTTTCCAAAGGAGGATTTACATGCAGAGGACCCTGCTAATGTGGAAGAGAGCCCTGAGACTCTGGACCAAGGATCGGCTGAGCAAGGTGAGTGTGAAGTTCACGGGGCTCCTGTCGAAGAGGGTCACGAAGTTGCCGAAGCAGCAATCGACGCAGAGCCTGATGCGCCTGTAGCAAGTCTAGAAGCCACGCCTTCACCCTCTGTTCATGCTGGAGGGACATCTGCTCAGCCAGAATCTGAAGATGCGGTGGCTGTAGGTGACGATGTTAGTCCGCAAATCGAAGATGGCGAATCCGGCGAGAATAGTGAGAGTGAAGCACCTGAGGCTCGTGTGGAAGAGGTTCAGGAGGTTGCAGAAGCAACAGCTGGCGCGGAGCCTGCTGAAGACGCATACAGGCTGGATTCAGCGGTTTCACCTTCTCTTGATGCTCGGGAGAGAGGTATTGAGCTGGATTCTGAAGATTTAAGGGCGGCTGCCAGTGTGGATGTGAGCCAGAACTTGGAAGATGCAGGATTCGCTGGTGAAGGCAATAGTGCAGCACCGGAGGCTTCTGTGGAAGAGGTTCGCGAGCTTCCAGATGTGACAACCAGCGCTGAGCATAATGAAGTCGAAGCAAGTCTGGACGCCGAGCCTTCACCTTCTGTTAATGCTGGAGAGAGGGATATTGAGCTGGATTCTGAAGAGGCAGGGGCTTTGAATGAGGATATTAGCCCCACAGACGAAGATTGTGGATCAGCTGAGAAAGGAGATTCTGAAGCACGTGAGACTCCTCTGGAAGAGGTTCATGAAGTTGCAGCAGCGACATCTACCGTGGAGGCTGATCCAGATGCAGCAAGTATGGAGCCGCGTCATCACCTTTTGTTGATGCTGTAGAAATATTCGATGTCAAGGACAAATCAGTTAATGTTGAGGTTACACTTGTCGATGTTGAACATAAACCCGGTGATGTTGCAGACGCTTGTGGTGGTATTGAAGACAAATTTGTTGCGGTGAATGCAGGTGATGTAGGGGTTGTGAGGGGAGGATCATTTGCGGAGGTTCCTGCTAGTGAGGAAGCAAGCCCTAATTTTCCGGGCAAAGAATCGGCTGAGATAGCTGGTCTTGAATCACCTAGGGCTCTTGTAGAAGAGGTTCAAAAGGTTGCTGAAGCTGCAACTCCTGTAGAGGGCAATGAGACAGAAACAAATCTGGATACCGTTCTTCCACGTTCTGCTGATATTGAAGAGACATCTGTTGAGGTGGATTCTGAAGATGCAAGGGTTTTGAGTGATGATGTAAGCCCTGAAATCGAAGATGAGAGATGGGCTGAGAAAGGTGACAGTGCAGCACATGAATCTCCTATAGAGGTGGATCAAGAGGTAGCAGAAGCAACAACTGTCCCAAAGCATGATGAAGACGTAGCAACTTTGGAAGCTGTGCCTTCTCCTTCTGTTAATGTGAGAGAGGCATCTGTTGAGGGGGATTCTGAAGATCCAGGGGCTTTGAATGAAGTTAGTAGCCCTCTTATCGAAGCAAAAGGACCAGCTGAGAAAGGTGATACTGAAGCAGCTCAGGCTCCTGTGGAGGAGGTTCAGGAGGTTGCCGAAACAACAACTACCTCGGAACCTGATGTGGACGCAGCAAGTGTGGATGCCGCGCCTGCACCTGTCGTTAAGCTGGACTCTGAAGTTGCAGAGGCTATGACTGAGAATGTGAGCCCTAAAACTGAATGTGTGGGATTGGCCGAAGAAGGTGACTGTGCACCACCTGAGGCTCCTGTGGAAGAAAATAATGACGTCGCAGAGGCTATAACTCCTATAGTGCCCGATGAAGCCGCTGCAAGTTTGGAAGCTGCTCCTCCACCTTCTGTTGATGTCCAAGAGAGAAATGTTGAGCTGAATTCTAATAATGCAGGGACTTTGAATGTCGACTCGAGCCCTCAAATCGGACTTGACGAATCGGTTGAGCCAGGTGGCAGTGCAGCAGCTGACGCTCCTGTCGAAGAGGTTGGCGAGGTTGCAGAAAGAACAACTATCGCGGAGCCTGTTGAAGTCGTGACAAATTCGGAAGCCGCTCCTGCTGTTGATGCTGGGGAGAGATCAATTGAGCTGTCTAATGAAGATGCAGGGGCTGTGAACGAGGATGTTAGCCCTAAATGCGAAGATGAAGGATCGGCTGAGAAAGATAATAGTGAAGCACCTGATGCTCCTCTGGAAAAGGTTCGAGAGTTTCCAGAAGCGACAGTTAGCGCTGAGCGTGAAGCAGTCGTAGCAAGTCTGGATACGAATCTTTCACCATCTGTTGATGTCGGGGTGAATTCTGTTGAGGTGAATTCTGAAGGTGCACGGGCTTTGAATCAGGATATTAACCCTACAATCGAAGAGGGTGGATCAGCCAAGGAAGATGATTCTGAAGCGTGTGAGTCTCCTCTGGAAGAGGTTCAAGTGGATGCATTAGCATCATCTAGCGTGGAGGCTGATCCAGACTCAGCAAGTGTGAAAGCCGCGCCTTCAGCTTCTGTTGATCCGAACTGTGAAGATGCTGGCGTAGTGCATGAGGATTTTATCCCTAAAGTCGGAGGTGAAGAATTGGCTGAGAAAGTTGATAGTGCTGCACCAGAGGTTCCTGTGGAAGAGGCTCACGAGGTTGCTGGAGCAGCACAGCGCGCAGAGAGTGAGGAAGACGGAGCAAGTGTGGATGCCTCGCCTTCACCTTTTGTTGATGTGGAAGAGTCATCTCTTCGGGGACTTCCTGAAGGTGCAGGGGATTTGATTGAGGATGCTAACCCTATAATCAAAGATGGCGGGTTGGTTGAGAATAGTTGTAGTGAAGCACCTGCTGTTCCGGCGGAAGAGGTTCATGACGATGTCGAATCAGTAACTAGCGCAGCGCCTAACAAAGACGTGGCAAATCTTGAAGCCGCGCTTTCATCCTCTGATGGCATTGGAGAGGAAGCTGTGGAGTTGGATTCTGAAGATGCAAGGGCTGTGAGTGCGGATATTAGCCCTGTAACCAAAGATGGCCAATCGACTGAGGGAGGTGGCAGTCCGGCACCTGAGGCTCCTTTAGATGTGGATCAAGAGGTTCCAGTAGCATCAACAAGCGCAGAGCCTGATGAAGTGGGAGCAGGTCTGGAAGCGGAGACTCTGCAAGGTTCTGTTGTTTCTGGAGGGGAACCTCTTGATGTGGATTCTGAAGATGCGGGAGCTGTTTGTGAGGATGCTAGCCTCCAAGTCGGAGACGCCGGTTCGGATGGGACAGGTGAGGGAGAAGCTCCTGAGGCTCATATTGAAGAGGTTCAGAAGGTTGCGGACGCAAAAACGAACGCAAAGCCCGATGAAGATGCACCTAGCCTGGAAATTGCAAAGTTACCTTCTGCTCATTTAGCCGAGACATCTGTTGAGTTGAAAGCTGAAGATTCAGGGGCTGTGAGTGACGATGTTAGCCCTGTGATCAAGGATGAAGGATGGGCAGAGAAAGGTGGTAGTGCGGCAACTGAGGCCCCTGCGGACGGGAAGCACGAGGTTGCAGAAGCAAAATCCATTGATGAGCCTCAAGAAGACTCAACAAGTCTGGAAGATGCCATGTCACCTTCTGTGGTTGTTCAAGGGAGAGGCGTTGAGCTGGATTCTGAAAATGCTGAGGCTGTTGGTGCGGTCGTTAGCCCTGTAGCTGAAGGTGAAGGATGGACTGAGAAACGCAACAATGCGGCACCTGAGGTTCCTTTGGAGGTGAATCAGGATGCGGCGACGGAAGCATTATCCAGCACGGAGCCTGACGAAGTGGGAGCAAGTATGGAAGCGGAGCCTTCACCTTCAGATAATGTCGGAGCGAAACCTCTTGAAGAAGATTCTGCTGGTGCTGGGCCAGGTACGGATGTTAGCCTTGTCTTGGAAGATGACGGAACTGGTGCGAAAGGTGATCTTGAAGCCGCGGAGGCTCCTGTGGAAGATATTCACCCGGTTGCGGAAGATCCTTCTAGCTGTGCACTTGATGAAGACGCTGCGAGTATGAAAGCAGCGACACCACCTTCTTTTGATGTTCGAGTGAGAGATTCTGAGCTGGATTCTGACCATGCAGGCGCTGTAACTGAAGATGTTAGCCCTGAGGTCAAAGATGAAGGATGGGCTGAGAAAGTTGATACTGCGGCTCCAGAGGTTCCTGGGGAGGTGGGTCAGGAGGTTGCTGAATCATCAACGAGCGCAGAGCCTGATGAAGTCGTTGCTGGTCTGGAAGCCTCGCCCTCTGCCTCTGCTCGTGATAGTGAGAAGGGTATTGAGCTGGATTCTGACAATGTAGGAGCTGTGAGTGCAGATGTTATCCTTGCAGCTGAAGGTGAAGGATCGACTAAGGAAGGTGACAGTGCGGCACCTGACGCTCCTGTAGATGTGAATCAGGAGGTTCCAGTAGCACCAACGCGTGATGAAGTCGTATCAAATCTGGACGCGGAGTCTTCACCTTCTGTTGATGACCGAGTGAATTCTGGTGAGGTGAATTCTGAGGATGCACGGGCTTTGAACGAAGATATTGGCCCTCTAATCGAAGAGGGAGAATCGGGTGCAAAAGATGTTTGTGAAGCACCTGAGGCTCCTGTGGACAAGGTTCATGATGGTCCTGGAGCAACACCTAGCGCCGAGCCTGAGGAAGAGGCTGCGAGTCTGGATGCCGCTGTTTCACCCGCTGTTGATATGGAAGAGACCTCTTTTAAGGTTAACTCTGAAGAGGATGAGACTTTGAATGAGAATGTTAGCCCGAAAATCAAAGATAGAGTAGCTACTGAGAAATGCGAAAGTGTAGCACCTAATGCTCCCGAAGGAGAGGTCCAGGAGGTTGCTGAAGCAACAATTCGCCCCCAGCTTGATGAAGTTGCTGCAAGTCCGGAACCTGCGCCCTCTCGTTCTGTTGATGTGGGAGAGACATCTGTAGGCGGGCTTTCCGAAGATGGAAAGGCGATGATCGAGGATGTTAGCCCTGTAATCAGTGATGACGAATCGGCTGAAAAAGGTTATAGTGAAACACTTGATCTTCCGGTTGAGGAGGTTCACGACGTTGCAGAAGCTACACTGAGCGCCCAGCCCGATGAAGTCGAAGGAAGTTTGGAAGCCAGGGCTCCATCTTCAATTGAAGATCAAGAGAGATCTGATCGTCTGGATTCCGAAGATGCAGGGGCTGTGAATGAGAATGTTAGCCCTGAGCGCGAAGCTAAAGGATCGGATGATAAAAGCGACAATGAAATACCTTCGGCTCCTCTGGAAGTCGTTGAGGAGGTTGAAGATGCATCAACTAGAACAGAGCCTGATCAACACCTCGCGAATCTGAATGCGGTGCCTTCACCATCTGTTGATGTCGGAGTGAAATCTATTAAGCTGGATTCTGAGGGTACTCGGGTTTTGAACGAGGATGTTGGCCCTCGAATTGATGAGGAAGTATCAGCTGAGAAAGGTGACGCTGACGCAGCTGAGGCTCCTCTGGAAGAAGTTCACGACGTTGCAGCAGCGACATCTAGCGTCGAGGCTGATCCCGACGCAGCAGGTCTGGAAGCCACGTCTTCACCTTCTGTTGATATTGGGGACAAATCTGTCGAGCTGAACTCTGAAGGTGCAAGAGCCGAGACCGAGGATGCTAGCCTTACAAGTGAAGGTGAGGGGTCGGCAAAGGAAGGTGATAGTACTGGAACTGAGGCTCCTGCGAAAGAGGTTAACGAATCTGCTGGAGTACCACCAAGCGTAGAGCCTGAGGAAGACGCTGCTAGTCTGAATGCCCCGCCTTCACATTCTGATGGATTGGCGTCTGTTGAAGCGGATGCTGAAGATGCAGGGACGTTGAATGAGAGTGGTAGCCCTAAAATCGAAGATGAAGTATCGGCGATTGAGAAAGGTGAGAGCAAAGAAATTGCTCCTCCGGAAGAGGTGAATGAGGTTGCAGAACCAATAAGTACTGCAGAGCCTCTGGAAGCCGTGTCTTCACCTTTTGCAAATGTGGAAGAGAAATCTTTCGAGCTGGATCCTGAGGTTGCACGGGCTGCAAGCGAGGATGTTAGTCCCGAGATCGAAGATGAAGAATCGGCTGAGAAAGGTGGCAGTGAAGCAGCGGAGGCACCCGTTGAAGAAGTTCACGAGGTTGCGAAAGCAGCGACTAGCGCAGAGCCTCTGGAAGCCTCGCCTCCACCTTTGGTAGATGTCGAAGAGAAACCACTTGAGCTGGGTTCTGAAGTTGCACCGGCTTTAAGTGTGGATGCTAGTCCCGAAATTGAAGCTGAAGGGTCGGCAGCTGAGAAAGGTGAGAGCAAAGCTTCAACTCCTCCGGATGAGGTGAATGAGGTTGCAGAACCAACAAGTGTTGCAGAGCCTCTGGAAGCCGCGCCTTCACATTTTGCAAATGTGGAAGAGAAACCTTTTGAGCTGGATCCTGAAGTCGCACCTGCTGTGAGTGAAGATGTTAGTCCGGAAACTGAAGTTGAAGGATCGGCTGCGAAAGATGACAGTGCAGTTCCTGTGGAGGAGGTTCACGAGCCTGCGGAAGCGCCAACCAACGCAGAGCCTGATGCAGATGTCGCAAGTCTGGAAGCTGCGCCTTCACGTGTTGCTGATGTCGGAGAAGAACCGCTTGAAGTGGGTTCTGAAGCTGCTCGGGGTGTGAGTGAGGATGTTAGTTCAGAAACCGAAGATGATGGATTGGCTGAGAAAGGTGACAGTACAGTTCCTGAGGAGGAGGTTCACGAGGTTACGGAAGTGAAAACTAACGCAGAGCCTGATGACGATGTCGCAACTGTGGAAGCCGCGCCTTCACGTCTTGCTGATGTCAAAGAGAAATCTTTTGACTTGGATCCTGCTGTTGGAGGGGCTGAAAGTGAAGATGTTAGTCCAGAAACCGAAGGTGAAGGATCGGCTAAGAAAGGTGACAGTGAAGCACCCGAGGCCCCTGCGGAAGAGGTTCGCGAGGTTGCAGAGGCAGCAACTAGGGCAGAGCCTGATGAAGACGTGGCAACTCTGGAAGCCGCGCCTTCACCTTTGGTAGATGTCGAAGAGAAACCTTTTGAGCTGGGTTCTGAGGTTGCACCGGCTTTGAGTGTGGATGCTAGTCCCGAAATTGAAGCTGAAGGATCGGCAGCTGAGAAAGGTGAGAGCGAAGCTTCAGATCCTGCTGAAGAGGTCAATGAGGTTGCAGAACCAACAAGTGTTGCAGAGCCTCTGGAAGCCGCGCCTTCACCTTTTGCAAATGTGGAAGAGAAATCTTTTGAGCTGGATCCTGAAGTTGCACCGGCTGGGAGTGAGGATGTTAGTCCCGACATCGAAGATGGAGAGTCGGCTGAGAAAGGTGACAGTGAAGTTCCTGAGGAGGAGGTTCACGAGGTGACGGAAGCGGCAACCAATGCAGAGCCTGATGCAGATGTCGCAAGTCTGAAAGCCACGCCTTCACGTGTTGCTGATGTCGGAGAAGAATCGCTTGAACTGGGTTCTGAAGTTGCACGGGCTTTGAGTGTGGATGTTAGCCCTAAAATTGAAGCTGAGGGACCAGCGGCAGAGAACGGTGAGAGCGAAGCCTCGGTTGCTCCAGAGAAGATCAATGAGGACACAGAACCAAGTTCTGTTGCAGACCCTCTGGAAGTGGCGCCTTCATCTTTTGCGGATGTCAAAGAGAAATCTTTTCAGCTGGATCCTGAAGTTGCACGGCCTTTGAGCGAGGATGCTAGTCCTAAAATCGAAGATGCAGGATTAGCTGAGGAAGGTAACAGGGATGCACCCGAGGTTCCTGTAGAGGAGGCTAACGAGGTTGCTGATCCAGCAGCTCATGTAGAGCCTGAGGAAACAGTAGCAAGTCACGAAGTCGTGCCCTCTTCTTCAACCGAGCTTGGAGAACAAGCTGTAGATGTGGACGTCAAATCTGTTGACCTTGCTGACAAAACTGTTGGTATTGAAGACAAGAGTGTTGACGTGAGTTCTGGAGATGTGGGCGCGGTGAGCGAGGAATTGCCTGTAGAGGTTGATGCTAGTGCTGAAGTGAGCGGTACGATTGCGGATGAAGAATCTGCGGAGACAGGTGGGAATGAAGCAGCCGAGGCACCTGTTGAAGAGGTTCACGAGGTTGCGGAAGCAGCAACTAGCGCAGAGCCTAATGAAGACGTGGCAACCCTGGAAGCCGCGACTTCATCTTTTGTTGATGCCGAAGAGAAACCTCTTGAGCTGGGTTCAGAGGTTGCACGAGCTTTGAGTGTGGATGCAAGTCCTGAAACCGAAGCTGAAGGATCTGCGGCTGAGAAAGGTGACAGTACAATTCCTGAAGAGGAGGTTCACGAGCTTAAGGAAGCAACAATTAACGCAGAGCCCGATGAAGATGTCGCAACTCTGGAAGCGACGCCTTCACCCGCTGTTAGTGTCGAAGAGAAACCACTTGAGCTGGGTTCTGAAGTTTCACGGGCCTTGGGTGTGGATGCTAGCCCTAAAGTCGAAGCTGAGGGCTTGGCGGCTGATAAAGATGAGAGCGAAGCACCCGAGGCTCCTGTGGAAGAGGTTAATGACGTTGTAGAGCCAATAACTGTTGCCGAGTCTCTGGAAGCAGCGGCTTTACCTTTTGTAGATGTGGGAGAGAAATCTCTTGAGCTGGATCCTGAAGTTGCAGGGGCTGTGAGTGAGGATGTTAGTCCAGAAACTGAAGATGAAGGATCGGCTGAGAAAGGTGACAGTGCAGTTCCTGAGGACGATTTTCACGAGATTACGGAAGCGGCAACCAACTCAGAGCTTGATGAAGATGTCGCAACTCTGGAAGCTGCGCCTTCACATGTTGCAGATGTCGAAGAGAAATCTTTTGAGTTGGATCCGAAAGTTGCAGGGGTTATGAGTGAGGATGTTAGTCCCAAAATCGAAGATGAAGGATCGGCTAAGAAAGGTGACAATGAAGCACCCGAGGCCCCTGCGGACGAGGTTCGTGAGGTTGCAGAGCCAATACCTGTTGCCGAGCCTCTGGAAGCAGCGCCTTCACCTTTTGTAGATGTGGGAGAGAAATCGTTTGAGCTGGATCCTGAAGTTGCAAGGGCTGTGAGTGAGGATGTTAGTCCAGAATCCGAAGATGATGGATCAGCTGAGAAAGGTGACAGTGCAGTTGCTGAGGAGGACGTTCACGAGCTTACAAAAACGACAACCAATGCACAACTTGATGAAGATGTCGCACCTTTGGAAGCCTCGCCTTTATCTGTTGCTGATGTCGGAGAAGAATCTGTTAAACTGGATCCTGAGAATGCAGTAACTGCAGGTGAGGATGTCAGCCCTGAATTTGAAGATATAGGATCGGCTGACAAAGGTGAGAGTGATGCATCCGAGGTTCCTGTGGAGGAGGCTAACGAGGTTGCTGATCCAGCAGCTCATGTAGAGCCTGAGGAAACAGTAGTAAGTCACGAAGGAGTGCCCTCTTCTTCAACCGAGCTTGGAGAACAAGTCGTAGATGTCGACGACAAATCTGTTGATCTTGCTGACAAAGCTGTTGGTATTGAAGACAAGAGTGTTGACGTGAGTTCTGGAGATGTGGGGGCGGTGAGCGAGGAATTGCCTGCCGAGGTTGATGCTAGTGAAGAAGTGAGCCCTACGATTCCAGATAAAGAATCTGCGGAGACAGGTGGGAGTGAAGCAGCCAAGGCACCTGTTGAAGAGGTTCACGAGGTAGCGGAAGCACTAACTAGTACAGAGCCTGATGAAGACGTGGCAACTCTGGAAGCCGCGCCTTCGCCTTTTGTTGATGCCGAAGAGAAACCTCTTGAGCTGGGTTCTGAGATTGCACGGGATTTGAGTGTGAATGCTAGTCCAGAAACCAAAGAGGAAGGATCGGCTGTGAAAGGAGATAGTGAAACCCCTGACATTCCTTTGGAAGAGGTTCACGAGGCTACTGAAGCAAGAAACGGCACTGAGGCTGATGAAGAAGGAGCAGGTGTGGAAGCCATACTTTCACCTGTTGCTGGCCTTGAAGAGAAGTCTGATGATGTTGAAGACAAGCTCGTTGACGTTGAAGACAAACCTGCTGATGTTCAGGACAAATCTGTTGATGTCGTAGACAGTTCTGTAGATATGAATTCTGAAGATGCGGGAGCGGTGAGCAAGGAATTGCCTGCAGAGGTTGCTGCTAGTGAAGAAGTGAGCCCTAAGACTCCGGATGAAGAATCTGCGGAGACAGGTGACATTGAAGCAGCCGAGGCACCTGTTCAAGAAATTCACGAGGTAGCGGAAGCAGCAACTAGTGCAGAGCCCGATGAAGACATGGCAACTCTGGAAGCCGCGCCTTCGCCTTTTGTTGATGCCAAAGAGAAACCTCTTGAGCTGGGTTCTGAAGTTGCACGGGCTTTGAGTGTGGATGTTAGCCCTGAGATCGAAGCTGAGGGATTGGGAGCTGAGAACGGTGAGAGCGAAGCCTTGGCTCCTCCGGAGGAGATCAATGACAATACAGAACCAATAACTGTTGCAGAGCCTCTGGAAGCCGCGCCTTCACCTTTTGCGGATGTCGAAGAGAAATCTTTTGAGCGGGATCCTGAAGCTGGACGGCCTTTGAGTGAGGATGTTAGTCCCAAAGTTGCAGATGAAGGATTAGCGACAGAGAAAGGTGACAATGAAACGCCCGAGGCTCCTGTGGAAAAGGCTAACGAGGTTACAGAAGCAGCAACAGATATAGAGCCTGATGAAGCAAGGGCTAATCTGGAAACCGTGCCTTCACCTTCTGCTGAAGTTGAAGATAAATTTTCAGATGCGGACGAAAAATCTGTTGATACTGATAAGAAAGCTGTTGCTCTTGAACCCAAACCCGCTGATGTTGCAGATAGATCTGGTGGTACTGAAGATGTTGCGTTTGCAAAGGAGGATTTACATGCAGAGGACCCTGCTAATGTGGAAGAGAGCCCTAAGACTCTGGACCAAGGATCCGTTGAGCAAGGTGAGAGTGAAGTACACGAGGCTCCTGTTGCCGAAGCAGCAATCGACGCAGAGCCTGATGCGCCTGTAGCAAGTCTAGAAGCCACGCCTTCACCCTCTGTTCATGCTGGAGGGACATCTGCTCAGCCAGAATCTGAAGATGCGGTGGCTGTAGGTGACGATGTTAATCCGCAAATCGAAGATGGCGAATCCGGCGAGAATAGTGAGAGTGAAGCACCTGAGGCTCGTGTGGAAGAGGTTCAGGAGGTTGCAGAAGCAACAGCTGGCGCGGAGCCTGCTGAAGACGCATACAGGCTGGATTCAGCGGTTTCACCTTCTCTTGATGCTCGGGAGAGAGGTATTGAGCTGGATTCTGAAGATTTAAGGGCGGCTGCCAGTGTGGATGTGAGCCAGAACTTGGAAGATGCAGGATTCGCTGGTGAAGGCAATAGTGCAGCACCGGAGGCTTCTGTGGAAGAGGTTCGCGAGCTTCCAGATGTGACAACCAGCGCTGAGCATAATGAAGTCGAAGCAAGTCTGGACGCCGAGCCTTCACCTTCTGTTAATGCTGGAGAGAGGGATATTGAGCTGGATTCTGAAGAGGCAGGTGTTGTGAGTGATGTTGTTCGCCCTATCATCAAGGATGAAGAATTGGCTAGGGAAGGTGACAGTGCGGTGCCTGAGGCTCCTGTAGAGGTGGATCAGGACGTAGCAAAATCATCAACTGGCGCAGAACCTGATGAAGTGGGAGCAAGTCTGGACGCGAAGCCTTTACCTTGTATTGATGTGGGAGTGACATCTATTGAGCCGGATTCTGAAGAAACACGGGCTTTGAATGAGCCTCTCATCGAAGCGGGAGGATCGGTTGAGAAAGGTAATTCCGAAGCAGCTGAGGCTCCTCTGGAACAGATTCACGAGGTTGCCGAAGCAAGTTCTAGCGCGGAGCCTGATATTAGCGGAGCAAGTCTGGAAGCTGCGATATCACCATCCTTTGGTGCTATTGAGAGAGGTATCGAGCTGGATTCTGAAGACGCAGGGGTTGCAAGTAAGGATGCTAGCTCTCAATGCAAAGATGGCGAATCGTCTAAGAAGGGTGACAGTGAAGCAGCTGGGGCTCATGGCGAAGAGGTTCAGGAGAATTCGGTAGCAACACCTAGAGCGGAGCCTGGTGATGACGCAGCATCTGAAGCTGCGATTTCACCTTTTGTTGATGTCGGAGATGAAGGAACGGCTGATAATGGTGAGAGTAATACACTTGATGTTCCTGCGGGAGGGGTTGGCGAGGTTGCAGAAGCAGCAATTCATGTAGATCCCGATGAAGGAGCAGCTGCTCTGGAAGCCGTGCCTTCACCTTGTGCTGAAGTTGAAGAGAAACATGTTCATGAGGAAGAAAATTCTGTTAATGCAGAATCCAAACCTAGTGACATTGACTACAAACCGCGTGATGTTCTTCTAGACAATTCTGTTGGTATTGACGACAAGATTGTTGAGGTGAAATCTGAAAATGTGGGGGTTGTGAGGGACGAATCACCGACCGAGGTTCCTGCCACGGAGGATGAGTGCCCGCCGATTCCGAACGATGGATCGACTGAGAAAGGTTATGGTGGAGCACCTCCGGCTCCTCGGGAAGTGGCTAACGAGGTTGCAGAAGCTACTACTCCTGTAGAGCGCAACGAAGCCGTAGCAAGTCGTGAAGCTGCGGCTCCTTATTCAGTTGATGTTTGGGAGAGATATTTCGAGCAGGATTCTACAGAGGCTGGAGATTGGAATGAGGATCTTCACTCTCAAATCGAGGATGGTGGACTGGCCAAGAAAGGTGACAATGTAGCAGCAGCTGAGGCTCCCCTGGAGAAGCTCCACGAGGTTGCAGATGAACCAACAAGTGCCAAGGCTGATAAACAAGCAACAAGTGTGGAAGCCGCTCCTTCTCCATCTCTTGATATCGGAGCGAAATCCGGTTTGCTAGGTTCTGAAGTTGCAGATGCTGTGGGTGAGAATGTTAGCCCTGTAACCAAAGATGAAGGAACGGCTGAGAAAGTTGAGCCTGGCGATGTTGCTGACAAGTCGAACGAGATTGCTGAGGTGAATTCTGAAATTCTGCAAGCCGCGCCTCCACATTCTGTTGATAATCGAGGGAGAAGTATTGAGCTGGATTCTAAAGATGCAGGGGTTTTGAATGAGGGTAATAACCGTCAAATCGAAAGCAGTGTATCGGCTGAGAAAGGTGGCAATAAAGTAGTAGCACCTAAGGCTCCTACGGAAGAGGTTTCAGAAGTAATAACTACCTCAGTGTCAGAGCCTGATGATGATGTTGCAAATCTGAAAGCTGTGGATGTCGGAGAGAAATCTTCCGAGGTGCGTTCTGAAGATGCAAAAGCTGTGAGTAAGGATGTTAGCCCTCATGTTGAAGATGAAGCCTCCAGACGCCCTCGTAAATTTCGCTGGAGGTGGTGGGGATTGGGTACAGTCGTTCTGTCCGTGTTTGCTGCTTCTCTATTCGCCTTCTTCAGCGGCCAGACTGGGGGCTTGGCGGTGCCCTTTCAAGTTCTTCCCTTCCTCCCATGAGGGACTGTATATAGAGACTGTATATAGTTAGCTGCTCTTGATGCGAGTGTCTTAACTTTGCGTAAAACAACTCCTATCAACGATTGTTTTGATAGGTTGAGGTTAAGTAAAAAATACTGTCTGAGTGGGTAGATCAATCACAGGATATACCTGTACATATTATTGTTCGGAGACTTCATGCTTAAGCTTAGTGGATGAGCTCATAACAGAGGTTGAAATGTTTTGAGGTCTTTGTTCTTCTCTCTATGTTGAATGGACATAAGAGACTAGTCAATTTCGCAACCTTGAGTGAGGCTTGCTATTATACACAACATGGAAGTGTCAAGATTCTGTTTTTTTTCAGCTTTTTGGTTGCAATGGTTACTTTGTTTGGAGTTTGATCTAATTGACAAGATGCTGTGATAGAAAGACGCCGTTCAGCAAACTTAATTGGATTCTTGGTGCTATCTCCCACACTGAAGCTTGAAATGTACGCCTTCCAGGTGAGAAGCCCAGGATCCTGTGATGAGAAAAGAGATGAGAAATGAGAAGTCCAGGACTAAGTGATTGGAAGTTGAGTATTGTCTGCCCACACCCTCGTGTGATGCAATAGGCTTAAAACGGAATTAAAACAGGAATCTAGTGTGTTGAACAAGTACAAGGAACTCTTTTCATGGTTAGATTTTTGTCAAACTCAGTATTTTCATAGTTTCTAAGAAATTTTGCTGAATATGTCGTACTGAGGTGAGGAGTTTGTCTGTGCTGAAAACTTAAGCTCATACAAAATGACGAAATCGTAAGAATCTGGCTGATATGGGAGGTTTTCTTAAGCATGCACACTTCTCACTGTGCTCGCAGGGGCTTTCAAGCGATACTTCGGCTGTTAATATTTATAATTGGCAACCATGACAAAGACAGGAGGTTTTTGTACTAGAAGAAGTTAATATTGTAAAATTATAGTTTGCAATTTATAGAGTGGAGAACTTTTTTAGTTAAAACTATTATTTCCAAGTGTAATCTTTTATGAATACCCAGCTTTTTACCAAGTGAATTTCGCAGCTTGGCAAATACTTACATTCTGGATTTACACTTGGTTTTAACCTTAGAAGAAGCAACAGTGAAATAGTATTTTGTAGATGGTCAAATAACTCCTAGTTGTAGTAACAAATAAATGCTCTCCTACCCAAACAATCAAATGTCAGAAGAGGTAACTCGCGCCTGGAGAAACAATGAAGCTGAAAAGTTGACGAAATCCCTTGTGGATGAAAATGTGATGAAAAATGTGATGAAAATGTGATGAAAATGTGATGAAAATGTGATGAAAAATGTGATGAAAATGTGATGAAAAATGTGATGAAAATGTGATGGACAAAGTCTTGGTACAAGAATTCATCCAGTATCACAACTCCAACTTTCTTCTAATATAACTCATCAATCTCAGTAGTAACTAAAAATTCCTACCATACTGTAGATAAACATAAGACTATAGGAGCCATTGACCTTAATTTGGTCCTCAATGGAGATTTCTATGAAATAATTCATTCTGTAATGTTTTCAATTTCATCTAAATTAGTCCAAAATGTATTCAATGTTATCATGAATGGCATCTTCTATCCAAAATATTATCAATTTCAACATTAAAATCCAAATTTTTGAGTCAGTTATAGTCATCTTGATGTTTGTTATAAAGTGAAATGTCAATCTTTTATTATCAATAACTCAACTAGTAAGCATGTAAACAATAACACATCATTTTTTTCATAATTTCAATTTTTTTATTGTGATGATGAAGATTCCGTAGAAAACTGTTCAAAATAGCAAGGATTTCTCCTTGAGTGCCTCCTTTTGTAAGCCCCTTTGCAGATCTGGAATCAATATAAGGCTCTCATAAGCTTGTAAAGATTTAAATTTCTTTGCTAATAAAATCTTATCAAATATGTCAACAAGTGTTTCGAAACAAAACGTCAAAATTTCCAATCTCCAAACCATGAACATGCTCTCAAATTCATTGATATTGGATATAAATTTGACTATATTTTAGGGGGGCTTACAAATAGGGGCATGTAAATAAAAAATATTACAGGTAGGGGCACAATTTCAGAATAATTTGTAAATTCTTGTAAAAACTTTTGGTTTGGACATTGGTTGATTTATATACATCACATTCCATGTTAACTAACTTCCAAAAAATTTAGAGGTCTTTTCAAAAATTGCCATCCCCTTCACTAATTTTTGTTTCATTTAGGCTTGATTTGGAGAGGTTTTTAAGTTTTTTGAAAGTTAACCAACATTTGATGTGATGTATCTAAATCAACCAATGCCCAAACCAAAAAAATTACAAAATTTACAACTTATTTTGGAATGGTGCCTCTATTTATAATTAATTTGAAATTATGCCCTCTATAATATTATTTGTTTTCATGCCCCTATTTGTAATTTCCCGTATATTTTATGTTCTTTAGGATCTTAGCCAAAAGAATAATGTACCATCATATGAATAGATAATGGTAAGAAAAGTTTGTTGATGTTTCATGTCTTTTGTGAAGTTTTTACACATACGACAATATTTGGTGAGCGTAAAACGGTGAGTCATGAGCGGGGAGTCAAGATTTTGTGAGCAGGGACAGATATCCAACTCAAAATCAATGAAATAACTAAAAGAGTAGCAAGTTTTTCAAGAGATATTAGTTTAAAATGCACAATTATAGAGCCCTATATACAAGATTATAGGTGAAATTTGTTATTTTGACAAAAAATCCCTACTGACAGCTCACAAATCCTTGCTCATGAAATAGCATTCCCCACTTTTACACCCTTTTTACTTTTGTGGCGTATGACCACCTTATTAGAAGTGTTTGTACAAGTTTGTTGATGAGATTTTTACGCAAGAAGACATTTATTCAAGGAATTGACATATTGATTCCTACTATCCTTGTCATTTGCATTATTGGCATAAACATATATTGATAAAATAAGCTTGGAGTGTTTGCTATTGTAAGAAATACCATAATAGATAGTGAAATTTAAGTAGTTTAAGAATTTTAATTATACATCATTGTACTACTCACACAATTATTTGTGTATTAATGTCTAATATTATTAGTGACAATAGATATATATGGATAAATGCAAGACTGGAGAAATCTAAGTTTCATGAAGCTCCTTGTAAAGAATTGCAAACTCAACATGGTTATTGTCCATTTTGAACAAAATTTGATACGGAATGTTAGATTTACAAAAAGAACAAACGGTGTAGCTTTTTGAAAACTGAATTCCAAAATCATCTTGTGTGCTTGCAACTTGATGAACAAAAAAAATCCTCAAACAACATGCAAGCTAATGTAAATAAATATTTGCTCAATATTTACCTCAAAGAAAGCTCTACCTGATTGTGAGCATATTTTCCATCTGAATTGAAGAACTTGAATACAATAGTCCATCATTAACAAACCTAATTTTAATTAGCTCAAGAAGAACTGCAAAATATGATATGCATTTAATTTACAGCTAATACTACGAGTTGATTTGCCTAAAAAAAGGTGTCAAGATATTGATTGTAGTTTGGAGAAGTTCGTTATGTTCCATATAATATTCCATATAAATCTCAAAGAAGTTGACAAACTAAACGCAAATTCTTCATATCATGAAAAGCATCCAATTGTATTGTAAAAATCTCTTTTATTAGTTACTTGTGTGGAAAAGCTATTTAAATGTCAAATTGTATCTTGTTAAAACCAAGTGCAACTCACAATTGCTAGTATTATTTAGATGTTATTGTATTTTATGGTTGAGTTGAATGTGTGTATATAATCAATTTCAAACTTCAAAGCATTTTGTTGTCACCAAATAGGAATTAGTTCTATCATGGGAACCTTTGGCATTGGTTTGTAATTGAAAATTAAAAAACTATAAATTTTATTGTGTTTTGTATGAATAGGTTCTAATTACCAAGTATTAATAAAATAAAAAGTATTCATCTCACTAAGCATTGCCACTTAGTATTAATTTACACAAGTTGATGTAATAGTCTCTCAATTTGTATTGAAATGTCTTCTAGATAGAATGCATTTGAAATGAAAGCACACGAATATAGGTATTGGTACAGTGCCTATTATTTGTTACAATAAGAGAATAGACATTGATAGGTGGATTTATATATTAAAAAAATAATACATTGGGTCCAATATAATATCCTTATCTCTCATGGATAAATTTAGATTTTCAAAGAATATTCTTTATAAGGTTCACTTGCTTAATGTATCATTTAAGTTGTTCAAGCTCATTAACAAGTCTAACTTAACAACTCCGCAGAGAGACTTTATAATTGCAATCTAGTGACAATATTGTGACAACTGTTGGGTTCTAAAGCTCTCTTGGTGAATTGACTGATTGTCTCAATGAAGTTGGTGGAAATAGTCATGGTTGCAACTTTGGCTCTATAAGAGACTAGCACACTTTCTCAACTTGCAACTTCATTAAAAGCAAAGCTTTGAACCAGTTGGGAGGATACTTGGGTACATATGTTTGCAAATTCTCTCAAGGCTCTCATATTTTAAAGACATTTTTCCCTTTCACAATGCCATTGTCCCCTTGTGCAACACTAGAATTAGAGTATGTACTATGTGCTCATCATGAAACTCTTCTTTTTGATAATATTTGTACGTTTGGAATTGTAAGACTTTTTTTTTTAAAAGTCATGGTAGTGAGGTTGCTCACAAGTTAATTACACCTTGAGGTGCATTAAGATTTTTTGTTATAATCTTACTAATATTAATTGAGATGGTAGATCTTGAAGTTGTAAATCCACCCTATTGTGGGAGTGATGCAAAGCCTAATGGTTAGGATTCAACTCCCCTTCAAGGTTTGTGTATGTTTACTCATTTTGTAGAATTACACAAATAGTCCCCTCCAAGGTTTTTGTATATCTATTCATTTTGTAAAATTGTTGCCTTTTTATTCAAAGTTTAAGATACAAGGGAGCTAAGGTGTCTCTCTAATCCTCTTCCTTAACCCCCTAAATGCCTGAGAGTACTTTTTTTGGTTTATGGTGGTATTTTGAAGTTTTGGAATTGTCAAGTTCACTATTAAAATTTTGAAACAAAATTGTAGCAATAAGATCTTGAACTTCAAGGCTTCTAAATGGTGTTACCAAAAAATATTCCAAAAAAGCCATGTGGATGTTAAGATATTTGTGATAGAATGTGGATGAGTATAGAATTTTATAGTTTCTTTTTAACCGCCCTAAATTTCTAATGCAAAAATTGCAACTTTTGAGTAAAAATTTGGGAAACAACCACCTATGATGATTTGGAGTTTGTTGTTGTTGTTTCAAAACTAATGACCTCCGTCCAAATCTACAATCACAATTTCACAAATGAGCTTGTAAGGCAATTGTCAAAGTGCTACCACCTAATACAAAAAAATGTTTAGCTTCAAGTATTAACCAAAAATCATTATGAATGAAAGAATTTTCAACATTGTATTCATTCACTTTGTATAACAAAATGTAGCACAAAAACGCATTTAGATTTTCTTAAATGATGAAATTATAGTAAAACAACCCTCACTGCCTAGGAGAGTGCCTAAGGGAAATCTTGACTTTATTCTCAACTTGCTACCTTGTCTTTCCAATGTGGCAACTTGTCACAAGCTCATTAGTGACACTATTCATTGCACTTTTTGATGCGCAATAGACATGCTTGCAGTTTAGCTTTCACCAAAAATAATTGAAATGTTGTATGGAGGACAATGAAATTGAAAATTAAAGTTAACTTTAGACTACATCTTCTCCAAAAAAATAAATAGTAATAACAATAATCAAATCTTTGTTTTCAGCAAGGTCTCAAAGTTTATTGAACACCTAAATTTGGTGCCTCAGGCATTTAGGGGTTAAAAAAAGTTTTTTTTGGGCTAACTCTAGGATTTTTTTCTAGGGTTTTGTGTTGCTAGACCAACAAAAAAAAACAAAGAAAATGCATGGGAGAACCAAGCTTGATCACTTCAAAGCAGGGAAGTTTTTCTTGGCAAAAATTTACCTAAGTCTTACCTCAAAAACATATTGGCGATCATAACATTAGCAAAAATTCAAGAAAAAAATGGATGAAGTCGTCAAATCTCTCCCACAATTAGGACTAGGTCTTAGACCAAGTTTGCTAGATTTTGGTTGAGAGTTACTAAGGTAGGAACACCCTTAAGCATAGGTGTCCCCATAATTGTCACCTCTAAAATCTTGGAAAATCTGTAGAAGTAAATAGATGTACTTACAAGGATATACAACATGTGAACATGAAACCTTAGTGTTGGTTATGGGTACAATGGCAATTTGCTCTTTAAAAAATTCACAAATTATTCTCACAGTATCATTATTTTTTTATTGCTAACATGATCCTATAATTTACTAGATGTTTATTAATTGTCATCATGTTCAAAACCCTTAAACACAAGCTTATGAGTGTTCCTACCTTAATATCAGTAGTATTTATGGATGAACGTGCACACTCCGGTAATTCTAGTATCCAATTCTGTGTAGATTTTCCTTACCTGCTTGCATGCATTTGGGGGTGTGTGTCGCTCTACCAGCAAAAATGCAAAAAAATAAACCCAGCCTGCTTCAAAGCTCTTGATTGCTTTCAACTTCGAGACAAGCGCTGCCGTCCTGAGAATTGGTACAAAAAACCCCGCGCCTCGTTTTCCAGTTGACCAGCTCCAAAGCAAATCTCCGGTCGGTGCGTCACTCCGGCCTAAGAAACTGAGAATCCGGGACGCAAACTCGGAGCACCTCCATTGGCAGAAAATGTTAGACCTGTACAGTACCGAGAATCCATTCAAGCTCCTTTTTCGCTGGTTTGGATTCCTTCATTAAACTCACGTTAACGGTCATCAAAGCACTCGCAACAGCAATAACTCTATCTCAATCACAAAGTCACACTAAGCGGTACTACTACAGTAGTGCCTCCCTAAGATGAACCTCTATAAGGAAAAATGCTTGGCTAAGATGAAGTAGATGACTGTCCTTGGTGATTGGGGAGCTATAAAAGCTTGTTTAGCTACAATGAATGCTTTTCTTACATAAAAAGAATATGCTGGCCGGATACCTTCATCTTATCCAAGCATTACTGTACTGCCTTTTTAGCATTAGGTTTGAAACTCTTTGTACAATCATTTCAGCTATTCCATGTATTTTGAGTAACCTTGAGTTAAGGTATGTACACCCATAAGCGTCAAACTAAGGGTTTTGAACATGATGAGTATCAATAAACAACTAGAAAATTATAGGATCCTATTAGGAACAAAAAAATAATGAGTTTGCACTTTCAAATGTATTATTTGGATATTGTGAGAATAAGTTGTGAATTTTCAAAGAGCAAATTGCCATTGCACCCATAACCACTTTTAAGATTTCATGTTCACATGCTGTACATCCTTGTCATTACATCTATTCACTTCCACTAATTTTCCAAGATTTCAAAGGTGAAGATTATGGGGACACTGACGCTTATGGGTGCTCCTACCTTAGCCCCTGAGCGCCCAGAGTTAATTTAGGATTTAGGAGAAAATGGGGGGTTTAATGGCCACCACAACTTGGAAAATTACATTCAGAAAAAGTGACCGGAGGATTTGAAAAAGATTTACCTTCTCTATTGATGAGGACCAAGCATGATTGTTTTCACCACACAAATTAAGAAAAAAATGAGATAGAGTTGTGAATCCCAACAACAAGATCATGTCGCTGGGACGCTTAAGGGTTAAGACAAAAGCTCTGTACTCAATCTTAACCCTAGATTATGCCTTTGCATTATCTGTCGCCTGCTCAAAGCAACCGTTGATTTATGCTTTCTATTCAAATTCATCTCTCAGTGTGGAACAGTTTTAGATACTAAGAAACGGACTCACAACAGCAATAACCTTAATTCAATCACAAAGTCACACTAAGAAGTATTACTACTGCCTTTCCAGCATTAACCCCTAAATGCCCAAAGGTGTTTTTCTCGTTTTCAGAAGGTAGTTTTGAATTTTTTGAATTGTCCTTGTAAGATCATTATTAAACATCAAAACAAAATTGTAATTGTTGAATCTTGAACTTCAAGGTTTCTAAATGACACTACCCAAAAAGAATCCAAAATTGTCTCGCGGATTTTAAGATATTTGTGATTGAATGATGATGAGTATGGAATTTTTTGCTTTTTTGGAATTGCCCAAAACTTGTAATGCAAATTTTTAACTTTTGGATACAAAATTGGGAAACAACCACTTATGAAGCTTTAGTGTTTATTGTTGTTACTTCAAAACCAATGGCCCCTCTTCCAAATCCATGACCACAATTTCACAAATGAGCCTGCAACGCAATTGTCAAAACGCAACCGCCTCATACAAAGAAATTTTCAGCTTCAATTATTGATCAAAACCATTACGAGTGAAATATTTTCAATGGTGAATAGATTCTAATTTTAATAACAAAGACATTCCAAGTGAAATTAGTCCAGAAGCACTTTTAGATTTTGTTAAATGTCAAAATTTCAAAAAAATGGCCCTTATTGCCCAAGGGAGTGTCCAAGGGAAATCTTCACCTTTTGCCCAACTTGATGCCCGTCTTTTCAATATGGCAACTTCTCATAGGCTTTGTGACATTATTCACAACACTATTCATGACAAAAAATGTATGCTTGTAGTCAACCTTCCACCAAAAACAAATGGAATAAGATATGAAGGAAGTTGAATTTGAACGATGAAGCTAACTTCAATGAGCAAGTTTTCCACAAAAAAAAAAACCACAAAACAATAAAATTTGTGCCTTCAACAAGGTTTCAAAGTTTCCTGAAACTTTTTGAACATTAGGATTTGGAGATACGGTACCAAATACGGTTGCAGTCAATATTTAAAAGTTTGAATCAGATGAAAATTAAGTGTTACAACCATACATGTTGAAAAATTGTATGATGATAAATACATAATTTTTTTTGAAAAACCAGCAAAGTAGCTCAAATCTATCTGTACATACGGCCATACGGCCGCAACGGGCTTTCGTGACGTTCAGGGGTTAACCCTAGAATATGCCTCCGCATTATCCGTCGCCTGCTCAAAGCAACCGTTGTTTTATGATTTCTCTCCAAATTCATTCCGCAGTACGGAACACTTTTAGACACTGAGAATCGGACCATTTCTGTAAGACTGTGTGACACTTTTCAAATGAAAAAGTTAGATTCGACGATTTGCTGTGATGAGAGAAATACTGGAGTCCTGTGCTCTTCCTTCACTAATGTTTGTAATTAGTGTGTGTAAGAAAAAGTGTTGCCGGACACTAGGTCACCTACCAAAGGAGCTATAAAAGCAATAGAAAATTTCAAGGATACTCCTGAAGTTCGCAATATTTTCATAGATACCCCACTTTCTCAGAAATATCACAAATACATTGGATAAAAAAACTAGGTGTTTGTTTTGTTATGCATGTCACTTCCTTCTCCCTTTGTGCGCATCATATTTCTTTTGTGTTGTGCATATGCACAAAGGAAGAAAGGAAGTGATATGCACAACAAAACAAATACCTAATTTTTCGGTCCATGGCTATTTGTGATATTTCTGAAAAAGCAGAGATATCTATGAAAATATTGCAAACTTCAGGGGTATCCATGAAATTTTCCCTAAAAGCAATATGTTCATATATGTTCATAGGTGGTTCAATGACGCAGCCTGCAGCAAGAAGAGCTCGGTAGGGCACAAGCGGGCCCTCCGGTAGTTGTAGTTCTCATCACTATTGCCAACGAGGACGATCTTCAGGAGTGTATGTGCCAGTACCTGATTGGAGGGGACCCATTTGAGGCACCTAACCTGGCACCCCAGGCTGGCAAGATTCAAACTTTGAAGGGTCACTAGGCACTACTACTGTGGCTATCCATCTACCCAGCTTGACGAGGTCTTGCACGTCCTTGAAACATTGAGACATTGGAACTAGATCTCTGCTTCCACAGGCAGCTCTTCCTGCAAAAGTGGTTAGAACAGTTCTCACTTTGTCCATCTTTTGTTTGAATAAGCTTATTTGGTAGAAAACCTGCTTTTTGTGTAGTTAGAAGCACTTATTTGCTGAGGTACTGGATGGTTTACCTTTGTGCTGTTTGCAGGGATTAACAAGAGACCGGATTTGAAGGTATTGGATCTTCGATGCAGTGATGGGATTAGAGGACGCGAGGGAGGACAACTTGGACATGGCGTCGTCTCACGAGGAGGAGACAGTGGCAGCAGCAGTAGTAGTAGCACCAGGAGAGGAGGAAGTGAAGAAGATGGAGAGTGGTGGTGGCCTCTTGATGAACGGTGCTGCTCGAATGAATAGTTTCAACTCTGGATTTGCAACCAATGTAAGCTTTGTCGCAGGGGATTTCGATATGGCTCAATCGCAAGTTGCCGTTGCTGGAAGTGTCGATTCAGCTGCAGAAGCGCCAGTGAGTGCGTCCGCCGATGTGGATACCGGACCTGCTTCTTCTTCGAGCGGTGTGGTGGATTCGACAGAGAAGGTGGAGAGCTGGGACTTGAGTGAGGCTGTGGAAGAGAGTGCCGGCAATAAACCTAATTTCGCAGAGGATGGAACACTTGAGTACATGAAAACGCTAGCGAGCTCTAATTTGATTGCCGATGCTCCGACCAGCGCTGCTTCGGTGCAATATTCTGATGGAGGGGAAGCTGTGTCCGTTCCTTCTGCTGATGTTGAAGAGAAAGCAGTTGATTTGAGTTCTGATGATGCGGCGGTTGTGAGTGAGGAGTTCCCTGCTGAGATTTCCGCGAGTGAAAGCGTGAGCCCTAATTTCCAGGATGAAGGATCAGCTGAGAAAGGAGATAGTGAAACTCCTGACACTCCTTTGGAAGAGGTTCACGAGGCTACAGAAGCAAGAAACAGCGCAGAGGTTAATGATGAAGGAGCCGGTGTGGGAGCTGTACTTTCACCTACTGCTGACGTTGAAGAGAAGTCTGATGATGTTGAAGACAAGCTCGTTGACGTTGAAGACAAACCTGCTGATGTTCAGGACAAATCTGTTGATGTCGTAGACAGATCTTTTGAGATGAATTCTGAAGATGCGGGGGCGGAGAGCGAGGAGTTGCCTGCAGAGGTTGCTGCTAGTGAAGAAGTGAGCCCTGAGACTCCGGATGAAGAATCTGCGGAGACAGGTGACAGTGAAGCACCCGAGGCCTCTCCCGAAGATGTTGTTGAGGTTGCAGAAGCAGCAACTAGTGCAGAGCCTGGTGAAGACGTGGTAGCTCTGGAAGCATCGCCTTCGCCTTTTGTTGATGTCGAACGGAAATCATTTGAGCTGGATTCTGATGTTGCACGGGCTTTCAGTGTGGATATTAGCCCTAAATTCGAAGATGAAGGATCGGCGGCTGAGATAGGTGAGAGCGAAGCTTCAGCTCCTGTGGAAGAGGTCAATGAGGTTGCAGAGTCATTAACTATTGCAAAGCCTCTGGAAGCCGCGCCTTCACCTTTTGTAGATGTCAAAGAGGAATCTTTTGAGCTGGATCTTGGAAATGGACGGGTTGTGAGTGAGGATGTTAGTCCTCAAACCGAAGGTGAAGAATCTGGGGAGATAGGTGACAGTACAGTTCCTGAGGAGGAGGTTCACGAGCTTACGGAATCGACAACCAACGCAGAGCTTGATGAGGACGAGGCAACTCTAGAAACCGCGCCTTCACCTGTTGTTGATGGCGGAGAAGAATCTGTTGAACTGGATTCTGAGGATGCTGTGGCCTCAGGTGAGGATGTCAGCCCTGAATTCGTAGTTGTAGGATCGGCTGACGAAGGGGACAGTGATGCACCCGAGGCTCCTGTGGAGGAGGCTAATGAGATTGCTGACGCAGCAGCTCATGTAGAGCCTGAGGAAACAGTTACAAGTCAAGAAGGCGTGCCCTCATCTTCAACCGAGTTTGGAGAACAAGTTGTAGAGGTCGACGATAAATCTGTTGACCTTGCTGACGAAGCCGTTGGTATTGAAGACAAGAGTGTTGAGGTGAGTTCTGGAGATGTGGGGGCGGTGAGTGAGGAATTGCCTGCGGAGGTTGGTACTAGTGAAGAAGTGAGCCCTACGATTCCGGATGAAGAATCGGCTGAGACAGGTGGGAGTGAAGCACCTGTGGCTCCTGTGGAAGATGTTCGTGAGGTTACAGAAGGAGCAACTAGCGAAGAGTTTGATGAAGATGTGGCAACTCTGGAAGCCTCGCCTTCACCTTTTGTTGATGTCGAAGAGAAACCTTTTGAGCTGGGTTCTGCAGTTGCAGGGGCTTTGAGTGTGGATGCTAGTCCCGTAATCGAAGCTGAAGTATCGACTGAGACAGGTGAAAGTGAAGCTTCAGCTCCTGCGGAAGAGGTCAATGAGGTTGCAGAGCCAATAAATATTGCAGAGCCTCTAGAAGCCGCGCCCTCACCTTTTGTAGATGTCGAGAAGGATTCTTTTGAGCTGGATCCTGAAGTTGCACCTGCTGTGAGTGAGGATGTTAGTCCAGAAACCGAAGTTGAAGGATCGGCTGAGACAGGTGACAGTGAAGCACCCGAGGCACTTGTTGAAGAGGTTCACGAGGTTGCAGAAGCAGCACCTAGTGCAGAGCCCGATGAAGACGAGGCAACTCTGGAAGCCTCGCCTTCGCCTTTTGTTGATGTCGATGAGAGACCTTTTGAGCTGGGTTCTGATGTTGCACGGGCTTTGAGTGTGGATGCTAGTCCCGAAACTGAAGATGAAGGATCGGCGGCTGAGATAGGTGAGAGCGAAGCTTCAGCTCCTGTGGAAGAGGTGAATGAGGTTGCAGGGCCATTAAATATTGCAGAGCCTCTGGAAGCGGCGCCTTCACCTTTTGTAGATGTCGAAGAGGAATCGTTTGAGCTGGATCTTGGAAATGGACGGGTTGTCAGTGAGGATGCTAGTCCCGAAACCCAAGGTGAAGAATCTTTGGAGACAGATGACAGTGAAGCACCCGAGGCCCCTCCGGAAGAGGATCATGAAGTTGCAGAAGCAGTAACTGCTGAGCTTGATGAAGACGAGGCAACTCTGGAAGCCGCGCCTTCGCCTTTTGTCGATGTCGAAGAGAAATCCTTTGAGGTAGAGCCTGAAGACTCAATCACTAATCCAGAGGCTTATGAAGCGTCAGCTATTTTGGATTCTGCCCCTGCACCTGCTGCTGATGTTGACGACAATTTTGTTCAAGAAGTCGATTCTAACGATACAAGTGAGGCAGGTGAAGTACCGCCTTCAAAGAGTGAGGAAGAAGAGGACAGAAGCCCTGAACCTCCTGCTGGAGGTGCAGCTGATGTTGTTGGAAGTGAAACTCGCTATTTTCCTGACGAAGATGTACATGAAGTTGTGGAGGCGACAATTAGTGCAGAGCTCGACGAAGGACCGGAATCCGCGCTCGCATCTTCGGATGTTGCTGAAGAAAGGTCTGTCGACCTGAGTTCTGAGGATGCCATTGGGGTGACTACAGCATCAGAAAGTGTCGACGAGGCGGATGTAGGCCTTGAACCATCCATTGAAGCAACAACTAGCGCAGGCGCCAATGTAAATCTGGAATCTGGAGACGTTGAAGGCTCAGGGAGTTTAGAATTTGGAGTCGATGAAGGATCAGCAATTTTGGAGTCTATGCCTGCTACTGATGTTCAAGATGGTCCTGCTGATGATGCCCAAGACGGTCCTGCTGATGGTGCAGCTGATAAGGTTGGAAGTGAATCTCTCTTTACTCCTGTGGAGGAGGTGCACGAAGTGGTAGAATCGACGATCACCGCTGACTCAGATGATGGATCGACAATTTTGGAATCTAGGCCTGCTCCTAACGACGGTGAAGAGAAACCTGAAGAACTGAGTAAGGAAACAATTGCAGAGCTGCACTCAGAGAATAGCCATGACCTCGCTGTTGAGGAAGTGCCTGCTCCCATTCAAGAGACAGAAAACATTGCAGATGCAGCAATTGATGCAGAACCAGTAGTTCTAGAATCTGCGGCTTTTTTGTCTGAGGATGTGCAGGTCACGCCTGAAACTGTATCAAGAGAATCCAACTTCGAAGATCTCAGGGAGGCCCATCCCATTTCTGACGATACGACTTCTGGCAAAGTGACAACAGCGATTGAGGAGGAGGAGGACAGCTCTGTTGATGCAGTTGCAAGTGATACAACTTCATTAGAAACGTCAACTCCATCTCCTGCGGAGAATACAGAATCACAGAGGTCTCTCGATCTGCATGAAGTAGCGGTTAACCTCGAAGACGCTGCTGAGAAGACCTTAGAAGATGTAAAGTCGAGCGTGGTTGGTGATGGGAAAGCTTCGTATTCAGAGAGTGTGGCTCACATTGTTCTTGACGAGAGGAGCAAAACTGACGATTCGTCGGAGCTGATTTCAGGAGTTATCCAACATGTTGCACAGCTCGCGCAGGATGATTTCCAATCTGATCCAAATGTCTTGCCAGACACTGTGAATCAAGTGTTTGACCGTGGAGCTGCAGGCTCACGTGCAAACGACGCCGGCCAGCCCAAGGTCAGTTATTTTTGTGATTATCAGGATTCTGCAGGACTTGGTGATGTTGGACATTTCTCGTCTGGCTTTTGTTGAACTTCTGTCTTGTTGTGAAGATGATGACAATGTTGTGGTTGATGTGGGATACCAGGAAAACACGAGCTTGGGAACCAAGTTTTCTCTCTTTGTCATCTGGTGTATATCACTCTGTGCTTCGCACGTTTCAAGCAAATCCATGCCGGCTCCTGCTCTTAAACTTGGTGCAGAAGAGGTGGCAGCAGTGCTTCATTCAAATGCTCAGGGGGCTGCGTCATCGCAGGCTGCTTCATCAGTTTGATGAAAACCTATAAGCCTTGGTAATCTACAATCTCTGCTAGGATTCTTGAGAGTGAGCTCCACCTATACGTCCATAGAGTTTACGTTTGCCTAAAGAGGCACCACAACTAATTGGAAGTGATTTGTTGTTGTATGCTCTGCAGCACTGTGGCGAGATTCTTTTTTTTGACACATTTTTGTGGTTTCTTGAAGTACCTGTGAGGTAAGCTTGAGCTTATTAAATGGGAATTATTAATTTTTTACGGTATTAATCAGAGTAGTCGATATAAACCCCCCGAGGTGGCGATGGCCTTCTCCCTTTGTTTAATCGACATATGTTTCAGGCCATCTCCATCCTGTAGCAGTTGATGTCACGTTCTTAGCAAATGATAACCGCCCAAATAGTAGAGGGTTTTTGTGCATTGCTCATTATGGCAGAGTTATTCGTTATGTAGACTGTTGGTTATTCGCAGTTCTGATCATGCTACCATTTCTCTCTTGGGTGATAATGGATTCAGCTCGAGTCTTGTTATTCTCACCTAAAGGTGTAATACTAGTACTATAAGTGTCCCAATTTTGGGATGAAGTTGAGCAAATAACCGGTTTTAGTTTTTGTTAAGCAAAGACCTGGAACCAATAAAGGTATTGGCAGATATTCTAGCCCCTAAGTTTCATGCATGGCAGATTTTTGTCTGCCCACTTTCAATGAAGTAGGATATTGTTTTTGTGGCAAATACCTATGAAGTCCATACGTTTTGCAAAGTACAGGTACAGTATCTTGCCCAAGAGAAGACATATAAGAGGATACGTCATGTGCTTTCTATCCTTGCATGTGTCAGGTCTGTGGCACTGCCTACCTTGCTGTGCCGAACCGCCCAACATTTTAAAAGCATCCTGAACGATTTGCACCAAGTTTTCCTCGATGATCACCAGTTTCACCTTCTTAGCTCTGTTGCATGAGGCTCCTTTTGACATAGTTGCATTATCAAAATTACAGGGAGAATCTTTCAAATTATAGCACAATATAGAAAATTTGGAGAGTAATTTAAGTATCATAGAAGGACCAACGAAAGATTTTGAATCCACGAGTTTGGGAAAAAATAATTGGAGGAGATTGAAGATGAAAGGTTGAAACATGTAACCATTGAAGGAAAACTGAAGCTTTCGATTCTCACGTGGGGAGGAAAGTAGAAGACCTTTACAAAACTACCTCATTAACTCCTAAGCGCCCAAGCCATTTTCAACAATTTTAGGGCTTAGGGAGGCCTACAACTTTGATGCATTGCATTTTGGTCATGTAGATGATTTGTAAAAAGTGACCATTAAAAATGGTGGGATACCTACTTAGAAAACAGTTTGCAAAATTTGGGAACAATTGAACGTGGTAGATAGGAAATTATAACATTTGACCAAAAAACATGTAATGATAAAATCTCATTTTTTGGCAAGTAATTTTCATTTGTTGATTTTTACAAGCTTCTAAAAGTTGCTAATTCATCCCAAATTTTGTGAGTAGCAAGACTAGATGTGAATGCACACATTTGCAAATTATTAGTGAATGTACTTCTTTGGATGTTGAGTTTTAAGCCTTTGAATTGTTGTTGCGTAAAAAATGGTTAGAGTTGCCACAACTAAGATTTAGAACATGCTTGAATCCTTGTTGGCAAATCTCCTGCCACCACAAAATACATGCAAGGAAGCTTGCAACAAGTACTAATTGCTTGCAGCTTATAAGACAATATTTGCTACCTCGTCTCATATGGTGTTTCACCCAATTGAGGCTCTCAAGGCACTTGAAAAAAAATTCAACTTGCCCTACCATTACTCTACTTGCATGCACCACCTAAACGCCTTGATGATTGTAGTTTATAGCAAGGTCAAAAATTAGATCCAATGCCTCAAAGAGGCCTATAAAATCATGTAAGGACACTTTTGATCCTTTGGGACTTTCAAGGGTTAACCCCTAAAGGGCCCAAACGCCCTTTGCGGCCGTATGTATGACCGTATGTATAAACGTATTTGAGCTACTTTGAGGATTTTTCAAAAAAATATATGCACCCACCATCATACAAACTTTCAATATGTATGGTTGTAACACTTAATTTCTAGCTGATTCAAACTTCTAAACATTGGTTGCAACCATATTTGGTACTGTAGCTCCAAAGCCCAAGGGCCCTTCAGGGGTTAACCCCTAAACGCCCAATTGACAATTTTTTGATTGTTGCCCTTTTTTGCAGGTTGCCCAAAGTGAAAAATAACGTTTTTTTGAAAAAATGAAAAATACCCTCATATAGGGAAGCAAGTCTACTCTTCAACATAATTTGAATAATGTCAATCCAAGTTAAACTCCACCAAAGAGAATTTCTCAAAGACAAACACTTCAATATTTGCTAGTGTTACAAAATTTACTATTTTGGGAAACTAATGATGCTCTCTTAGTCAAAAATATTGCATTTTTGAATTTTCAAGTAGAATGTCTATTTTTAACCAATCATATCAAATTTTAAACTCTATGAATAATTTTTTAAATTTTGATCAATATTAAATGGTAAATGCTTTTAAATTCATTAAATTAGAATACAAATTTTTTTTGAATGTTGGACCATATGGATAAATGCTAAACATCATGATTCTTGTTTTCTCTTTTGAAACAATTGTCATTGAAGTTACAAAAGTATCATTTTAGAACGCATTTATGCTTTGTCCTTACCCCCTTGGATGTTTAGGGGTTAAGGTCACATTTAAATAATTGTGAATTATATCAAATCTAGAAACAATAATCAATATGCAAAACATTAGGACACCTCCTAATGTTTTGCATGTATTGCATGCAAAACATATGAAGATTTGTTGAAAACATTGAGAGAATTGGGTAATCCATGGAAGACATAAAGAAATTTTTGGAAAGCATCAAGAAGTTTATGCCCCTCAACATCAAGAGATTTCCAAAATTTTATACACAAGTCCAAACAGAAAGAGTCTAGATTTAATTGAATGTGGCAATAAAGCCTTTGTGTTCCATCATTTCTCTTACATGGATGCCCTCAATCTTGCCCTTTGATTTCACCATTAGCAACAACAAAATTTCATATGATTATTCTATTTGAAAGTACAGGACCTATTAAATTGTTTTATGTAGCATCTAGATCTAACACAACCAAAATGTGCACACTAAGTGGAACTATAGAAGCATGTGGAAATTACAAAATTGACACTTAGTTTAAAAATGTGAAAAATGAGCTTTTGGATTTAAAAAGGTAAATTACAAATAGACCAATACATTTATGTCATCTCATGTTAAATCCATTTCAACAAACTTCACTCCAAAATTATCAATTAGTTTTTTGGAAGCAAGTTAAAAAAGATTTTTGAATTCTAAGTTTTATATTAATATGTAGGTGATAATATTTTATAAATGCAATTATATGGATATACTATGAATCTCAACTTCACAAATTTCATTCACACATTAACTCCAAAATGTTCCTCCATGTTACTCATTATCCTTTATGATGAAAAAGTAATTGAAAACCAAACAAGGAGGGCGACACCAAACCCGTCAAGAACAATTAATTAGAAAAATTGAAGAAATATACAAGGGTTTGGAAAATCCAAATGGAGTGAGAACCCCTTCTTTCACAAAAAGGACCAGGGGTCCTTTCCTCTTTATGGTTCACAATGGATCGTTGTAAAGCTTTAAATTTGAAGAGGCCCTCCAGCGTTTAGGGATTAAGATAACCAAAGTGAAACTAGGAACACCCATAAGCGTGAAACTAAGGATTTTGAGTAGGAAAGTCAATTGATGAATTTTGAAGAAATAGTGTTAAGTTAGGAAGTGGAAATTAAAATATTGGCATCAATTTGAAAGTTTTAATTGTAGCCATTTATTCACAAAGATTTTTTAAAGTCCAAAATTATTGAAAATGTATAGTTGTGTGTAGGAGATGTCTTTATTGTGCTCATACGTTCATAATATTAACTTGAAGAGTTCTAAAGTAATGAGATGGGGCACTCAAAATCGTATTGCTAGTCACCCAAAATCATCACTTTATCACCCAAAATCATCACTTCGTAACCCATAACCAAAAAAATTGAATTGTCAATCACTGACCTTGCTAACACAAGTAGATATGAGGGATGGGACACTCACAAAGAGAGGTGTTCCTATCTTACATGTGAAGTAAAACTCTCAGCAATTGAAGGCCAAAGTAAATATTTACTATATCAACAAGTTTAGTTAGGGCCTTAGAGCATCATCAATCTAACATTGGGAACGACTCACCAAAAATATTACTATATTTTTTTATTGGTACATAATTAGAAAAATGTGATTGCTATCATTGGAAGCGTATACAAAAACTCTTTAAATAAATAAAATAAAATATGGAGTTGGAATTGGATAATCAAAATAAAGCCATTTGAAAAAAAGCTAAAGGGCAAACAACACGGCAAGCCATGCCTAAAAGTGAAAATAAAATATAATGACACACCAAATTTTGAAAATTTGGTGTGCCATTACCATATGTTCTACTCTAAAGCTTGATTTGTCATCTCTTTTATCCTTTATCTTTTTTTCAATGGATTTTATTTTGATTGTCCACTTACCAATTCCATATATTAATTTTCTTATTTAAAGAGTTTTTGTATACGCTTCCAACGATTGTCATCACACTTTCTACTTATACACCAGTCCAAAAAATAGTAATCTGTTTGGTGAGACGTTTCCAATGCTGGACTGATGATGCTCTCAAGTAGCTTTAAGAGCATGATATGATCTTGTGTAAGATTCAGTGCTTACATTTTCAGTAACATATGATTAACCATGGAGTTTTATACGAAGATAAAAAACAAGCCTGTACAGTATACGGTAGCACATTCGGCTTGTTTTTTAAATTAATTTTGACAGTGGAAGTTGCATTTTAGTAAAACAAACAAAGGAAAGCTTTTTAAGTCTAGTTTCTGCTCTTATTTGGGATTTTTGAAAAATTCTTTAAAACATGTATCACTTTTCGTTCAAATTGTAATTTGGAGTTTCTAACCATGTTCGCCTAAACCTCAAATTACATCACTGTGCAAGCCCTCAACCCATAATGTACACCTATGGTGAAATTTTCTAGTTTTTCTAAGCATGTTAGCATATTTCATGATTGACGTGAATTTTCTTCATTATTTCTTCAATTATTCAGTCAATTCAAATATATCTTCAAATAAACATGAGGTTTTCATGACTAGTAGAAGATGCAATTTCATCGACAAGAAGAGATTTCGTAGTAGCTATATAAAACACAGAAAGTTAAAGAATTGGAAGTTAAACTATATGGTTATAGGCTCCATTCTCAGAGAGATAATCTAGTGCATCCCTACAGGAATAATCTATGGCACTGTTACAAAATGTTAACCCTGATGCAATGGTAGAAAATCGAAAGGTCAAAGGCCACGGAAATAAGTTTAGGAGTCACAAAACAGAGCTTCAATCGTTCCTCTTAAGAGCGTTCCTCTTAAGAGTACTTTAGTATTCATATGCCTCAAGCAAAAGACAATGCAAAGACGTTAACCAGTAAGAAAGGATTCAGCATAACTGCATAGGAGGATTGGCAGCTCACCATATTCAGATCATAAGAGAGGCAGTCTGTCTTGCAAGTACTGTACAGTACAAGTAAAAATTCTGTTAAGACGGCCAATCAGACAGTGGTCCAAACTCCTCTGGACTTTTGGCCACAATCATTACTATGCTACATGAAGCCCTGATTCAGTGGAAATCTACACATAGCATACAAAAGCAGCATAAGTCAACAGAAGCGCACTCACGTATAGAAATCAAGCCTTGACCTGAAACTCTTCTACAGTACATTCATATCTACAAATAAGAAACCAATTAAAAATGAATGCAGTGGCATTCCCACGTGTGGCAGACGCGAGGCCTTCCTTTATTGTGACATTTAAGTAAACACACATGGATGCCTAATGGTTTAGTCGTTAAATCTGAGATGCCCCAGCGATCACTGCCGGCTTAGTAGATAATCGATTTTCTGCGAAGATAAAAAAAATTAGAGCGTCAAACTCAGTTCTATAAACATCCATCAAGATACGCCTACGATGCCATCAAAATCTGTTCATTAAACATACTGGAAGGAACTACTGTGCAGCAACTATATTATCCAATATGCTACAAACGCAATATTTTTGCTGTTCCACATTCTCAAAGAATTTCACAATCTTGAAGAAAATTTAGCCCACAATAACTCAGGCACAACCGAACCAAATAGGGTGCAGTTCCAGGTATTCAGGGTTAAAATAAACCTCTCAAACGTTGCAAACGGTAAAAAGTTCAAGAACTGCATGCATCTTAAAAAATGGAGGAATGACAGGTATATCAACCTAATTTCCCACAGGTTTTAAGTGGGTGGGTGAGTGACCAGTTATTTAACCAAAAGAATGTAAAGCATCTCAACAATACTTAATGGCCTGCAGTATTCGGCAACAATGTAAAGTCACGCACTAAAACCGTTGAGCCTCGGGCACTATAATGGGGTGTTAACATCGACTCAAATTCTGTGTACATAATGCAAACTGCAAAATTTGAACTTGTCATTGGAAGAACATACCAGAGTTCAGCCTCCAGCTTTCGTGGTATGCCAAATTCAAAAGTCTCAAGACCGGCATCGCTCGACATATCAAAAGATTCATCTTTCTGGGAGAAAAGTTTTTGCAGCTGCTCCTGAATGGAAGTTCTTAAGCTTGACGCTTCAATGGGATAAAACCACTGACGACCAAACTGGCAAAAGAACAAAAAAAAAACTAGGCAGTCAACGTCACTTCAAGTTGCAGTCTCATATCCAAGAGCACTGTTTGGATTATGGACTTAGGAGCAGCTCCGAAAGCATATATGTCTAATGCTTTCTCAACCTCTTGTGGACGCATGGGGATGGGACAAATACATACCTGTATTGGATTTCTATAGAATCACACTCTACTTGAATACGTAAAGAAGAACGTCCGAAGCAGATACACTTAAAATAGAAATTACAAGCATAGAAGCATTATTGCGACGTACATAAACCCAGGAATGAGCTTCATAAAAACTGGAGGATTAGTTGAAAGTGTTACTTACCAATCTTATATCTTCGAACCTATTGTCCAGGTCACTCATCTTCATGGTTTTAGGAGCACTTTCTACAAATTTTCGAATGTAATGCAAAAGGAAAAGCCCACAGTCTGAGTCATTTTCCTGCAGCGGAACCTGCAATGAACCCATCTGAATCAGGATACCTAATACCAACGCATGTAATATAGAAGGATAAACAGCTTTCAACCAGCATCTTCGCTCCATTAAAGGATAGATCTACAGCCCTAGGAAGTAAATACAAAGCTAACAAGTACATCTTAGCAACAGCATCAGTAAGAGAATACTTTATTAGTCCATAAAGTTGCCGATAAAATAAAACAAATCGCATGATCAGATACAAAGCAGACCAAACAACACCTAATCAGCATATCATTTCGAACATACCGGAACTTTCCTGGCGGGAATGACATTAGAAGTAATTGTTTCAATATTGTCGTCGACTTTCATTTCAGCTTTCTCTGCCGCGAGATAGCTGCCAGCAACAGCAGTATGTCATTATGTTTTCAAAGAAAGAAGGCATCATCACAATTACTGAAGAACTTTGAGCTGACCTCGCATCATCTGTACTAATATCACAGTATCATTGAATATGAAATTCTACAATCAGGAAACTTCCAACCAAAATTTTCACTAGAAAGGAGAAAATGATGCGCTGTGCTTGATAATCTTCAATGCTAGTAATCACTTCGAACGAAATTACAGACTAGCTTGACCCTATGCAAGGAGAAGTAGCTCTACTTTCTCATGTATGCCTTACCACAGATGCTCCATACTTACATGTTAGACTCTGCATCAATGACTTTAGACGCTATAAATGCTCAAAATAACTAAATGCACAGTGATCTAACCTGCGAAGAAATTGAAATACTGTGCCACTGTCATGTCCACAAGTCATAGAATCAAGATGCAAGATGCAGCGCTCACATCCACTAGCACTGCCAGGCCCGTGATTGGGAAAACAAATGATTGCTAGACTCCAATGCAATCTGCATGTAAAGAACTATAAAGTAAGTGTGGAAATTTTTTTACATAGACAGCATCTCACAGTTAACAGCAAGCCTAGCGAATGAAAACCCTATGTCAAAAATAACACGATAATCTCCTATACTACACAAGAACTTTTTCGACCTTTTCAAGATGTTCCTTTGGACTCGGCATCAATATCATCAAGCCCTTAACTCACTTGTCATGAACTGGAATAAAGAGGTAGTCTTTCTCGAAGATATTTATGCCTCTTGTCCACTTCCGTAACTTCGAGTAGTCAACAACTTTCTTCTGAGGAGGCACAACCCGCTGTGCAGGTCAGAGCTGAAGCAAAATAGAAACCCAAAAAAGAACAGAAATTTCCGTACCTCTTGCAACAATAAATTATTGAACTGCTCTTGTAAGAACACTATAAGTCAATGAAGTAGAGCTTACAAACTCTTGACAAATAATTGGACAAAGACCTAAAGTGTGTAGCTCGAGCACAAATGTATTAATATAAAGAAAACCATACCTTCTTGCCAATTACACCGGTTAATTTTTTATAAAAAAAACTGTTGAAGAAGTGGAACCGTCGTCCTTCTTCAAGACTCAGGATATCCGTTTGAATATATCTGCGCAAAAAACAAGAAGAACGAGGGAGATGTCTGAGATCCTACCAGCAATTACAAGTCAACATTTACCAAAATAAGTTAGCTGCCTTTGGTCAGGCATAGCCTTTTCTGAAGACTCATTGTAAAACATCATACGTTGGCAACGAGAATCGAGGGGTAATGATTTCAATCTGACTGGCCCGTTCAGGTCCGAACTGCCATGACCGTACTTGATATAGAAGTCAATGATTGTGTCGTTCAGAAACTCCAATGGATTCAGTCGTTGAATATCCGAATCCAAAATCTCTACTGCCTCTGGATCCGTCCTGCATCGTGTAAAATAATAAGAAATTAAGCTTTTCAAACAATGCATTGTCAATCAACATATGTACTTAGCATGCAGATCCCACGCGCTCTTACTGAATGAATCCACTCAAAATATTGCCATTGCATGTAATTACAGGTAATCGGTTTGAACTAGTCGACCTTGATGGGTAAGCGATCTTCGAGCTCTCCATCCTGCAAGACGGACACGAATTAGACAAATGAACCAAAACAAAGCTACATGCATAGAAAGCATGTTTCTGCATAAATGACTTATCATCGCTGCAATTGCTTCACTTCGTTCCATTTTTCTTGAAGAGAAAAAACTAACTACACTAAGAGCTCATGTGAAGTAAAGGGTGAATGAGTTACGTATTAATCCAACTGATGTGATTGTTCAATCTAAAATGAATTGATGAAAGAAGAGCGAAAAGCATATATTCAAACAGAATACAACAAGAAAAATGGTTGAAGTTTCATCATCACACTAACCTATTTGCTGAGCTTTGCAAGCCTGATTGAAATTGTTGTTCGCTTGGTTTCGTTGCAGATCTGGTGTCATTTCTTGCTTCTTCACCGTCATCAGAAGAATCAATCTCCATAGCTGTATCCTGATAGAGACAAACAAATCAGACGTGATAGTCCACACGTGCTAAACTCTCGAATGCATAAGCCGAGGGTCAGTTAAAGGGTCAGTATCAAGTAATCAACTCGGCAACAGACAATGCACGCAGAGATACATGATATTGATAAGAAACTGCCTGGAATATGGCGTTCTGCACCTAAAATACACAAGAGACCTATACAAGAAGCTGAACATTCAAGGACAATTCTCAAAAGCTCTTAAACTTCCATCATCCTGGCCAAAGATATCTTACAGGTGTTCTTCCTATAATATCTCTTTCCCGTTTGCCAATCTGAAGCGCGGGAACACTCCGAGACGATTTTCTAACGGGAGTCTGCAAGAAATGCAAATGAATTAAACAGAGCAAAGAGACGATAAAATTTTGTAGAGGCACATCTGAACACTTATTCACAACATTGTTTATGAGAAATAGGACCAGGTTAGAGCACAGAATATCAACTAGCAATCTGACGCTATCGGTCATACAGGAACAACCAAAAATTGTGAAGGTTGGTTATAAGCGAAAATGAGTATACGTAATCAACACTACAGGGCAGTCCTCTTCAGTAGAAAGGGCAAATGCTACATGAGAAATTTCCTTCGTTGGTTATGAGGCCTCTTCAGAAGCAGACAACCAACCTGAAAGTTATTGTTCGGAGTAAACGAGGTGTCCAACCTTGTCCTGCATTCATGGAATGAAGTAAAAACAGTTACATCGATTTACTAATAAAAACTACACATCACTAATATCACTACCTGAATGTTTGCAACAGATTTAATACAAATAAGATATGTGGCAACTTCAAGCCTTCATATTTATCATTCAGGACACCCGATGCACAAAAACTGCGGCCTCGCAAACGTGCAGCGCAAATGTAGAGAGCGTCAAGAATCGCGTCGTCTGGACTGGAAAGAACTCACCGACAAATTAAACACATAGATGAACTAAGTCCGACTTTGGAAATTTCACATCTTGTACAAACACCACGTTCGTCAGCTCGGCTCTGCTTGGCAAAACTGCCGAAAGATGCTCCTACTAGCCCCATCAATGATGCAGGACTCCCATTTGAAAGTCTTTCCGATGAAGTAGTCGGCAAACTTTGTGGGTTGCCCTTCTTGAAGGTCTTCGGAGACCCGGTATTCTGATTCAACCTTGGTTCAGCACTCATTATAATCATGATGGTGTTAAGCTTTAAGGTATAGTCTGTCTTTTTAGTGAAGCTTACAATGTGATAGATGACTACAATGCTAAATTCTATCATAATAAGTATTATGATTTCATTCATCCGCTTCCACTTGGCACTTTCAGCTGCCCGTGAATCCCTGTAACTGTTAAACTCACCACAACAAAAAGATCACGAGCTTACTTACGCACACACTCGGCGGCACAATTGCATACTTGTTGTATTCATGTGCTCTCCACTGTTTCTTAATTCAAGTGAACAATCGTAAAGGTAATCACACGTCTAATACGACTGCCCAAATTCAGGTTTCAATCATATTCGTATATTAACTGTGATTTGACAAAACCTTATGACACTGCCATTTCGATGTGTAAGGGAATTAATCAATCCCAAAATCATGGTCGACGACCTAGCTTTCACGTCAAGAGTAATACATACAACACTTGGACGTCAATTGACTTAGGACTCATAATAATTGTTACACAAGCCACAGAGAAGGATTTCCTAGATAGTAGAGCACGTACTCACCCTCCCCCAGGAGCTGTTTCGCATATTTGACCTTGATTTAAACCCGTCCTGCTGTTTGTGCGAACCATTTCGTCTGCCCAAGCCTACAGATGTACATAATCACGGTCTATAGCCTTTGTACGAACCATTTCGGCTGTCCAAGCCTACAAATGTACACAATTACGGTCTATAGTCCAAGAAAATCACTTATAAGTATTCTGAGCGAACTCGGCCACCCCTGTAATAGGTAAATTGTCACCAGAATCGGTTCAATGAACTGACAACATATTTGCATTTGGAGTACGAGATTGTTGCAGTCTTGCTCTCGAGGCTTAGTGTGTGCGCAAACATAGACAGTCCCAGAATCAATTGTCTCAAAGGTTTACAACTGCTGTCGGCCAAATTCATTACGTTTGTATCGTCACTATCACATTGCAGCGACGAATCACAATTGAAATTCCAGATACTTTGCGACACTATGACAAGGAGTTGTCTCTTACCTCCGTGATAAACGTACGAACCATTTTGTTGTGTATCTGAAACGACCTGAAGCAAAACACCCGAGGAATTAACATTAAGGAACTGAATTTAAAGGAATTCCATGAGCATTACCTGGCACAATAAGCCAAGGCATTTTATTACATTTCGAATGATGCGAATGCAATCAAGAAACTTACTGACTGAAGTTGATGTTTCCCATTTGCTGGCTTCCTTTCCTCAAGCTTTTGGGAACATACCTTGCCTCTAAATCCGCTGTCCTTGCGATGAATTGCCTCTGAATTATCATTTCTTTCATTAGTAGACTTCATCTTCTTTCTCTCGATGCCATGATCTACGACCTTCTCGCGTCCATGCTCCTTGCCCTTGGGGGTAATTTCAAGTTCGCATGTCTCTCCAATATCACCCGGAATGTCTTTCACACTGAAAGCAGACCTGCTACGAGACATCACGCCTGATGATAAAGAAGGAAGGCTTAAGCGATAAACTCTGAAACTAATCTAAGTAAGCCACACTACAGGGAAGAGAATACGTATCTGATTGAACAAACTCTGTTCAATTGGCCAAGAGGCTCAAGCTAACAATTCCGAAACGACTTCATTCGGGTAAAAAACAAATGTAGCTCGATTACACCAGCATGTAACAACATGTAGGTATAACTGCCTCAGAAAGCAGATGCAATGCAGCCTTGATAAAGATCTCAGAAACTACAACAGTAATTCGTGATCCTCTAAAAATACTAGCACCTCACGACGAGACAGCTCAGCAATCCGAGCATTCTACAACGGCTATAACTATGAAATTTCACAAGTGATAAACTGGAACGAAGGACACAGCAAAATGGCGACCATGAAAACATTCTAAACATTCCTCCATCCGTTCCGACTGATTGGAAAAAAAGGAGGAGCCTCTCGCATCCATCCTACTCCGCCACATTGAGCTTCCGTCAGCGCAGACGGGGCGTTGCGCACACGACATTCCACATCCTATAAGGAAATGTGATAGAGGCCGTGAGAACGCGCACACAAGATTGGTCCCGCAGCATCGCTCGGCGATGGCCTGTAGGGTTTGATTAGAACAGAGCAACTGCGAGGAGCATGAGCACTTGAGCAGCTCGTCGTGGGAGGTCAGCGTCGGTTTGTCAGACGAGGGAGTTTGGTAGCGCCCGACACAGAAAATTTAAATCCTGTACTTTCAGTTGGCTTGGCGGGTGTTGTGACCTGTTGGCGGGTGATTTTGGCGGATAATACTTGCCACTCAGACTTGCGGTGCACTCCAGTTTCAAACTTCTAGGTAGGAGCAATGAACGGGGAGAGCCGAAAAACAATAGAAAGTCAGCCGAATGAAATCTGAAAAAAAACCGATTGAAATTTAAATAAATTGGCTAAAAACCGATTAAGTTTTTGGAGAATTTTCAATTGTAATTATAATGTACGTATATGGTGGATAGCAGGTGTATCTACTGAAAAAATTGGATGCAAATGAAAAATGTAAGCTTTTAACCAAAAAAAACTCAAAATCTCCCCGCACACGGGGTAGGAGGTTCTAACATGTTGTATGCTCTAATGCCCTCTAAAGCGGTGTATTTCCTCAAATGTATTCAATTTGTACGTGTTATTTTTCATAACCCTTCAACAATGTATATGAGATGTACATTTGAGGAGGTGCATCACTTTAGAGACCTACGGCCTTTTCACTTCAAAATTTCATAACTAATTCCACAAAGCTCCAAAAAAAATTGAAACAACTTGGGTTAGATGCCAATTCTTCTTGTTTTTCAAGAAAATTTTACTGAAAAAATATTTCAAAACGTTTCACTTCCCCAAAATTCAGTTTCAGCCCTTAAATGCTATGTTTTAGAACCCCATACTTTAGTAAGGTAAATAGCTTGAAAAATGACACTTTAAGGGCTGATCTCCCTTTTCATGGGCTGCTTAGACAAGATTTTTTTTTCTAACTTTCAGACAAAGAGAAATGGATGCCAAATGTAACACAATTTTTTTCATGTTTTTTGAAAGCATTATTGAATAGTTCATGAAATTTCAAAGTTTTTATAATAGGCACTTATTTGTGATTTTAGGTTTCCCATAAACTATTCCCTAGCAACTTTTGAAGAGATGAGGTGAAATCAAGGAGTTGTGATTAGTTCTTGCAATAGAATACACATCTTTTTTATGATTAAGGAGGGTCCATTCAAGAACCACCTCATATCCATTCCTAAGCTACCTATGGGATGTTTTATTTGAGAGGGGATGCAATTTGAGCTACGTACCTTAGTAAGCTTACGTCAAGGAATAAATGGCTTTCTCTCATTTGTGTTACACAACTTACATGTGGAAGTTGTCTAATAGATATGTATATGTCACTTTAGTTTTTAGGATGTATTGAGAACATGCAATTGCAAAGGATGTATAATTAGGGGTAGTTGAGTGTCCAAAAAGTGACATAGTCAAAAATAATGATTACATTTTGGAGAATTGCTAACACCACATGCTCATGAGCATGTAATCTGAGAATTTAATGCTATTTTTATTTGATTCAAGTGGTCCATCATTCATTCAATTGAGGCATTACCACCTCCTTGAAAGAAAGAAAACAAATACAAACTTTTGTTGAACTTTTATTGCACCATTGCTTTTTTTTATGTATGTTTGCTTTAAGTAATTCAAAAGTCCTATATTTTTAATTTCAAATTCAAGCACCTTCAATTTTTTAAATATAGCCTTAGAATGATAGAGATAAAACAAATCTTTTGATCCAAATCAAAAAAAATGAGCATTAAATTCTTTCATGCTCAAAGCACACCTTTGGATGTAGCCATTAGCAATTTTGGGTGTGGCTAAAGCAATTTCCATGTTTTATTGTATCTATAACTTATTCCAAAAACCATAAATTAATGTCTTGTAGGATATTAGACTATTGCTTTCTTCGTTTTTGCACTACAGATATACTCAAACAAGATGATATGAAATGCAAGTAATTGACATTTGCATGTTTACTTAGTAGCACTTAGCTACATGATTTTGTTTAACAAAATGTTTTAAAATGTGCGACTTTGAAATGCAACATGCATGTGTCATCAAAAATGCATACAAGGACCTACTTGCAAGAAAGCACATATAAACTCTCGTCACACACAATATGTAAGGGGTGACATTTCGCACATACTTATATGTCATGTTTATAATGCTACAATGCATTTTCATGTAAAAAAATCATGGACCCTTTTATCCAAGTAGTTTGTGGGGAAAAAACACAAGTTTTTCTAACAACGCGCATTGTGGAAATATTAGGACCAGCTCGTCTATGATTTAAGTGTATTGAAAGTAAACTCAAACCATCAGGGGTTCAAACATAAAATTTGGCCTATGAGTTTCTCACCTCACAGGATCCTTGCTCACTACTGAATTGTTTTTCTTCACTCACACGTCCAAAGTCTGACATACTCGTGAGTTTGCAATTAGGGTTTTGTGCACAAGTCAGGGGTTTAACTATGTGAGGGTCTGAGACATTGGAGAGGATGAGCCGCGCAAAAGTGAGTTCCAAAAGTTCACTCCTAACATGACCTAGCTATTCACTAGTGAATTCACCTAGGCAAATCGTAAAGTGAGTCACTTGAAAAAGTTGATGTTTGAAGCTCCTATTCTACCAAAATAAATTGTGAAAAAATAATTGAAAATTCTTTCAACCTAATTGAAAATATGTTACCATCATCATCTTTTCAAAGGTGAGCCTTTAACCCCTAAATGCCCAAAGCACTAGATTATGGAATCCAAAAAGTTCATGAAACTTTGAAACCATGTTGAAGGCATGGATTTTATTGTTTTCAGGTTTTGTTTTTTGGAAGAGTTGAGCGCTGAAGTTAACTTCACTGTTTGAATTCAACATTCTCCATATCTTATTTCATTTGTTTTTGGTAGAATGTTAACTACAAGCATACATTTTATGCCATGAATAGTGTCATGAATAGTGTTGTGAATAGTGTCACAGAGCCTATGAGAAGTTGTCACATTGAAAAGATGGGCTTCAAGTTGAGAAAAAGGTGAAAATTTCCCTTGGACACTCCCTTGGGCAATAAGGGCCTTTTTACTAAAATTTTGACATCTAACAAAATCTAAAAGTGCTTCTAGACTGATTTCACTTGGAATGTCTTTGTTATAAAAATTAGAATCCATTTTTACTGTTGAATTTTCTTTTGTTCAAATTGATTTTTGGTCAATAATTGAAGCTAATAATTTACTTTGTATTAGACGGTTGCGTTTTGACAATTGCATTGCAGGCTCATTTGTGAAATTATGGCCATGGATTTGGAAGAGGGGCCATTAGTTTTGAAGTAACAACAATAAACACTAGAGCATCCTAGGTGGTTGTTTCTCAATTTTATATCCAAAAGTTACCAATTTGCATTAGAAGTTTCGGGCAGTTCCAAAAAAAAACAAAAAATTCCATACTCATCATCATTCACAAATATCTTAAAATCCGCCCAACCATTTTGGATTCTTTTTGGGTAGTGCCATCTAGAAACCTTGAAGTTCAAATTCAAGGGTTAAATATTACAAATTTGCATTAGAAGTTTCGGGCAGTTCCAAAAAAAAACAAAAAATTCCATACTCATCATCATTCACAAATATCTTAAAATCCGCACAACCATTTTGGATTCTTTTTGGGTAGTGCCATCTAGAAACCTTGAAGTTCAAATTCAGGGGTTAAATATTACAAAAACTCTATTACAGTAGAGATCAAGTGATTCTCCTCGATACATCCACACGTGAAAACGCCGGCCCAGGGGCTCGAACCCTGGACCACAAGGTTAAGAGCCTTGCGCTCTACCAACTGAGCTAGGCCGGCGCCGCAAGTTGAATTCCTTCCAAACGGGAATTTGACTTCCTCAGCAAACCACTGGCGTGACAATATCGTAGGATTTCAACATTTTCATGCCACACGTGTGCATGTTACGGCATTTATTTCGAGATTTCTTTCACAGCAGAGTAATGTACCTTACTTCTGCATTGTTAACGTGCACCACTAAAATCACGTCTCTGCCAGTCCGGCGCCTGAGCAGCAAAATCTTCAACTGCCATCTCGGCTGCAGTGCCAGGCTTCGCGTACAAGTTATTTCCCAAGTGTTTTTTAACTGGCACTGAGGTTGAAAGGGTCAATGAGAGGAGAGATCCAAAAAATAAACAGAAAGTCACCCGTATGAAGTGGCAAAAAAAATTTGGCTGGAATTTGAATTAACCAGAGAAAAACCAGCTAGTATAAGCATAACGGTAATATCCTGTGCATGCACTCAAACAATCAGTTCAAAATGAGAAATGAGAAATGAGAAATGAGAAATGAGAAATGAGAAATGAGAAATGATAGATTTTTGCATATGAAGCCCAAATCTCCCCGGACACTGGAGAGAGTTTATCACGAATTAACGAGCAAGCTTGGTAAGCATTTGGATGTAACATGGTATTTATTAATTTAGGAAAAAGTATTTCTCACAAAATGGATTTTGGGATACTCAAATTTGTATTTGTAGAATATTTTGATGATTCAACCCTAAACCAATTTAAAATTTTTGTTTTGAAAAAAAGTGGTTTTTAAAAATTTGCCCAGGCTCCTCGATGAACGTAAAAAAACAACATATGTGGTCATAAACTTTTACTCATAATTCCAAATGTCATGAAATTTAGTGCATATGAAAGATAAACCTTGTCCCCACATTCCATTATAATTTGAGCTTAAAATATGAAAAGCTCCAATCACAAATACCTGTCCAAAATTGTTATGTTTCTAAAAAAGGGGGTCTGGTCCTTTAGGGGTTAAAGTGAGCTTTTTTATAATTCCTTTAAGATATTTCATCATTGATGTAAGGTCTTGAAGGATCATCATAAAATTCACTCTAAATCACCAGAAAACTTTCACACTGTGAAAAATTCAGAAGTCTCAAAATTGGAGTATTTTCCCAAATTAATAAGTCCAACACATTATGTTGGGGGCTAATCTTGCCTCATGCAAGGACTTTGAGCATGAAGGTGGGTGTGACATGGATGTTATACGATGCCATTTATCATTTATGAGTTAGGCGGGCTTAGCATACCTAATTCATCAATGACAATAATAGATATTGAAGGAACATGTTAGCCATTCCTAGAAGTACACCTAATTAGAGCCTCTTATCTTAGAAAATGTTTAGCACTAGAGTTTTTTTTATTATAGATGAACAAGGACAAGCATGCGTGCCCTCAGGAGTAAGGTCAGTTTTGGGAGGGAGGCAAATACACTGGTCAAAATCGAATAATGGAATTTCAAATCTGGCTACAAGAAGCCAGAAAAAAATCCCTGGTTTAGCACATACCTACTGTTTGTGTTTAAGCTTAGGCTAAGTGCTGAATGTCAAAGCTTCAAAATATAAGGTAGGAGGCTCGTAAATGGAGCAGCAGAGGGTTTGTGAGCTTTTGTGGAAAAATTAGGGCAGCTCAGTAAAATGGAAATATTTTTGGTAGAAAGTCAAAGAAGAGACAATTACGTGGCCATTTAATTTGAATTTTTTTGAGTTAGTATGAATTAATTACAATTTATCAAAGCAAAAGTATACAGGGTAGCTATTTTTTGTCATAGGTGGTAGCATTCATGATGTAAAGGTGATTTGTAAATGGAGCACATGAGTCCTAAAAACAACCATTACAAAGTCAAAAATGCTCCAATAAGGCTCTTAAAGTGTGCAAGCACTCATTCCATATTCCAATACTCAAATCACGATTGAGAACATGCTTTTATTTTCTTTAGTATGACATATATTTATATTTTACTAAAAAATATATATGAACACAATTATGACCAATAAGCACACTCAACAGTGGCTCATGTCACTCTCTTAAGTTCCTAAAATTATGCATGCACAAGTACAATTTTTGAACATAGAAAATGTGACCCATTTAAGAACCTCTGCGCACTGTTTTTGTGACCCCTACATGGTCCATTCAAAATGACTACTCCAAATTAGAGCCTTCTACCTTATGTTCAATGTGACACCTCCAATAGCAAGCAATAGAAATGGGAGTAGCTCATTCCAAGGTCCGGGGAGAACCAACATTTGGTGTATTGTTAGGCGGTTGAAATTACAAAAAATTGATTGAGATTTTATACCACTAGATCAAAAAAAAATTGCTTAAAAAATTTAATAACATCATATTGTAGTATAAATCTATACTATTAAATGGGAGGATTTTGACTCTTTGCCCTTTTCCAAAAAAAATAGAAATTTTTGGTGTAAGTTGAAGCAATAAAGGACACCTTAGATATAGAACACCAAAGGTCCTCCAATTATGTCCTTCTAGAGTTTTATGGTGGAAGTTTAAACAATAAAGGGTGCCCCAAATGCAAAACACCAAACGTCTTTCAACCATGTGTTAAAAAACCAACAAAACACCAAGCGCCCCTAGCAAAGTATTAAAAAATAGCATTGTGATGAAGGCAGCTACTACTTTTGATTTCAAAAAGAACCAAAATGACAATGCATCAAGGTTAGATTCTAAACCAATTGTGAGGTACTAATTTTTTGTAAAGCACATCATGATTAGATTCTAGATCAATTGATTTGTGAGATATTGATTTTTGTAAATTTGACTGTTGCAATACCCATACATGTTCAGCTCACTCAAAAAATGTGCCTGTGTATCAGTATAGTAAAAGTATACGAAATATTTGGTGCAGTTTGTGGAAAAGCAGGTGAGAATGAAAATTCTGTACCGGATTTTAGCCGGTGAAGCTAAAATTTCTTCCTGAACACTGGCTCATCCCTCTGACAGATGCAGTAAGCGCTTAACTTACTACCCAATCCTCTAGAAATACATGCAAAAACCCATTAACTTAGTACACTCTGCCAAATTCAAAATCACAACGCAGAGCAGTGTTCACAAATGTAAGCTTAAATTGTACCACAAGATATCCAGAAGGGGATGGAGCATTGTGCGGGGCGGGGTTTTGAGCTTCTTCCGCAAAAATTCCACATTTCTCATTTTCAACCAGTTTTTTTAATGCATGTATCAAATATAGTTTATATAGTTTATATGACTATACTATAATTATAAAATTTTCAATATTGAGTCTATTTTTAGCTGGTTCATTTAGTTTTCAATTAATTTTTTTCACATTTCATTTGGTTGACTTTCTATTGTTTTTAAGCTCTCACTGTACATTGGATGGAGTGCTAAAATGCTGATTAGCTCGTGGATGCTGGTGTAGTGTTGCGGGTCTCTTGATTTGGCGTGGGATATGGAGCGGGATTTGGCGCCGGATATAGCGCCGGATTTGGCATGGGATATGGCGTGGAATTTGACACGGTATGTGGCAAGGGATTTGACGCGGTATATGGCGTGGGATTTGGCGTGGGATTTGGTGTGGGACTTGGTCTAGAATATAGCATGGGATTTAGCGTGGTATATTGCGTGGGTTTTGGCGTGGGAGGCATGAATCTTTGAGATTGGAAGAAGCAAGGATTAACTTGAAAGCATTCTTCCTTGCAAAATGAGCTTCCCATTTTTGTGATCATAATGATATAGTGCAAGACACTATAAATGAACAAAATCTTGACCAAAAATGTCACATAGTTACTAGTTTTGTATGTCAATGACTTTTTTTTTTTTATAAACAATAACTTCAATCTATTTTATAAACCTTTACCCTAAGACATTCCTACTTATAGTTATGAAAAATTTCAAATTATTGAAGGACGCTATAAATTTCTGATATGGTTGTTAGGTCTTTGTTGCTTTATGCAAGCGTGCACCGCAGCAACTAGAAATTCTAGTCTCCCTTGTATTTCATGGATTTTGCTAATTGACTTTGCCGCTTCTCACAAGACCTCGGTTGCATCACATGTTTTGCCATGCTGAGCTTTTTCAAGCAGTATTCACAGATGTGGTTATGTTTGACAAAAATTTTGCCAAATCATTTTGTGAGCACCATGGTATTGTATTTGAATATTCAACACAGTGGTTGAAAGTATTTGAGCTAATTGTGCAAATCACAATTGGGATCAGTGGTTCCAAGTCCAAGTTTTGAAGCAAATGACTCATTCTGTCATAAGCTACAGTTAAACGAAGTCGTAGATTGCAATCAGTTTTTTTTTCCAGCAACCATTGCCAAAACACGAGATTTCTAAAATTTGCCTCTCTCAAGAATCAATTTACAATTCATAGTTAGTGTGCTCGCTGTAAGTTGTTCAATTATGCACTAGGGGGGCACTCTTTGTATTTTTTGTGCACCAAGTGCCGCGACGGGTTATTTTGTAGGGGGCCATTTACCTCTGGATTAGGAATAAAAGGGTCTTTATAATTATTTAATTTTTGAAAATGGCTTATATTTTGGTACTCTATTGTTATTTATAATGTGAAAGTGAAGCTAATTTTTGATACACTATATTCTTTATAATGAAAAAAACTAAATTGAAAAGCAAAATTTAAGGGTTTAGTTGGTTGGCTAAAAAGTAGCCCAAAACCATATATGACATTCAAATTTTGTAATTAGGGTTTAGGGCACAAGGTTTAGGGTATGACTTCACCTTGAGCACAATGGACACAAACCTTCATGGTTTAGGTGTTTAGGGGTTTAGTGCTTTTCAGACAGAATTGAAAACCAAAACAAAAAATTAAACAACATGAAACATTAAAGAGTGAACCTTTATATTAACCATGAACAAAAATATGAAACAACCATGAACAAGAAAAAATGAAACAACCATGAACAAGAAAAAATGAAACAACCATGAATCCACACTACCAAATACAAAAAACAAATCTATATGTGTTCACAAACACAAAATGAACATCCACAATTCCACATAGGCAGCGCTAGAGTGAAAGAAATGCATGCATGTGTCGCTACAAATGTCCTAAACAACCACTCACTGACATGGACAAATGCTATTGAAGTCTGAATGCCATTGTTTACAAAGCGAGTACAGTTGTATTGCCTCGTGTATTGTCTATACTATTAATTTTTCTGCCTAGGATTCACATATAAGCCTCTATATTACATGTACAAAAATGTAATGGATCAGATTAGAATCCTAGCTATATTATTTATAATACATGTCCCTACATTAAGTGACCCATACCTTTCTTCTAATTTTTTTAATAATTTTTACCTCAACTAAATTAAATTGTCTCTATATTAAGCCGTACAGAATTTCTAAAATATGCCAAGTAGACCCCCGAGATTATGCATGATTCAAAAATTGTGGTGCTTATGAGTTTGATAGGGCTAAGTATAGAAAAAAACATTACATGGTTTAAAAGTTGGCATGGGGCGTTATTTGATTGATCAAAATTTACAGCAAGAAGATTTGGAAATTTAATAAAACAAGACGGTGCGTGGTTTTTCTTTTTGTTTGCAATACAAGATTATTGCTAAAGGAATTGTAACCCTCTAATGCCAGAATACTACACATGCTTACAATGAACAAGAGATACTCCAATGTCATGCATGTCCTCTAGGGCTAAATTTTCTAACCACGTGATGATTCATCATCAAGGAATCTTTGCAAATAATAAAAATATATTAGCCATAGATTAGCACTACTTCTAAGCTTTTCGTTTGCTTTATGACTTTGTTTTGTTTTTGGACTTTGAGTTGTCATGAATGAGTTGTAATTGAAATTTTACTCATTCTTGCATAAAGGTTGATGAAGATAGGCGATGGTGCACACACCAATCATGGTATCATTAGTAGAGTGTTGAGGTAACCACCTCTATTTGTGTCATTGATTTTTTTACATTATCTTAAAATGACAAAAAAAAACACAAATTAATTTTTATGATTTTAAAAACCCATAAGATAGGTACACCTTAATCCGCCCATGCACCTACTGGGGCTCAAATGTATGCCATGTGAGTACTCTACATTGAAAATTTAGGTAAGCCATAGATGTCCTATTTTTTAGGTCCTAAAAAATAGGACATCTATGGCTTACCTAAATTTTCAATGTAGAGTACTCACATGGCATACATTTGAGCCCCAGTAGGTGCATGGGCGGATTAAGGTGTACCTACCTTACATAGACAATTATGTGAGAAACTTACCATTGAAATGGTATGTTTTTTTGACAAAATATTATCTTGTTATAAATTCTTGACTGTTAAACCCCAAAATCTATAAATGTTAAGCTCTTTCTAAAACCAACAAAAAAATTCATGTATAGTAATCATCTTGCTCAACTATAATGGCTACAACCAAGAAATTCAAAAAAATTCCACCTTGACGTTCTTTAATATAAATTTTCCCAAAAGATACAAGATCCTTAGTTGTAGCTATTGAGTTACTTACTCACCTTACATTGCTACTAGTACACATCAAGTGTACCAAATTTGCACTCTAGAAATGTCAGTTACTTGGTCTAGTCAACTATGGCACATTAAAATTACATGCTTGATTATAACATAGCCTTCCATAGGGTGGCAATTTGGGGCAACACAGATAGATGGCACAATTAGCTATGCTCATTTGCTTTTCATTTTCATAGCCTCTAAATACTAGAATAAAATCTTTTTGTAATAATATTGTCACAAATATCTTTAAAACTTAGGTCTTTTGGAAGCTTGAAAATAAGTAAAAAAATACACATAGAAAATGGCTTTAAGAATCTTACAAATATTCATCACATTACAAAAACCAAATGTACAATTGTTAGGTCTAAAGTAGAATAATCCAAAATCAAGAAGGTAACATCACGCCCAAAATTTATTCTACACCAAAGATTGTAAGGAAGGGATCTAGATATTGATAACAAATGCTTATATGGGCAAAAGAATAAGACAAGTAATAAGCCAAAGAATTGGAATATAACCAAAACCTTCATTTCAAAGTGCTTGGACCATATTGGGTGGAAGGAAAATATTTCTTGGCATGTAGGGGATTGAGGTAGTTAGGCCATGATGGGCAATTTGACCAAATTGGATAAAAGAAAGTTTTTTGGCATGTAAAAATATGAGAGAAAGAATGAAACATGTAGGAATCAACTTGATAGGCAAGTGGGAGCCAATGTAGATATGAGACGGAATAACTATATTTAATGTAATTGTTTTGAAGGGTGCGAGATGCTTGAATGGTTCATAGTGTTGTGCAATGTGATGTAAGATGCTTGAATGATTAAGAGTATCTTGTGATGATTCACAATCCCAACAAAATTCATGTCATGTGATCATTCATGATCACAAGTTTGTTCTACAAGTTTGATTGGATCAATAACCCCAAAACTTTGATTGTTTGAACTAGTATCCAAAAGTAAGCCCAAATTGATTTTGTATGAAAAGTAGATACTCATCAAAAAATGTTTAATCTTAAATCTAGTAATCTATAATCATTGCAAAATGTTTGATTCTCACACACTGTAATGAGGGTTTGAATTCTGAAAATCTACCAACTAGTTTCAATTGTTAATAACTTTTGTTTGGAATATTAAATTTGTGTTTTTAAAATTCACTTAAAACAATTTATTATGTATGACTTTAAATGAAACAAAGTGACAAAAATCATAAGTGTCAAAAAAAAACTCATTTACAAATTATCTCCCCCTTAGAAACTATAAGACTTTACAAGTCATCTTGGTCATTGCAAGAAACAACCCCCCATTTCAATTTGCATGGCTACATTGCACAAGTTAATAGAAACTTAGATTTCACTCTCAAAAAACAAAATATGTTCACTCCAAAGTAGAAATCCATTTGCAAAACATGACTTCACCGTGATGAAAATTTGAAAATAGTCTACCCTATGAATTTGCAAACCACCCCCACTAAAATCTCTACATTGTTTCTAGGGTGGTTTACATTGTAAAATTAGGGTTTGGAGAGAGTTATTCAAGAAAACTTACATGATCAAGAGTTACAAATTCTTCATTCACAAGTTCATCCATTTCCTTGCAATGGTTTACTCCAAGCAATGCACTCTTCATTGGGCATTATGTGAAATACAAGGCTTCCTTGTCAAGCTCCACCCTTCTCAATATCCATTTATTTCACATAATACCCTCTTTGGCGAGCATTGCCCAATACAAAACTTGTAATATTTTGAAAGAACTTACACAATGCAAACACATTAACCCTTAAACATCTAAAAGACACACAAGATATTTTTCTTGTATTTGGAATAGATCTACACCTTTACTACACTTGAGATCAACAAAGAAGTTAAAATATAAGTTAATGCAGTTCTAGTGAGCTATTTGAGATCCCAAATTAAAACTTTTTGTTGATAACAAAAGTCAATTACAAGGCAAAGTATCTACTATCCCTGGGACGTTTAAGGGTTAAGACACTACAGGCTTGTATGGATTTCATTTGATACAAGCTTGAGAAAAGTTGACTAGCGACATCTTCAACTCTTACTAAGCTCTAACCCCAATGCGGGAACCGAGTAGTCTAAACATAAGATTATTACCTCTAGTAACTATGGCAATTCCGCAGTTCACCTTCAAAGTAAACGACCTCCGCTTCGATTCGTGCTGCGCAGGTTGACAGAAATTAGGGTCCAATCTCCAAAGAGTACGCTCTGAAGTACAAATTCGCTTACTAACACAATGAAAGCGTAATACTAAAACATATGTTAACCCCTGAGCGTCGAGAGTTACTTTAAGATTTAAGAGAAAATGGGGGTTTAATGGCCACCATAGCTTGGAAAATTACATTCAAAAAAATTAATCGTAGGATTTGAAAAAGGACTACCTTCTTTCTTGATGGGACCAATCATGATTGTTTTTACGGTACAAATTAAGAGAAACAGTGAGATAAAGTTTGTGGGCCCATTGACAGTATAATGTCGATCGGGGGCTCAGGGGTTAACACTGCGATCACAATAAACTCGATAAAACAGTAGGCATCAGTCTAGTTGAATTCATTTGATACAAGTTCAAAGACACACCGACTAAGGGCCTCCTTCCATGCTCACCGATGGCTTGTCAAACTAAAAATACTCCACCAATAATCGGTCGGATGGGAGTCCGGTTTTTCTAGAAACCAATCCCACTGATTATAGGTAGAGTATTTTTAGTTCAACCATCCATCGGGTGAGCATGAAAGGAGGCCCTAACTTACCACCGGAAATTTGAAACTTGCATTCCAAAAAGACATACATAGTTTGAAAGTACACTAAATATTGCATTTAGGTTGCCTTGACAATTAGGTTGCCTTACCCTAATGAGTTACCTCATGACTCATCACTTGGTCACTTGGAAGCCTATGCAACTCACTAAATATTTAGATTTCACATGGTCTATGACTTGGAAGTCATTAGTTTGTCTTTTTTCAGCTTTGTTGTTGTTGATAGGCCCTCTAAAAATGGTTTGCTGTAGCAATTTTTGATGAAAAATATTGTAGCAAAGGTAAATTTTTAAATAATGTGAAATGTCAAGAAATTAATGTGGGGCAACCTAAACGCAATATTCAGTGTAGAACATCTGGGATACTACAATTGGACATCGACCGACCGTTTTGCAACCTTTGAAGCAGCGAGTAGGCCACCCGCCACCGACCCTACTTGGAAACATTAACGACGTCTTTGCCAAACCTTGCAAACATCAAAACTCAAGCGAAATTCCTACGTTAACCCCTGAGTGCCCAGCACAAGTTCACTCAAATCCAAACCCTTTGGAACTCATTCCAATAAAATTATCACCTGAGAGAGATTCACAAAAATTAACCGTACCAATTGGTAATGCACATAGGCCCGGAGCTCCATGAAAAAAGACACGTCCTTTCACCGTACCATTGAAAAGATTATAACGGTCAAACAAGGAAATTTTTCAAAATTGAGAGGCCATATTTTGGCCTCTTGGGCGCCCAGGGGTTAACTTACCAAGTGCTCCTCCTGCAAATAAAGTTCCATCCAAAATTCTCAAGGCTCAAGTGTTGGTGACTTGGTGGAACTGTGGGAACTGATGGGAAGTCCTTTTTTATGCCACGTAAGTTCTCCCGCCCCTTTTGATGCCACGTATGTTCTCCCGCCCCTTTTGATGCCACGTATGTTCTCCCGCTTCTTTTTGATGCCACGCAGGGTCTTCCGCCCCTTTTTGATGCCACGCTGGGTCTCCCGCCTCGTAGAACTTGGATTGGGTTCTTTAAATTGGCTAAATTTAGCAGTAAACTTATTGCTAACAAAATTTTCATGCAGCTAAAAAATATGTAAACTTTATTCAGAGTTAAATTTGAAAATTTTAACTTCTTAGCAATGTTTATAGCCATTTGTGTTAAAAGTGAAAACCATATTTGGGATCATTGCAGTAGGAAGACTCTTCTATTAATGAGATAAAGTGCTCAAATTTCAAAAACCTTGACTACATCCAATGAATCCATTTTTCATCCATCTGTATATGTATCTATCATTCATAATTTAAAACGTGGGCGGTCTTTCTGTAACATGATATTCAAAATCCTTTATTAACACCATAAATTTGGAGTTCTCTATTTTATAGCATTGAGTGTCAAGCATTAATTGTTTCTATATCAAAATTTGAAATTAAAGGGGAGCGAGAGAAAAACATAAAAAAAGGAGGGTCGAAAGTAACTTATAAAGTCACCTTTACACTTGTAAACTTGGAATTTGACTAGTATCATGAAAGGACGTTAAATTGACCAATTACAAAAGAGGAGTTGATTGTTTTTTTTTTAAATCTCTAATTGAATACCAAAATATAATCTTTGAATTGGCTCCAATGCGCACTTATACCTCCTCCCTCACTCCCATTACAAACCTTACTTACAAACAAACAAGTACTATGCAATATGCAATTCTATTTTGGTCTACTGTACTATTGTGAGCAAATCTTAGCAATTCTACGTGCGGGGTTTTTACTGGCAGGTTTTGCAAATTGTTCCTTTGGTGCATATGAGTAGGACATGTATGCATTCATTTGTTGTTCAGAACTGCTCTCAAGGATTAAAAAGATGATGTAAGGTAGCAACACTCATAATCATCAAATTAAGGGTTTTGAACATGTTGATTATTAACAAACATCTAACAAATTATTAGATCCTATTAGTAAGCTAAAAATGATGAGTTTGCACTTTTGAATGTATTATTTAAATATTGTAAGAATAAATTGTGAATTTTTTTAAAATCAGTTGCAATTGTATCTAATACCAACACTAAAGTTTCATGTTCACATGTTGTACATTCTTGTAATTACATCTATTCATTTCCACAAATTTTCCAAGATTTTAGAGGTGATGGTTATACGTACAATGATGGTTATGGGTATAATGATGGTTATGGGTACAGTGATGGTTATGGGTTTTGCTTCCTTAAATAATAGCGTGTCTTTGGATTTTAAACAAACAAGGATAAACTAACTTATTTACTAATGAGAAAAAAAACAACTGCCAAGAAGATGTTGGGTTTCTTCTTCAATACACCTTTTTCTTTTATTTTTCTGCAGCAAATCGTTTCGTTTCTTGATTGAAATTAAAGGGGAGCTTTTTTCACTTGCTGAGTTCTTTCTTGCTTAGTTAGGAAATCAAAGAAATCTTGCAATATGCGTATATTATTTGAAAAAGACCAACACTCATGATTTTGGTGCTTACAATGTAAGCAATCTTTGTAAGAAGACGTTATGCAATTTATTTAGTATTCAAATAAAAATGTTGCAAATTCTGTAAAATAAAATAACATTTTTTCTGTTGAAAAAATTTAAAGCTCAAAAACCAGATAATCAATTACGGTTATGAATATTGATGGGGGCTTTTTTTTGTTTTCCTGTAAGGAAACATCCAGATGAATCACAAAATTAGAGGTGATTAAGTATTACACTTCAATGTTTTATTTTTAAAATCTAAAGAAAATGGTAAAAAGTATGGTTAATACAACCACATAAGTGTGATCACATAAGTGTGATCTATATGATGACACCTCAACTCCAACTCCATATGGTTTACTTATCACGTACTTGTGGCACTTCCCTACAATTAGTATTGCCCATTAACATACAAGATCTACAAATAAAACTCAAGGTGCTAAACGATATTAAGCAAATGGTATTTACTTCATCTATTTAGATTTGTCAAAAAAAAAAGTTTTAAAGATTAGTGTCATAGATCTCCCTGTGAAGATCACTAGCCCATGTTTTAGAAATTAAGTGAGTTAAAAGAAAAGTTTCATTTATTTTTTGAATAAAAAAGTGTAATATGTAAAACTGTCATAGGGTTTATGAAATATTATGTGTTTCAATATATAAATTAGGGCTTTTAAAAACATTAGAAAGTAAGATTTGTTTTTAAAATATTAGCCTTGACATATAGAGGTTTTGAAATTTTTTAATGTTGCTTGCTGCTCTCTATGTTAAATTGTTTAAATGCATTGCATAGAATTGAGAAAATTTTAAAATTTGTTAATAAAAAAATGCCGCTTGCAAGGTATGGGGTGGAGAGACCCAACAATAAACTTACTAAACACAAAACTTGTGTTGATAGCTTAGGTAGTTGAGAATAAAGTATCCTTAAAAATATTGAGAATTAGGCCCACTTGTTACCATAATGTTGTTGATCACATTTCTTGCTTAATTTATTGTGCACAACAACAAGCTACAAAATACTGCTTAAGGGCTCTTAGTTGACATGCATCTCAATCAAAAACACTTGTTACAATTCCCATTCGGTCCATTGTTTCCCTAATCACCTCCATTCTCCAATTTATGCACCTACATGAAGCATCCATTGAGGTTGCTCTAACCTAAATATATTTTTGAATGTCACCCATGGATGTAATCGCTTGAGGACCACTTGAAGCAGTTACACCAACCAAGTTTATATTATTATTAAATTGTCATGATACCATATCACCATGGGCATTGGGCAACTCCATGTTTTTTGTTTTATGAAGATGACAGTCCTCGAACTGTACTTCCTAGTACCCACAGGCTCCATAGTATAATAAAAAAACTTGCCTCATACTTTAAAAGTGCACATACCTTCTAACCTATGACCAATGACAAAGCTGCCACACCTATGGATGGGGACTTGGGGAGTACAGTTTGAAGGCCCCATCATGGGTGTCTGGACTTTTGTTTTTTTTAGTGATTAGTTGAAATTTGATAAGGATGACAGGCATATGGGATTCAAGCAAAAAGTACATGCCAAACCTTGAATTCTGGCAAATGACCCACTCCATCAAATACAAGGCTGTGAAGCGTCCCAATTCCGAAGCATAAATCTATGTTTGAGTTAAACCCCAAACCTGCTCCCAGATAGCTGCAAGAATCTTCTTACAAATGAATGACCAGCAAAGAAAGCAGGTCAAGATAGGGTCAAGTATCCTACAGTAATCTATCTCACTTAACCCTTCAACATCAGCACCAGTCACCATCTGCAGTTTGAGGTTTAAGGGTTAGGGTGTCCTTTCATGTGAGGGGTGGCTAGTGGAGCTCACCAATAATTGGTCGGAGGGATTTTAGAAAAACCAAAACTCCCATTTGATCAATTATTGGTAAGTTATAGTGAGCTTCACCGTTCACCCCACTCACATGGAGGATGCCCTTAGACCATCTCCACTCGGTCTGGCCATCAATGTTGGGTAGGAATTGACTCCCCCCCCCCACTTGACACAGGCAACACCAAGTTGGGGCACTAGAAGAAAAAATTGTCCTAAATGACTGGTTCACGACGACTCAAATGTCCTAAATGACTATACAATGACTCAATTGTAGTCGTTTAGGACATTTGCAGTCATCTTGAACCAGTTGTTTAGGACAAGATTTCTTCTAGTGGGGGGAGCAACTTGCTGGGAAGGAGAGGACAATTATAGTAAATCCTTTCTTGATGGCAAGTGAGGAGGAGAAATATTGAGTCCAACCTCCAATCTTGTGCTAGCACATGTCACACTTTGGCTTCTTGTGGTAGTCAAAAGTCAAGAGAGGGGAGGCAAGCTCTAGGTAATTGGTTTATGTGACACAACAACAAAGCAAGGCGCCGGCTAGGGTGAGCTAAGCAAACTAGCTCAGCCCTTTGCTTTGCTTCTCCACCTCGCTGCCTACTAGGTTGCAAAAACTAATGTGGTAGTGAGGGTGGAGTTGCTTATATAGCATCTTCACTTGTTTGGAAAATCAATGGACTAGGAGGCTTTTGGATGGAAAAGAGCAAATAATGCATGAACCTCACCAAAAAAATGACCTTGGCATAACAAAAATTGTGTTTTCCTTGTGCATAACAACTCCTTCAAATACTACCTTTTCTTTTACAAAAATAGATTGAATAATGTATAATGAATAATGGAGGATCTATTTGCTTTTGCAAACAAGGAGACTTGTCGTTGGTTGAACATTAACTTACCTACTTGGATGAGTGAGGAAAACAAGTGGTCGACCTTGGAAACAAGAAACATTATGTATCCTTGTGATGAAGTTTTTGAGGTCAACCAAAGATGCTCTTAGCAAAAAACTAGGTCACTTCTCCACCCGTGCAATCACATGGTTGGTCAATTCAACTCTAATCAATGCACCTTACATCTCTCCATCTTTCTTGTGAGCAAAAGTGCAAGGTTCTTCAAGGTGGGGTTTTTACCAATAAAAGGTGGGGTTTTCTTAACACTTTTTACAATCTTTAGTCCTCTGCCCTAACTTAATACAACAATTATGCCTCTTTCTCATCCAATTCTCATTTGTTTGTTATGGGAATTATGTCATTGGAATTACATGGTTGACTGTCTGACATAGTACTAGCCTCCAAACCTCTCATATCTTTCACGGGAACAAGTTTGTGGGTTCTCCAAATAGGGTCTCCAAGTGGAGTTCTACAAATAATTTTACACTATATATTTCCAAGTAAGTTAATAGAAAAAATTGGATCTTTTTCACACTTAAATATTCTTTAGTTTTCCTGAAATTTTATCACTCATTGCCAAAGGGGATCAAAAGTGTCCTCTAATAAGTTAGTCTAGCATTCCAATTTGAAATGGTCTAACTTTTGCATTGATTGTCCAAATTTAATAATACTTGTTGGTAAAGTTGCACACACTAGTTTATTTTCTATGGTAATGTTTTCAAATGAATTTAAGAAACATTGAGTTTGTGAAAGCCATTTAAAGTTCACAAGTTCAATTTGAGTTCACCACATTGTGTTGTGATGGCTACAACTTTGGGGGCTTGTATCTTTTTCATCAAATGTTTGTTTTCAATAAAATTTGTTGGGTTTTGTTTCCCTCAAAGTCTAGTAATAATGATAAAACTTTCATGTCAATCCAAGTTGTTTTGAATGTCTGGGAGCAACTTAAAGTTTAAAATCCACACATTTTTGCATTACAAAGCACTTTGGTGGCTTTTAATTTCTTTATGCAAAGTATATTTTCAAAAAAAATATTGAAAAAGTTATGCATGCTAGTCTATTTTTGTTAATAAAATTTCATATCAATCCAAGAAGTTACGAGTGAATGAGAATCATTTTAGTAGAAGGATGTTCAACCATAGATATAACTTTTTGCTACTTTTTTCATTGTATTTTGACATTTCAAATTTTTTTGCAGACACATTGAGTTTATTGAATGATATTTTCTTTCACCAGTGTGTTTAAATTAATTTTGAATCACTTCAAAGTTTAAACATTTTTCATTTGAGTGGGTTTAAAAATCAAATTTCACCCCAAACGTGTTGTTAGGAAAAAATTAGTATCTTTTTTCAACACTAAAATATTATAATCTTTCAATCTATGTGGTCAAATGACCACAAATTTGATCCACATCATTTACAACATTCACACTACAAACTTGTACAATTGAGATCTTCATACTTTATTAACATGTAAACTTATAACACCTGAAAATAAAGGATGCTTTTAAGCCTCTTTGAACCTAGGCCATAAGGGGTTAAATTATGTGATTGGTTAATTTCATCATAAACACCACTCACATCCCCTCTCTCATGTGAGCAAAGTTGCAAGGTTCTACACGGGAGGTTTCAATTAGCATGTTTTGCAATAAGTTCTCTTGTATCTTGTATAAGACGTTTCACATGTAAAATTGTTTCGTAATGTAGTACTGGCCATTGTTCCCAATTAAATGTTTTTCCCAACATAATGTGGTCAAAGAATAAGTTTGTGATCTTCACCCCTCAATGCCCCAGCTTTCAAAAAAACATTGAAATGGGGCGTTTTTTTCGCCCCTCGGGCGTTGAGGGTTAACTTTGCAACATCCAAACTACCCAATTTGAGTCTGATTTAAATAATCATTTTTGTAGTGTAATCTTTAATTTTTAGAAACAACATGACAAAGTAGTTGTGTATAGGGGATCTAACATTGCTTGAATTTATACGTTAGTAGAAATACAAAAACAGTAGTATGCAACTTTTTTATTAAATTGACCTTTGCCTCAATGTGAGTTTTTAATTTCAATAAAAAAAACTGAATCATACAATGAGGTCGTCAAATTTCAAATTCATTTCAAGGCCATTCCATTTAAAACTTACCAACACCCTGTTCTCTAATCTAATTAAGAAATATTCTTTAGTTTATTTTCAATCATAAAATTTAGAATATTTTTATATCCATGCTAGTATTTTTATGTTTATTTAGCAAGAGCGAGAATGCCCAATTTTTAGTTTGAAATATATATTTGAGGCAGCAAAAACTACCCACTAGTTTTTTTGTAATCCATTGAATAATGAGGCGTAGAATGTATGATTTGTAACGTGCTTCTTTGCATGTGTAGTGCATAACACTTTTAACCCCTAAATACCTAAGGCACCACATTATGGTGTTGAAAATACTTTGAATTTTTATAAAACCTATCTAAGTTTCTATTTTTAGTCGATTTTATTTTTTAACTATTCTTTCTGAAAACTAATTTTAGGATTAAAAACCAAATTTGTGACTGATTGATTATAATTTTTCTATTCAACATTTTGTGCAAGGGTGTCCATTGCAATCTTGACTTTTTTAATGTTGAAAGCTCTTGGAAATGAGCCTCACATACACTAGACCTTGGAGAAAACTTACACTAGGAATTCATTTTAAAAAATTGTAGAGGAGATTTTGAAAAGTAGTAAATTGATTGGAGTTATGTATGTTATGTCCTTTAACCCCGTATCTTTTATGTGACCATCTTTTTAGATTTGACATGTGAAAAGAGGATTGAAAGACTTCAAGTCATTTTCACAAAAGTAAACACCCTCTTGAATCAAACATTATAGTCTTTCAATCCATAAATGATATTGTTGTGTTTTCTTTTCCTATGTGATCTCTAACATATATACTTGATTTTGTACAGTTATGATCTCAAAAAAACTAATACAACTTATCAAAATTTTGGCTTCTTGTTCAACATAGAACAAATCCCTAAAAGCTCAAAAAGTGCCTTGGGCATTTAGGGGTTAACTAACTCAATTTCTGCAATAAGAAATACTATGTTGTTTTGGAAAATCTTAACAAAAGAGAGATTTAGGCATGTTAGCTTGTGTAAAGAGATTGTGTTCATGCAAGCATGTTTAGGAGAAACTTTTTGCTTTAGTAAAGAGAAAAGTGCCAGGACAAGTAGGGAAAAAAAAAAAAACCATTTCTACACCAAATAGTGCACTTTGATATGTTTAGGAAGCTTTCTGGTTAGACAGTGTGTATTTGATCAAATGCAAAATTTCTTTTATTGCCAATATGTCATGTTTAATTGTCATTGTTTCTCTTTTTTGGAGTTCAAAAAGAGTTCAATTAAAAAGAATAATTTCACAACGGACAAATGAAATTAGGAAAAAATAAAAATAATCTATCTATATAATAGAACACAATTGACCTCTTTGGCAATCTTTTTACTGCAATAGTTTTATCACATGGGTAAATAAATCTGCATGGGTAAAAATTTGGTTGGGTAAGAAACTTGTATAGGCATAGGTAAAAATTTGCATTACAAAAAACTGTATGGGTAAAAAATTGTGTGTGTAAAAAAATGCATGGATAAATAGTAGAAAATGTAACAAAATTGCATGGGTGAAAAACAAAAATATGCACAAAAAATTGCGGGAATAATTACTATGAGGGTAAAAAAATTGTGTTGGTAGAAAATAAACAATATTTTTTTGTGTGAAAAATTGTGACGTTCCTTTTATTGCGTGGGTAAATACTCTATGGATATTGCACAAAAAAATGCTTTGCTGTAAGGGAGTGTTTTGTAAACAAAAAAAATGTTTAGCGCATGGGTAAAATTTGGAATTGGAGTGTATTGACAAAAAATAAAAAATATTTTCTTGCCGAGGAAATGTTTTGCGTAACTAGGTTAACTTGATCTTATTTTGCATCCCGTTGGACCAACGGGTGCCTATACTGGTATAATACAAATAAAAGAACCATAACATGATGTTGTATATAAATGTTAGGGTCCCTTTTCTTCCCAAAAAAAGCTCATCCCTAACACATGAGAGCATGTAATTCCTTGTTTTTGAACTCAACCCAATGTGCTTTGAAGTGAGAATATTTTGCACAAATAAGTCTGAATTTCTGGACATGTTTGAGTCTCTTGATAATTTCTATTATTTTTGAACCTAATTCTATTTTTGACTTAGTATTCCACCCAAAATGCATGAACGTTTTTTTGTCCAACATATGACAAAAAGACACTCCTTGTAGGACGAGAAAAGTTGTTTTTTAACCGTATTTTTTTGAAAGTGATCATGAAGACATAGGGATGGATGGCATAAAAGTAAACTCATTGAATGCAACACAATATTCATTAATTTGGGAATTCCAGCACATTTTGGGACTTCTAGCCACATTTTCATTTCATGTCATGCCCATTTTATTTCCACTTTTTCATGACTAATTTGGATCTAAACATCTGTCATCTGTAAAGTATCTGTAAAGTATCAGTTGTTTTCTCACAGGTGTGCCAAACAAGATTAAGATGAGAGTTTTAGATTAAGGAGACATACAAATTGGGAATTGTTGTTTCCCAAATTAATGAATATCGTGTTATGCACTCATATCTTTAGGTAATTCAAATTTTGAGAGGATTTACAAACACAATGCTAGGTCCCATGTTACCCTTCTTGCAGTTCACAAGGACAACATGCTATGTTAGCTTATGCAGTTTTAAAAATATATATTAAAATGTGTGTGCACTTGATACACCACTATAGTACCAATATAACACTGTTGTAATAGGTAGCCACGGTGACCAACCCAACATTTAAGGGTTAAAATGTGATTGTCTCTTGACCATATACACGGATCAAGTGCATGACTAAGCCTAAGTGCTAAAATATGAAGTTTCATGTTTATTTGCCATATTTCAAGATTGTTTTGAAATGGATTAAAAGCCTCCCTCCCACTAATTCCAACAAGGAGAGTATCCTCCAATTTTTAATCAAGGTACAAACATGCAAATTATATTGGGTTATTGATTGATCTAACTTTCAATACACATTCTACCAGTCTTTTGCATTAAATGTTCATGACTTCTTTAGTGTCACTTGTTGCTATCAATAAGCCAACAAAACTAGGATTTTACATTGAGGTGGAACTTGCACACATATAGGAAGTAGAGGGAACCGCCTAGTTGTTGAGGTTGAAATTTTAGCGTCTTCCCATTTTCAACCAATTATTCACGGGCACAAGTTATTTTCTATACATTTCCTATGTCGGAACTGTAATTCACTAGAACTTAATTGATTTTTTTTAAACAAAATTGGCCAACTTCTTATCTGGTCGTTTTGAGTTTCAACATATTTTTTTTTAGAGTTTCAACATGTTTTTTTTTACAATTTCAACCAGTTGACAATATAAGCTTACCCCAGATCCTGGAGGCTAGAACCGTCGTCTCAGGGCATCTCCACCCCAGCCGCCAAGCCGGGTTTTGTGGCCGGGTTTTGTAGCCCAGTAGGATGCGGGGTGGGAGGCAGAGTGGGGCGACGGGGTGGCTCCCAAAGCCCACCCAGGCTAGAGTTTGGGCCACTGTCCCGCTCACATTTTCCAAAATCTTGCCAGACTGAATTCTCGCACTCCCCTCCACAGAGCATGTGTCAAAATCTTACTCGCAAAGTCCGCCTGGCATTTCCCCTTTGAGGCTGCCATCCAAGAAGAATATGGCAAAGCTGAGCTACTGAACCCGATTGGCCGCCCCTCCGGTCCGGCATTGCCGGTGCCGGGTGGGAACTGGTTGTCTCTCCGTCTCGCCTGGCCAGAGCTTCAGACGTGGGCTGGCGGCCATGGTGGAGATGGTCTTAGTAGCAGAATCTCAGCCAAATACTCATTTTCAAGTTGATGTGCCTTCAACATGATATTTGGGTACCACAAGTGTACAAAAATGTCAACAAGCAAGCTTGCAAGAGCCCATGTCCAAGGGAAAGTAGCATGTATATTTGTACTTTCTACATGCCCATTGGGTACACAATGTATTACTATCTTTTTTTAGAGTTTTGTAGGGGTGATTGCAAGAATGACATGTCCTGCTTTCTATCCCCTTCACCTCATGCGAGTGGTTTTTGGGTCCTATCTTTTGTGGTTTTAGTCATTTTGGCCTAAATTTTTAAAGTAAGGTGAACATGAAATTTATTAACATTCAAGATATTTTCTTGTTTTTTTCTAAATTATTTTACGATTTTTAAGTGGACCCCAATTGCATGTCTACCTTGGCAATTTTGGTGGTTTTTAGTACTATTTTGGATTGAAAAAAGCAAATCTCATGCCACAAGTCAAGGAAGTTGTTCACTAGAAAGCATTACATGGATTTGTAGATCATTTTTACAAAACTCAAAAAACTTTGCCCTGCACATTGTCTCAAAGTAGGCATCCTTTCTCCCTCCATTGGTGAAAGACAAAAACCTTCCTCCAAAAAGCACTTGCATCAATTCAAGCTAATGAGAGAGATCAAAAATAGTCATTTTTTATTTTTTATTTTTTGAATTTTTTACTATTTTCTAAAAAGCAAAAAGGAAATTGTCTTTTTATTGGTAATTTCTATCCCTCTATTTTTATGCATAACTTTTAGAACAAATAATTTATAGTTCCAAGTTTCCACAAGTATGCTATTTTGAGTGCTTTACAAATTTTCCATATTTTTTTTTAATCTAAAAAAAATTATTTCAAAAGCTCATAACTACCTAGTACTACCAGTTTTAAGGGTGTTTGAGACAAAACTGGCACATCATTCCTGCAACAACCTGTAGGTTCTTCCTTACTCAGGGCCAATTGCAAGATTGTCAACCATATGAACTAGTAGAAAGCACACACATAGAAGGATCATATTTTTAGCAAGATAATACAATATTCAGATTGAACTTCCTTTTTTGACCACAAGTGATGTGAAAGACCACTACATGGTCAAAGTAGACCATTTTTTTGTAAGAACAAAGTCAAAGTATGTATGTGTAGTCAAACTTCAAAATTCTACACTAAATAGTGCACTTAGGTTGCCTTAGAAATTAGATTATCTTACCTTGAAAAGTTATTGCATGACTCATTGCTTGGTCACTTGGAGGCACGTGTAGCTCTTTGAATACTAGGATTTCACGTGATTTACAACATGACTGTTGCTAGTTTGCTTTTACACAATTTTGTTGTTGTTATTAGGTCCTTCAAAACCTTTTTATTGTAGTAATTATTACTTACTATATTGTAGTAATTATTACTTACTATATTGTAGTATTAATCTCATTTATATACTGCAAAATGTCAATAAATAGGGTGGAGCAACATGAATACACAATATAGTTTTTTTTTTTTTTTTTTTTTTTTTTTTTTTAATCATATGACCATAGCAGGTTAATTTTTTGAAGAACAAGCAAAAGAACCAATGAGAGAGCCTCCTGTTGTCTACGAGGTCGTTTTGAGGTTGCACAATTTTTGGATTTAGAGGGTCACTAACTCACTAAGCTTATATAAGTACCTATTTTACTAATCTTGTCCGTCTCGTCGGTGCTCCTCTCAGGGAATGTGGCTTAGGGCATCCTCAATCCAGTCATAAATAGGCCCTCTACAATCAAGTTTGACATATTAGTAGCCATTAGATTATGATATGATGGCTACTAATGTGTTAGACTCGGTTGTAGCAGGCCTGTTTACGGCTAGATTGGGGATGCCCTCATAGCGGCTCCACTGCTTGCCTTGGAAAAGAGAATGCGGAAAGTCTTTTGAAGAGTCAAGGAGCATGTCATTTGCAGTAGCGGTTCTGCCAATTCTGAAATCCTTCCATTGCACTCACGTGAACCCCCTTGTCTCTTGTCATGACCAACTTCCTCTCTCAAGCACCTTTTAACTATAGTCAAGGGAATCAAGTCCTTTCATGAGCTCTAGCGTGGACGGGAAAGACCTTCAAAATAGCGTGAACACAAACTTGTACTCTCTTTCCACACTATCTAGAAGTCAATAGCAATGATGCAATGGAGGTCTAAACCACATGTCCTCCTACTAAAATCCAAGTTATGTCTATGTTTCTGTCTACGATGGCGATGTTCTCACCACCTACTTGGGTGACCCCATACTAGAAGCAATTTGGAGGTAAGTTTTTTTGTTTTTTGCTATTTTTAAACTAAACATAGTGCTTGTAATATACCTTTTTTCAAATTTACTCTTTAATCAAACCAGAGGTGGAAAGCTCTACTTTTTTACTAACAAGAAAATCTCCAAATTTGACCTATTGCGGCAAATTTCTAAATTTTAGGAATTTTCCTCAAGTGAAGCTTTTGAAAAATTTCACCCCATGTTCCACTTGAGAAAAGCAGGGATTTAGGGAAGATGAAGACAGGGCTTGCATTTAACTCCTAAAAGACCATTGTCCCTTTTTAGGAACCAATTGGATTTTGGGAAGGTACTAACGGCCTCAATTTTTGTCTTGATTTTTTGAAACGTTTTTTGAAGATAGAAAAACACATGAGCTTTTAGGGAACATATATATTTTTATTCCAATCTATGCATGGGAGCAAAAGTTATGCCCAAATAAGCACAAATTTGGAGAGTTTGAGCAGTAATTTTTTTTACAACTTTTTTTTCTCTCTCTCATAGATTTTGTTTTTCTACATTTGAAGCTTTGATTCATTCCATTTGGAGTAGTTATGAGAAAGTTATGAACAATCTTGTTTTTTGGGCAATTCAAGCATCTTCTTGAAAAAGTAACTTGTAAAGTTCATTTTTGAGTGCAAGTTTAACATTTTTTCAATTTTTTTTGTTGAAATGGGTGAAATTTGCTTGCTAGAACAATCTCACCATTGGGATTATTGTGTTTCAATTCCATTGCATTGTTATCAACAATTGAAGTTTTTGTTCAATCTCATACCTTCTTCTACCTTTTATTTTTCTTAAGAATGAAAATTAAGTGTTTTTTGTTTTAATTTTTTTCCAAAGATTCTCAACTCAATTTTTTACCATAAAGATTTAAACTTCCCAACTCTGTGGTGTAACAAATTTAAGCTAAAAAAGTCCAAAGTCAAATAATCTAACCATGCAAGGTGCAAAAAAGTTTGTTTTACACTTTAAAAGCAAATCTCTTGCAATTTGTTAATACAACAATTTTGAATTTGTTTTACACATTCTTATACTAGTCTAGTATAAGATCCTACAATTAAATATACAAAAGACCAACTTAAAATTTTTTTTACACTTTACCAGAAATGGCAATTTTAAGTGTCTTTTGACAAAATAAAGGCCGTGATCCTTTAGGGGTTAAATCTACTAATATTAATTATTTTCATCCAGTGTTTGCTTGGAGAGGTATTTGGCAATTTTATCCACTTATTCACCCAATTTTTTGTGTAATACTGTAATGGTAGCTAGTGTCAGATTGGGGTAGGATTTAGAGAAACATTTGCCAAAAAAAGAACCTTGCTTGGATGGGAATAAAAACGACCAACTCCAAAATAGGGACGTCTTACTTTCCACCCATATTCATAAAAGAGCGGATTCAATTCACCCTGTCCCCAGAAACAGGGTGTCTGAATCATGAAATGCAGGATGAGTTTTTAATGAAATCCATCTATGAGTAACCACTGACCAGCACCTGTCCTTTCTCCCATAAATATGGGTACCCCAGATGAACTCACTCAACTCTGTTCAAAAAAGGATTCTTTGAGAACCAGTCCTAGTTCCTGGAACTTTTGGAACCATCTCATAGGAAATCAATAAACTCACGATTAGATTGATCCCTAAACGTCTGCCCGGATGAAAAACGTCCTTTGCCTCCGAAAAAAGCCACTATAGCCCAGAAAAAAACTGATTTTGATGTGATTTCTTTTCAGAAGTGATCATAAATGCGTAATGCACCATGGAAGGCACCATGGAAGGTAAAAATAAAATTCATCAAATACACTCATAATTTTAGGTACTCCAAATTCATAATCACTCGTTAGGTCTCAAGTTGCCCTTATTGCAATTTTTATGGAATCAGCATGTACTATTGACTTTTGCAATTTTCTAAGGCAATATTATTTGGTGACCAACTGCAAAATACTGTAGAAGCCAAAGTCAGGGCAAGCCAATATGACCCACCCAATGCTTAAGGATTAACAAGAAAACCAGTTTCCTTGAGCATGTGTCTTTTGACCCTGTAACATTCGATACCAGGGGTTTTTTTTTTGGGTTTTCCGACTAATGCTTGTGTGGCATTCTTTGAAAATAGTTTGCAGCTTGAAGGCTCCATCCTATTTTTGGTTGGAGTTGAAGGTGGCCCTTATGCATGGATTTTTGCAGCATCGTGGGATTTTTTTGTGGGCAAAAATTTCTCATTGACATTTTTTGAAAGTATCTGAATAACCACTGGTATTACTTTATTATTGCATGGAATTAGATTAGACAATACCTCAAATAATTTTAAAGTGATGGCATCAATTTTTAATTTAACAAATTTTTTATGGAGGCCTAGACTGCAATGCAATTTTCATTATTGCAATGAGGCATTTTTGAAAAAAAATCCCCCTTTTTTTCTATAGGCTTGAAGCTCACCTTTTTTTTTGAGGCAATTGGGCCTTAAATTGCCCAAAAAAACACTTTTTGGTGCCTTCAACCTCTTTATAGACAAAAAAAAAGAAAAAAAGAAATCCTAGAGGGCATCTCCACTGGTAGCTCAAACACATTGAAAGTGGATGAAAAGTGTTGGGCCCCTCTCAAAATCCTCTCAAGACACTTTGTCTTACCGTGTCTTGCAAGGGTTTGTCAAGCCACTATTCATCATTATTGATCCTAAGTTTAGTGAACTAAGTTTAGTGAACTTTATCCTCTACTTCCCTTGATAAGTGGTCAACGGATTATTTATGGGGTGTGTTGGAGTGCAAGGGCACCTTTTTAAAGAGCATGGGTGGAGAATTGGAGATCAAAGGGCCAACAAAAATAGATGGAAAACTTTGAAAGAGCCCAGACTGGTGGAAATGCTCTTATCCTAGAGTTTTAGGGAGAGCACTGCAATAATTAATGTAGGAAAAAAGGAATTACTATTTCCTACAGTAACTCTAAGGGCCTCTTTCCATGCTCATGTGGTGGCAGGTCAAACTAAAAATACTCCACCAATAATATGGTTTGATGGGGCTCCAGCAAAACCAAAATCTCATCCGACCGTGGAGTATTTTTAGTTTGACCGTCCACCAGGTGAGCATGGAAGGAGACCCTAATTTGTATAGAGCAGAGTACCGATAATCCCATCAGCATTGTACCGAAAGTCCATCACTTTATACTAGTCTACAGTGTACAGTGCACGCTGGAGATGGCGCAGACCCGCAGAGGCGCACGTTTTAGAAGGAAGTACAATTCTACAGTGAAACTTGCACCCTTCTGTAAGTTCAACCTGTTTTGCTGTCTATTTGGCTTAACCCTTAAAGGACTGACCCTGAACCCGTGGCGCAAACCAGGAGAGTGTGCACTGTTCATGGGCAGTGAATAGCCTGTGGCATGTCTCCAAGAGAGATAATATTCTCCTCAAAAGAAGGAAAAATCAATAGTATATCCTGCCCTCACAAAAAAAACAACAAGAGCCTTGTACATCTTTTTACAAATTAGTGTTTAAAAAAATATGAAGGCATTGAAAGCAACTATTTTTGACATTCAATGATATGACACATCTCTACCCACTTTCAAGAAAAAAATTTAAAAAATATATATTTTTCCACCCTCGGGGTGTGTTTTCGGCATGCAAAGGACGATTCGTCCTCTTGGACGGTTAGGGGTTAACGTGTTTTGCTTTAGTCTGTTTGGCTATGGCTTTTCTTTCCTGTTCACCTTCCTCTTCATTGTACTCTAAGCCTCGAAGCATCGGACGGAGCCGACGGACAACCATTTTTAAACTGGCGCAAAAATTAGTTTCGCAGTAAAACGCAGCTTGCTTACTGACAACCATAGCGAGCGCATTATCGCAAATTCGCAATCACCTTCCCCTTCGCTTTCAGTCGATTTGACTCTTCTGCTCTGTTCTCTCGGCGAATTTCTTTGGTTCACCTTCCTGGCTCAATTGACTATTCTACAAAGTCCGACGATCTCATCCTAAGTGTTCACAGCTTAAAAAAAGTAGTACAATTCAGTTCACTCTGCTTTATAACGAAACCGGAGCGCCAATTCGGCAGCACTACTTCAAGTGCTTCTGTGCTTAACTTTTTCGTGTGCTATCTATCTCTCTGTTGTTGTAAGATATCTTTGAGATAATTTGCATGCTTTCCGAGCTTCGGCTTTTTGTGTTGAGAGAGCTACTGACGAGCGAACGAGACAGAGGTTAAGAAGAGCGGTTGAGAGGAAAGCGCATATCGTGAAGTGATTTTATGTTCTGTTGGAGCGCTAGCTCAAGGGATTCTGTGTATCAAGAACGCAAGGAGTGCGAGTGAGAGGCACTTGAAATTTGTCTCGTCGTTTATTTTGAAAGCAGAGAGACTGGCCGTTCGGTGTTGTTATTTTTCTTGAAAAACAAGCCATTGGATCCCGAAAGAAGCATGTGTTGTATCCTCTGTGTTTGTATTTACTGTGTTGAGGATTCGAGGAGTGCGAGTGGTTAAGTGTGAGGTACTTAAAGCTCGTCGTCGGTTTTTTGATAGAAAAGAGTGATTTTCTTTCTGATGAGGTGCGCTGCATTGGATCCCGAAAGAACCTCGTCGTGAAAGAGTCGTTGAGTTGTTTTTTTGCTTTTTGTCTCCTGTAGCTACTGCGGTTGCTACTCGCTGGCTTACTTTACGGTTGAGGACCTATTTGAGTTGGTCTCGTAGAGAGCAGGCTCCACTTATTTCTGAGTGAGATAGGTGGAGAGTGTTTCGGAGTTGTAATTATCTCTTTCTTTGTGCACGAAAGGTTGATCGTTCCGGGTCCGCCGTTTTCCGTCCACTTTTGTACTGTCGAAAAAACGAGCAAATGATCGTTTATAAGTAGAAACGATCGCTTGTGTTTTCTTTTTACTCAATTGTGGTAGAGCTCGTGCATCCATTCCGCTATTTTCTTCATTATCAAGATTTTGCTTGCTTGCTGCAACGGACCTTTACTGCACACGTCTTTGTTTCTCACTGAGGTTAGTTGGGAGTGTGGACACAACTCAGCCCCTGGAGAAACAGTTTTTGCTCCTGACGTACTCGTCGATGAGCATGAGTTGGTCTCCCGAGAGCGCTGCAAATGCCTACGTGGATGCCCTCAAATTGGTAAGTAACATTATCTCTGAGATGAATTACACCAACTCATTCCGTGGCGATTTTATGTCTGACTATATACAACTGCTAACGGAGTAGAAATCAGTTCACGCACGGTGCAAGCACATGTTTCCAGGAGAGGATCCTTCAAGATTGTGAAGTTTCCAGGAGCATAAGATAATTGTTTGCGTCATTCTTAATTTGCAATGTTTCTGATTCTCACTTTTTCTTTTATCGTTGTGCAGAGTAAGATAGCAAAGCAAAAGAAGTACACCACAGCAGGCACAGAGCCGCATAGCACAGAGTTCATTGCCGCCTTGGCTGCTGGGATTGAGGCGAAACTCATTGTTGAAGTCAGTTCTTGCGCTGGTCCGTCGACGATTGCACTTGCTGTTGCAGCACGGCGAACAGGTGGCCGCCTGATTTGCATATTATCTGATTCTCAGGCTCTTCTTGATGCCATGGTGGCGATGAAAGAGCTGGGATTATCCAAAGTCGTCGAGTTTATAATCGGGGACGCAGAAGACATACTTCCACAGTATGTAGATGTGGATTTTGCTCTGATCGATTGCACGAAGGAACATAATGTGGCGCTCTTTGAAGTGTTGCGATTCAACTCCACCAGGGCCGTCGTGGTTGCCGACAACCTGTTCGATAGGAAAGCAACAGCTGCCTACGGGAAAATCATTAAGAACAGACCCGGAGCCCGGTCGATTACCCTGCCTATTGGCAAGGGCATAGAGATCTCTAGACTGGAAGAGGACCATGGGAGGAGCCAACAAGAGAGAAGGCTTACCAAACGAGTCAGCTGGGCCACTGATTTAGAGAGAATGTATGCAAACGACTTTCTGCAGTGCTAGTGGAGCCTCTCAACATTTTGTTTTTGTTTTCAGCACTTCAAACGCTAAACGACTCAAAAGCCGACAATTGGGAAGTCCATCGAGAGCTACATCTGAAGAACTTGGTTCCGAAACTTATTTCAGAAATATTGCCTTGAGGTTTGTATTCGAGCAACCAGTAAATCGTTGCCCCAGATTTTTGACCAACACGAGTCTCGACGAGTGTCACTTCTAATATTTTTTTGTCCGAGTTCCTAAACATCCTTTGAGGGAAGCGATTTGCTCATGCTGGTATGGAGCTACGCAGGTGCATACTGGCATAATACTTACAACTGTCGAATCTTATTTTTCCGAATTGACACTGATAGCCTCGTGAGCCTGCCGACGTATGACGAGTCTGCTTTTCATGGAGTAGGCAGCTATAAATAGCAGATATAGGTAGAGGTTTTGTACGAAATCCTTGCTCGAAGCAACAAATACATGCTTAGAGCGAAGGAGATTGAGCTGGTTTAACCAGGCTGAGTTCGACGCGCAAGCACTCTGCTTGTTGTTTATGTACAGTTTTGCATAAATACTCTAGAGACACTTATTGAACATCGTTGTGAGTTGTCTTGTGAGAATACTTGAAGAATCTGAGTGTTGTGAAATCACCTACGACCGGGGATTTTTGGCAAGCTGTGGCCAAACGTCATCTTAATGCACGCATTCTTTTTTGCTGTTGGCTTGGGAAGAGGGGATGAACAGACGGGACAAACTTTGACTGTAATTGTTCTTAAATGCAATGACCCTGTCTATTTTAAGTATAGCACTTTTAAAGGAGACAGGTCAAAAAAGGAGACAGGTCGTGGGACCAAATCACTGTATCTTAAGCATTGCAAAATGTTCAGACATGAACCGTCAGCCCTACTAATCTTCACTTGAGCCAAAAACCCCATATTCAATCAATATGGATTTGTCAGTTATATATGGAGTGTATCTGGACCAACGCAATGTTTAGGTACACTCCATATGTAACTGATAACTCCATATTGATCGAATATGGGGTTCAAAGTCCGCCTAGTTTATTAACCTCCAGAAGAACGTTTTTTGTCCTTTGCTAAAAATATTCTGGATGGCAAAAGAGAGCAGATTTTTATCTGATTTTTTCCTAGAAGTGATCATAAACACATGCTCCATCATGGAAGGCAAAAAATAACTTCATCAAATACACTCATATTTTTACACAATCCAAATTGTGAGAAGATATATACTGCCCTTCTTACAATTTTTGTGAGGTCAGCCTGTATTGTCCACTTTTGCAGCTTGCTAGGCACTGGTTACACCAATTACAGTTCTGAAATCTTTGAAAAACACTGTAGAAGTCACTGTAGCGGGTGGCCATGGGGATGAGCTTGACGCTTAAGGGATAAGGAAACTATTTGTTGTGTAGCTTGATTGATTATTGTGCATCACCATGCCATACAATTGTAGAGGTTTATAAATCTTTAGTAAAATCAATTCTCAAGTGCTCAAAAGTAATAGTAACATATTTCAAGTGGTTCTCATTCTTGCATATGCGTGTCTTTTCACAGTGTCCAACTTTACTTATCCAAAATTTTCTGAAGTTGCTTGAGTTATTTTCCTAACATTTGTATGGTTAAGATTTTCAAGACTCCCATTTACAAACATCTTGTATATTAAAAAAACTAAGTATGTTTTATCTCAAGAAATTTATTAGTTCAAGATGTGACTTTTTAAACATGAATGTAATGTGGAGGTAATATAAGAAGCCTTAAAAATCTCCAAGGTTGCAATTTTATCTTGTAAATTTAGTAGTAGAAAGATTGTTGTAACAACTTGTAATATTCAATTTACATTTAGGTTCAAAGGATTTTTTTATATATCCCATATTTTATAAATAAATATATATTGGTGCAACGGGAGGATCCAACTATATGGATATGATCAAAATCACAATTTACAATCTTTGTTCACAAGCCATCACCTATCAATAGAATTAAATCTAAGTGTTTTTAAAGCACTATGTGCCTTATAAAGTAAAAGATTGTGTTGGTGAGCCATTGTGAAAGGTAACTATCTTGCATTTGGAGAGCTTTGTGCTGAATAAAATGAGGGTTGGCTCTATGAAATAACTTTTGACTTTATCATTTTTTTTACTCTAGTCTTCGAAAGGTTTTAAGAAATGGAATACCCAAAGCATCTTTTGCAGCTTCTAATGGTTTTAATGATTTTACTTTTTTTTTAACCACAAGTATTCATGGTTTTTATGTTATTAGAGGTACCATTTTCCTAATAATATGCGCTATTTGCCAATACCCTTGCACCTTATAACACACCATATTTTTGGATATTCAAATAACCCAAAAGCCATTGGGAATTACACTCATGATTCATTTTAAAATTTATTTAAGGTTTCTACCTCATGTTCTATACAAATTTTATATAAAAGACATAGGAAAATGACATTTGGTATACATTCATTAAGGGTGTGCAATTTTATTACTAGAAAGTTTCAAGTTTTGTTGAGCTTGGTTTGTGTAAAGAAGGATCCAACACAAGAGGGTACACAATTTTGGATTTCATAAGAACAAGCGATTAAAGAAGCGATTAAAGGATAGTTTGAACTTTGAAGGCACAAGTCTTGATTTTGTAACTGAACTGACCAAACAATTTCAATGGAACTCGGGACATGAGCCATATATAAACCGTCTTAAGTTTCAAGCCCAATTGCACTTACAATGTCTACATAAGCAATATTCTTTGGAAGTTTTGGTGCCAACAAAATGGGACTTCCTCAAGATTTGGGTGCAACAAAATGGAGACCACTTTGAAGCCAAATCCCAAGAATTTTTTTGTTCTTGTTTTCTTTGTGTTTTCTTTGCCCTAAACAACCCAAAATGACCCAAAATGAGGGACGTGGCGTTGAACTAGGACTTGCCGAGTTGGTAATCTAGACACCTAAACATGTTAAATGTAGATGTAGCTTTTTTCAACACAAGGATTCCTTTTTATTTCAAAAGCGTTGTTCATAATGCACCCACCCAAAAATATCCTAAGCAGATTGTGTACAATTCAGGCAAGAACGTACAAGGACCACATTTTGTGGGTACACTTACCTTAAAAGGGATTAAAGTACAGATTTTGGTACAAGTGTGCCTGTTGATACGTTCAATGTGCACAACTCAAGTGGTTCGAGGATCTTGGGAATCTCAGGCACCTGCACACTTAATATAATAGAGTAAACTTGGGCAAGCCGAGGTACTAAGAATACAGTGTTGGATAAAATTACACGCTATGACTCGGCTGTCCTGGATGGAGAATCAGCTTCTGCAAGTCTTGAAAGTAACCAAGTAGGGCCACCACTTCCTTTGGCTTCTTCAAACTGCAAAATATTGTTGTGGAAACGTCGAAGGCTGCTGCGATGCCCGACACTGATGAATGTGATTCCCACTTCCTGGATTGCTGTGTAAAGAGTTACCTGCAGATTGTCACATCACACACAATTCCATTCAACGAGATGAAAACTCTGGCTGCGACAACAGAGCCACCAAAGCCACCCAATTCTCGTGAAAAACATTCGAAACCACGATAGTGCATACTGCGTTTAGCTTTCCCAGTCAGAATCTCACATCGTGAAGGTTCATGAGCGTGATAGATTACAGTTGTGGGAAAAAAGTAGAGTAATCACACCTAAAAGCAACATCTTAAGCGCTGACCATAATTTTTGTTATTTGAATGAGGTGGTTCTTAAATATTCTTGTTCAGAAACTAAAAAATAATGAATTATTTGGAAACCATATGTAAAAGTTGAAATGCTCGAAAGTCTTACTAAATGACATAAAACCGATATCTGATGTTGATGTTGAAGTGGTTTACATTCTCAAAATCAACATGTGATCATTGTGCAAGATCTTGAGAGGGTCGCATTAGGAAGGCATCACAATTAGATACCTCACCCTTAACCTGACAACTGTATAACATATGTTGCCATCTCCTTATTGTTTTTAGGATAAGCAACTCTTTTCTGTGGACGCACCGTCGTAAGCCCACAGAGACTCGGGCTTGGGAACTTGTGATCCGTAACCTCACAATTCTGAAGTCACTCACAATGATTTGCTTACCTACACTTAAAGGACAAGAGAGTAAAATGAGATTTTACTTAGTGAGAGTATAATTTCACGGCAAATAGTAATGCATTGTACCTCATTGTTTTCATCCAACGCGCTGGTGGATTCATCCATCAGAGCTAACTGAGGTCGAGACAGTAGAAGACGTGCAAATGCTAGACGTTGTTGCTCTCCTAGTGACAGCACACTGGCCCATTCAACGTATGAGTCCAAACCATCACAGCGGTCCATCAAGTGTCCTAATCGAACACGCTCTAGGACCTCAGCGAGCTGGTCATCGTTTGGAGGTAGCCCCTGCACTACTTTGGATTTGACACTGCCTAGTTTTGAAACGAAGCTCAAAGAACCTGTACAAAACAGACGCGTAATATCAGCAAGTACATCCCTGGGATTGATCCTAACACTGTACAAATTTTCTATACGGTCTCACAAAAGGCGTAGTCAAACAAGGGCGAAAACTTTACCATTAGAAGTATCTACAATGACTTCTTCTTCACTCCACCTTGGATACAGTAGCTGCTGACGAAGAGTGCCAAGCACCATGTATGGCCGCTGTGGCAAGAAAAAAACCTCGCCGCTCCCCATGCTCTCAGTATCTTGCGTTATGGCTCCATTGGTCTTATCTTGAACTCCGTTCTGAAATGCCACACAGAACAGTAAGATGCCATCTCCTTTACAATATAACTAAAAGTCTTTGGCTAAAAAGATGTCAAAACAAACTTTTCTCATTCCAAAAAGAGTTGCTGCATAATTCACACAAAAAGGGTAAGAGTTAAGAACGCAATACACGCGAGAACGATTCAAGCCTTACAGTTATTCAAAAGATGAGCAAATTCAATAGGAGGGTGGAGACAGAGCATCCAGAAAGTTTCCCGCTTTGGATTGCTACGAAAGAGGTATTATTAGCACACTACACTGAATGAGGTATGCATTATCTATAAACCACAATGTGTAAACGACACTCTAAGCCCACCCGTTCAGTTATGGCGCTTTTATTTTACTCCTGATAATCGGAAGTGATTCAGACGATGAGGGAACGATTCATTCCTACGAAGCTAATCGCCCAAACATTTGGAACGAGTAATATCTGTAATTCAGTAACAGAAAGCAGTATTTGAACTATGCAATCAAAAATACAATCACCAATACCAATTATTGCCAACTCATTACCTCTTTGACCAAATTTTGGCCTAAGCTTCCGGTGTTTTCAATCTGAAGCTTACTAATATTGGCCACAGCCCCGTCCTCGCCTCCTCCTTCCACGCGATGTTTCACGTACCTCTTGATCGTGCCGGAGCCTGATCTCCAAAGCCCAGCAATGGCCCTTAACAAGGATGTCTTACCACTCCCACTTGCGCCCATAATCTGTAAACAAGATGTCACGCAAAATTTACAAAATGTTCAGTCACCTTATAGCTTCAAGTAGTCGCCCTTGCGACTGTAGTGCTGTCTGTCGAATTAAATTACCTAAAATGACTATGTCACTCGGTGTTTCAAGGCCTGTTATTTCAAGATGCATTCATGCAAACGTATGACAAAACCGTGCACCACTTGATTCTCGCATGTGCAGCTAATATGCTCGCTCGAAGTCAAGAGTGGTGGGAGATAGAAAGAGATAGAGAAAGAGTGAGAACGATGCTCACCAGCAAATCTTCTCCTTTGTTTACGACCAAAGAAAGTTCCTTGAAGAGTGAAAGGGAATACTGAGGGGTATATAATGTTACGTTCTCAAGTACGAGAAGAGGATGCGATGCGCTTTTCGACTCTTGGACGTCAACTAAATTGATACGCGACTTTGGTACAGACGTTGACGTCAAACCGACGAACGTTCCTTCGGCTTCAGGTTGATCAGTTGAAGATCCTCCATTTTGGAATGTAGCTTGTGAGAGCGCATTCTGCTCATCCAAAATATCAGTAAATTCCCCTGAAAATTTTATACAACCAAGTATTAGATTGAGAAAGTATCGCATTAAGCAATCAAAGCACATCAGAATATGGTATAATCAGAAGGAGATATACCCGGATCATGGTAAAAAAGAATTCTGCCTCGAAAACTTACCCAGCCTGTCCACCACGGCAGAGAAAGCAGAAAGTGACTGAAATTGGTAGACGATGATGGAGAAATCGCTCAGAACATTGTTGAATGCCGAGAAAGATTGATTAATTACACCGAATTCTATCTTTCCTGCAAAATATAAGGGTGCCACTACGGCTGCTGGCAAGAGCTGGATGAGATAGCGGTAGAAGCTCGTAAAAAAGTCCAAGTTCCTTGACGCAATAAGTAGTTCCTGCCACACAAAATACAATGTATGTAAGAAAATGGATGCTTTATCTATAGCCATTTACAAGCTTCCTTATCAGCTCAGCAAATCAATTATTCGTCTACTACAAACAAAAGTAGACAGCTTAATGAGAAACCTGGTGAATTGAACAATTAAGACTGTACTGTCAATACAGCAGTCAGGCAAGATATATTCAAAACTGGAAGCACAAAATTGCACATAAGTTATCCCTTCACTAACGATGTCAGTAAGACTTGAGATCCCCAGAGATTGAATTTCAACGAAGAACTTAACATACAGTGTAGTTGTCGAAGGACTGCTTGAAACGCTGGAGAAGAAGTTGTATTTCGCTGGTCTCGCCTCCGTAAAAAGCTATTGATTCTGCATTCTCTCGAACACGGACTAGTCCATATCGGAAATCTGCTTCTTTTTTTTCTTGCATAAAATTAAGTCCTACCAAATTCTGTAGAATAAAAACCCTCATTAGCATCGCACTCAAAGCAAAGCATGACAATAAGAGTTTCAAGTAAGATCAAGTGGTCAAATAGGACTATGGCAAAGACTTTGTCTATCAAAGTTAGTGTAAAAAGGCACCCATAAACAAATAGAGAAAGGTAAAGTAACAAACGTTGAGCGCGCACCTTGCCCAATAACACACTTATGGCAGTTCCTCCTATTGAATAAACTAGGAGAACAAAGAATAATGGAGGATAAATTCCATAGAGAATTCCGCTGAAGGATATGAGGTTGATGGTCGCATTGAACAGAGCTAGAGTAAAGCCCAGAGCACTCCCAGAGAAACTATTCACGTCATCAACAATACGTTGATCGGGATTATCTATCATCGACTGAGACTGGATATTGTAAAATGTTCGATTTTCAAAATACTTGTCCAGGTACTGTGTTGTCATCCATCCACGCCATCTGAGAGCTAGTGTGTCTGTGAAATAATTCCGTAGAACAAAAACCTACCAGGTCAAATCCACATTTTCAGAGATACAAGCCAATTCAGAGTCAACACTTTAAGAATTGAGCAGAAATAGATCAGCGTAATTCTCCTCTGAAGTTAAAATCAGAGCTCGTGCATATCCTTGGTTCATTGAATTAGTCTTCCAACGATCGAAACATGACAGCTGATAGTAAAACGTTAAAAAATCTTGAAAAAGCACTCCTTTTACATTAGCAAATTTTCTTAGACATGCCAGTTCAAGTGCTTACTGGTACGCCTCCGATAAACGCTGCAAAATACTTGACGAGCTGGTTATAAAATTGCTCCTGATCCTTGCCTGCAGCAGAAAAAATCTCCAAATTAAAGAAACCTCAAGTAGAACTCTTACGCCTGTGCAGATTCGATCATGATATATATACACATCATGCTCAATAGTGGACCGAGGCCAAAGAACATTTACTCGAGCTCTCTAGAAAGCCATACTTTGCTTGCCTAAATGAAGCTAGTGCAGTTCTCAAAATTTAAATAGAGTCAATGCTGGAATACTCACTGGCTAGTGCATTGTAAAAGTCACGTCCCAGAAAATTGAATCCCACACTAATGCCTGTAGTAGCTAGAGTAAGTGCAAAAACCCCAACCAACCAGAGGCGTGCCTTCACTTTATCTTCTGAGCTCCAATAGGGAGCTGCCACCTTCCAAAACCTTCGGAGAAGAGTAGGCAAATCTGAAGCTAACCTCTACAGCATCCGCCAATGCAAGGTAACTGAGTTTTAAGGTACCCAGGGTTGAGGACTGGACAACATACTGCAATCTCCAATACCTCAGTGGACAGAAGTACACAAACTTGTGAACTTGTGTAGCACTTTAAAAAATTCAGCAACTTCCACACTTTTGCGTTAAATGATCAGTATTGTTAATCTAAGTCTTGGTCACCGATCACTTGATTATGCAGTAGATAATTGATGACACGCTCTAAATCTACAAATACATTACAAACAACTTCAGCTCATTTATGACTTTGAGATCTCTTTCATAATTTCGACTTTTCTTTATGCAAAAAGATTCAGTAACGTTTGATTCTTAAGCAACACAACGGACAAAAGAGAGTCTTGACTTCAAATTGAGCTAAATACTTAAAGGACTCACATCATTCAGAACTGAAACAAAAAAGCAAACTTTAAATTCATCACATCATATGATTTATGTAGGATGTGATTCATTTGAGCTTCTCACAAGTGCTTAGGTAACAAAACTCTCAATACAAGAACCTCGACATGAGAAATTATCTGTAGACTCTCCTGCTGCATATTATAGTCATTACGAAATTATCTATTCAAAATTTTCATACGTGTCACCTACAGTACTCCAATCTCTAAATTGAAAATTTGACAAGTCAAAGAAGAAAGGCAGCATCATAAAACTAGCATCAAAGACATTGAGAGAAAAACGAACCTGTTGTTCAGAAGGAGGCACAAACTCCGCAATGCAGCCATCCATGTCCGACGACGAAGAGGACGAAACACCGACAGGACGGGATGAAGCTTTAGGGAGTTCCATTGAATCACCGACATTTTCCGGCTTGCCAGGGTTCTCATTATTATTGGCATCTTCGGTTAAGGAATCGGAGTCCGAGGAGGACCTCGCACGAAGAATAATCCTTCTCCGCGGAAGCAAGACTAAAATCCGAGACGCTTCGTGTCGTCTCAACCTCAAGTTTCCCTCCACCTCTTTCCATTTCCTCGACAGTGAAATTTGCGAGACATTCAATCTTCGACGGTCGTTGCGAGACCGCCATGATTGCGAACAGCGCTCCAATTTGAGAGAGCTAATCAATTCCCGGCTGCAACATAGAACGCTCATCCTCACGTTCTGTCCAGCTCCGAGGGTTCAAGAACCGAAACCGCTTCTATTTTCCAACCGAATCCTATCGCCTCTGTCTCATGCCATGTTTTTTTCTTTCTCTCTCTGCGTGAATTCAATGGATTGTGACTGTTGTGCAATTGTCAAAATGAGATTGCAAACAAGAAGAAGAGAAGTGCGGTGACCTAATGCTAAAGGGAGGCGATAATTTAATGGCGTCGCAAAGAGAAATGGTTGGAGCTCAGACGTGCTTGTGAGTGTGTGATGTTTGCAATGCCCGCTCTTTGTTTGTTTGTTTCTCGGCTCGCCAGCAGACAGGATTGCGTTTGTAAGGGCGGCCATTGTTCATCGGGAAGACTGATTACTGCGCCTACACTAATAAAATAAAGGGAATTGATATACTCCCTCTGTCCCTCTAAAAGCGTCCAAAAAGCTTCCTTGCACAGGATTAGCTGTGTATTTAGTCTTTGGGCTAATGACATATGCACTCCAGAGTCAAAATACTCCGTACCATCTATCAAATGTTTTGCAAAATCTCTAACTTTGATATTGCCATTTGGGTTCCCCAATTTCATGCAAAAAGTATCATATTTGTGCATGCTACCCGCTCCTCATTATCGATAATTTAATCCTTAAATCCTAATGACGTTTTAATTTCTTTGACTCAAACAAAACATTTTGTATGACAGAAACAAATTGATTTTAATCTTTATTTTTTTTCCTTGTGAGAAGATTCACAATAAAGTCTTAGGTCCCATACTGCCCTTTGTGCAATTTTCTTGAGATCAGCATGTATTGTTGACTTTTGCAATAGTTAGACACTTGCTACACCAATTATAGCGTTGGAGTCATTGTAAGAGTCATTATAGACGAGCTGGTTGTGGTGACCAGCCTGGCATTTAAGGGTTAAAGATTAGTAGCAACAATGGTACATCATATGGGCAAGGCCAAGCTTGCTAGGAGTTGAATGCTCTCTAATTGCTTAACTTGCCCTCATGAGATCATTGAACATTGCAAATGTTGTTTTAGCACTAGAAATTAGCAAAACAGAGCTTTTTAGTGGTACAAGAAATGTATCTAATTTGGACGTTTTTAGAGAGACAGAGGGAGTATGTACCACCCCATTTTGACTATTCTACCACACCTACTATATATGGTCAATATTTACAATATTAAAGTAGGTGTGTACCACGGAAAGAACATCACTAATTCAAAAATACAACTTGGCATAGAAGTTGCAACTTTGATTTTGTTTTTATCTTTGGATCCCACTCAAAGTATCAATTGAAAATTGAAATTACGCTTAGTTTATTTATTTATTTTTGATTGATACTATGAGTAGGATCTAAAGCTCAAAAAAACAAAATTATAGTTGCAACTTCTATGTCAAGCTATATTTTCAAATTAGCGATGTTTTTCCTGTGGTTCACACCTACTTTAATATTGTAAATATTGGCCATGTAAGTGTAATAGAACAGTCAAAATAGGTGGTACATGTATCAATTCCCTAAGATAATTTCTAATTGTTATTTGAGATTTATAAGATCTCTTCCATTACTTTGTAATTGTTATGTTCTTTTGCTATCTTCTCTACAAGTTAAAAACTCCACATACAATTGCATATGATTTTCTTTCTTGAAATAGTCTTCATAGTTGTTCAATATTATTAACCCCTAAATGCCTAAGGCCCTTTCTGAGCCTCTAGGAATTTGCCCTAAATTGAACAAAAAGCCAAAATTTTAATAAGCTAAGGTAGGAGCACCCATGAGCATTAGGAAAAATATGGGGCCCCAATAAGGTCCTGAGTTTGGGGGGGTCCCTAGCCATGGGAACCCGGTTCCCAATAAAATCATGCGCACGCTGAGTGGCATCATTGATGCCACCTTAGCTTTTTCAAAAAAATTTATTAAAAAAAAAATCAAAAAAGTTTTTATTTTTTTCTAAGACTTTTTTATTTTGATTTTTTTGATTTTTTAATTAATTTTTTTTGGCCTTTTGCAAGGGCTGGTTCCCCACATCGGGAACAAAACATATGGAGGGCCAGACTCATTTATAAAGGCCTTATGGACTCCCCATATTTTTCCTAATGCGTCAGTGTCTCCATAACTGTCACTTCTAAAATCTTGGAAAATTTGTGGAAGCGGATAGATGTAATGACAAGAATGTACAACATGTGAACATGAATTCTTAAAAGTGATTATGGGTGCAATGGCAGTTTGCTCTTTAAAAATTCATAACTTGTTCTCATGGTGTCCAAATAATATACATTTGAAAGTGCAAACTCATTTTTTTCCTATTCGTAATAGGATCCTATAATTTGCTAGTTGTTTATTAATAGTCATCATGTTCAAAACCCTTAGTTTGACATTTATGGATGCTCCTACCTTACATCAGAAAAACACATAAACTATAACCATACAAATTCAAACTAGATATGTTGTATATCATATAGGAAAAGAAATAGAACATCACTTACAAATTGGAAGATATGATGTTTGATCATGAGGGTGTTAAAATTGTGAAAATGACTTAAAAGTCTTTCAATCCATTTTTCACATAGCAAATCTAACAAATTGGGCACCAAAAAATTGAGGTTAAAGGACATAACATACATGACTCCAATAAATTTACAGCTTTTCAAATCTCTTTTTAAAGTTTTTTAAAATGAGTTTCTAGAGTAAATTTTTCACCAAGATCTAGTGTATTTGAGGCTCATTCCCAAGAGCTCTCAACACTACAAAAAGTCAAGGCCTTTGCACAAAGTCTTGAGTAGAAAGATCCTAATCAATCATTTTCAAAATCAGATTATTTATGCTAAGACTAACTTCAAAAAAATTAGTTCAAAAATATCTATCCTTATAAAAGAATGCCCACTCTCCATAGTGTATTTTGTGTTTGTTTGTGTGTGTGTTTGTGTGTCAGTTTGATAATTAGTGATTGGCTGAGGGCCAAGGGGCAAAGTGAAAGGACAATGGCATGGGTGTTGGGTGTGATGGGACATCTTTTGAGGAAACTTGTTGGATCTTTTTCCAACTTGGAATTGAAATTCAATTACAAAGGGGTGGGGAGGGAGAGATGAAGGGGCCAATTGATTTGAATTTAAGAAATGGATTGAACCACATTGGAGACTTTATTAATTTTGAAATTGAAATTCAATATTCTTCAAATCAATTTAACTATGCTAAATGGAGAGAATCCCCTCCCCCCTGGGGAGAGATGAAGAGGCAAGTTGGTTTGAATTTAAGAAATGGATTGAACCACGTTAGAGACTTTACTCATTGTGAAATTGAAACTCATTATTCTTGAGAGGGTGGGGAGCCTTTTTCTATTTCAATTTGATTTATTTAAATTTAAAAGTGACTCATTGGATATTTTTAATTTGTTTAAAAAAAAACTAAACTTCTTTGTGCACTCTTTTTATGAATGACATATATTTCTTTTTACTAACTTAAATTTAAATGATCATCATAATTTGCTCAATTTATTAGAAATTTTATATTAGAATTATTTAAATTGAGCTATTTAAATTGCTTTAATACCAATCATTTTTTTAAAATGAAATAAATGAAATTTCTACTAAAATTTTCAAGTTACATTTCTACAAAAAAATGCTAAATGGGGTTGCCAATTCATCTACCTATGCTAAATGGAAACATCACATTTACCTCTGCTATGCTAGATTGGGCTACCTCCTTCTTTAATAAATTTTCCTCCTTTTTGTTTTTCAAAATCTCCCAACTTGAAACCCACACCACCATAGTAGACAAGTCTTGAGACCATTTTGCTACCGCAAAATGGGATCAGGATTTGTAAACTAATAAAAAAAGCAGCTTAGCTAGGTTTATTGAATTTCAAAATATTGTCAACACCAAAATTTGATGCCTCATGCATTTAGGAGTTAAACATGTTATACATTGTTCCTTGGACTTTAAACAACATATTCTCATTCATAAAAGAATTCTTGTTTCTTTTGCTAACAAAATAGCATTTTAAGAGCATAGAATTTCAAAGCTACTATTGGTTAATAATTTGGATATTTAAGATTGAAAACAAAATCAAATCCAAATGGACGTCTTTCTTCCTCAAAAGATTCCCAATCACAAATCTAGTGCAACAAGCTTCATTCTAATTTTTTCCATATTTGGGATGTACTTTTTTATTTTTCCAGTTATAATTTATGGATATAGGTGACAACAAAGAAAACCTAACGAAATGGACATGACTCAAAATTCAAAATCCACAATCTTTATTCAAAGTATGTAAATGATTTATTTCTTCAAATGGTTGTTTGTAATGCATCATTCATAAAAAAAACACAATTAAGAGATGAATTAAGATGTTCAGAAGTTAAGAACTAATAGTGCATATTTTGAATGATGAATGAAACCAAGCTTGTCTCGTAGACTTTGTTTTTTCATCCATCTAATTTTGGTTAAGTTTTCTGTGCTTGAACCTATATCATTAAAACTTTATCTTGTAAAAAACATTCTTCGCAAATATTTTATCAACTTTCTTATAATTCACAAAATGCCCCCAGGAAATGACTTTATAGACAAAAATAAATAAATAAATAAATAATTGTAATGAGCAAACTCTACATTTCAAATTTATGCCTACTTTTGTAAAAATCATCATTTTTTTAATGTAACATTGGATAATGTAAAGTCTAAATAATAATCCAAAAAGCAAAAGTTCGAGAGATATCTACAAAACATCAAAAGATCATGCAAACCAACAAACATTCTCAAAATAAACATAGTCCAAAACCTCCAGATAGATATAACCTTACGGATACAATATACGGCATGCTTTCCAACTTATAGATAAATAGTTATCACTAAATTACTCTTCCAAGGTAAGGTTTTTAAAAATTTCGACTACCCTATACTTCTTAATTACCCTCTAACTTTCAAACTCCACGTATACAGAGGGATATTGCAATTAAAACTGTAGTGCTGCATTATACTTGTTGCAACAAAGGCATGCCTGAAGGAAAAGGGATTGGGCTCGTTATTTACAAAGCCTGACAAATCACAGGCTTCAAAATCTCCAAAAGTAGCCCAAAGGTTGCGGTAAACAGAATACCCAGAAAATCAGCCTTCTTCTATGACCCAGAGAATCAAGTATCTACTAAAATAGAAGTTGGTCCAAGAAAGGGCACACCTATCCTCTGGTGTCTAACCGCAGGCTCAATAATCACATGCTACTCTCTTATCTGTGACTTACAACAACGTAGGCAACATGCTACACAGCGACCAAAATAAGAATGTTGCAAAACATTCATAAGAAGTGACAGCATTTGAAAATAAGTAATGCTGAATCCATGGCTTTCCAAGGTGAATCAAATACTACTTGCGTTTCAGTTGCCGTTTCTTCATAGTACGCGGAACAGGCTTCTCTCTTTTCTCCAACCTCCTTCGCTTCTCGTTCTCGATACGAGCGGCAAGAGCTTCGATCCTCTTCGTGTCGCTCATGTGTGCTAACTTAGAAAACCTCCGGGGCCAAACCTCACCTAAGCTGCTGTGGATCTGCTTCATAACGGGCACTGCATCGCTGGACATCTATGCACCTTTAAAGAAGCTCATGGAGGTCACCTTTGGCAATCTCACACTGTCCTCCAAGTACAAACTGGAACAAGTAGGTGAATCCTTGAGCCACAATCGTAAGGCGTGGCCTTTGGTTATCAACGCCCCCTCCCGTGGTGGCCGCATGTAGAATGGAGATCCCATTTCCCACAAGTGCGCTCGTACGGTCTTGTTCAGCGAGACACCATTCAGATATCCTTGAGTTCCGGTGATCATCAGCACCTCCTTCGGTGGCTCTGGAAATCCATCAAGCGATGCCCTCTGCAAAAATCAAAAAAATTACCAGCCTCAGAAAAAGGCATTCACAGAAACCACTATTGAGCCCAAACGCACAAATGGATAACCACACTCCTCTGTCCTGTAGGCGCATATTGGTGTCAATACAGCATCATTCTTTTCGTGGAAACCAGTACAGTATAGATGTTTGAACCTGAACTGACTTAAGAGTATTACAAATAGTGTGATGGTCGTGTACTAGTGCCATACGCACTAACAGGATGAATCAGTACATGCGGGTATCTGTTGGGTGTTGCTAGTAAACGAGCAGCTTTAAAAAAATCGTTGGCCCTAACGAGACTACCTAAATGGTCTCTTTCCTGAGATCGTCCCAAAAGAATCTCCACCTTCCCCCCTCCCTACCCATATTGACAAAGCTCTCAAGGTTCTGTTAAAGTTGGTCAGCGGCGTCACATTCGTATGGTTCTCATCATTGGAAGTTCAATGTTAGCATACCGCAAATGGTGTTCACTTAATCTTAGTGTGACATATACTTGACACTACGCTAATGTCGCCATTAGCAACTATTAAAAAAAAATTTATTTTGACACTGATTTTAATATTGGCCTAATACTAATCCGATGTTCTGTAGATTAAGATTGACTCTCGATTTCTTTTCGTGAATCTGATGTGGGGATCTTCCGAGATGATGTAAGCTGCCCTATGAACTGAAAACTCATCGTAACAGCGCTGGCTGCAAGGGTGAGAAGGAACCTGCATCTCGATGAACCAGTGACTCATAGCAACTAGAGCCGTCCCTGGAGACAAACTTCGAAAGTCAGCCTCCCACACTTGCTCCTCCACCCTGGGAAACGGACAACGGGTTGATCATGTTGACATTACCAACCTTCACAAAAAAAAGGTGCTGCAAACGCGCTGCACATCTTTGTCAAATATACTTCGTCCACATGGATGCTTGTGAAATATTTCTAGCATGATACAGACAGGACATAGAGTTGGACACGTGCAATGTATTATTCACATACCTGGAAAAATTCCTCGGATACATGTCGAGACGCACTGCGAGATTGTATATATCAAAAGCAGTTGCGCGTAATCTGAATGCCCAAAGAATATCCACCAGAACGTTGACCATGCCCTGTCCAGCGTCAGCGGCCGTGGTTTGCAGGAATCTAAACCAATCTTCCACTTCGGCCATTGCAGCCTCTCTCTCCATTATAAGCCTGCATAAACTAACGAGAACAAATTAGAGCCATATACTACTGCACTTGGAGACTAAGTGAAGAGATCTGTAAGGGGTGAAAACATTTAGACGGAGTGCATCACGTAAACAGCATTGCATCAGGCTCAAATAACTATCCCATCAGGACGAGACTGCAATAACCATCGACTCCTAAATGAATCTCTCATCGCCAGGATTCGAAATTTTAAATCAAACTGCTTTGCTGCAGTCTTTGGGTTCATTCAAAGACATGGATCAAATTTCGCTGTTGAGATTATCCAGAAGGTATACCTCAGTGGAAGCGGACATCCAGCATCACGCAAAGCAGCCAAAAGCCTCAAAAGATCAATCCGATGAGCACATTGACCACAAGCCTGGAGCACGCAGATCCAGGTCATGTAACCTGGCTCTATCCCAGCTTCCACCATTTCCGCCAATCGCTCCAGCCCAGAGGAATAGTCCTTTTCCATCATACATTTGTTTATGAGTTTGGTATGAGATGAAGCGTTCGAAGTTGTTTCACTAGTTTCCTGCATTGCCACTTGCACAAGCTCGCTATCTGATTGCCCCACATCCGAGAGCATATCCTTAGCTTCTTCTGTATCTGGGAGCGGCTCTTGCACAGCCTTGCATAAATGCAACTGTCTGGAAGAGTCTCTTGCGATAGCGTGGTACAAGCCACTCAATATCCAGCCCATAGCATGGATTCCACTGCCCAGCCGTTTGGAATCTAAACCCAGACCGCATCTGAGAGTTCGATCTCCTCGAGAGATGGCATGGACTGCCTTCCACTGCATGAATAAGCAGATTGTCGAAAACCTTGGCTCATTTGCAGGACGAGACACATCCTCTGGAGAACGTGTATATTGTGTAACCATCTGAAGAGTATCGCCAGCTTGAAGCCTTGAATATTCGAAACGATTCCTGTTCGATATGAAATAATTGCTCGTATTGCCCGCGACCACAGGACTGGTTGTCTGCAGAGAAGAACTGCTGTTTAGATATTTACGAGGCCAACAGCTGAGCTGAAGCAGCACTAACGGATATTTGACGGAGAGAATCTGACGAGATTCCACCAAACTCCAGCAAATCCTCCGTGGATGCACTCACCTGCTGTACGGTACCATCATCCTGCATTTCATTGCTACAAGCTTGCTGCTGAGAGATTTCATCCAATGTGGACAAAACCGACTTCTCGCCTGCATCTAAACTAAGGTACTTTTCTAAAACGTCGATATTGCATGCGTTAGGATCGAAACCATGCCGCTCCATGTCTTTGATGATCTCTGAAGCTTCTGAAACATTCTTGTTTGCGATGCAGCCACCCAATAAAGTATTGTACGTTATTATGTCTGGTCTAAGACCCGCACGCTCGATCTCTTTCAGGAGAGCAGATGCCATGCCAGGCTGTAAGTCGTACTTGCATCGAGCATTTGCGATTGTGTTGAAGGTGACGATATCAGGCTTACAACCTCGCTGCTCTATAAGCTCCAGAATTTGCTCCACTGCCTCCCAATGTCCTTGCTTGGCATAAACACCTAAAATTGCGTTCAACACCTGCAAAAACTACCCCTCATGAGCTTCTACCAGGGCAATCTGCTCGTTGCAAATCCAAAAGCTGCGTCAAAGGAAGCAACGGCAAACACCACACCGAGATAAATCTCATCTCCGTAAACAGAAACAGCTGAGCCGGAGCACAGAACATACAAGCTACCAAAAGCCAGGAAAATTCTCCTGTCAATCCCGGGAGCTTAGGCAATCTTCTATTGCTCAAGCAGCAACCCGAATTCTCTCGTACCTCTTCTGAAAGCTATGGGTGCTGACATGGACCCCTCAGGACCAATGATCCATGGTATAAAAATGACTTATTTGTTCGATCTCAGTGTCAGAAATATAATTAAGGTGGGAACCGAATTTTGTATCACCAGAGCTAGCGAAAAACATTGCACGTGTTCATAAAAAAGAAACAAGAAATTTGAATAAGAGAAAGTCCCTTTATGTCCTAACAAAACTGTTAAATATATACACGAGTCCCAGTTTGGGATCCTCGATTGTTTTAGAGGTCAAAACTCAATGCAAGCTGTGAGCAAAACCGTAGCAACGGCCAGTGGAGTAACCTAACCTGAATGCAGGAAGAAAGCTCCGGTTCAGCATTCAAAAAGAGCTCCCGAGCAGCATCCAATTGCTCTGCCCTCCCAAGAACGTGAAGCATTGTTGCAAGCAGGCGAGGATTAGGAGTACACCATCTCTGGAGGTTCAGCCACTCGTAGAGCTCCAGTGCTCGCTGCCAAATTTGATCACCAACGTTTCGCACCGCAACAGAGAATTCATCGTTATTCAACTGCTCTGGCCAGGTATCAAGCACGTCGGGAACAGGCCTCGCCAAGTCCAACGAACAGATTGCGGTTGACAATCTTCTTGCTCTATTCTTTAAGTCCGTTGCTTTTCTGAGAGCCAATTTGGACATATTCTGAAGCCTCCGCGTCTGTCCCTTCTGTCGCTGGCGGAACGCCTCCCTCTGCCGAACCATTTCTTCTCTCCGAGCAAGCGACGTCTCTCCATCCGAGGCCACATATCGTTCTCCCTCCTCCTTCACTACCAATCCCGCATCCGAGCGGCTCAATTGCTGCCAGTCCGGCAGTCGCGGGCGACCCGCACTCTCCGACTGCCTCGCAGTTCGCAGCTGAAGGAGATCTTCGCTCTTGTGCAGCCACCTCACCGCTGGCTTGGCTCGAGTGTACACGAACTCCGGCCTCTGATTCTGAAAGTCACTTCGAATCTCTCGGACTCGCAAACAGGCACGCGACGCCGAACGCGAAGCAAGGGTGAATGGAGGACGGAAATGAGGTATGCGGAGAGAGCAGGAACGCAGGCATGTGCGAGGTGTACGAGCTGCGAGCGGCGTAGAATTGGATTGCAGCCAGGCGAAGAAGCCATAGAGGAGGATCACAAAGCGGCCATGAAACACAATGAAAACCAGAATCGGCTATGGCGATGCCGATGCTCACATAATCCGGGCTCCCATGAACAAGAGAAGAAGTGGCTGAATGCGAGCTGTAAACCCTAATCTGGAACCTCCTCCTCCTGACGCATTGATTTTCTTTTTCTTTTTTTTAAATTCAGGAAGAGAAGTCGTGCATGTGTCTGTGAAAACTGATGAAACTTTGAATCGACGGATCGTGCTTGCCAATTTCGACAGCGGCGCTTGTATTGCTGGAGCTTCAAGGGTGTTTCCATCAGGGTTTTTTTTTGCACTGTAGCTGCACAGTAAATGCACAGACGTGTCCTCTCCAGTGAGGTGGAAATCTAGAGGGACCGCATTGCATCCGTGCATTTCGAACCTTATTGTATTGAATTTGATAGTTTATTGTCAAAAAAAGAAACCCTGATTTTCATCACTATCTCCTTGGTTTTATTATGGAATATTAAATGGGTGGCGAGTGGTGACCCCGTCACTAGGCCTGCGCACATGAAGCTTATGGAGCCCGTGCGATGTCGCATATGAGGGCGCGAGGATGCGGGTTTGCTCCCTCCAACCCTCACGGCTCAGGGCTTATGGATTGTAAGCTTGGAGCTCCCACCATTTGTTTACTCTTTTTTTTCACCTGCAAGTAAACTCCCTAAGTTAAATTTAAGGTAGAAATACCATAAATGGTTAAAATAAGGTACTTTAGTCTGTAAGATATGGGGAATTTCTTGAAAATTTAGCTCAATTTGTAGAGAAACAAGAATAAGGAAGAGTGCAAATTTTTTTTTACCTAAGAATGAATATTTCATGCACTATAAATGTGGATTTAGGGTTTGGACCAATTCTGGTATTATAAGTACACCTTAAACGGCTACTTCTAGAACCTTGTTCTAAAACAAATTTGAACCAATCAAATATAAAGAAAGAACATATTTTTGAATTATTTCAAATCCACCTCTTGTTGGTTTAAGAAATGTCTACTCTGCCATTATTGGACAATAATCGTTTATAATATTTCTACTTTAATATTTAGCAATTCCCGAAAGCATTCTTTTAATAACTTTTCAGATTTGTGCAACAAAGGTTCTTCTCTCCAGCAACAACAAAGCACAGAAAGCGACATGGAGCGTCACAGAGAGCTTGAGACAGAGAGTGAGTTAGAGTTTTAACTGTAGTGACATTATGAAATTTCTTAGAGAGGGAATATTGTCATTAGTGTTTGATGATGAAGAAGAGGGTGGTTTTCAATTGATCAAAGAGAAATGCAAAGGTGGTTCTTCTAGTTTAAGGAGGGAATGGAAGGAGGGGACCTTAAAGTTTCTTGTAAATATATAGAATATGAAGAGAAATATTGAGATTTTGATCAAAAGCCCTTCAAGCAATTGAACTGAGAGTTTTTTGTAAGAGAGTTAAACAAGCAATTTTTAGACAACATTCAGAGGACTTGGCAGCAAACACGTGAAAGTGGAAGAAAATGAAATCTGTCTACCTAAAAGAAAATGCCAAACAAGGAGAAACTGGTGCAATACCTTCTACTAGATGTCAGATACAGACTTAGTGACAAGAACAAAGTAGAGAAAATGTAGAATAAAATAAGAGCTCAAAAGTGTACTTAGAACCACGACTAGAGTAGTATATTAGAAAGTAGCAATACAAGGCAAGATTACGGCTTGAAGGTCAAAATCTAAGGCGACAAATTGAGTTGTCAAGACTGAGGAACATCTTAATCTCGACTCCTTTATATACTAGAAATCGAAACTTGTTCGTCAAGCTTGGAAGTTGCTTGGAAAGCTTTCTCTGATTTGTCCGTTAAGCTTGGAAGTTATTTGAGAAGCTTTCTCTAATTTAGACGGCACTCAACCTGCTTCTACTAGGTAAAAAACTTCTTAAAAAGCTTCTAACTTTCTAGAATCTTCTAGGAATTTTCTAGAACTAGTCAATTGGTTCATGCCCGTGACATTACCTTCTCTTCTAACTTCAAGATTCTTCGAGGAATTTGTGTAATTGTTGTTATTGGCTTCGATAGTTGCTGTTGATGAAATTTTTGTATCTTTAAGGGAGCGTTTGATAAATTTGAAGTTGGTTTCCATGTACGTTTGCTAATCGGGTAACTGCGCTAATGAACAAAGTATTTGACTTGCCCTCTCCGCATCCTTGAATTTAAAACTTTCTCAACTTCATACTCTTTGATACTATCTACTTCAACACAAGGCGTTGGAGGTTGAATTTTTCCAGGCAAGTTAGATTCTCTATAGGTTTCCAAAAATGAAATATGAAACACTAGATGTACCTTCATTGTTGCTGGTAGTTGTAATCAATATGCAACAGCATTGATTTGTTTTTCAATGCTAAACGATCTAATTCGGTAATAGTCAAGTTTATTGCTTGAACAAGTCGTCTTGATATTACGTCGTAATATTCATACTTTTTCACCCACTTAAAACTGTGATTGCTCTTTTCTTCTTACATTAGCAAACTTTTTGTGTTGTACTTGAGCTTCTTCTAAATGAGTTTTTATTGTTGTACGTAGCTCTTGTAAACGTATTGTCAAATTTTTTGCTGCAAGGCTCTCCCCTCTTCAAGTTGGTAGCATATCGATTTTTGAATGCTGTTCATAAGTCACGTGAAATGGAGTCTCTTGAGTTGATGCATGTTTGCTGTTGTTGTATGGAAACTCTGCAAGCGGTAGCAAAAACACCTAATTGTCTTGTTGATAATTTATGATACACCGTAAATATTGCTCCAATACTTGATTTATGCGTTTGTTCTTTCCATCTGTTTAAGAATGAAAAGCCGAAGAAAACTTGATCTTTACTTGTAAGACTTTAAATAGTGATTGCCAGAATTTGAAAATGAACTGCAGGCTTCTATTAAATAAAATATCTTTGTGTAGTTTATGATATCAATAAATGCTGTCGATAAAGAGCGTAGATGTTTTTTTTCTACTGAGTGTCTTCTTATATGAAATAAAATTCGTCATCTTTGAAAATCAATCGACTATCATATAAATAGAATCAAACTTAGCCAAAAATAGTAAGCCTCTAATGAAGTCCATAGAAACAGATGACCATGGTTGTTTTAGCACTAGTAAAGGCTTTAAAAATCCGTATGGTTGATGTCGCGGATTCTTGGAACGAGAACATGTGTCACAAGATAGAACTAATTTTTTGATGGTCTTCCACATCTATAGCTACTAAAAATCTTGAGAAATGAGTTCCAACCTCTTGTTGAAATCAAAATATTCAACGGTTAGAAGGTCGTGGCGTGCTTGTATGATTTGAAAACGTTGTAGTTCATTCAAAATGTATAGATATTCTTCAAAATATAAAAACTGATATTTAATCTTGAATTCAGTGAAATTTTTTGTAGAGTTGTTAGAACATTGTTTGATATCAAGCATCAAAGCATCTGTAACTGATGCTGTTCAGATTTCATTTAAAAAACTAGAATCAGCTGAAAACAAGATTTGGGCTACTCGTAAACAAAAGCGTTCAAGATTCAAGAGCGTCATTTGTTATTGATCATATGTTGCTTCTCCTTCCTTAAGTATTGAATTAGATCTTTTAGATAAAAAATCTAATAACCCATGTTGCTTCCCGGGTCAATATATAATGTCAAAATCGAATTTAAATAGAGACATATTCCAATGAGCTAAACGACGGTTCAAGACACAAGTAGATATGAAATATTCAAGGTTTTTGTGATTAGTATATACTGTCACCTAGTGTATAATGCCTTCAAAAAAATGATGCTATTTTTAGAAAGAATTCAAGATTGCAAGCAGCTCTTTATCGTAAATTTTATAGTTGGTTTCTGCTGCACTGAATTTTCTTGAGTACAAAGCAACTAGATAGAGTTTTCCGTCTTTTTTTTGTTGCGATAATATCGCATCCAATGTGAAATTTGAAGCATTTGTCTCCAAAAAGAACGGTTTGAAAAAATCTAGATATATCAAGATTAGAGATGTAATAAAAAATTTCTTTAGTGTTAAAAAAATTTTGTCTGTTTTTTGACTCCAATTCAATTTATTGTTATATGTGAGTCGCGTAAGTGGAATAGCTATCTGGGAGTAGTTTTTGATAAAAATTCAGTAGAAATTTGCAAAATTAAGAAAACATTAGACATCACGTACTATTTTTGAAATTGTCTAATCTAATACGACTTGAGTTTTCTTGAAATCCATTGAATTACCATAATTTAAAATGATATAGCCAAGAAATTTGACTTGAGTAGTATGAAAATCACATTTTTTGAATTTGGCGTATAGTCCAACATTGCGAAGCTTTTCAAATATTAGCTTCACATGTTTTTCATGTTGAATTGAATCCTTAGAGTATATCAGAATGCCATCTAGATAACAGACAATAAAGTTGTCTAGAGACTCTCAGAATATATTATTCATAAGGTATTGAAAAATTTCCGGTGCATTTGTAAATCCAAAAGGCATGACGTTGTATTCAAAGTGGCCATATTTTGTCCGAAAAACTGTCTTCTATTCGTCACCTTCTTTGATTTGTACAAGATTGTACACTTTCCTAAGATCGATCTTGATATAAATCTTTGCTTGTGCGATTTAGTTAAAAAATTCGCTGATTATAAATAATGGATATCGATTCTTAATTGTAACTTTATTGAGGCCTAGATAATCCACGCACATTCGTAAAGATCCATATTTTTTCTTCACAAATATGATAGGTGCACTAACTAGAGATTTGGAGTGTCAAATAAAATTTTTGGCCAAATTCTCATCAAGATATTTTCTCAATGCAGAAAGCTCATTCTGCGATAGATTATAAATAGATCCAAAAGGTGGTTGTGTATCTTGTTCAAGATCAATGGCGCAGTCATATAATCGATGTTTGGACAAAATATTTGCATTTTTTTTTCTCAAAAACATATTGATACTCTTTGTACTCTTCTAAAAGCGTAGTTGTTTTAGTGATTTCCTCAGATATTGGAATAGCATATATCACAAATATATCACCATCTTTAGCAGCTTGCATAAACGCTTCTTTTAACAAATAAGGATTTAAACACTTTCTGGCCAGAAGATTCTATAGATTTAATCAATAATTTATCCGTAAAAAAAATTTCAAGAAGAAATGTAATAGTACGATTTGCCCTATCAATTTGAGAATTATATTTTTCAAGCCAAAAAATCCTAAAATCACAGGACTAGAAGGAAAATTAATAATATTGTAAATTACATGGCTACTATGATTTTCTGCTATTGTCTAAAAGGAAGTTGTTTTGTGGATAACATTGCCAAAAGATAGCGGTCGTCCGTTAATAACTTCAACGTGAACGGCCTTTGACTTTTGAGCTATGGAAATTATATGCATTTTTATGAACGACTCATCTATAAAATATGCTGAGGCTCCAAAATCTATCAAAGCATGGACTTTAATATTATTAGGATTTAAATAAACTGATATGATAAAACAAGAAGTGGGATTTGCAAATAATATAGGACCTATAAATGTCAACGATGTTATAAGATCCAGTTGCACGTTCCCTATTGTGACTGGATTTTGTTGTTTTTCTATTGAACGTTGGTATTCTGAAGTTGTGAAGCGCGTTGTTGCTTTTCAGGACAACCGCTAACTTTATATTTTTTTTTTTCACAATAAAAACATAATCCTCATTCGTGTTGGCGTTTTTTTTTTTGTTTTGTAAGAGGTTTGAATCGAACTGCATCAATTTGCATGTCTTTAGTTTCAGATTAGTTTCTCGAACTTGAAATTGAAGAAGCGGCAGAATAGCTAATGTAAGGCCGCGGCGTGTTCCATGCTCGTTTATCTTGTTGCCACTCAAATAGCATATTGTCACACTTAACAGCTTAATTAATAATTTCGTTCAATGTCACAGAGTCTGATAACAAAAGTAGTAAGTCTTTTACTTCGTCACGTAAGCCATAATAGAATTGGTTTATCAAAGCTTGTTCACGCAGTTGATGTAAAAAGCAAGCTGACAAAAATCTGAAACGTAGACTAATGCTGAACGTCTTCCTTGTCGTATACTCCCAATCTTTATTGTCGTAGAGTGTATTTTGTCATGCTCATCAAATGCTTCTCTAAAAGCGTTTAGAAACACTTTAAAATTATTGAGTATCGTAGAGTTCTTTTCAAGAAACGATGCAAACCAAAAAAATGCTTGACCAGATAACAATTTCTCCACCAATCCAATGCGAGCTACATCTGTTGAATATCGTTGAGGTTGAAGGAGCATAATGAGTCAAATGTAATTGACAAAACCACAAAATTTGTATCAAATTTCTTCGGAAGACTGACTCTAGGTTCTTTACTCTTGCTAGAACTTAAAGTCAGCAGCATGGAACTTGGAATATTATTGACTTGAATAGTTGGTGTGGGTGTTGCAACATATTCCTGCTCTCTAGATTGTTGCAATCTTGCTTCAAGGCTAGAAAGCTTTGAATTGAATTTTGTAATATGTTTAAACATCCGTTGTTGCTCTAGATTCATGATTGTAATTGCAGACATGATAATATCAAACTTTGAATCATTCATAACGACTTCGTTCTCTATCGTCATGATGATAATGTAATATTTTAATAATATACATTGATAAAAACTATAAAACTACAAACGCTCGGAAAGATAAATGGAATAAGTTGTGACAGTAACGTTTCAAACCTAACTTCACCAAATTCATGTACAACTTTCTCTCTAAGTTCATGTTTGGATCTACTAATAATACAGATTTTAAAATTAGAATTGAATTCACGGATATGAAGTCTGTTCAGGTTCATAAACTTCAACGATAGAAAAAATCTATAGTGAAAACAGACAACACCAACAATTTAAAAGTGGAAAATCCGCAACTTCTAAAACACTTTACAATTTTCAAATAGAGGGGTAATCCACACTCTATTCAAAACCAAAAAGTTTTGATGATGTTGAAGCAGTCTTAACAAACTGTCAGAGACGGACTTAGTGATAAAAACAAAATAGAGGAAATGTAAAATCAAGACAAGAGCTTAGAAGTGTACTTAGAACCAATGCTAGAATAGTATATTAGAAAGTAGCAATACAAGGCAAGGTTAAGGCTTGAAGGCTAAAAACTAAGGCGGCAAAATGAGTTGTCAAGATTGAGGAATATTTTAGTTTCGACTCCTTTATATATTAGAAATTGAAATTTTTCCATCAAGTTTGAAAGTTGCTTAAGAAACTTTTTTTGATTTGTTCGTCAAGCTTAGAAGTTGTTTGAGAAGCTTCCGTTGACTTGTTCGTCAAGCTTGGAAGTTGTTTACGAAGCTTCCTCTCATTTAAATAGCACTCGAGCTGCTTCTATTGGGTAGAAAGCTTCTTGAGAAGCTTTTAACTTTATAAACTCTTCTAGGAATTTTCTAGAATTAGTCAATTGGTTCATGTCCGTGACACTGAAACTCCATCGTACGATATATTTAATAATATTTTTTGAGGCACTGCTGTAATTCATAGTGTACCTCATGGTGTTGATCAGATAGTTAGATTGGACCATCATAATGTTCACATTGTCAAAGATGATGAATGAAGGCATTTTGCTTAGCATTCCTCCTCTTTTTACGGATTCTATTTTTTGCAATCACCACGCATATAGGTGGTTAACCAGCCTCAATGTGATAGGCAAGTAAATAAACATAGAAAGAATAATAATGGATAAATGCTTGCAGGATATGACTTTCTTGCCTCAATTATTACCTTTTTTTTTATTGAAATTTTGAAGGTAGAAAAGATGAAATTGCAGGCTATCGAGAAGATTATTAAGAAATTGGTGGAGCGTGCAAAAAAAATAGAAAGATGATTTGAAGGGCAAACTTCAAATAACAGCTTTATTCATTGAAGCTTTGAAAACCAAAGACTCTTCATGAAGTTTTACATAGATACTAATGATTATGAGTTGTTTAGAATTAGGATTTCTTTTCCATTCAAAATTTCTTCGTGCAATAATATATGAAATTTATTGCTTTTGGTTTTAGTTGGATTTTATTTGTACAAAATTCCAAGACAATGAATAAAAGATTAAAATAAAAACTCAATTGCATTTATGATTGAATCAGCATAGGAAATGTAAAATGTAATGTAAATATAATTGCAACCACTTTTCACTAGAATTTTCTAAAGTCTATTGAAAAAATAGTTTTTTTCTAAAACTTTCTTCTTTGCGCTTCATATGTTTTTTTTCTCTAACCACATGCAGTCTTGTATTTCCAAATCTAATAAAAAGATTTCTACACAAATCTACAGTAGCCACATAAAACTCCATTTAATCCCACAACTCACAATAATTGTGCAACTAATAATATACTACAGTAATTCTAGCTACTGTATCAACCTTAGAATTAATTTTTTTTAATTCTTCATGTGTTCTTCAATGTCCCAAAAATTTACTTAATAACAACTCTTCTATAGTTCCTAGAGTTGTCAAACCTCTTCTTTTGCAAGTCATTTGGAACCTTCCAATTTTTCATCAAGTATACAATTATGGTAAACGTCTCCAATCAAATAAAGCGTGCACCATATTCATCTTGCCGCAATTATTGATTCTTGGTAAATCTCAAGATTCCTCATTTTCTAATACAAATTTGAAATTTTGAATTGACCTTCATCATATACTTCCCCCGGTTGGCCGGCGCACACATTCCAAAAATCTTGCTTGAATTACAAATTCCTTGCAATACAGCAGAATTAAATTTTTTCTTATTGAAAAAATCACTTTTCGCTAATGTTACTAACTTACTAGGTTATGCAGCTAATGATATGTGCATATATCAATAGCATCACATATGTTAGGCAAATGTGTAAGCCATTTAAAACTAGAAATAATGTTATTAAGACAATCTCTACTTAGAATACTAATACAATGACCAATTAATAGGGATCTTTTTAGCTTGTAGAATAGTAGATGCAACTAGCCGTTCCGCAGCTTTATTTGGTACAAATCCATATAGCTTGCACTATATACTATAATAATAATATAAAAATACATCCCTCGTAAGGTTGTAAATCAACAAATTTATCATTTGTTCAATAATCATTGCCCGTGAAAATTTGACAACGAACTTCATATTTTCATGATATCTCTCAACAGCAGCATTTGTATTCAAATTTGCGTGTTGGACATTATAAAATCCAGTCACCCACATGTTGTCTTCTCTATTCATTTTTTTCACAATATGTCCAAAATTATTAATGAGAGTGGTACTAGATGTAGGGCCAAGGATATATTTTCATACCATATGATATCTCATAAAGACCATGTTTCTGTTGCTGTTTGGCCATTTGTTGCCATACAGAAGGTATGCAGAAATTTTATTTTATAAGCTTGAAAAATTTAAATGTAATATCTTTTCAATTATGATGTTTAATGCAACATTAAATCTTTGTAAAAAGCATATTAAGTTCAAAAAAAGAAGAGGTGTATGGAATCTATCTTGCATACAAAATGTAAATAAATTGGGCAAAATTGTGTACTTAACTTGGTTGATTCATGTTGTTTTATATGTTTATATGTTTTAGTGACCAAGAAATCCATTGACACAAAATTAAAACAAAATCTGGCTATGTAAGAAAGAGGAGCTCCAAACTTAACAAAAAGAAAGTCAAAGAAAAAAAGACATCTCATTTTTGTTTGCAAAACGAAACATTAATATTAGCAGCTGAAAGTTGTTGACAAGATGTGATTCTAAAACCATAACTCTAAAATTGTATTGTTAGTGATGTGCTCATTGGAAAGCTTTGCTGTTGTATTTTTTTAATTATGATTTTTTGTGATTTTACTAAGGAAAAATTTGATTATGCGCATATATCCATTAGGGTGTGTGCTGCTTTTCAAATTTTATTTAAAAATTTTATGAACAAAAATTTGATTATGCGAATAGATCCAGTAAAGATGCGTGCTGCTTTTTGAATTTTATTTAAATACTTAAAATTGAAATCCCTGGAAAAAAACATTCATTTAACAATTTTGATGAATACAAAAGTTATTGTTTTAATTCATTTTTCTCTAATTTTAATTGTTGAATAGATTTTTTTTTTCCATGTGCAGAATATATGGATTAACATATAAGTGAGTAGCTTTAACAAAAGATAATTTAATTTATTAATAATAAGATTATGACAATTGATTAAAACAAATTTTGAAATCTACTTTATATTTAAAAAATATGGGTAAAATTAAAAGTGGAGTTAGAGGTCAAAACACAAAAAATCAATTTGGGAACAGAATTAAAAAATTGAAATCTGCAAATAATATTAATGAAGTTAAAAAAATTATATTTGAAAGTGACTTTTTCATATTAGAAAGATAACAATGTTTGAATAATTTTAAAAAAAAGTTCATGAAACAAATTTCAAATGACTACTATTCTCTATTGTATAGGGATATAGTTGTTTTAGATAGAAAAATAAGAGCTATTGTTCTTGTAGTATTTTTTAAAAAAAATTAAAATTTAAAATTAGAAGAATGCAATGTAATAGAAAATGTAATGACATCTTTAATTACATTTAAAAAAGTGGCAAGTTCAGTAAAAAAATAGTGTTCATAAAGGAGGGAGAGGAAAAATGTATAGATTATGGTGGAGAGCATGTACTGATATAATGTTATCGTTTGGTCCATACAAACCTTCTTCAAAGATGCAAAAATCTTCTAAACTTTTAGGAAAGTGGAAAAAAGATCAGAAGTTGCTCATTCACATTGTTAATGTTTATCAAAGAAGATTCAAAAGTTTTGTCAATTAAATCTTTTGTTCTACTTTGAATGAAGTCTCTATGGTTCAAGCCATGGATTTAGGCCAAATCAAATTTTTTAATTTAGTTCAAAGAGAACAGTCTTTAACAAGCAATTTGATATTTACGCTTCAATATTTTTTTAATTCTTTTTGTAGTGACAATGATTATAATAGTTATACTTATGGAATCTGAAACCAATTTTTTTGCATAATGGAAATTTTGCAAATAATATTAATGGATTTTTTTCAATTGGAGAGGTCAATTCATTGTACCTCCGTATAAAACCTATGTTGATTTTAACCAATGTGATGGAGTGGTAGAAATTATCTGGAGAGATAAATCCAATTTTTATGTTAGACTTGAGTCAAAAACCTATACCAAATTTACTAGAATGCATACATTGGTACAAATTAGTCAAAATTTGGTTACAGAATCCAAAATTTAATACAAGCCCAAAATGAAGAAGATGTCAATTCAAGACTGTGCAAAGTTCAAGAGATTGTGACAAACAAGTTGAAGAAATTTAAAAGAAAAAAGTGACAATGAAAATCATTATGAGAACATACTTTCATTGATGTTGATAATTAAAAAATGTGCATGATAGCTTGATTTGTTTAAAATGTCCATACACATTCTTCTTGTTGTTTGAATGATCGTGTTTTCATGCAACTGTTGTAGTCTAGTTTTGAAAATCAAGTGAAACAAGCGGAATTGCTATTTTCATGTTCTCACATTTTTGTGATTTACCTTTTATTTGTAACCTACCTTATATTAGTTCTTCTTTCATAAAAAATCCTAGTGTATACAATTTGAAATAGATTTTAAATAAAAGTGTCATCACTTAAATTCAAAAAATAAAAAACTACCTCTACTTTATTTAATGTAATTTATTTAAATAAAAGTGTGGATACTTAAGAGTACTTATATATTTTTATAGTATATTATAGTAGTATCATGTTTTGGTAAAATAAGTACACCATACTCAGATATCCACATTCTTTTTTAATCTTGTCATGTCTACGACATTTACGGTTCTACATTAAAATCAATTCTAAAGTAACATTAAATACATACATTTAATTTTATTTTAAAAATATTTTTAAATATATTTATAATTTTATATCTTTGACAAACCAATAAAAAATACAAATCCCATGTCTTTTTCATCAATATGAAGATAAATATAATAGTTTGATGAAATGTCAATGTTTATTAAACTTCACTTGCATATATATTTTTAAATACATAAAAGTCTCTTAATCACTAAAAAATTGTTCCAACTCCTTCACTTAATTTCAAACTGATGTTTTTTTATATGAGTTGAAAATACTCATGAAAAATAATCTACAAAATTTTCAAGATCTAACGTTTTGACAAATTTTTTCTTGCTCCAACAATAGTATAAAAATGCATAGTATAATAAAAAAAAAGCTAATACAATGATTATTTTTAAATTGAAAATTTGTTTGTTTCTAATTGCGGTGCTCTATTAAAATGTTCCCGCTTAAAAAATTCATTGAAACGTTTGTTAAGACGCTACAATAGATTGTACAGATCAAGTTTTGGAGAGAATGAGTCTTTTAAAACAAAAAATAATTGTACTTGTGTCTTACAATTTTGCATATGTTGTAAAATTCATTTGCAAATCAAAAATACGTATTAGATTTTAACATTGAATTTGCATTTGTTATTAATAAAAGAAGTTAGAAGAGAAATAGATCCGTTTGTACGTTTGTTAGAAATAAAAATGATAGTAATCAATCACAATTTCGTTTATTGTTGTATACAAGATAATGTGTAGTTTACAAATATTGTATATTTTTGCTAAATATAATCTATAATGTACATTTGAATTACATAAAATGAAATATCTTAAATATAATCTTCTCTTGTATTATCATGTTTAATAATTTTTAAAGACTAAATGATTTGAACTTGTTTAAAAAATGAAAAACAACCATAATAAAGACTATTGCCATTTTAATTAATGAAATGCTCTAAAGCTAAATTAAAATTTTGATAATTGAAGTTTAAAAAGATCAGTAATTCATCAATTTTTTCTTTCTCTGTAAATTGTCATTATTGCACATAATGTCAATTATTTCATATCTAATGCAAATAGTTCACTAAAGCAAAAATATCTAGAACCCTTTGTTAGACATTGATATCTATTTTTTTTTAATATCAGCTTACTTAGAGCTTATGAGGAATTTTATTTTGAGTTAATATTGAAAGACATTTGCGTGACATTTGTATTTTATAGCAACAATTTTTCTAAAGCAACAGTATTTGTTACATAGATTCAATGTCATTTTACACATTAACATCCAAATTGCAACTAAATATTTTTGCAAAGATAAAGATTCTTTGTTATCACAAACATCTTATTTTTGAACAAAATATGAATAAAATTAATATACAGAGTTAATAATTTTCAAAAATATTTATGATGCATTTTAAAATGTTAATAAAATTTTGTACAGTTTAATACAAAAGTGGCATTAAAATAAATTTTAATTAAATAATCACGTCAACTTTTTTTCTCACATTTTAGAAAAGAAATTCAACTTACTACCTCTATATTCTTCATATTATTTAAATTTAATTATTGAGATTTTGATTTATTATCAATTAAAGAATTTTAAAAAAAAAACATTTATTTCATCATCTAAATCTTCTAAAAAATGAGCTATTTGCTTTTACATTATAGCTCTTCAAAAATCTATTTTACAATAAATATAATATTTTGCATAACAAGAAACTTTGCACTAACCCTATCCCTAACCAATTCTTTGCAATCACCCAATCAATTTTTGATTAACTTTCATAGCAATATCAGCCAACTTTCGTAGCAATAAAATTAAATTTTCTCTTTGTAGTCTATTTGTCATAATCAAGTTTTGAATAAAATTATAGTGGCACAAATCATGATGACATAATTACAATGATACACAAATTGAAATGGCAATTTTTGTGTCTTTGAACACGCAACAACAATGAAAAGACGTAGTTGACCAAAAAAATTATTGAATTTACAATTAAAAATAGACATAAAAGTGAACAATTTTCATTCTTGATTTCATTTTCTGTGGAAGTATTGATAATGCTTGAATGGCCTCAAACACTTGTTAAAACAAAAATTTAAAACTACTTTTTTTAATATTTAATCAAAAAAAGTAAATTATAACTTACAAGAATGAGGCTAAAGCATTCACAAGACTGGAACTAAAACATTATTAATTCTAAAATGATGTATTAGATTAGAAATTTGTTGTTTTAAGATATTTTTTCTCATCTAAAAAAATATCCAGTTCAATTACAAAGTTAAATGACTTCACTTTTGTGGCAAGTTCAACTATAATATTTTGTCACCCTCTGACGCGCAATTACCTATTTTTGCACTTGGCCAAGTGCACTCTCCCTGCATCCAACTATCACTAAAATGTTCAAGTTGACCTAGCAAAGGTCTCCATGTGGGGGTTTTTTTTTTCTAAATTTTTTTTAAAATTTTAAATTTAATTTGTTTTTAAATTTTAATTTTCCCCTAAGACTCCACTGAGCTGTGCGGGGTCTCAAGGGAAAACAAAAAATTAAATAAATTTTAAATGTAAATTCAATAAAAAGTTAAATAAAATTTTTAAATTTTAAAAAAGTTTCAGAAAAAAAAAACCCCCACTTGCGGGGCAAACTTTGCCAATTGTCCCCCCTTGTTGAGAATGAAGTACATTTTGCTTGTACAAATAATAAGTGCAATTTTACATGGTCAAGTGCAAAAATGGCTAATTGAGCCCGTGGCCGTATTAATATATATTTCTTTGAAAATTTGGTTAAAATAAGTAAAGTGCAAACTACTAAAGAGGTTATAAGAGGTTAATTATAGTAATACAAAGGTTGGAGAGCAATAAATGCATTGTTGCAAAGCTTAATTACAAATTGCATTGATTGCAAAAAGTTTGTTTTAAGTTGACACAAATTTTCTTATTTTACAAAACTTTGTGTTCGTTGTATTATAGATTGTTGAAAAAGCTTGTGAAAAAGCACCTTTCAAGAGCAGATAGTTTATGCTTAAAAAGATTTATATGATGTTATCATGGAATTTTTTAAAATTAAAAGTAGAAGCAAGTATCAAGAGTTAAAAAAAGACAATATGGAAATACTAAATTAAGGATTTTTTTACCATTTGTAATAGAAAAGCTTGACATGATTTTTAAATTCAAGCTTACTCTGATGCCTCTCATATTTTTATCATACAACAAAAATTGTTATTTTAAAATATTGCTCTAAATTTTTTTGAGAACTGCAGATTTTTTGCGTTAGTTTGGTTTATGATTTATTTTTAAATATAAGATTATCGACAAAACAAAATGTCATTTTGCAAAAACACATTGTTGCAATTTGCATAATGGAGTATGAAGTGACAACTAATTGCATGTAAAGATTAATATTATTTTAGAGAGAGTATTGTTGCAAAGCTTATGAAATGCTTTGTAATACAATTCAACATTATTTTTAAATATATATATATTTTTAATAATTGAATCAAACTAATATTGAAATGTAAATTTTATGTTAACGTCAAACAAGGCTTTTTGTGCATACTTGCTTTTTTGGATTATATACACTAAATATGAAAAAAAATATATCCATTTATATGGCAAAGACAAATTCAAATCAAACACAAAAACTGATCAATTATTTTAGAAGACATAGCAAATTAATTTCATAAATTTGGTTTTTTTTTTTTGGCTTGTCAGATGGAAATAACAACATCAATATTCTAGGTTGTTCTTTTTTTTGTTAAAAAATTGCTCATTGATAAAGCTCCAGACCTAAACCTTGAAGTGAACAATAAAATTCATTATCATTTTTACATATTGATTGATAGCATTTATTCTTATTGGAATCATTTTGTGCAATTAATTCATGAACTATAAGGCAAGAAAAAACAACATTTTGCTAATATATTAAAAAAATGAAAAAAAAAAAGTGCTTTTAAAGTATTGCAAGTTTAATGATAAATTTTCAAAAATCCATGCTGCCGATAGAGTATGAATACAATGGTTTCATTGTGGAATTTTGCATTATTATGCATAACATGATAATTCAAAATGAAGCAAATTTGAAATTGAAACCATCATTTGAACAAAAAACAGAAAATAAACGTATTAGTCAAATGTTATCTTTTTAAGAGCTTTGTGAAGAAATTATATGCATTGAAAATACAAAAAACCACTTTGTTACAAAAAATGGTTTAATAGATTATTTATAGCATTAACAAAATCAACTTAACCATGTTCAAGTTATTTGAATATTTACGATTTTAACAAACGGTCAAAATCATTGTTATATTATTTTACATTCATCTAGCATTAATTGTTTATATATTTTTTTACTTTCAAATGTGTACAAATCATGGTAATTAAGATGATATTGTTTGATGTAATAAATTTTCAATTTATTGCAATTGTGTAAGATACAAAATAATGCAAAAAAAATACTACAATAAAGATTAAGAGCTTTCATAGTTATAATGAGAACAATTCAAAAATGAAGAAAATAATTAAAAATGAAAGTCATAAATTAAGTCTTTTCATTTATAAAAGTTGATGGCAATATTTGTTAATTTGGGAAAAACAGGGGTCCCATTTTGTTTTCCCCTCAAACCCAAAGAGTTACTTTAAAACTAGATTTGAAGGTATCAAATTCAATTTGAGCCCTTAAGATTTTTTCCCTTGCAAATCCCTCTTCTCAAGTGAGGGCACGTGTCAGTTAGAGGTGATCACCTCAAACTTCTTGACTCACTTCCTGAAAGTCCCAAAATGTACCATTTTTCCCAAATTAACAAATATCCACTAGAAGAAACCCATGTTTTTTATAACAGATTTTTTTAGACTTTCACTTATTTTCATGTTTATAATGATATCAAGCATAACATCAAGACGTTAGTTTGAACATCAATTGTAACATGAAAACAAGTGGATGTCCAAAAAAATCCATTATAAAAAACACAGGTTCCTTCTAGTGATCCTCAAATTGATAAATGCTTATAAAAACTCATATACTAGTCAGAAAAAATATATCTATTATAATTGCTTTTTGATAATTGTAATACTAAGAATCAAAGCTTTAAACTAGAGTATTTGCTAAATGCAAGAATTCAGCATTATGAAGGTAATGTTTGTTACAAAAATGAGGAGTCTAAGCAAAGTAATAGACAATTGCTCTTTTGTAAGTTTAAAGTAATTTTACCTTTGCTCAATCTCTTCCAATCTCACAAGATATGAAAGCTCTAATACTTACAAGCTCTAATACAACATACTTGTTTTTGTTGTATCTGATCTTTTTGAAATTCCATTACAATTTTTTTTGCAAGATTATTTCTTGTTTTTATCTTTAATATGTATTTTTCTTCCACAACAAATACAATTGTTCTCTATATTATCAAATTGCTTCACAACACATTGCTTGTGCTGTGCAAGAAGTTTGATCCTACAAGCAAGGTCTTAAATTTTTTAATTAATTCAAATTCAACATTAATTAACAAAAAATCTAGCTATCCAAGCTAAAATCCAAGAATATGACACATACATTAATGTCTAGGCATTTTCAGCATGATTTGTAAGATAAATCTAATATTTTAAACATTTATTTTTCCTTAAAACCAGGTTGAAAATTTTAAAAACTAATGAAGCTTTCATAAACATAGATATTTTGTGATTAAAAGAACCACAATACCAATGTTTGCAACCTTATGTAGAAAGAAAACAAAACATAAGTATCATAGAAAAAGGAACTTTTCACCATATATGTGCTCTTAGTTTCACAGCGTAGGAATCAAAACAATTAGTATTGTTTTCCATAATCACTTTTGATTAAAGAGAATGATTAAAATTCTCATACAATAATGTGCATGTCAATATTATTGGCTTTGTTGAACTATTTGAGATACGCAAAGATGACAACAAAATGTCATAGCATGTACCTAATGCGCCACTATTACAGAAGAAATTTTAAATTTACTCCATTACATAATTGAAGATCCATAATGTACAATATAATATGCAATTGTTTTTCTTGCATCTTTTATATTAATTTTCATGCAATGTTAATGAAGCATATCATATTTTAGTTATTAAAAATCAAAATTACATTTTTGATGAATTATCACAAGGGAAATTCATGGACTTACATAATGATTGATTGAAAAACATTAGTGATGGAATTTTGAAATTTAATTGCATGAGAATGTAGAAAACACCCATAGGTATATCTTCTCATCTAACAAGATTTTTTTTTAATTCACCTTTTTTTAATGGGAATTTCAATGTTGAGGAGACCATGTCCAAATTTTGTAAAATAAACGTTTCTTTATGGTGATTAGATTTTGTTATTTGACTCATACAATGTAACTAAGTTTGTCTCTTTGAACATGATGATATGTTTATTTTACTAAAAGCTAATTAAAAATTAGAAACATCTATTTTACAAAATTTAGTTATACCACATTTCATATTGAATTCTACATAAATCATGTTTTTGTTATCTAATGGAATTTATTTTAACATGGAAGATATCACTAGAAGAAAACTGCATTGAAACTCACTAAATCATGTCATGTAGTTTAAATTGAGTTTCATGTTTTCAGCGCAAAATTTTGCAGAACAATGCAAAATTTTGCAGAATTCCAACTCAAAAATTCATTGCAACACAAAAATCTGTGTTGGAAACTAGGAACTCAACATAAACTACATGACATGATTTAGTGAGTTCCAACGCAGTTTTCTTCTAGTATGGATGCTTTTCTAAACACTCATGCAATAAAATCTCAAAAATTCATCACCAATTTTTTTCAATCAATCACCCTATAAATACATGAATTTTATGTATAATATTTCACCAAAATGAGGTTTTGGTTTTTAGAAAAGTTGACATTGCGTAAGAATTATATATTAACTCCTAAAGGATCAAGCCTTTTTTTCTGCCAACATCACTAAAAACTGCCACTTCTAGAGGATGAGTAAGAAGGTAGATTTGTTTTTTTAAATTTTTAAATCTAACTGTAGGATCTTGCCTTAGACTAGAAGAGGTACTTGTGGGGAAAAAATTAGGTCATTCTCTTTGGAGAGGACAGAGACATTCACATTTGAGGTGAAGGAAAAAGGTTTGTTTCCTTGCTGCCAGTAAATTTCAGAAGCCTTTAACCACTCTTACATGAAAAAAATTGCTCTACCCAAAGTTGTGCTTTTATTTTTCCATGTAGGAGATCAAGTTAGGTGTATGTGGGAGAATTTTCAAATCAATTGGAACTATACAACACATGGGAAGAAATAGTAAGTAAAAAGTAGAGAATGAGTTAAAATATTAAATTGTTAAGAATTTAATTATGGAAATGAGAAATGCAAATCTCAATAGTTATAATGTTGTGATAGGCAATCTACTTTCCTTTATTAAAAAAAATTCCATAATTTTGAGAATTGAGTAAAATAAAGGACTTCAAAGTTTATTTTAGAGTAGAGAATCCATAATTGCCTGCAAACAAAAAATCCTCATAACTTTCATTTCATTTATTGAAATTGAATGATTCAAAGCTTCCCATGTATAAAAAAATCTAAAGAACCAATTTCAAATTTTTATTTTATAAAAACGTGAATTTTAAAAACATTTTTTGGGCTACCCAAAAAGCCCCTCCTCCCCTAGTTTCAATAAATTCTTGTGTAACTTCTTCATTGAATGTCCAAATGAAGAAAAAATTAGATGCCCGTATAGATCTTTGAATTTCCCACCTTCAATAAAAGTTTCAAAAAATCACAAAGAGTAGCTTATCCAAAGGTACATGCCCAAAATTCCATTTGTCCCCCGCAAAGACAATGGTCCTTTAGGGTTTCATGATGTAAGACAATAAAACACCAACTATATTACATACAAAATAATATTCTTTGAATAGCGTAATAGGGTAAACTCATGGGAAAATTTTATGGATACTCTTGAAGTCTGTCATATTTATATAAAGACTACCAGGGTTTTAGATATTGCCTAGATACCCTTGGACCATGATTTTTAGGCATATGTTCTCTTATGCATGCCACATCTTTCTCCCTTGTGTGCACAAGTTGCTTCTTTTCCATTCTATTGCACTCATTGCTTTAACATTGGTCATGAAGGAAATAATAATGTGTTATTCATTAAATTGGGAAAAAGTGACATTCTAGGACTTTTTAAAGTTTTTTAAAGAGTATTCATTGAATACTCTTTAAAAAACCTAAAATCCAAAAGTCTTAAAATGCCACTTTTTCCCAATTTAATGAATAACATTTTTAATATGCATAACAAAACAAAAGCTTAAAAATTATGGTTTGAAGATATTTGTGCAAATTCTGAAAAACCAAGGGTATCTATACAAATATGACAAAATTTTCCCTAAAACTCAAACTTTCTTTTGGGGAGCTGCTCCTCCAAACAAGGGAATGTTGAGGCAAGAGGGCACAAGGGTTCATCTATCCAACATGACAATGAAAGATCCCAATTTCCCCCACTTCTTAAAAATTTCATGAGGTTTTCTTGCCTTGCTCTAAGGTAGAAGAATCTAAAAATGAGACTTACTTTAGATATAGTGATTTTGAGGGTCTTTTGAGAACCTAATGGCATGTTCTTGTTAGGAAATGGGCATAAATGCAAGTAAAATTAGTTTTGGAATTTTTTGAGATTGTATGAATAAATTAAAAGAATTGTTGAAGGCAACTCCCTAGACCTACCTATTGTAGACACTAGACCCTTGTTGAAATGCTTCTATTGAAATGCAAAAGCAACAACAAAAAGATCATGTCACATGCTAAGCTTCTCTACCACCTACATAATTTGTGTTCCCTATATCCCATTATTGTGACAAGTTTTGTTAGATTGTGATTCTTGTTTGGATGCAGCAGCCTATAACTTTAGGTTTGTTTGTAGATGTCACTTAACCCCTAAACGCCCCAGTGACAATATACTGTCGCATTGGGGATTGAAAAGAAAATCACTAGTGACACGAGTTTGTCACAAATGATTGTACAAAGATGACACGGACGGGTTTGAAGTACAATTGAGTGATTCAATAAGATTGTAGTTTTTAGTCTACATGGACACTTCAATGGCAAGCAAATCACTCAATTGGGCGCTTAGGGGTTAACGACTAGTTTTACATTTAGATTTTCCTTGCTTACTCAAGGTAACAAAATTTACTACTATTCCATGTCAACCGTATGCACAGTTTTCATTTATTAACCCTTGAATGGCCCAAAAGCCCTTTGCACTTGTATTAACCCCTGAATGGCCCAAAAGCCCTTTGCACTTGTATGTACAATTATATGTACAAATATATTTGAGCTGTTTTGAGGACTTTCCAAGTTTTTTTATGCACCCATCATCATACAACCCTTCAATATGTATAATTGTAACACTTAATTTCCAGCTGATTCAAACTTCTAAATATTGGTTGCGATCGTATTTGGTACCGTAGAGCCCAAGGGCCAAGGGCCCTTCAGGGGTTAAACCGCCTGTGGCGGTTCCAGGGACATGCTTCATTGCCCTAAGTGGCCTTCACCGTTTTCACTTTGTTAGGATAAGTGCACTCTCATAAACTCAATCCTTCAATCAAGTTGATCATTATACACCAAGAGATTTCTGAAATCATCTTGCTCGTACTGCATTTGTGTTTATGCATTTGCCCTTCCAAGTCAGTACCATAGACAATTCAGCATTAAGAGATAAAAGTGAAACTGCAAAGTAGGAATACAAGGTGACAACCTCAAATTAAAAAAAAAAAATCATATCCGAGTCCAACTCCCACAAACCAAATGTAAAGATATTCTCATAAAAATAACCATTGTGCAGTGCAAACACAAGACCGCTGGCATAGTCAGCAGACATTTCTTTGCATCCAACAAAAGACAGAGGATCCTCATCCACCGAAATTTAATTATTAAGGGTCAACACCTAATATGCATGCTTCAAGGAAGGACACCCAAATCATTAACCCAAAACCCTATCACCTGACCACATCAGGACCTTCCAGAAAGACACCTCGCTCAGTCCGTGGACATCAGCTGCCAAATAATTGCCTTCCCCATGTCGAGATCCTTTTGTACAAGAATAAGGGATAGTTTGTAGCTTGCATTGCAGGTACTTATACTTTGGAGCTGAGACGATATAAATTTGAATCAGTAACGAAGCCAGTACGTCCTGCGTCGGAACCAAGTGTAATCTCGCAAGTCTTGGATGGGCCCCATAGCAGCAATAGCGACCTCCTGAAAAGTCCACAAAAAGAAGTCAGATTTCATAAGCCCTTGATAATAACTAGGACCTTAACAACAGGAGGGCTATTAAAGAAATATCACAGGAAGTCCCAATTCTGAAATCGAGACAAAGCATGAGGTGCAACAAGAGACAAGATTTTACTTTGAAACATCCAACAACGAGCTGAACACAAAACAGAAGGAACGGGACAGATAAGAGAATACAAAAATGTGCATAAACTATCTGAAGTGATACTAGCATGCATGTAGCTCATTGACCTGATCGTAAATGAAGCGACTGGCAACTCGTTTAACGGTGTCCGCATCCACAGCATCAATACGAGCAAACAGCTCGGCTAGAGGTAAACGTCTTCCGTATGTCAACATCTGAAGCAAAAGTAGATGTTATGATCCCTTTCGCAATTGACATTAAAATGAAAAGCAACAACTGAACCAAAACTGTAGGCGTCGTATCCACATCAAATCACTTATCTCATGCGCGATCATTCTGATGTGATTAACTATTTAATATTGCCATATAAAGATTATAATTGCATATATTTGTTACACGTGAATCAGAAATCAGTCTGCAAGAGGCCTTCCTCTGAACCTTGGAACAAAACTTCATCCAACACATCCAGTAGATCACTTCAAGCACAATAACAGAGATCCCTCTCTCTAAAGAAATATAAAGATGGCTATATATAATGCCAAACAAATCCATATCTTCGAGAATTTTTTTTTGTGCCTCACCTGACGGCCAATGTCTTCAGCAATTGGGCTCGTTCCATCCAGATGCAATAGCAGTGAAGATTTCAACTGCGAGCAATAAATCCAACCAACTATGACCTTCACACCTTAAAAACACAGAAGAATATTCCAGAACATAGAAATTACGACAAAGGCCTAGATTTTCAAGATACTTTGATCTCAAACTAGGCATTGATTACAACAATTCTAATGAAAAGGAAACATCAGCACACCTGATTACGTGCCCGTGCCACATCATCAGGGTCAACGCGATAAATCAATCTCCCAAGCTCGTGCATGATGACATAGCACAAATCATCCAGGGTATCTGGCTGCACGTTCATACCAGATGAAAAATTAGACTTTCTCCTTTTACTTCATAAATATATTGTTCCACAGCTAGATTATATGAGCGACATTTATCAGGCTCAAATGTAACTGCAACAACAAAAAATCAATCTTTCAGATGACATCTAGGTGCACACCTTAGTAGTTGCATAGATACCAAAGAGACCAGCATCACTGTAATTCGTGTTAAAGGCCATCACATCTTCTGCCAAACCGTTTGCTCCAACTTTCTGAGCTAGCTCTGACCTGGAGAAGGACCAAATAGATTTTTAGTCACAAACAATATCTTGATACAAAATTTCTACCAGATCTCCAACCTACAAGAGCATCAGAAATCACAGACTAGTCAATTAAACTTCACAGAATGCGAAATTAGTAAACGGATAGATCTATCCAAAAAGATTAGTACGTACCCCATGTGCTTGCCAGCGCCTGCATTCTTGTTCCAACCTCCCAACATTGTCTGCATGACCATGAGAGCTACCGAGTCTGGATCTGTCCATGCTGCCCCTTTGACTGCGACAGCGAAGTGAGCCAAGGGCATATCGTCATCTCGAATACGAACCTGTCATTCATAAACAAGACTCCAAGTTTAACCGCTGATAATTAAATAGAAACAGCAAACAGAAAGGAAAAGATTCCTCCAAAGAAAAAGAAATGAATACATCAACTGCCATCCTATTGGATGTAAACAGTATTAGTAATCCATGCTCCTCACGCAGAAAACATGCGTGAAAGTAATAAAAGTTGGAAAAGAATGCAAACCCTGTGAGGCCAAAATAACACATGTGCAACAAATGATGTCTGGCACCCACCTCTGACCCGGTAAATTCGGCTGGATGTTGCTCTACTAGTTCAGCAGGAGATGTGGGGTCCGTTGAGAGATTCTGGAAAGACTTCTCCACTTCTTTCACCAGATCGTCGTGGTTAACGGCACCAGCAGCCGCGATTACCTACAGAATTTCAGATGCACGTAGAGCCGTTTAAAAGCAAACCCCACCTAGTCGGATTACAAGCAATCTTAATGCAAATCTACTAACGAGTCTTAAGCACTCAAATAGAATTTCACAAAATAGCAGCAGATGTTCAAACAGATCTAGAAAGATACTTAAATAAACTGCACAACCTTGATGGAATTGAAGATAGCAACAAATCCTACCATTCTTGGTCCTGTGTAGTGCTTGGTGATATAGTCCTTCAAGTTGCCCTTGCTGATACTGCGAATGTTATCAGCAGAACCCAATATTGTACGACCCAAAGGAGTGTACTGAAATGCAGTTGCATGCAAGTGATCAAATATCACTTCGGAAACAACCCCTTCTACCTGTCATCAATACCCCTGAACTTATAAGATACTGCCAGGCACTGAGCTTCCTCGAATTCGTTAACTACAACGACAGTAACAACATTAGCATCCGCCACCAAGAAATTCAAAGACAACGATCATCGCACTTCTAAACGCCATTTCACCAAAAGATCACAGGACAAGGGAACAAATAACAAACGACGCCTTCGTTTACAGGCTAGAGTTTCAACCCTCTTTCTACAATAATAAGTTATAAAGTTAGGAAAATCGTCACTCCAACGATTTAGTCGACTATTTGCTTGAATTCAGAAGGCAGGTCATCTACGAAATGGCCTCTCCCAACGAACAGATTTACGAAACCTTCATAAAACGAATTTTAAAGTACCAATTCCTTGTCCAAATGGAAAACCAATCAGATTTACCCCAATAGGACCAAGAAGCGCAAATTGCGCCTCATGTTTATGTCAGCACTTTTAAGTAGATCATAAGAGGGCCTTCTTTTGCCCAATTTTACTTACTTTTAGACTAGCACTGTCAATATTTTTCATTGATTCTGGTGCTCTGGTGATAAGAAACTTTGACCTCCTGTGAACCGTGTTTTACACGATATGATCGATGAAAACAGAAGTTATCAAACCATGGAATTTCAGTCTTTCGGGTGAAAAATACCTAGCATGCACTTGTAGTTGGCAATCTTAAAGAACAGAGGAACCAGGGGTACCCTTAGCAATCAAATGAGCCAACAGGGATATCCAGGACCTCTTATTCATGTTCTTCTGCCTCACAACTCTGCAGCCAACTATGTCCCTCACATCTCATTTTCACCGAAATAACTAAAGTACCGTTGGCTGTGTGGCATCCCTTGTACTCATGCAATACGCAGACTCTGACTAAAGCTAGAAGATCATTTGATTTTTCCCTGAAACCAAGCGATCATTTGTACAAAGCAGAAGTCACTAAAAAGAACGGAAGGACAGGTAAATTATTATATCGAAGTATCTGGTCCAAAAACCCGATCTTTCACAGCGGAAGTTTCAGGGACATCGAACGTACCTCTTGCATCTCGCGCAAAATGACATCACGTTCACGCTCGATCCGCTGCTCATCGAAAGTGGAATTTTGCAAAATGTCAGACAATATATCCACGGCGTTGTTCACATTCGATTTCATCACTTTAGCGTAATAAGTGGTCTGCTCACGGGACGTATAAGCGTTCAAGTGGCCTCCCATATTCTCGATCTCCTCCTCCAACTGCCGGAGACTACGCTTTCCGGTGCCCTTAAAGAACATGTGCTCCAGGAAGTGCGCGGTCCCGTTCGTCTCAGCCGATTCGAACCGGCTGCCCGCGTCGATCCACACTCCCACGGTGGCCGTCTCGGCGCTGGCGTTCGACTCGCTGGCGACGCGCATCCCGTTCGCGAGCGTGGTGACCCGTGTCTCCGGCGTCGCAAGCACCAGCGTGTGGTCCACATCCTTGGGCACGGGGGAGTTGTAGCGTTGAAACCGCTCGTCGGGGAGCGCCAGAGCATGACTGTGGCGCACCTGCTGCTGCAACCGTAGCGAGCGCCGGGCTTGGCGTGCCACCGTCGTCACCAAACGGCTCGCCATGGTGAGCTTCTCCCAAACCCTCGACCTCCGCAACACGACGAGCTCAAGAGAAGAGAGAGTCTCCGATCGCGTCGAGCACCAAACCCTAAATCCAGTCGGGGTAGAGAAGAGACCTTCGGACAGTGCCGCAGAGCTTCATACAGTACCGATTATTCCCCGTGGATGGATGAAAAAAGTTACTAAACTAAATATTACCAGAAGTGGTTGATTTCAACTTCTCAAGAGTCCAAATGGTTTCACTTAACCCTTTAACCCCTAAATGCCCAAGGCACCCAATTTGGGTGTTTGTAAGACTTTGAAGACAAATAAAATCTTATAAAATCACTATTTTTGGTGTTTTCTTTTGAACATCAGTTTGTTTTGAAGTCTATTTTCAATATCAAAAATCTGATTTTGAAGATGAGTGTTCATGATTTTTATATTCAAGATTTTATACAAGGGTGTCCACTGCAATCTTGAGTTTTTTAGTGTTGGAAGATCTTGAAAATTAGCCTCAAATATGCTAGAGCTTGGAGAAAAATCTGCGTTAGAAATCCATTTAAAAAAAATACAAGAGTAGATTTTGAAAACCGTAAATTGCTTGAGGTTAAATATGTAATAACCTTAAACCTCATATTTTTTTGATGACCAACTTTTTAGATTTGACATGTGAAATGAGGATTAGAAGACCTCAAGTCACTTCTGCAATTTTAGCACCCACATGTTCAAACGTTATAATCTTTCAAACCATAAGTGATATAGTTGTGTTTTCTTTTTCCATGTAATCTCTAACATGTCAAGTTTAAATTTGTGCGGTTACAGTTTAAAAAAACTTGATGAGGTTTATGAAAAGGTTGGTTGATTGTTCACTTTCTTGAAAATGCCAAGTAGTTTAGAAAGGCCTTGGGCATTTAGGGGCTAAGGACCACGCGACCATATTTTGGTTGCTAGGAGTGGTTTTTGGCTTGTAGGTTAAAATCTTTCAATAACTTGGAATTTGGTCTTGAAGTACGCATGTGATCACAAGAATTTTGCATCCATCTAAAAAAATAACAATGCAATTGGGTATGTGAGTTGACAAATAATGATGTTTATACGACATGGCTTCAAAATATGTATCCATTTTTTGTCAAAGATGGATCAAAGCAACAACACAATACATCAAACATCCAAGAAGAATGTCAAATTTCAATTGCATAATTCTAAAAAAATTCAAATTGCTTAATAAATATGCTTGTATTGTTTTCCTATATGGTAGGAGTATAATTGTAGTATTTGAAGATCTACTAAAATTGTGTTTTCCTTTTGGCTTTAAAATTTGTTATCCTAAATTTAAGGCCATTTCTTGATTGTTTTCACCAATTGGATTTTCCAAAACAATTATCAAATTTCTTGTAAAATTGTTTTAGGGTAGCAAAGAAAATGGGATTTTTTACCCTTTTTGTCCACTTAGCTACACCTTGTGATTGCTATTTTTGTCTATTTTGTGTGAAACTAGTCTTGTTGGAAAGGTGGGAAACCCTGCTTTCTAAAAATGTAAGGCTCTTTTCAATCAAAGCTTGCATGAAGCAATAACATTCAAAACTAAACAAGAATGAAACACTAGAGATTTTTTGCATATAACTCGCTCAATCATTATAATGTTTCACCTCCAACAGTAGATCTAGCTAAAATTTTGGTGCTTTAAGGTGAATAAGGTGTACTTCCCATTTGAATGGTTGGATTATTGAAAATGGATCCGTATCTAAGTTAATTGCACATCTAAGCTTACAACCCCAATTTTTAGTGGATTTTGTGAAAATGGGTGTGGTCCTTAAAGGGTTAAGGTAGGCGCACCCATAAGCGTGGAAATGAGGGTTTTGGAGTAGGTAAAACAATTGACTAACTTTAAAAAAAATATTGTAAGTTAGGAAATGGAAACCAAAAATATTGGCATCAATTCCAAGGTTCTAATTGCAAGCATTTGTTCACAAAGGTTTTTCAAAGGGTTTAGTCCAAAATCACTGAGATTGTAGGAACCATGAGTAAGAGATGCTAAAAACAAGGCTTGTTGGTTTTTAATAAGTGAGATAGGTATTCAAAACTGTCATGGAGTCACCCACAACCATTGCTTTGTCACCCATAACTATCACTTAAGTATCCATAACCACCCTGACTTTGTCAGTGACGCCCATGGGGACAGTGCGGCTACCTTAACCCTTAAACAATGGGTTGATTATTGCGATCAGCCCGACTATAGTAAATTCTACAAAAATTTAGTGCATCATTAATGTGGCAAGTGCTTGGTTATTTCAAAAGTCAACAATACATGCTAACCTCATGAAAATTGCAAGAAAGGTAGCATGCGACCTAACACCGTGGCTTTGAAGCTTCTCACAATATGGGTTACCTAAAAATACAAGTGTATTTAGTGAGGTTTTTTTACCTTCTATGATAGACCACGTGCTTATGATCACTTTTGAAAAAACATTGAGTTAAAAACTACTTTTTTCTATTGTCCAAAGTGTTTTTTCACGGCCAACAAATGTAAAATGTTTGCTTCAACATTTAGGGGTTGTGGTATCCTAACAAGCAGTGTAGCCCTCAAATGAAAATAAGAACTAAACGATCTTAGAATATTAAAAAATGGCATGTATGTGTGTGTCAATTTGATGAATCCATTTTTAATTTGATTTCCATCTAAAAATAGAGTAGAATACAAGTTGAACCAAAGTAGAAAAAATCAAACATAGAGTACAAGTTTGGACAAAGTGAAAATGTGAAGTTATAAATAGTTTTTTATTTTTATTTTTTAATATGAATCTCAACCTATGATAAATGAATGCTAAATGGATTTACCTACGCAAAATGGATGCTAAATGGATTTATGTATGCTAAATGGATGTCAAACAGATTTTTTTAATACAAATCCTAACCTATGCTAAATGGAGTCACCATTGAGTAGCTTACCTAAATGGTTTTACAAAATAGTAACTAAATAAAAGTATGATACTAAGGACCATTTTATACTTGGGACCGGATTGAAGGCTGGCCCAAAGTTTCCAAATTTGAACTAGTAGGATTGCTTGGTTCTTTCAAATCTGACCCAAGGGCTTCATACTTGGGCCAAGCCAGAACTACAATGTATATTCTTAGGTGGCCTCTTAGGTGGCTTCCTAGGTGGCATTATTTTGGAGCCATAACTTTGGGCCCAAATGATGAAATTGAGACAAGGTATTTAACTATGACCAAAAGCAACTTCACAACATATATAACAAACAATTATAAGCTTTTTTAATATTGAGGGTCCCACTTAGGTTCTATTTTAGAATCCTTGGTTTTCCTTTATTAAAAAGAAGAAGGAAATCATTGCCCATGGATCATATTAGTTCCATTCAATCTACTATAGCACTAACCACTTACATGTATCAATATATAGCAATCCAAAATTCTATAGTTGCTTATAAAAATAATTGCGTTTTTTGGTTTTGTAAGTTTTTTAAAGAAATTTTGGGCACGGTTTAGATATTAAATTTCAAGTTATGTTTATCTTCACCATACTTTCATTTCATTAGTTGATTTTCATTAGTTTCAATAGATTTCTTTTTATTATTAAACTTAAATTTGTTTTGAAAATTATCTTATTTTCGTCCTTCTTTCTTAGACAATGATAATAGATTTTAATGTCTTTCCATTGTTCATGAGATTTAGGATTTCAAAACTTGTAATTGCAATATAGGACCAATTTTTGCAGATAGTATTGTAGCCAAATTCTAAATTTATCAATTTTAATTTCTTCTAGTGACTATCAAAAACATTTTTTTAGCATTTATGCAGCAATAGGTTGTGTATTTTAATAAAATCAAATATAAAGTCAATGCAAACCCTTGCTCCTATTCCAATTAATTGGACCAAATTCTAAAAAACAAGAGAATGCTCTACAACTATTGAGGTCAAGATTAACAAATCAATTGTTGCACTCAGAAATTTAGATTAAAATTTCCTGCTAATGAAAAGACATTTCTATTAACCTAAAACATGCCTCCAAAAATTATTGAGATTGCAACATGCTATCAACAAAGAGCTGGTCAGTATTGAGATTAGAACAACCATTAGGGTTTCAAACTACCCTAAAGGAACCAAAATACTGACAAGGACCAATTTCAAAAAAAGTGCAGATTGTAAGAAAGAAAGAATACATTGTAACTTTCTTCTCAAAGAAATACTTGAGAGCCAAACCCATCCTCCTTGCAATCTCAGACAAAAATAGCTTATTGACACTATGATTCACCACTAGAAACAATGCAACCACATATAAAGCACATCAAATCAACAAACTCTCTCAAACTTGACAATGATATCAAACCTAAATTATCAGAGCAATTTGAAGTTGCATTAAGGAGGAAATGGGTACTTGCACCGTAGTCCTTGGAATCCTTGGTCTTCGCAGCAAGTTTCGAAGAAGCGCTAGTAACTATACAATTGCAACAGCAGAATATGAGAACTTGCAAAAACGCCAAAACCCTAACATTGACTGAGAAATTCAAGACTATTTAAATCCACAAGACAAGAAGCAATCTCAAATTAATCAATAATTTGGAACACTCAAAATGCGTAGTGTATGGTCTAAGGCAGCAAGCATTACAGTTGAACTGTTGGTGAAGTTGGTCAGGTTGTTAAGGCTGCTCCAGTGTAGCAATAGAGAAGGGCCTCCATGGTTATGCAACCTTGGAGCGGCGTAGGAGATGCCTAGCTAACATTGTGCTCATAGCCATTGTTGCTAGAAATCTATGGGCAAAATGGCTCAAAACACAAGCCAAGAAGGAATTCTGTGTCGCAAAGGCTTCTTCCCAAATTGCCGTGCTTGAACGGTGTTATGCCTTCCACGCGCTCTTAGGGCTGGGCCCCAAAATGTCTAGATTGACAGGAAGATATTGGGTTATTTCAAAATGGACAAAACCTTGTCAACTTTTAGTCATTTTGGATGCCACTTCTTTGTAGTGTAACTTCTAAAATACCAAGTCCATTTTCTTGCAAAAGTTACTGAAAAGTGCCACTTCTAGGGCAATGAGTTGAATGGTAGAAATTTATATTCTTGATAATACAACCACATGATGTTGCCTTAAATTACAAGAGGAACTTGTGGGGGAAAAAACATCTCATTCTAGGTGAAGAAGAATGAGATATTGACATCCAAAGTGCCCAGTAAATATTATTTCCTTTGTGCATGAAATTTTCAGAAGGGTTTGACCGCTTCTAAAGCCGGCATATTAATCTAGATAAATTTTAGGTTTAAATTCTCCATTTAGGAAACCAAGTGAGGGATGCACAAAAGAATTTGAAAAAAAAATTTAGAAATATACAACATACCTCCAAAAATTTGTGAATGCGTGAAGGTCTTGAAATTTGTAATTACACTAGGATAAATTAAATATTTTATGTAGAATTCACAAATTTGTAATTACACTAGGATAAATTAAATATTTTATGTAGAATTCACAAATTTGAATTACAATTATCTAAACAATAAAAAAAAAGACTCCTAGCCTGCAACAACATGGTAAAAAAAGGCAGCAAAAAAGAAGTACATAAATCACTAAAATTTTCAAAATACCAAATTGTACAAGAGGCAAAAGGAAAGTAGGGTTTGGATTTCCCAAAAACAGGCTTCTTTTGCTCCAATCTACTTTGCCCAAGTGTCCACACCTTGTGCGCATAAGGAGTGATCCTTTATGGAGTCAACACCCACTTTCAAAAGGGAGGCTCTGCCCAAATTGCCCGTCCTCCCATAGTTCCAATAAACATAGTGTTTTTTATTCTAACTTTGAAATTCCTAAGTGCTTCCTTCGATTGTGCTTCTAAGCACAAAAAAGTATTGTACACACTTTTGTGTTTTTGTAAAGAGTCTTCTAGAAAAATTGAAATACAACTTTAAATTAATCAATATGTACATATAACTTTAAAGAAACATACGAATCACACATGTAGCTCAAATTACTACTCATCTTTTTATGGTAATACTTCACTAATCATTTTATATATTGAATTCATGTTCCATGCACCTCATTGCAGCAACAAAGAATTTCACTATTTTACTTTTGAATAAATTTGATTTGAACTCATTTTGTGTTATTAAAATATAGTAGGTGCAAAGATTATTTCAAACTTTTGAATTTAATTTTCTTGTACAATTAAACTACTTCATTGACTCCATTATTTTAATGGATATGCACATTTTGTTACCATTCTTTTTCAATTCTCTTGAATAGCTTGATATGAATCCCAATATCAAATGATGATATATCAATATATCATGTATGAAATTGTATGAACATTGTCAATAAGTTGGTCGCCAGGATCAACAAGAATAATGAGTGTATTGAGGGTATTTCTCATACCTGCACTACACAAATGCCAGGGTTATACTCAAAGTGACCCCTAGAAGTGAATGAACTAAGGCTAGCAAGCTGCATGCTAAAAGAGACCTAAGACTATAAACTGCCATTGGTTTTAATATCCACACATACCAGACATCTAGCAAGCTAGGACCCTTCAAGCCACTATTCATCATTATTGAGTCAAAGTTTAGTGGATTTTATCCTTTGCTTTTCTTGATAAGTGGTCAACTGATTATTTATTGAACGTATTGAAGTGCCAGTCCACCATTTGAAGAGCACGAGTGGAGATCAAGGAGCTTCAGATGAAAACTTTTGAATGTACCAAGATCATTTCAGATGCTCTTAGAAAAGGCTACTACAGGTGGTTACCTTATTGCCCTTCTTTATTTATGAAAGAATTAAAGAGTTACAAACATGCATCCTTTTAAATGTAAATTGATGACATTTGTTAATCCAAATTTGGACCAAATTGTCCTTTCTTGTGAACTCAAGTGTTAAGATTAGGCTTCTCATCTCAAGTGCATTTGCTTTTTTTTGCACTTAAGACCAATGCATCCTATCCTTGTTGAGTTAATTCTTTGCCATTGTTGCTCAAAAAATTAGGCTTTAACTTATATTGCAAGCATCCAATTGAAAAAAAATACGCAATCATGACATGAAAATAAACATTTTGATATCCATCACTACTTGGTGGAGAATCTTATATAAATATTCTTATGGATTTAGAATATGTTCACGAGTTAAATTGAATTTTTCAACTCCCAAAAGAGAAAACTTCTACTAAGTGAACAATTGGTATATTGGGGAAATATTCCCAATGAGTTAACTTTTATTATTTTGATTCTAGATTTTTATTGAAAACTTACAAAACATGCTAACTCTCTTAAATTGTAAAAGTAGAGTGAAATATGTACACTTTTAGATAGAAACATGAGCTTATATAATTGGAGTAACATTCACCTTTTTCTGTGGCTTTCATTTGATCTCCCCACTCCTATACGTTGCATACTTCCTATTTTCTAGAAGTATTTAATAATGCTATTTACAAATTCCTTCCATTTTCAAAATGTCCAAAACTTTTGGAATGCAAAGGAATTCACTTTATAAGCACATTCCAAAATTTCTTAATGTTCTTCATTTCTCCGTTTTCTTCATTTATTTATTTGTTTCTTTATTTCTTCATTTATTTGGTTTCTTTATTTCTTGATTTTTTCATTTTTTCAGTTTTATGTTCATTTGTTTCTTTATTGCTTTGTTTCTTTATTTCTTATCTCTTTGTTTCTCTATTTCTCTATCATTTTATTTCTTTGTTCTTTTAATTCTTTATCTATTTGATTTTCCACTTTTCATTTTTTTTTCTATTTTTGAGATTTCTTATGCAATGATGATCCACTAGACTTATACCTTAAGACTTGTAGTAAGAATATAGCATAATAACATTCATTAAATCTAACTCTATGACTCGCATAGACTTTTTTTAGATTTAAAAGTGTTGCAATGATGACATTATACTCTAGAGAAAATTTCTATACTTACTCATATATTTACATATTACATAAACAAATATACATTGCTTCCCCTCAAAAATAGATAGTCTATTGATGCTGTCTTGATGGAGATGCCTCCATCATGTAGATTTATACATTTATAACTTAATTTGGTTTGGATTTCAATAAATGAAGAGTTGAAGTAATTGGAGCGGCTAAATATCACCGTTTTTTTAATCAACAAAGTCTACAACGTGGAGATTGAAAATAAGCTTTCAACGTTTTTGTATGCCAAAGAGATTAAGTAGCCACCTTATGGTTGCATTTGTTTTATATATATATATTTTTAATTAAAAAATGTAAAAAAAAATAAAGTAGATATACGTGGTGGAAGTAGTTTGGTAAAAATACTAAGGTAGTTTGCCTTAAATTTAAAATTTAAGGTAAAATAATCTCAAGATAATGATAATGGTAAGTTATGGGGTCCAATGGGACTATGCCCACCCATGTGAGTGGGGAATGGACTGACCATTGTATCCAAAGCAACTTAAAAAGTTTTCAAACCTTTTGAAGAGTAGTAAAGAGCTGGGGTTAGAGACTCAAATGTAGGAGGAGTCATAACTTATGTTTTATGGAAAATTTTTGAATAAGATTTGGTAGAGTTGTGTATCTTTGTGCAAGATTTCTGAAAATTCTATGCTTATTTGATTTGAAGTTAACATTCAAAAGTTGTGTTTGTTTGAGTGGAGAAAGATCTGCTGCCTCCTATGTGAAGGAGTGAAGATTTTGACCAACCATAGAAAACAGACAATTTACTAGTTTGGTGCAAAATTTTGAAAGAATGAAGATCATTGTATAAGCTTTTTGAAAAGCTATCAAACTTGAAAATTGGAACTTTGAAGAAGAAGATATGGAGGAGCAAAAATTTGGAGGTTGTATGTCTTTAGTAAAAGAGAGGCCGCAAATTTAAAGAGTCATAACTTCTTATCAGGTTGATATATATATTTTTTAACTTTTTAGGAATGATAGTTTGTGAGATTGTCCCTCCAAATTGCTATCATTTATGTTATTTGAAGGATTATTGAAGAAATTATGTTGAGTGGAAGTTAGGAGGTGGGCTACTTTTTTACAATGAGGCCGCAATTTTGATGAGCCATAACTTTTGGCTTGTTTGAAGATTTAAAAAAAAAATTTATTATGGATGATAGCTTCTTGAATTAGTTTTTCATATTGTTATCACTCAAGTCATTTAGAGGATTTTTGAGAGAGTTATGATTTGTAGAAGTTGAGAGGTTGGGTGTTTTTTTCAATTAAAATATCCAAACTTTGATTTGCTATAACTTTTGAACATAGTTTTAGTTTTTCTTAAATTATTTATGTATTGTACTTGATAATATCAGCTTTTTGAATTGCTATCACACTTGTATTTTGAAGCTATAACACAAAAGTTATAAAGCTTCAAAGTGACAGTGGTTGGGTTGCCTAGAAAAAAAAGGAAACCCCACTTTATTTTTTTTCAATTTTTGATAGTAATATAGATTGAAGTGAGAGTTTAAAAATTTGGTAGATTTTGAGCTTTCATAGATTAGATGTTTAAGAGATTTAGGTCTTTGTTAAAATAATAGACCGCGTTCATTCTAAAGACAATATTGTCTCTAGAATTTTCATCTAGAATTTGAAACTTTGAAGTAGATAATTGTACACATTCTAGAGACAATGCTGCCTCTAGAATTTTTATATAGAATTTATAGTTGACCGTATTAATTTTAGAGACAAGATAATCTCTAAAAATATCTTCTAGAAGTTTATAGTAAACGACCGTGCCCATTCTAGAGAAAATATTGTATCTAGAATTTCCATCTAGAGTTTGCAGTAGACGACCGTGTCTTTTCTAGATAGAACATTGTCTCTAGAAATTTTATTGAGAGTCTGCAAGAGTTGGAGGCTATTCTAAAGAGCATGTATTCTCCAAAAAATTTATTTAGAAATTGCAATTGAAAAGTCCAACTACATTAACTTGCAGCCAAATACCCCGCGTATTCCCAAAGCGCGCTCTTCTCTACCTGACAACGCATGATTTATGCTTCTATTTTGCTATGTAAATGACCTACACATGTACTATACATATTTTCTTCTTAGTACTTTTGAAACAAATAGATTAATATATTTTAACTAAAGGGCAATGCATCTTTAAATTTTATTATCTTTTATTTTGCAAAATATCCCCTAGCGGATATACATAGATAAAAAAATTCAAAGTAAGGTGATCCTTTAAAAATTAGAAGTACTTGTTCTTATAATGAAATTTTTAATTTTTTAATTATAGCATTTGGTAGCTATACTTAACTGGTGCTATCACACAAATATAAATATACCTTTCTAAAAATTAGGGTTAAACCCACCAACTGTTTAGATGGTTTGGAACCTTTAATTTTTAAAATCCGTTTGTACCAGGCGCGTTATTTCTACAGAATCTAACTTTGATTCCACATAGGCCTTGCTAGACCAAGAATACTTGCATTATAACAAATACTAAGATTGATTAATCATGAAAACAATAAGAAAAGTAATTAAACATTACGCTTAATTTATGGAGAACCGCCACTAATCTAGGGTTTTAAATCCTTGATCTATCATCAGTACCAGAATTTTTCACCTGATTGATAGGACTTACAGACACAAGCTGATACTGAGCTTTCAGACTTAGCATTGTTAATCTTTGCTGATAATGAGATGAAGGGTCTGCATTTGCTTTTCTTGTTTCCTTCCTCACTTTGTGAAAATTCTTGTATCTTAGTCAGTAGCGCTTGTGAATTCTTAGTGCAATTTTCATCCTACTAGAACATCCAACGTTGCTTTTTGTTGGAGGTTTTGCACTTCTGTAGGCTTGCTTTTCCTAAACCACGCTTGCTTTCACTTAATGCACGCGCATTTTCTTTACTTTCCGTTGCAATTTAGTGAAGTTATGTATCGTCCTCAATACACCCAAAATTTGTATTTTTTGTGATTTCATGCAAAACCGACAAGAAATTGCGCTTACACACTGCTACGTTGCGATGATAATTAGTTCTTTGAATCTCTAAAATCTAGCTTCTCTAGAATCACTAATGTTGTATTTGCTTCATTAGGGCTACACAAGCAATAGAATCTATTGCGGGATGTGCTAATAGCGTTCTTCAAAGCACCTTGCTGCAATTTCTTTTAGATCAGTATCCGCTTAGAGAGTCTCTATGGGATAGCTTAGATTATCTTGATGTAAAGAAGAGTGCTCATCTGCGCATTCTAGTAATTGTATGAGTTGTGTTGAAGGATATCAGGCTACGCACTAGGTTCAATGAGCATTTAGCAGCACTTTGCCTAGCTTCATCAAACGTGGAGGTCAAATTCTTGAAATTACGACCAACAAGAAAGGCTCGAAGGTTGTTGGAGATGTTTGATTTGAACTTCCATACCCTCAACAACTCTTGGAGACTTCAAGTTGACATCCCTCTACACTTGAAAGCCGTTGCACTTGACAATTTGCAGGTGTCGGAACTCTATGAACTTTGAGAAATCCTTTGTGGAGGGTGGTAGATAACAACGGAAGTTACAAAAGGAGATGGGCAAGCAGATTCATCCCACGTCTAAGTCATGTCTGCCTGTCGTTGAGGTAAATCACTAAACCCCAAATCTAACGAGCTGATTGCCCATTTTGTAGCTGCACTGTTTCAAACCATCACCAACACTGACTGCAATCACTTTGTGTTGATGTGTAGGAGGCCATAGTTACAATCAGTTTCTAGATTCATGGAAGCGCTGGAATGCTCTTGTTTGTGTTCAATTCTCTCTTTCTGAATTGAGGTTTTGTTGTGGTTGTTGAATTTTGAAATGGCAAGAAGAACCTCCCACCCTTGTATGGTTCAAGTTAAACCCTCTAGTTTTTGTCATTGTCATGAGGGCCTTGTGTGGCACTTTGGAACACATGGAATTCATGTCATTTTTGTCAAAACATTATGTTTTTTGTTTTGAAATAGAACCTATTGTTGTATAGGCATTTTGGCATACAAATTTATTACTCTAAATCCACATATGGATTTGTGCATGTGTTCTTTGCTTGTAAGTAACTTGTTTTTTGGGATTTGTGTTATAATACAGCATGGTTCAAAGTATGTTAAGTTTGCTGAGACTTCAGATTTTGTATTTGATGTGATTTTTTCTCAAAGGGTGCATTCTACAGGATATTTGTGGGTACCATGTATTCAAGCCCCTATATAACATAAGCTATGTAGGTAGTTCTTTGTAATTTATGTAGGGCTATATTTACCTAAATTTCTAAATGATGGTCATTTTGTGTATCCTATATTTCATTCAAATTTTTTTGAGAGACTATTTACATGTACCCTATGTTCATTATAAATACAAAATTTTGGCAAAAAAAAAATTGCAAACACTTTCTCAACCCATAGTGAAACTCAATATTAACAACCCCAATACTTGTAATGCTGTATGAACAATGCAAACTACACAAAAAGTATTTTAAATAACACCTTGATTGATACTAGAAGTTGGCATTGAGATCTTAACCCTTTAACAACCGTGGTCAATTCTAGGGGTGGGCAATCCTTTGTATTTCCATTTGGAAGACATTTTAGGGTTATTGAATATAGATGTCTATTACAGATTTAACCGTACAAATGAAGGTATCTTGCAGCGTTTAGTGTTATGCCATCATGAATTATGCTCACTCTTTAGTTGTTATGGTCATCTTCTTGCATTTATTGGTATATTTTCAACTGGTACTCTTTAGTTTTTTCAACCCTCTAGCCACATGCCACCTCAAATTGGCATGGTTATTGTCCTAAACTCTTCACTTTCCAATTCCCCATACTCGTCCCCTTTGTCACGTCATCAAATTCCTTAACATGCTCTCTTTACAAACTAAAAAGAGTCCAAATCAACCAAGAACTGGTTGACCAGTCCTTAACCTTTTAAGGACCGTGGTTGATTTGGAGGGTGGGCAATCCTTAATATTTCCTTTTGGGCAAAATTTTAGGGTTATTGAATACAGATGTCTACGACAGATCTGATTGTACACATGGAAGTATCTTGCAAGGTTTAGTGTTAATCTTTTAGTTTTTTCAACCCTCTAGCCACATGCCACCTGTGATTGGCTTGATTATTGTCCTAAACTCTTCACTTTCCAATTCTCCATATCCGCCCCCTTTGCCACATCATCAATTCCTTGACATGCTCTCTCTACAAATTGAAAAGAGTCAAAATCAATTAGAAACAGGGTGATCGGTCCTTAAAGGGTTAATGGGTTAACACAAACATTCATTACACAAAATTGGCTTGGCCTCTTGGTGTAAAAGGATTGAGGCTAATTTTAGCCTTTGGTTCAATCACAAATGAGTATTTTAGGCCTTTTACACAACAAATTGGCCCAACCCCTAAGTGAACATTGGCCCTTAATGAAGAAATCTATAGATTTTGGAGGGAGCCAATTGCATTATAATACTTTATGAAAGTTCACATTTTGGGAAGACATTTTGGACAATCTACTTTAGAAAAAAAAGTTAAATTTGTACAATATCCCATATCCTTTGTTACCTATAATTTGTTAACCCCTATTTCAATGACCCTAGTTTACTTCAAAGCATTGTCTAAATTTTAGCACTGTGGCAAATCAAATTACCCTTCATTTGATTGCACGCTAACAAAAAAAGGGGGGAGTGCATCCCCCAAGGATTTTTTTTTCATTAGATTTTAGTTGATGTTAACAAGCTGTACACAAAGTCTACATGTAGACGTGGTAGTTATTTCTACATGCTTATTGTCCTATTGCAGTTTAAATTTGCCATATTATGAGGTTAGTCAAATGTTGTGTTTCTAGTAGCAGTATTTCCTCCATAGTAACTTCAATTGGGATCAATACGTTCATTGGATATGCTCTATGATAGCAACCAGAAATTGGTTACAAGTATGATACACAAATCACTCTTACTTTGTCCAATAGTTTTTGCAAGTGTAGTTTAGAACATTGAGCTTCAATGATAATCAATTTCTTATTTTTCTATTTTTTACTTGTCATTCCGCATTTATAAGAACTTAGGGTATAAAAAAGATGGCAACAACTTTTTTAAATGATAGTTAGGGTACATGAAATTCCTAAAAATTATAAATTTAGGTAAAGATAGCCCTATAGAAATTTAAAAAATTACCTACGTAGCCCCTAGCTTATAGGGCCTTGCACACACATTAACCACCAAAACCATGTATAGTGCACTCCCCAAGCATAAAATTGTTGTAACTGAACAACACCCATTGAAAAAGCTTATCTTTTTTATAAACAAAAGTAAAAGTAGTAGTTTTCCCTCTAGTTAACCTTTTTCATTAGATTTTGTTCAATTATAACTTATATTTATGGTTCTAGACCAACATCAAGGTCTCTTAGTCCAAATCTCAATTTGAAAATCTCAATTTTAACTATTTGATGGTAGAAATCTAAAATTTATCTCAAAGGTGGTAGAATAGTTGAAAAGGTGGGGTAGTCATATCAGTCCCCAAAATTATAATTCTGTTATTTTTATTTTTTTTAGCAATTTATTACTCCCTTTGTTTCACTAAAAAATATGTATTTTTGTTTTGTGAGGGATTAAGGATTATTTCTGACAAATTGTAATTGGGAGTTATTGGATACTAAGCTTAACTCCTAAGCACTCAATCAACCATTTTTTGGTTTTTGCCCATTTTTCACAGGCTGCCCGAGATGAAAAAAAAACTTTAATTTTTTTTATGTAATAGAACATCAAGTCTACTTTCCAACCCAACTTGAATCATGTCAATCCAAGTTAAACTCCATCAAGGAGAAATTTTCAAAGACAAACACTTCAATGTTTGCAAGTAGTATAAAATTTGCTATTTCAAGAAACTAATGATGTTCTCTCCTTTAAAAATATTGCATTTTTGAGGTTTACAATAGAATGTCTGTTTTTAACCAATATACCAAATTTTAAAATCTATGCACAAAAATTGTAATTTTGGTGAATATTAAATGGTAAATGTTTCTAAATTCATTAAATATAAATCCAAAACTTTTTTCGAATGTCGGACTATATGGATAATTACTAAACACCATGATTCTTGTTTTCTCTTTTGAACCAAACTTCATCAAAGTTACATAAGTATTATTTTATAATACATCTATGTTTTGTCCTTAGCCCCCTTGGGCATTTAGGGGTTAAATTATTCCAAACCTAAGTCTTTTTTTGAATTACGGCTTCTTTAAATGGAGAGGACACTAGTAGCAAAGTTTTGAAACCAAATTTGAAACTTCAAGTGTTTTTATTGTCACCAGTAATTAGAAAAGTGATTGATATGAAGTGTGTCAATGCAATTGTAAGTAAAGAATGTGTTAGCCTAGTTGCCCAAGTTGTCCTGTCTACCAAAACACCAAATCTTAACATTCATACTATTCATGATTCTAGCCTAATGATAGAGACAATTTACAAACAAAAATCAATAAATCTAATTTGCATTGCTAACATTAGCAATTAATGAGCATGAAATGCTCAAAGAATATCATCAAACATGCCAAACAATTCACTTGATTTTATAGATAAGCATAGCCTGCATGGGTGCTTTTTTTAACAAAAATCAAATCAGAACACGGATTTCTTTGTGAAAAAGCTAGAATATCATTACTTGTTATCAAATAATAATAGTCAAACTTAATAATGATAATAATAATAATAATAACAACGGTGCAAACAACAATGGTACCAGAGTCTAAGCAAGGGCTCTTGCCCTGCATTATCTAGCCAATATCTAAGTACTTTCCAAGTACCATAGAGACATAACATAAGTTATGTGGTTATATGTTTTTAGTACTTAGAGCCGAGGGAAATGAATCTAAGAAGTTCACCTAAGATCCTCCACCTAATCTCCTTATCACCAAGTTGATGTTAACCCCTAAATGCCCAATTGACCATTTTTTGGTCATTGCTATTTTTTTGGGTTGTCCTATATGAAAAAAACATTTCTTGAAAAAACAAAATTTATTTTTATATGGGAAAGGAAGTCTACTTTCCAACCCAATTTGAATCATGTCAATTCAAGTTAAACTCCACCAAGGAGAGTTTTCCAAAAACAAACACTTCAATATTTGCTAGTGTTATGAAATTTACTATTTTGGGAAACTAATGATGATTTCTCATTCAAAAATATTGCATTTTTGAGTTCAAGATAGAATGTCTATTTTAACCTATCATGTCAAATTTTAAAATCTATGAATAATTTTTGTAAGTTTGATGAATATTAAATGGTATATCTAAATTCATTAAATAAAAATCCATAACTCTTTTCAAATGTTTGACCATGTGGATTAAATACTAAACATGAAAATTCTTGTTTTCTCATTTGAAGCATACTTCATTGAAGTTACAACGGTATTTTTTTTCAATGAATATGTGTTTCGCCCTTATCCCCTTGGCCGTTTAGGGGGCTAAGTGGGCCAATGGTGAATGACGGTCACCACTCACCAATGACTTGCAACTTCAAGATTTCACGTTTTTTTCACTTCACCTTCCACATGACGTCTTAACCCCTAAAAGCGGGCCTTATCACAATTTAATTCCATATCAAATTTCTTCACCCTCAATGCTTGTATTTAGAAACTACAGTACAAATGTACTTTATCTTTTTGAAAAGTTATAATCTTCCTCCTATAATTCATACAGATTTTACATGATATTTTGAAATTATCATGAACTTTTGAAGAAAAAGTGAAATTTTAAGTAAATGTGGTATACAAAATAAGCTAAAAGTTATTGGAAGGTTAAATATAGGATTAGGGTATGGTATAAAACATGAAGGTGTAAATCAAATCTTTGTGCCATTCTAAATTAGAACTTTTGAAGATTGTGGTTATGGACCTATATACTTTAATAAGCAATAAATTGATTCATTGTTGGAATACTCAAATTTTCAAATTGGAGTAGAAACATTATGACTTCTATGAATTAAATTCATATACTGCAAAGTGAAAGAAATCACAAATTGCAAAAAACATACAAGGAAAGCAAATCCTTAGTGTCCCATATACATTTGTGAAGACTGTGAAGAACAACATATACAAACAAAGTACATTTGAGGAGATGAGTCATTTTAGAGACTAGGTGCTTTTAGAACCTCCTATGGTTCTATCTTAACCCTTTAGAGACCACCAAACTATATTTTGGTTTGGGAGAGTAGTTTTTGGCCTATACAGTAAAATCGCTCAACAATTTGTAAAACAATCTTGAAGAACGCTTGTGATCACAAATTTTTTGCATCCAACCCAAAAAACGACAATAGAATTGGATATGGGAGTTGATAAATAATGGTGTTTATACATCATGGCCTCAAAATACGTATCCATATTTGGTCAAAGATGAATCAAAGCAACAACACAATACATCAAACATTGAAAAAGAATGTCATATTTCAATTGTGCAATCTTAAAAAACTTCAATGCTCAAGGAATACACTTGTATTGTTTCTCTATATGGTAGTTGTACAATTGTACTATTTGAGAATCCATTGGAATGAAGCTATCAATTTTTTTTTTTTTTAAAATCATCCTACATTTTAGGCCAATTCTTGATTGCTTTCACCGATTGGATTTTTTGTAACAATTATCAAATTTCTTGTAGAACCATTTCAGGGTAGCAAAGAAAATGGGATTTTTGACCCTTTCCGTCCACTTAGCTACACCTTGTGATTGCTATTTTTGTCTATTTTGAACTAGTCTTGTTGGAAAGGTGAGAAACCTTGCTTTCTAGAAATGTAAGGCTCTTCTCAATCAAAGCTTGCATGAAGTGATAACATTCAAAACCACACAAGCATGAAAAACTAGAGATTTTCCATATACGTAGAAATGTAAGGCTCTTCTCAATCAAAGCTTGCATGAAGTGATAACATTCAAAACCACACAAGCATGAAAAACTAAAGATTTTCCATATACGGCTCACTCAATCATTATAATATTTCACCTCCAATGGTAGATCTAGTTGAAATTTTAATACATTGCAACAAACATGGTGCCCTTCACATTTGTACGGTTGGATTATTCAAATTGGATCCATATTTTTTTCAAATGCACATCTAATCTTATTGCCCAAGATTCTAGTGGACTTTGGGAAAATGTGTGTGGTCTTTAACCCCTGAGCATCCCACAGCCCCAAATATCGCCTCTCACAATTGAAAAAATTCTATGTTTGACTGCTATAATCTTTTCATCAATACAAACACATCATGTGTCCTTTTTTCTTGTACTTATGTACCTATGTCCCTTACCAATCAATGTGGTTGGATTTTATGGATCTTATTTGTCTTGACAGATTAGTTGGATCGAATGTGACTAGATCTGCATTTTGGTGAATATGGCCTCGACGCTCACGGGTTAAAGGATTAACTTAACTTACTTACAAACCATGCCACAGTTTCATCTGCAGAACAATAGAAAAATAACAAGCAAGTACATTCAATATACTGCTATACAATCTTGATGAAAAGTTGTTGGACGATTTGAGAATTTATGAATGCAATATTCTTGAGATTTAAGTTATGATGCCAACAAGGATTTTTCTCTCTTGCTCTGTTACCCACAAAGCGAGGGATACAATATTTATTGGCTTTGGACTAAACATGACATACGGCACTGACAAAAAGCTCCACTTAGCCCCTAAACGGCCAAGGGGATAAGGGCGAAACACATATTCATTAAAAAAAAAACCGTTGTATCTTCAATGAAGTATGCTTCAAATGAGAAAACAAGAATCTTCATGTTTAAGGTAAGAGGCTCGTAAACCGACCATCTAAGAGCTGAAACTGAATTTTGGGAGGTGGAACTTATTGATATATTTTCATTGATATATTTTCAGTAAATTTTTCTTGAAAGACAAGAGGAATTGGCATCTAACTCAAGTTATTTTGTATTTTTCAAAGCAATGTGGAATCAGTTATGAAAATTTGAAGTGGAAAGGTCATAGGGCTCTAAAATGGATCACTTCCTCAATGTATGCCCATTGTACATTTCTAAAAGGTTATAAATAAGGCATGTACTTATGGAATTCATTTGGGGAGGTAAGTGGAATTAGTGCCCTAACAAAGTTCGAGCCTCTTACCTTAGTATTTAATCCACATGGTCAAACATTTGAAAAGAGTTATGGATTTTTATTTAATGAATTTAGATATACCATTTAATATTCATCAAACTTACAAAAATTATTCATAGATTTTAAAATTTGACATGATAGGTTAAAATAGACATTCTATCTTGAACTCAAAAATGCAATATTTTTGAATGAGAAATCATCATTAGTTTTCCAAAATAGTAAATTTCATAACACTAGCAAATATTGAAGTGTTTGTCTTTGGAAAACTCTCCTTGGTGGAGTTTAACTTGAATTGACATGATTCAAATTGGGTTGGAAAGTAGACTTCCTTTCCCATATAAAAATAAATTTTGTTTTTTCAAGAAATGTTTTTTTCATATAGGGCAACCCAAAAAAATAGCAATGACCAAAAAATGGTCAATTGGGCATTTAGGGGTTAAGCTTAGTACAAAGAAACTTTGGTAGGGCCTTAATCGACCATAGGGTATAGTATATGCTAACGTATAATTGTCATTTGCTACCAAGAAGAAATTTTAAATTGGAATCTCAAATAGCTCACTAGAACCTTATTGATCTATTCTCCAGCTTCTTTGTTGGTCTCAAATGTATTAGAGGTGTGGATCCATTCCAAAAATAAGAAAAATATCCTATATTGTATTGGTTGCAAAGGGCCTTTCTATTGTTCAACACCTAAAGGACCAAGCAAAGTTTTCACCAAAAACTCTTCAAAATTGCCATTTTTAGAGCATCAACCAAATTTGAAAACAAAAACATTTTTATACATATATGACCATAGGATCTTGTAGAAGAATATTTTTAGAAGATGTGGAAAAAAATTCAGAGTTTTCCACCACATGGATTGGAAGTTAGAATGGTTTGAATATTCAAAAATATCTTGTGAAAAACCGGGCAGCTACCCTTCAGAAGGGGAAATTCTTAAGGAAGAAAGGCCATGTGGGTGGTGCTTCTCTAAATTCCTTCTTCCACCTAAGTAAAGTACATGCCAAAAAAGTTTCAAATCATTTGGAGTTGTATAACATATGGAAAAAAATTAGTAAGGAAAAAGAAGTAGACAATGATTCAAAACACTAAAATGTTAAGAATTTAATTATGGAAATGAAAAATGCCAATCCCAATGGTCATAATGTTGTCATAAATAATATTTATCCTTTGGTTTTGTTTTTTTTCCAAAATGTTGAGAATTGAGTAAAATAAAGGACTTCAAAGTTTATTTTGGAGTAGAGAATCCATAACTACCCGCAAACAAAAATCCTCATAACTTTCATCTCATTGATCCAAATGGAATGGTTCAAAGCTTCCTACATTCACATAAATCTCCTAAACTCATTTAAAATTTTTTTTTATGAGAAAAACAAATTTTAAAAATCTGCCCGGGCTGCCTGCTAAATGAAAAAAACAACATATTAGGCCATAACTTTTTACTCATAATTCCAAATGACATGAAATTTAGTGCATATGAAAAATAAACCTTGTCCGCACATTTTATTTAAATTTCAGCCTAAAATATGAAAAGCTCCAATCACAGGTACGTGCCCAAAATTGCTATATTTCTGAAAAAGGGAGTCTGGTCCTTTAGGGGTTAAGGATTAAAATGAAACCCAATCCCCACTTCTGTAAAGGACAAAGCTTCTTGTAAAGTAGCTGCTTGTTGAGTTTTAAATAATGTATTTTAGTATATAGTCAGATTCCTAAGCCGACGCATATCATCAAACTAGATGACTAGAGTGCAGGACACTGATAGTGGTTATTGTTGCATTCATCCAGTTGCCAAAACTACAGTAAAAACAGGACACAACTTGGATGAATGGGTTGAGGAGTTGATCACACTTGCTGTACGCTGCAAAAAACCAAAACAAAAAAAGAAACTTGAAATAAGAAAACAGTAGAAACAAAAGACAGTAACTTAGGACAAGTAGAAACAAAGACATGGCTCAGTTCATTGCTCATACGTTGATATGGGAGTAGCGTGGAAGAGCACGTTTTTTCACTCACCAAAAACTTTGAAATTTTAAATATTTATCATAGGGATATTTGATTTGAGAATTCTGAAATAACACTTGGATTTGAAAACCCTAATTAAGAGTGGATTCTTGTATGCTATAAAGAATTTGATAATTTAATTATTATTAATTCAATGATGGAGTTGCTCTACTAAAGTGTCACTCATGACATCCAATTCACATGAAGTGGGTGAAGTGGATGAAGTGGATGAATGTTTAGTTTGCCAAACTGCAGAGTTTAAATTTAGTTTTTTTGCACTATTAGAAATACTTTCATCTACACTACTTTTTGTTACTAAGCACTAAATAGTAAGAAGTTTCAATTGACCAATGCGATGGCAACAATCTTCAGCTTGGCTGTCAATCTGTGAGGTTGAAGTGTACGTCATGAATAATGGCGATGTCAGCTCCAATTAAATTAGACCTTGGCCTCTAGGTCTAGTTGATACTAGAGAAATAAATATGTCTTGGTTATTATTGAATTCATCAACAAGGGCTTGGTGCTTGTCAACTTTAGGGCGGCTGCACACTATGACTGGCCAAGTCGAGAGGCCCTCAAATTGAGTGGCCAAACTTTGCCAATAGGCCAAGAAAATCTGCTGAAAATAAACAATAAATGTTGAAACTGATGATGGCCTCTCACGCATAGTTTGGGTCTCCATTTCTGCTATACCCAAACTTCCTTTTGAGAAGCCGTCAACCTTGAATAATAAAGTACTGCCATGTATATAAATGGTGGATAACTACCTTTGGAGTTTAGCCTCTAGTGTAAAGACCTGAGCTGCGGAACTCTCGATTTTGTGCAATCTGGTGCAGACCGACGGCCTCTCGACCTTAAGCCATAGTGTGAAGCCGCCTCCATTGCACAGCGGCATTGGGCGTCACACCACCATAGCCATGGCCACCATCACGGCCTCTCGCAGGCTGGGCGCCTCGCTCTGCTCTCGTTTCTTCAGCTCCTCGCCTGCCGCTACGTCCTCGTCCGCTGCGTCATCGGCGGCTACCTCTTCCTCTGGTACAACATCCCACTCTTCCTCATATTTTCTTGTCTTCATCGTTTAGATTTCCTCCTGCAACCTTGGTTCGGAATTTCTAACCCTAAAATGAGGATCTTGTTAACTTCTCATTGGAGTAGAAGAAACGGGCCGAGTACGAAGAGGCTGGAATCCAGATTTTTTAGGTTTTTTTTGTGAATTGGATTTTTAGGACGCCTGCGTTGAAATATTAGGTCGCAATCGATTTCAGGTTTTGAGGTAGCTGTTTTGTAAGTTCAGGTGGTTCGGACATTATACGATCAGAGAAATGCGAGAGGTTTAGGGTTTATCAATTCGGTGTAGTCGGTTAGTTTACTCAGGATCCTGATTTGGATTCTCTAACCCTACGGTGAGGATCTTATTGCTTCTGCATCGTAACAGAAGCGACGGATTGATTATGGAGGTTGGAATCTGGAATCAAAAGGTTTTAGGAGTTTTTTTTTTTGGTGATTTGGATTTTGCGGAAGCCTGCATTGACACATTTTCGTAACTAACCGACTTGATGATTTGAATTACGGAGTAGCTGTTTATGGTAATTAGGACATTCTATATGTGTGAGGAGTTTAGGCTTCATTAATCGAGGGATGCGATCTTTCCTAGTTTTTAGGGTTCGGAGGAGAGTTTCTGGAGCCATCATCTCAAGGGTGTATCGAGCTGTATTGTTCATTTTAGAATCCAAATTCCTTTATCTTGCATTTTTATTGCAAGAATGGTGTTGATGATAAGCAGTTGCTCTCAAGTTTTTCCACCATTTATTTTGTATCAAATTGCGGAAGCAGATTAACATGAGTTGGTCTATTTAACCTTGTTTTCTTTGAATGGAAATGGGGATGTCATTATGACTTATAGTAGACTACAACCTGCCACTTGGAATTTGCATGACGAAATTTTACATATATAGCTTTAAAATTTGATCTGTACAGAATTAGCTCTTATATCCTAAGATCTCTCCTTAGATTCACAGGGATCTCCAAAATTCACATACGTTGGTTAAAATGCTAAGAGTAACGCAAATATCATCCCCTGCCTTACATTTATGATATATACTACATTATTAGACACACCTTGTTGTTCTAATCGTGGCTTTGACACATGCATGGTACACTTGGTGACCTATCTTTTGTTTTGAATTCGTATCTTTTCCGTCTTATATATACTTATATTTTTTGTGATATACTGCAGGTGAGATTGGAGTTCAAGAATTTATGAAATCAATCAAGGGAGTCGAGGCACAGGCTGACAAAGTCGCCCAAGCGATAATTGGAATGCCTACGTTGCTACAAACAAGGAGTAGTAGATTGAAGAAGTTGGGCATCCCTTGCAAGCAGGTCAGGATGATTCTTTTGATTTCTCTTTCGCTTCATTTTGCATGTTTTGAGCATCGTTGATGGAAGTCTTGCTGGGTAGAACCGATTGGGTTAGTTTCTAGTATGGAGACCTCCGAGAAACAAGGAAAATCCAGTGCTTGCCTCGTGGCCCCTTGCTGAGGAAGACCCCTATTCCGTATAGTGGATGGTCTTTGAAGATCCTCACAAATTATTGACCTGACTGAATGGAGCAAGTAGGGTTTGTGATAAGGATAGGGCATGGTGACCGTGCTGCCAAGGGTTTAACTAAATATTACTTAATAGGTACCCTAGGGGCAGGTCTCGTTGACATTTAGTGTTTATTAAGGGATGGTTCATATTAGGTCCCACATCGTAAGTTCCACTGAATTCTCAGAATCTGATTAGTTGAGAGCTAAAAATTGAGAATTAACAATTTACACCGTACCAGGTCCCGGTTCACTTGGAAAATGCCTACATGGCAGCACGGAACTCAACTTTAAAACCATTTTGCTTCAAAAATTCATAGGCTTTCTTTATTTAGCTTTTTTTATCCTTCACAACGCAACAACGCTAGGATCTGGCGTTGAGTTGGGACCTGCAGAGTTGAGATGCGGGATATTGTTTGAACCGCCCCAAGTACAATTAGGTCTTCTACACTTTAGATATGACCTAGTCATATCTATTATCTTCCAGAACGCCAGGTACACCGAGTGGTTTTGCTTTAGTACTCCTGTCTTACCATTTGTGTGAGATGCATCCGATATATTGTGGTGCTACAATATCCTAGATTAACGAGGTTTCAGAAAAGAGCAGTGGTTTGAGTTACCAGTTCTTTGTGGTTCCGTTACAAATGGACTGAAAGACATGGCATGTTTTCTTCCAAAGTGGAAGATCCTGACATGGTTTTGAACCAGCTCTAACACAAGTACCGTCAATGGGCTTTTTGTCTTTGCAGAGGAAGATGATTTTGCGATATACCGAGAAGTATCGCCAAGGCATTTGGACGCCTAGAATGAGCATTAAGCAATGAAAGCGGATCACAGATTTCAGTTTTGTCATTGTGGCAAAAATAACGTGGAAAATTACTTCGACTTGATAATATTGCCATCCAATATGGTTGTGGCATGATGTTGTAGTTTTTTTGAATCTATAGGAATGCTAGTGTATGTTGTGAATGTGTATGGCTGGATTGATAAGAAGAACGACACTACGATAGGTATGTCATAAGGGGCTATACAACTCCCCTTTTCCGTGATTTGAAGGAAATATGTGTATGTGCCCTACACTCTGCCCTACACTCTATATACAACTGGTAGCGGTCTTTGAATTATTTACAGCTGATCCAATTTGAGTGTATGAAGATGATTTATGGCTCATTCGAGAGTTGAAATCATTTTGTCTATTGGTGTTGGTTTAGGTTTACATGAGTCTAGATCTTAGTTTGAAAAGAGACAAAATGAAATAACAAGATGCATGTTTGTTTGAAAACTCCGCACTTTTACACTTTGTGTAAATATCCTACTCTTGCGAGTTAATTAGTTGATGAACGTTAAAATTGGTTCTACTTATGCATAAGGTTGAGTATTGCATTTGGTATGGTTAAATCTTTGTTTAAATTCTCTAAACTCCACAATTTATATTGGGATTGAAGATTGCTTACAACTTTTCAAAACTGACCTAATAAAGTGTTGTACTAAGAGTACTGACTCAGTATTGAATTGGGTACAAACATTACCTCGGGTTACTGTGTAAGGACAAAGGAAGTAATTTTTGGATAACTGGTATTATAAAGGACTGCAAACATCAGGGGGCTTCAAACTTAAACTTTTTCAGGCAACTCAAGTTGCGATTCACCTCTGTGAATTCACTAGTGCATTGTGACGTGACTCACCTTTGGACTTCACTCCTAATGTGATTCATGTGCCTTCAGAAACTCATTTTGGTGGTTTCATGGGGCTCATTTACATGCTTCCTTAAACCCTAAAACTTCTTTCACAAAAACTTCTGTAAATTCACAGGTGTCTCAAACTTTGCATGTGCGAGGGAACAAAAACAATTCACTGGTGAGCGGAAATCCTATGAGGTGAGAAGTTTGAATGCTAGATATCATGTTTGAAACCCCTATTGATTTAGAAAGGCTGAAAAATACACATGTTACTGCACATTATGCAAATGAACACAACGAGCTTCAAAATGTTACAAAACCATGGGAATTAAAGATTCTACAAATGTTTAATGACACACCCCCCTCACTACTGATCCCAGATAGGATGTTCATAATCAGCTCAAGCGACTTAAGAAAACACTGCTCAATGTGCTATAAAAACTCAAAACTCAACTCTATGGTATTCACAATTTTTAGTAGCTATAAGAAAAAATATCTGTACAAGATTTGTAGGTTTACCCACATTTCTGAACACGGAGGATTCATCAAATCACTAAGTACTTAACTTTGTATATACTCTACATCAGGTCTGATGGTGGTTTTATACGATAACTACAAACCTAATTTCAAAGTCTCATATCTTTGGCATATAATGCCCAAACAGCTCCTTTTCAGTTGCATTGAAATTCCCTATCAATTAGGGGCGGTTCACACTATGTCCCATGTCCCATCTTTGCAAGTCCCACCCCAACACAAGATCTCACTTTCATTGGGTTATTAAAGGTAAAAGGGAGAACCGAAGATAGTCATGAACATTTTATGCAAAAATGTTGGTGAAACTTGGGCTAAAAATTGGGTTTAACAAAATGGTTGACCCAAACCTAGAGTGAAGTCCCACCTCTTTGGAGCCAAAAACTTCCAAAAAGTGCTTGTAGTGAATGTGGACGTGGGACTTTAGCTTTAGACGGAATGTGAAGCGCCAAGACCCAACTTTTAGCTCTATACAAATCAAATTGTCTCAGATTTCAGTGGGATGTGAAATGTAGTGCAATCGCCCCTAACTAACAAAAATCAATACTAAGTATTTAGACAAATCCAATAAGAGGAGCTACGATACTTAGGGGCAATTCACACTATGTCCCATGTCCCATCTTTGTAAGTCTCCTCACAATGCTAAATCCCAACTTTGTTGGGTTATTAAAGGCAAAAAACAGTGCTCAAAAAAGCCATGAATACCTAATGCAAAAACCATTGGTGGCACTTGGGCTAAAAGTTGTGTCTAGCAAAATGGCCAATTCCAACCTTGAGTGAAGTCCCACCTTCTTTGGCGCCAAAATTTCCAAAAAGTGTTGCCATGTAAGCACAGAGGTCATGGGACTTGAGACGTATTGTGAAGCACCAAGTCCCAAATTTTGCCTCTACACCAATTAGATTCTTAGATTTCAGTGGGACATGGGACATGGAACATAGTATGAACCGCCCTTAAGGATATGTTCACACTCGATGTTACGTGTGATAATAGCTGAGGATAATTAGATGCATTTGGACACACCTTTAGATTGCATTCATATTACTAATACCCCTTCTAACACCAAGTGTGAACATACCCTAAGTATTTGACAAAGCCAGTAAGAGGAGCTATGATACTTACAAAGTCTGTAAGATTTAGAGTTTATCACCGGCACTCCCTACCCAAGGGAGGCACATACCCCATACCTTCACACCGAATCACATTCCTGGCACCACCAGCAACGGGAGAGACAGAGATCTTGGCCGTAGTCATCTGCCGTGCAAAATGAATGGCGGTCTCCGTGTGGAGAGTAATAGGCCCGGTGAGAATCTCCGAAACTCCACCAGCGAGAGCCATGAAAATGATGAGCTGGTCCTGCAAATGCTCATCCGTGCAGCCACCATGCGCCAGCTGCCTCACCAGATCCTGCACCGCCACGCTCGCCACCGTCGCCGGCGCACTCCCCAACGAGCTTCCCCCGAGAACACACCCCGTCGACGTTCTCGCATACACAAACAGCCCACACGCAGGCTTCCCCTTCGTCGTCTCTCTCCCTCGAACCTCGCACTCAAACTCCACCGCATCGGTATCCAAACCAGCTTTCACGGTGGCTTTGACGAGCTCGACGGAGGAGGTTTCATCAACGCCGAAGAGCTTGGCAACCACGTGCACCACATCGCCTCGCTCCAGCATTCGAATGGGAGCCAGACAACCCTCCTGCTGCGGATGAACCCTCACCTTCACCAAACCAATTTGCGGGGAGATCCGAAGAAAAACAATAAGAAAGTCAGCCAAGTGAAATGTCAAAAAAAAAAAAAAGAGACTAAAATCTAAACCAACCGGATGAAAACCGACTAAGAGCATCATCAATCCAACACGGGGGATGGGGCTATAACTGCATCTCTGTTTGTGTGGGCCAGTTGTGTGGAAGAATGAGGAACTTTTAGGATTCCAACGTAATCATGACAACGCATAATCAGGAGATGGGCATGTCAAAACAATCTCCTAAGACAGCAAATTTGCTTGTTTCCCAGTGTCTTGGGACTTTTATTGCGTTTGCTGCTAGAATGACATGTTGCTTATAATAGCTTGCAATTTCTGAACAACAACTTGCAAGTACTTGCAAACGTCTTGCAAACGTCTTCTCCTGTGCCTGAATCTGAATCTGCTACGGGAGTTGTGTCAGGGTTGGGAGGATCCGTACAGTTAAAGGGACTGCAAACTTAAGGAGCAGGGAGCTACGAAAGAACAACTAGTTCCCAATCCCATTCCCGGTGTACGGGTTGATGATGCTCTAATTCTTTTGAAAAATTTCTAATTACAATATAACCATGTAGGCAAACTTGTTGAGAATGAGAAATGTAAGGGTTTTGTGGAAGAAGCTCAAGCACACTACTAACCTTGACAACTCCGCCACCTCGTGGCATGAACCCCCGCTTCACGACCTCCAGATCCACGTTCACGTGGCAATGCTGTTGAAGCACCGGAATGAGCACGTGCTTCATGTAATCGATGGGCGGGGAGTTGGAGACGTTGGTGCCGCCTTTCACGACCACGGAGGTCGGGTTGCATGCGAACAGGAGCACCGGCACCGCCACCTGCAGAATGAGCGCGCAGGAGCCTGCCGTTTTGACGTCCGCTTCGAAGGTCGTTGGAGAGCTTGCATCGGCCAGAGCGTCCCCGGGAGTGAACAGGATCTCCTGGGAATTCTCGAACGCTCCCACGAGTGTCCCCTCAGTTAGGGTTGCGATGAGCTTCAGCCCTACCAGAGCTTGCGGTCTTAACCCTGGTCGGGATCTGTTGGCTCGGATCTTGACGATGTGCGCTCGTTTGTGGAGAATTGCGGCGTATGCTGTGCAGTTGCGCAGGACCTGTCCTCCTCCTTCCAACAGGCTCCCGTCTATCTCAATCACGTCCATCTCACCCTAACCCTAAACCCTAAACCCCCCTGGAAACGTGTGTATCCCTGCAAACCCTGCTTTCTGAAAACAGCACTACAAAGAATTCAAGAACCGGAATCCTGATCCCAGCAAGGCTTTTGCTAAGTAAGAGCATCATCAACCCAAGACGGAGCATTGGGATTGTAACTTCATTTGTGTTGGTGGGCCAGTTGTGTGGGAGAATGGGGTAATTTTAGGGCTCCAATGCAATCAGGGGAGATGGCCAGTCAAAACAACTTCCTTTGCCAACAAATTTGCTCAATTTTCAATGCCTTGGGACTTCCATTATAATGATTGCTTAAATGACAAGTTGCCTGCAGTAGCTCGCAACTTCTCAGCAATAACTTTTCGAGGTCGCGAAAGGGGCTGCATTTTGGGACGGGGAGCAGCACAGTAGCGGCCAGTTCCCAGTCTTGAACCCAGTGTACTGATTGATGATGCTCTAAGGAAGGAAGAGGACGTTACAAGGTTTAGGGATGGACGAATTATTCACAACAATCGGCAACTCAACATCGTGAAACACACACGGGAAAATGGCATAAGGTCAAGCGATTAAAACAGAGAGGAAAAGCTCTTGTGAGAAGATTGATGAAACCCTAAAAACTCGCAGGCAAATGAGAAGCTTGCGAAGATTGCGAAGATGGTCAGTCTGTAGAGAAGAGATCTTGTTGCTTGTAATTGAATTCAGTAAGCTGCAAGGACCTCAACAAGCCTGCATGGGATCGAGTTGTTGTGAAAGTACGATTCACGTAAATGGAGAATCCATGTAACTCGAAAGGAGAAAGGGCTACCGACAGTACATCACGTGCGGTTGATTGATCAAAGAATCTAGAAGAGCTTGCAAGAGGGTTGAGGTCAGGGTCCGGGAAATATTTCAAAAAATTCAGCTAAAAGCCGGTTACTCGAGAGTATGTTCAGCTGAACATTGATTTGAGATCGGTTTTTGCCTTTTTGTAATTAGGGAAAGCGACCAATTTCCTTTGAAAATGAATTTTAAGCGGCTAATTTTCCTTTGAAAATGAATTTTAAGCGGCTAAATTTCCTTTTGTCTTATGTACAGATCGGTTCATATTTCTTTCACGTGAGATATGAATCAACTAAATTTCCTTCTATATTTAACTTAAGTTAGCCAAAACCAAAAAGATTTCAAAAGTAACAAAGACATATACATATATAAAATCAATAAACAATGTAATATCTATAGCAAAAGTTGAACCTAGAAACTCCTCATTAGTTGAGGACAAGATACTTAGTTTTACTAATGTACAAAGCTCACATTTGCAATTTAAAGAAATCCTACTTGCTAGAAGACAGAGATAAAGAGATTACTTGGTGGCACTTATTTGCAAATGGTATCATGAATAGGCTAAAATGGAATCACCTAGTGGTTTAACCCTTTAATGACCACACCCATTTTCACACAATCCATTGAAAACAAGGGCTGTAAGCTTAGATTTGGAATTGACTCAAATATGGACCCATTTTTAGAAATCCAACCGTACGAATGGGAAGTACAAATTGTTTACTGTAAAGCACCAAAATTCCAGCTAGATCTACCGTTGGAGGTGAAACATTATAATTAATGAATGAGTCGTATGCGGAAAATCTCTAGTGTTTCATGCTTGTGTGGTTTTGAATGTTAACGCTTCATGCAAGCTTTGATTGAAAAGAGCCTTACATTTTTAGAAAGCAGGGTTTCCCACCTTTATAATAAGACTGGTTTCACACAAAGTAGATAAAAATAGCAATCACAAGGTGTAGCTAAGTGGACAAAAACGGTCAAAAAACCCACTTTCTTTGCTACCCTAGTATGGTTCTACAAGAAATTTGATGATTATTTTGGAAAATCCAATTGGTGAAAACAATTAAGAATTGGCCTTAAATGTAGGTTGACAAGTTTTAAAGCCAAAATGACAACGTTATTATAGTAGATCTTCAAATACTACAATTATACTACTATTGTATATGAAAACAATACAAGTGTATTTCTTAAGCAATTTGAAATATTTTAGAATGGTGCAATTGAAATTTGACATTCTTCTTGCATACTTGATGTATTATGTTGTTGCTTTGATCCATCTTTGACAAAAAATGAATATGTATTTTGAGGCCATACCATATAAACACCATTATTTGTCAACTCACATACCTGATTGCATTGTTATTTTTTTAGATGGATGCAAAATTCTTGTGATCACATGCGTACTTCAAGACCAAATTCCAAGTTATTGAGCGATTTCAACCTACAGGCCAAAAACTACTCCGAGTGACCAAAATATGGTCGCGTGGTCCTTAAAGGGTTAAAGGCAAGAATAGGTCAAGAGCCTTTGCACCTCTAGGCTCTAGTGGCTAGCCTTGAAGTATTGAACTTATACTACCATTGATGATTAGCTATCCTTGACTTTGTCAACTAAAATCTAGACTTATCCTTTGAAGATCCTCTAATATCCAGTTTCTTGTATTTTTTTCCGATCAATTTCCTACCCATCTTGAAAAAGAGGAGATAAATTTCCTTCGTGTTTTTTTATTAACCGATTAGTTTCCGTCTTATTTTCATTACCTTTGGTTTTATAGCCTAACGACTTGAATTTGAACTGGCCAAATCTCAATCTTAGTTGGTTAATCTTACACTAGTGGTCGGTTCTTCCCGGACCTTGGTTGAGGACTTGAGGGTGAGCTCTAAAACAACTATCGATAAAGTAACCTTACCCATACGCGAGCATTTAAGGATTTAGGGTACTCCAGGGTCTTGAAAAATTTAGGAATTTTTTTTAGGGTTAGATTTTCAACAAGCTATCATGGAATGTTATTTTTGTGGAAAAGAGTATTGTAGAATGTTTTATATTAAAGGGCAAAGTTACAACCCACATGGTCCCCAAAAGCAACTCTAGACTACCCTTGAAATTGCTTGGATGTGTTCCTATATATAAACTTAACTATCCCAATCTCAACCCTCTCAAACTATCTCTTAAGCTAACATGTGGTAGGATTTGCTTGTGCAAGTGGCATTCATTGCTCCACTTTGGGTTCATAGTGAGTAGTGAACACCTAAAAAGTAAGGGTCAACTTTTGGGACCGCTTGAATATGGGGAAGGTTACCTTAGCTAGAACTACAAAATGATGGTGCAAGACTGTTTCATGAGTTCACATGACATCCCACGTCCCATCCCATGTCCAATCTTTGCAAGTCCCACCTCAACTCAAAAATCCTATTTTTGTTAGCTATTTAGGGCATTATAGGAATACAAAAGGAAGCCATGAATGTATTTTATACGGTTGAGCAGAATGGCTTGGTTTATTCCACATATGTGCTTATGGGACTAAGGTGGAAAAGCTCTAATTATTTTCCGGCCAAAAAATATAAGAGCTTAAAAATATACCATTGGAAGGTTGAATTTGGGAACTTTGACTTCACATATGGATTTAGGGACCTTCATTTCATCCAGAACCATGATAGACAACTCTAATACAATGGGCAAATGTCCAATTGATATTTTCCCTTATCTGTAAAGAAAACTAAGATTTTCCACCTTGGCCCTAGTGCTCCATAAATATGTATGTGCATTACACCCAGTCAAGCAAACAAGGTTAACCAAAAAATTGAGTAAAGTCTCACCTTCTTGGTGCCAACGCTTCCAAATAGTGGTACCATATAAAAAATTCAATGAATCAAGACGTGGGACTTGGGACAAAATATGGATTGCGAAGTCTCAACTTTTGACTCTCAACTAATTGAATTTTGGGGTTTTAGTGAGGACGTTGGGACATAATGTGAACCACCCCCTTAGCTAATGAATTTTTATTACATAGATGGACATTACATTTGGATTTTTTTTTTTTTTGTTGAAAAATGCTATTGGTTGAAGGTTCTTATCAGACACTGTTTCTCACCAAGGCAATTGGCTCCCTTTAGTAAAAGAAAGACATCAAAAAGCAAATTATTTTTGAAATTGCAAGCTAAACCATTGAAAAGTGAATTCGAGAGGATACACTAACATCAAGTAACTAAAAGGAGCGTCAAATACATGACTATAGTGAAGTGAAGAGTCATCTTTGTTGCAAATGGTTTCTTTCACCAATCAAATGGTTCTTTTTAGTTAATGAAATTTCTTTGGGTTTAGATTGTTAGTTATTTTTGTTGTTTGTATTAGCTTAAAACATAACTTCTTACCACATTGGAGGTTTATTAATGTGATGGCTGTAACCACTAATGGTAGTAGAAACATGAAGTCTCCATTTTGAAGCTACCCATTTGGGATAAACATTTATCTCTGCTAAGGGTTTGCCAACTAAATGTGGTTTAGGCTATCTACTTGCTATTAAAGAAAGGAAAAAACTATGAGTCCATTGTAACTATTTGCATATAGAATCCAATAAAACATGATTTCATATATAGAAATTGTCTCAAAAAAGGGGAAAGACCCACATAAGTTTGAGAATGTCTAAACATGCTCACATTTTCTTAAAAATGGAGAATCTTGTAAAAAACTTGCTTCAATTTTACTAATGCATGGTAAAGCAACTTTTTGCAAGAAATAAAGTCCTTTGCAATGAAAGCACTTTTTTTTTAACTCATGTGTAATGTATTTTGTCAATTCCTACAAGAAGAACTATAATAGTATAACTCACAGCCGTTTTGAAGTTTCTACAATATTGATGCAATTTCAAAACAAGCTAACATAACACAGTGAGCTTAGAAATAGTATACAAGATTGGATCTAAAAGTAAAAGGACTAAGATCTTGATTGATGAAAAGTTGCCTTAACTTTGAAAGTTCAAACATTGACAGCAATTCATAGACTAAAGCAGATATTGCTTTAGACCCGCATTGGGATGGGTACAAATCAAAAATTCATACTTCAAGGTCCCACATCAAAGTCCACAAGACAACATGAAAAACATATGGATTACACTTCCACCGTTTTGCAACAGCATTTTTTTGGTATTGCAACCTACTTATATGGCCACTTGCATTCCTTCAAATTAAAGAGAAGACTCCATTTCTCATGTAGTTTCTGCAAATTTCACATTACAAGAAGACTCTCTCCTAAATCAACATTAGGCCACTACTCCATATCTACACAACTGAGTTCACATCCAATACAGATCAAAATAATAAAAAATTCCACCGTAACACTTAAGCATATATATGTTCTCATAAAAAACAACGTCTTTGTTATAAGTGCATGAGCAATGGGAAATCACTCAGTTTGCAAGAGTTGGGCAACCACCAACCCCTTGGGTGCAAAACTACACAAATTTCAAAGTGGTTCCCAACTACAAACCCCTCTTCCCGGGGGTTCAAGAATCTACTATAGTCTTGGCAATTGCAAACTTCTTTGCAAAGACAAAGATTTTCCACCACAAGCACATTTTTAAAAACATCACGTGCACTTTCAATGAAAATTGCGTTTTAAGGAACAGCACCTCCGCAACAACGCAAAATGCAAAAACTCATTATCACCAAGGCGCATAGAATCCTACTCGCAATCCACCTAGAAACGCAACTAAACAAACACAGACCAACCTCCTAACTGCAAAGCTCCACGACTTTCAAAATAGTTTTCAGTCACAAACCCCTCTTCCCAGGGCATCAAGAAAATTTACTATAATATTTGCAATTGCAAACTTCTTTGCAAAGACAAAGATTTTGTACCACAAACACATTTTCAGAAACATCATGTACACTTCTGATGAAAAATGATGTTTTAAGGAACAGCACCTCCGCAACAACGCAGAATGCAAAAACTCATGGATTCCTACTGGCAATCCATACAGTAACACCACTAAACAAACACCGACACTTACATGCTACGACCTTCGTGCACAACGCCATAAAGAATTTTACCTGTTGTGGAAACCTCTGCAATAAGGATCTAATTGTACAGTTGCTCAGAAAGGCAAGAAAGAGGAAGAAGAGGAAAGAAAAGAAAAGAGGAACATGTACTCCGGGAAGCGGTATTCACAAGTATGGCACAGTGTACTTTAGGGGGTTACAAGTATGCGGGATCGGTGATGGGGATGATGACGGACTTCACTTGCTGGTACAGGACCAGCGCATTTGCACCGTTCTCTCGGCCGAAGCCGCTCTGCTTGTAGCCACCGAAGGGCGCCGACGGCAGCAGCACGCCGTAGGCATTCACCCACACCGTGCCTGCCTTGAGAGCCCGCGTTGCAGTGTTGATGATGTCCACGTTCTTCGTCATCAGCGTGGCTCCCAGTCCATACTCCGACTCGTTTGCCCGCTTTATCACTTCCTGCACCGTTCTGCCAATGCAACCATCCCCCCCGCCCCTCATTTACCTAAGCAGCTGTGCCTCGAAAACGTAGAATCACACCGTTTTACAGTAAGTTTTACAAAAAGTTCTGCAGGAAGTTTTTCTGAATTTTTTTGAGGAAGTTTTACATGGAAAGATGCTCTCTGTGATCCTTCGAGAGGTTTTCCTGTGAAACATGGAGAAGATTCTAGCTCTGTTGTGATGTCGCCGGTAAAGGACTATTACTGAAATCGTATTGTAAATTGCGTGTTAGTGTTTCAATTTGAAGCGGCCTTATACAGAACAACCAAAACATAACAATGAGAACGCCGATCTATAATAAAGAATTACGGATACTGGAAGAGTGATGCACACTGGAGTATCTATCCTACAAAGACAGGCGGGTGTGTTTTGCATTTTGTAATATGCGTAGCTATCCCTTGATCTGCGATTGATTTGTGGATACCAATGCTATATTCTTTTGAGAATTATTGGACCCTTGGATTTGGAAGGTTTGCACTAAAAACTACGAGGAAATCTTTCAAAGGGGAGCTACTGAAGCCTAGTGCATAGATTGAAGTGTCCTAGATTTTATTCTATAGAAACGGGTGATTGTGATACAAGTGAAGGGATACAAAGTCAAATGGTGATAAAAAGTGTATTTAAGGTTGGAAGAGTATGTACTTGAATTTGATGATAGACATCACCGGTCCAAAAATCTCCTCTCGACAGATTTTCATGTCGTCCTGTGCAAAGCCAACCAAAATGAGCACGAGGATATTCCCAAGGAAGTCATGAACCAGCCACAGAATGAATGTGCATAACATTCTTAAGGATCTCCCTCGCAAACACCATGGATGAGATATTGGACACCAGTCCACCTGTCCAATTCGTATCTGCCCGTCGTTGAGAATATTTGAGTATTTCTAAGATATTCAGAATAATCATAGATTTTGGGTGATGTTTTGTACTCAAAAACCTAATTTGTCTAACCCTTGCAACCCCGATCCAATCCAACTGTATCAAACAATGTCCATGTGCGCTCGAATAGCTTATTCAATGACCCCGACTAGCCCAGTATGACAGTCTTGCTCAATACCATTGGAAAAAGAAGCTACACTTTTGAGTTTTGTTTAGTTTATTTGTTGGTTAGTTTAAGAAAGTAATGCGAGGCAATGGAGGTGGCGACTTACTTGAACGTCGGCAAAAATGGTGGGTTGAATGTAGTAGCCCTTGTGGCCCACTCGCTCACCGCCTGTAACAAGCCGGGCACCCTCATCCTTGCCAGCTTTTATGTAGTTCATCACTCGATTGTATGAAGTTGTGTCTGCCTGCTCTCACATTGTACCCATTCTGAGTATCTGAGGTACTCAAGAAATAATTAATTAAAAAAACAAAAAATCAAAAGGCAAATTGTATGGCAGTTCACAAAATTTGATCAAAAGTTTGTTCCACGAAGGCCACATAAGAAAGGACGAGCACCACGATTTCATGGCATTCAAATGACCAATATTAATTGATCATGTTGTGGAAGACACCACTCAAGCAGGCTTAAAATTTATACCATATACAATCTTGACAGGCATGATAAGACGTTGAACATGATATCAAACGTCAAGTGTAACCTCTGGTTTGCTAGTAGACTCAAGAATACCTTTGACATCCAAAAATAATATCTTACATGAAATAAATTTAAGTGTTTGAGCGCAACAAGGTTGGCACCACATAGCATTTCTGAACGCGCATGCGTTCACTTTAAGGACCACGCAACCATATTTTGGTCGCTGGGAGTAGTTTTTGGCCTATATATCAAAATTGCTCAACAATTTGGAAATTGGTCTAGAAGAACGCATGTGATCACAAGAATTTTGCATCCATCTAAAAAAATAACAATGCAATCAGGTATGTGAGTTGACAAATAATGGTGTTTATATGGTATGGCCTCAAAATACGTATTCATTTTTTGTCAAAGATGGATCAAAGCAACAACATAATACATCAAGTATGCAAGAAGAATGTCAAATTTCAATTGCACCATTCTAAAATATTTCAAATTGCTTAAGAAATACACTTGTATTGTTTTCATATACAATAGTAGTATAATTGTAGTATTTGAAGATCTACTATAATAACGTTGTCATTTTGGCTTTAAAATTTGTCAACCTACATTTAAGGCCAATTCTTAATTGTTTTCACCAATTGGATTTTCCAAAATAATCATCAAATTTCTTGTAGAACCATACTAGGGTAGCAAAGAAAGTGGGTTTTTTGACCGTTTTTGTCCACTTAGCTACACCTTGTGATTGCTATTTTTATCTACTTTGTGTGAAACCGGTCTTATTGTAAAGGTGGGAAACCCTGCTTTCTAAAAATGTAAGGCTCTTTTCAATCAAAGCTTGCATGAAGCGTTAACATTCAAAACCACACAAGCATGAAACACTAGAGATTTTCCGCATACGACTCATTCATTAATTATAATGTTTCACCTCCAACGGTAGATCTAGCTGGAATTTTGGTGCTTTACAGTAAACAATTTGTACTTCCCATTCGTACGGTTGGATTACTGAAAATGGGTTCATATTTGAGTCAATTGCACATCTAAACTTACAGCTCGTATTTTTAGTGGATTTTGTGAAAATAGGTGTGGTCCTTAAAGGGTTAAAAGAATATGGAATTGCATCTAAACGAGTAAAAATTAAAATGTGGAATTTCACGTGTAGAATTTAGTGCCTAAACTCAATACCCCGTTTAATACAACTCTTGACGTCTACTGTCATGTGCAACATCCAGATAAATACAAAAGTGTATTAACATGGCAACCCTCCCACTAGAATTAATGAAAAGCACAGCATTGCAAGTGTTCGTTCTGAAAAAGAGACCAAAAAACACTCGAATCTCAGGATCCCTGGCATGTGAGCACATAGATTTCTTAGTTACCTGAGGGCCTTGCTCAACACCTGCTTTGAACGGATCTCCTACAACACGTGTCTCTGCACGAGCTTTCGCTCGCTCCAGATACTCGTCATACACACTTTCATGCACAAAAGTCCGTGATCCTGCAACGCACATTTGCCCCTGCAAGTGCACAAGTTCAATATTATTAGTATATATATATATATTTTCAATCAATAGATGCGTTGTTCTTCAATAATCCTGGTGATACAAAAATTGAAATAATTTTTCACAATAAAAGTCAGTTAAAATCTATCATTTCAGAACCATGAACTCTTGGTACTGATGGGTTAGAGGACTGGGGTACCCCGTTGTAGAAGATAGCTTGGTGTGCCTGCTCCACAGCTGCGTCCATGTCCGCGTCTCCAAAGATGATGAAGGGCGACTTTCCCCCGAGTTCTAGATTCACGGGTTTCAGGTTGCTCAGCGCTGCCGCTTGCATGATTCGACGACCCACTTCCGTGGACCCCGTGAAAGACACCTGATTATTTCGAAAGAAACGTCAGATTTGTACAAAAAAGAGAGGGAAAGAAATAAACAAACAAAAATGCTGGCTTCTGATTCACATCCCATAAGGAAAAAAATTACGTTAAAAGGGCATTTCACACTATGTCCCACGTCCCAACCTAGTAAGTCCCACCTATGAGATACCATGAAACTAAGGGGGTCATTCACACTATAATCCAAGTCTCAACTCAACAAGCTCCACTTCAACGCAAGATCCCAGCTTTCGTGCATGGCAAAGAAATACTAACAAACGACTGGAACATCTTAAGTGAAACGGAATTGGTCTCAAAAGTTGGGATTCTATTATTACTTGACCCAACTCTTGCACAAAGTCCCACCTTCTTGGTACTAAAATTTCCAAAAAGTCTTGCAAATTTTTAAACAAGCCACAACATGGGACATAGTGTGAAATACCAAGTCCTAGTTTTCAGGTCTCAATCAATCAAATTCTGAGATTTCAATGGGACTTGGGACATGAAGTGTGAACCGCCCCCCTACAAGGATCTTCAAAGAACTCAACTCCACGAAACTATGGAAAAGGCATTTAGATTCAGTACTTTATCGATATCCATATGACTTGCGATGTGCATGCCGGCATCGCCGTAGCCATTAACCACATTCAACACGCCTTCCGGTAACCCCGCCTGCAACAAACAAAAAAATCCAATACTGAGAAAAACAACACTTCTTCCGAAGGTTTTGGAGTTTAGCTTTTGACCACAAAGTTTCATACGGATTCAACAGAATTCAGAAACAAATAGAAACTTCCTTGCAACAATCAATGTTCAAAGAATCCTAAACCAACATTGTATTGGTGAAAACATCACATAGCATATGAAAATGTCACAAGTTTGGCAAGTTCAACGAAGTCAAATTACAGTTTGTGACAAATGCAAAGCTAATGCAAAAACAAGTTAATACTAAAATACTCTCTTACAAAAACAATGAAAAAACCTTGGATATGAACAATGAAAGCCATTGTCTACATGGTTGAATTTAACCAGCCTTACAAAAACATCACATTCATATATAGTGCATGACACTTATAACCAACAATGATTGCCGCTACAAGAAATTCTAAGCTCAAAAGTAATTCCACCAGCAAGAAGAACAAAACCTAGGCTTCATCTTGGTGGTCTCAGATTTTTTATAACTTTTTTTTTGACGGAGCAGTAGACTGGCCGCTCAAATTCAGGGTTGGTGGTTAGAAGTGTCATGCACCGTATGACGTTTTCACTGATACAATGTTAAACCATTGACAAGCAAAGTCGTACAAGAATCACGTGCATCTTGTTGAAATATCAAAATTAGTAGTGAATTCTAAAACGTCGGTAAAACAAGTGCTTCTTTGTCACAGCACATTCAAAATGGTCAGATTATAAAGATTCTTATGAATTTGTAATTTTTTGAAGTCAGGATGTGGCGATGAGGGTAAAACTCTAACCCTACCTCGGCGGCAAGCTTGGCGATCAAAAGAGCAGAGAGCGGGCTCTGATGCGCGGGTTTCAGCACGATGGTGTTCCCGCACGCCAGCGCCGGAGCTACTTTCATGGCCAGAAGGTAAAACGGCGCATTCCACGGCAAAATCGATCCCACGACGCCGATCGGCTCGTGTAGAGTGTGCGCATGGAACGGTCCCTCGGCGGGCAAGACGGACCCGTGGACCTTGTCACACCAACCTGCGTCCACAATCCAGACTACCTTAGAATCAATCCAGACTACCTTAGAATCAATCCAGACTACCTTAGAATCAATCCAGACTGCCTTAGATTCAAATTCAAACCAGGTTTTGGTATTGCAGAAAAAAATCAGATACTCTCGGACAAAATCGTACAGAAAAATCCTCGGGGATTAGCACTCTTGATGAGAATTGTTTTAGACGATGTTTAGAATTCTGACCTGCGTAATATCGGAATAATCCGATCGCAAGAGGAGCCTCCGCAAGGCGAGCGAAGTCATACACTTTGCCCATGCTCAACGTGTCGAGTGCCGAAAGCTCATCTTTGTGCTGCTCCATCAAGTCCGCCATTCGATTCAACACACGAGCGCGTTCCTGCAAAACATCTTGCAATCGTCAGACCTAACCGGAGCAGAATCGTTGCTATGAAACCCTAAGGTTGAGAAGAAGAAGCGTACCATTCCAGGCATGCGAGGCCACGGGCCGTCTTCGAAAGCCTTCCGAGCAGCGCGCACAGCGCGGTCGACGTCCTCGGCATCAGCTTGCGCCACCTCCACAGCCACTTCTTCTGACCTCGGATCCACTGAAGAAAACGTCTTTCCTGCAAGATCCACAGCAAACTCTCGTCATTTTTCTTGTAGGGATTTGCATATGAATTCCCTGTGTAATGCGACAGAGGGAAAATCACAGAAGAGATAGTCAGAAATGTTTGACGGCTCACAGGGAAAATGTGAAGAGAATTCCTGAAACTGATAGAGGGCAGTTTACTGTGAGAGAGTCTCACACTGTTCGTCTTCTCCCGATTCTTTGTATTCTGAAAAACCGATTTGTTCACAGAAACAAAGGTTTGTCATTACCTGATGCTGAGTCGACGAAGCCGTTGTTGATGAACAACTTTGTGTGTTGAACGGGGAATGGTGACTTGAGAGGCGCCTCAATCGGATCCGCTGCCAGTACTGCTCGCCCGTGCATGCCGGCTTGGCTTTCTGTGGCAATTTGAGCACGATTCCAATAAGATTGAATGGCAATACTAATTTGAGCGCAAAATATGCAAATTGAGAAGAGAAAGTCGAAGTTTTCAGATCGGTGCTACGAAGTACTCACTGGCGTACGAAGAAGTGCAACCAATCCACGAGGAAGGGCCTTCATGTGGAGATACGGCACTTGAGAAGTAGTGCATCGCTGATCCCAATGCGGCCGCTGCTCTTTTCCACGCCATTGCAGTCATGGCCTCTACAAAAAACAAGCAAACAATAAACAAATCGCTCTCACCAAGCAACGTCCCTAAATGCTCTTGCGGAAAGAGCCATTTTCCGGAGCTAGACTTCAAAATTCGTGTGAAAACCTCAAACAAGCTCCTGCGCGCAAGACTGATCAGCTAAATCCTCACATTTCGTAATACAACACCCGTGGAAATTGATAGAAAGCTATCTAACAACTCCAGATTATCAAACAATTTCCACTCGTTACATACGGAATTAAACCAATTCTGCTCCGACATGAAATAGTAAAGCCCTAGCACCGCTGTTGCATAATTCATGCAAATTATTGTAGCTTCAAGTTTTGTAGGTTTTGTTACATCTAGTCAAAAAACCTTTGGTGAAACTCTAAAAGCTAACTACTTCTGATGTGCGAAGCGAAGCTCTTCTTACAAAATTACAACAATTGATGAGTTCTCAGGAAAGCTCTGTTGTCCGAGTTGAAGAAACAGCCTGAATTACGTAGCGTACAAAGAATGATCGTAATGTGTGTCTGAATTCAAAAATGCACCTGTGTTGCACTGAAATGGCGGCGTGCGACGCAAGCAGCAAGCGCCGGGTTTAAGCATCTTCTTCAACATATCGGACAGAGTACGAGGTAGAACGCCGCTAGAGGCAACAATCTTGTGTAGCGAAGAATCCCGCTACCACAAGGAGCGTCAAGAGGAGGACGTTCAACATCCCGAAGCGAGATCGTTAAGAGAACTAAGCTTACTTGAATGAGAGATGTGAGTTGCGAGCTTCGACATCCGTCTTCCGCATTGGAAGCAAACAAAGCGCAATTCAGTAGCCCTCTCGACCTTCGACCTCTGCAGTTTGCGTCTACCTCGGCTGCTTGCGAATGCGAATTTCTGAGAGAATGAATCCGTCGAGGAAAAGCTGATTCATGAGGAAGAATGGGCAGCGGAGGAGAATGGAGTGCGCCCTACCGACGAGAGCACCGCAGTCCGGTACTCGAGTCCTCGGGAACGAGCCAAGAGTTGCCTTTGCCGGCGCCGTCGTGCAAGACCATCTCCACCGTGCCCGCCAGCCCGCGTCCGGAGCTCCGGCCTGGCCGGCGCGGGAGACTACCGCCCCACCCGGCGCCGGCGCCGGCAACGCTAGGCCGGCCGGGCGGGTTGAAGGGCGGGGCTCAGCCCCGCCATTTTCTCTTTTGCCGGGCGGGGAGGGAGAATGGCGGGCAGGAGAATTAAGCACATCCTGCCATGTGTCACGTGCAGCAAAATTGCTATAACGCATGATCGATTGTGTGAGCGGGTCAAGCGGGGCAGCGCCACAAGCTCCAGCCTGGGTGAGCGCTTGGGATCATTCTGGCACCCTGCTCTTGTTTGTGGGGTTGGAGAGCCCGGCCTGGTGGCTAGGGTGGAGATGCCCTAAGCTATCAGTGCAAGTGCGATGGTTCCAACGGGTGGTTCCATCATCCACGTGATGGATGGTCATTGGTCAAACCTAATATTTACCATGCAAATGAGTTTAGTTTTTTTGGCTTTTAATTTAACAGAGATTTTAAATGTTAGAAAAGTCTAGTTTTGCTTTTGCATATCAAATTTTCAACAAATTCCCAATGAGCATGATAATTCCCAATAATGAGCATGCTAATTCCAATAATGAGCATATCAACTCCTAAAGGGTGTAGTTCACACTAATTATGTCCTATGTTGCAATTGTGCAAGTCCCATCTTAGTGCAAGATCCCAACTTTGGTATATCATAAAGAGCAATAAAAAATACTTGAATATCTATGCAAAACATTTGGTGGGGTTTGGGCTCAAAGTTGGATTCAACAAAATGCTTAATTCAACGCATGAGTGAAATCTCATCTTCTTGACATTAGACTTTTCAAAAAGTGTTATCATGTATGTATTTTTGTAGTAGGTTGATATATGAAATTGGGACATAGTGTGAATCACCAAGTCCCAACTTTTAACTCCCTACCAATTAAATTCCTAGATTTTAGTGGGATTGGGAACTTGAGGCATAGTGTGAACTACTTCTAGAGGTGTTAGCGTCCAAAACAAGGATAAGGAACAGTCTTCTAGTGTGTTGTTGACATAAATAGTAAGTACTGGAAGGGATATTATAACAAATTTTGATATGGTGGCTTTCTCAAGAGAAAAATGTTGTTTGCAACAAAAGGATGGTGGGACTAATGGAGATTGAATTTATTACTTCAAAAATGGGTATTGGACTTTTGGTTAAGAAAAATATGTATGACCTTCATTTATATTTTGTGTCTAAAAAAAACATTCTTAAATAAAGATCATATTACAACCTTGCATTTGATTATGCCTTTGTGTATGGAAGGTATACACTCTAGAAGACGTATCAGTTAAGCAGTAGTACATGAAGGCAAGATTGTCAACTGAATGGTGATATGTTTATCTTGTTTCATGTTGCTGCTACTATATCCTCTATTTCTAAGAAGGAATTTGATTTGAATGTAACAATCTAGCAACCCCAACAACAATTTGAAGTAAAACGTTTTGTTGTTTCTTATTTTGTTTTCCATTATTATTGGTAGCTTGAATTTATTTCATCTATTTGAAATCAATTCCACCAAAAGAACAACAAACAACCACAATAGTCAAAGTTATGTGGGAAAATGATTTGCAAGAAGAGGATAAGGTATAGCACTCTTCACAAGCACACTTAATTTCATTCATGAGGATTTGATGTTGCTTCCTAAAAGTTTTTTTTTGTAGAATTCTAACAATTTGACTTTTCAACCATCATTTCCACTAGTCTATTTTTTACACAAGAAATGTAGTTTGTCTTCTTGATAGTTTTTAAATGCACAATAAAGTAGCCCACAAAAACACCTTTTATTTTGTATAAATTTGTCATCATACTTTCTTCATTCTTTTGTACTTCTACCATTTTCTTCAGTATACTAATTTATCCTACTTACAAAAAGCACAAACTTAGAATCATTGCAAAACTAAAAGATAATTCAAATTTTTAGTGCATCATCAATCCAACTTGGCAATTGGAGTGTATTTGTTAGGTTTTTTATAGAGGACCAAAAATAGATTTTGAACAAGGTATAATGCATGCACAATTTTGGAATTGACAATGTTGAGCTTAGCAAAAATACTACCTACATATATATAGTACTTGACTTCATTTTTGCACCCTCCAAGTTTTAAAAAGAGTTTTGACAACACCACAATGGTTGCATTTTGCAAAGCCTAAACCCACAATTTGGCAAAAGCAAATAGTGCAATCCACTAAGGATTAACTTTTAGCAAAAGTCTACTGTGGCACAATTTTATGTTCAAGATCTTCATCCCAAACCAAAACAAGGTACTCATCAACATTGTTGCAATCTGCCAAAGTTCCACAACCAATTGCAAAAGGTAAACTTTTGTAGCTATTTGTAAACTAAAAAGGTACTCCAAAGTTTTTTTGTAACTATTTGTAAATTGATGGTGCTCAGAACAATAATTTTTGTATTTGAAACTCTAAACACTTAACCTCTAAAGGACCAAAGAGCCTAATATGGCCAAATGGGGTTCTTGGAGGTGTAAAAGTAGACAAAAAAGGCATTGCATGCTCAAGTTTTGGTCTGCCACTCAAGTCCAAATGCAGCTAAAAGTCTAAAAAACTTTTGGATCAGCTTGTTTCTTGAAGCCTCTAGATTTTGCACCGAAACATTTGAATTTACTATTTTTAATATTAAAACTATTAGTGGGAGTATATATAGGCATTGTACAGTACATTGCATTGTGGATGGAGGAATTTTGGATGGGATGGGTTGGAAGCCCACACTCCCATGTATAGGGAAGAAGGTTGGTGATGTGTCACTTTTTTTCTCTCAATTTGGGGCAAGGTTTTTGTAACTCTAAAGTAGTGAGCCAACTAGATCCACTTGCTTTGAATGACCATAAGTTTTGGGGTTTTTTCCCATTTTTTTCTATCAAGTATAACTAGACACGTTCTCAAGGGATCAACCATTAGGTGATTTTTTTTGGGAAAAAATCACATCAAAGTTCAAAATCCATATTGTAAACTGCTACCCAAATTAACAAATATGAGATTCTCAACAGTGGGGATTTTGCAAAATTACTTGGATTTGAAATCAAACTAACCTTAAACTTTTGATTTACAATTAGGTATAGAATGACCGGTTTGGATTGTGTGAATACTTGTTCAATTTTCTAAAAGTTGAGGGAATGTGCTGAAGGTTCCATATTGGAGGTATACTAAATTTTCTTGGCAAGACACTTAGGGATTAAAGATTACATGTTTGTTTAAAGATTATTTTGATAAGGTTGCACAAGGACAAAATGTTTTGAAAAGCTCTAAGATTATTTTGTAGAATTTAGCATGATAGTGAATGTTTTTTGCTTGAACAAATTTAGATCTATTTCAGATAGTGGAACTTTTATTAATTAGAGCCTAGTGTAAATGACAAATCAATGAAGTTTTTCCATTATTCTAATAGCTCTAAGTAGGTCCCCATGAGATTTGTTCCAAACTAGTTTAAGATTGGAGCACTGCCAAGAATTTAGTGTAGCAGTGATTGAAGAATATGAGTCTAGTATTTTTATTAAACAACATAATCCATAATGAGCTTGTATCAATCTTGGAACACCCAAGCAACCATTTTGGATCATTTTCACTGCAGCAAACACCCATTGTATCCTTTTCAATACAGCCAATTTCATCCATTCAATTTCTCTAAAGTTGTTCTATAACTTTCACAACGTTTACATGACGTAGATTTCCAAAATTATTTTTAAAATTTGTATCAATAATTCATAACTGGTGATAACAAACATTCAACTCACAATCAATCAATGTTAGAAGGAAATCTGGATTTTTATGTTCACATTCTATCAATCAAAACTGCTTACAATGGAGAATCCAAGTATATGAATATGAGCAACAAGTCATAGACAACTTTTATTGTCACTTAATTATCCTTCGTAGATACAATTTATAACTCACCTCTGCGTTTCTGGATATTTGGATTACCTCAAAAGTTGGGGTCAAACATAATAGTGCGTCCAATTTTCTTTTGGACTGACCACCCTATTTACGAGTGCACCGATAATCTGTTGACAGCTCAAAGGGCAGTATTCAAGCAGTAAATGGTAGTTCACCATAGATGTATAGTAGAGTGAACAACAATATAGTGTACCCCAAATTTCTCACATCACTGTTGAACTAAATTCTGCCCCAGATCCGGATGCGCCTAATCAACTCAAAGGCTTTCGCAGGTCATAAATTTTTGTTGGCCATATTTGATTTACATAAATGATTAGGAGCACAAAGCCATATTTCAGCACAGCGTGAATTTTACAAGACAAAGCATGGTGCCCCACAGTTGTCACTATGCGGCTTGCCATGGTAACACCTTTCTCCGAGTTGGGACAGCAAATCCACTGAACATCCTTCCACGCAGGCACCCACTCACACTCCCCCAGGGCAGAGGAAGCATAGAGGAAGATCATATCTCCAAAACGCAAACGATGGATGAGTTGCTAACCTAATCCAAACACATACATAATCCTGCGAGCTACCAAATTCCTAAGAATTTAAGAACAAAACGTATGGACATCAGAGAAAAGATACTTCTATCGGATCAGTTTCTGGCAAAGGTGCGACGAGTTACGCTGGGAACACAATGGAGTAGTTACGACGTTCTAATGACTCGTGAGTTCAAATTGAATCAAATGCCTCAATAATTAATAATATATAGACACGCGCCAGTCGACCGCTCTTGTTCTATCGAAAGTTGTAGTCTGTCGAGAGCTTACCTTCGCACAATCGATAGACGTCGAAATCTTTCAGATTCCTAAAGCAAAAGCGCCACTTAAAGCTCCAGCAGTGTCAACTGCAATGAGGGTCAAACAAGATCACGTACTCGAGACATCGAGCCGTCAAGGACAACCAAAATACGCGACGAAAAACCAGATGAGAGCTCCCCTTCTAAGAAATACAGATAAATCCAGCTGAATATAGCCCTTCAATTACGCCTTCAACGTAATTTGGAGTTACAAATATCTTGTGAGTACACAAGCAATAGAAAGTTGGACATGGCCTGTGCATCAAATCATTGCCGCTGCTTTTTTGTTGATGACAGCTCGGCATAAATTGTCTGATAATTACATAGAAACCTGGAACCTAATTGTACAGTGGCTCTAGTAAAAGCTCAAGGTCTTTACAGTGAGAAGACAGAAAATTATCATCGTTGCCCTTTCTTTCATCAACGATTGAAATATGAAAACCAATCTGACTTGATGAGTCGAAACTCTCCTTCGACCATACCAGCGGCGTCTTCATTGCTAAGAAAGTGAGGCTCTAATTTCGCAGTGTCCATTGTGAAGTCTGCGTTGGAGCATCTCAACCAGTCATGCATCAAAGTGTTCACTTCATCCGGGACCTCGTCATGCGGGCAGTGACCAGCGTTCAACAGCCGGATTGTGACATTATCACAGCTAGCCCGCAGCACAGCTGCTCGCTTCGTGGCATTGTGCAAAGGATCTCTTACACCCTGCAGAAACCGCGAATCTTGTGAACGTCTGATCAAAAACAAAATCAATAGAAATTAATTGAACCTAGTTTCTTAAAATTCGGGTTTAGCGTAAGCAAGCCTAAGATATGCCATACCTGAACGACCAACACATCTCCATTATATCGGTCGATGTAGAAGTTCATGGGCAGTGGAGGATTCAAGTGAAAAATGCTCTCAAGCACAGCCGTGGAGCCAGGATCAAAGGACTTCGTTTGGTCAAGGTGCACTGATCACTTCAAGTAAGAACCTCTACCACAGCAACGCACTATTTCTATAATCTGCGATGTGATGAAATATTCTGGGCGGACACCTCTATTCGACTCTAGCAGCCCTGGTGTACTTGTCCTTTTACTAAAATGCTCAAATTCGTTCAAGGAGACAGCACAGTCAATGAAAACAATCAGATTTCGAAACAGGATACAGGTCGCATCACTTCAGACTGTAGCCACGCATCCACTCTCGTTGTTCTCTGCATAAATTGATAATAACAACAAAACAATCAGCGCAAATAGACGACTCTCTTTCAACATCGTTCCGTCCATGTGTGAACGGATTGTTATGCACAAATTCATAATCATCAATGGAAAGATTAGAATGAAATTGAATGGCACCCATAATAGCAGCTATTGTCAAAGTAAATAAAAAAGAACATCAACGGTACAATAAGGTAAGGCAGAACACAATAGTTGGAAGAATACATTTGGGTAGCATCGTTTCAGCAGCCGATTGCTCAAATGCCTCAAGTATACGAGGAGTACTTGTGCTCCTCGTTTCGCAATTAAGGACTTCTCCCTCGGCTGTGCAAAACATGTAAACCACGTAAATTATATACGTAATAAATCGTATGCAATGGATAGTGATATTGAATCCTGCCACCCTGCTTTGGGATGCGCAGCCACTTTTATGAAGCTCCCTCTCAAGATTAAAAGCGCGAAGTGTTGGAAAAGCGGCAGAATCCCACCTTTTGATATTGAAGGGAAGTATAATTAGGGACCACCCGTCCTGCTGAATTAAGAAGAACCAACGATCTCACTATAGAAGGCCATAGCCCCGCCACCACACATGTTGCATACCCTGCGTAAAGATACGGAAATAGGTCTCAGAAAGTTTACTTTAGTAACATTGTCGCAGTATAACATTCAATGCGATAGAGAATTCAAAATCCTCAACATTTGAGTTTCAGTACGAAAAGAAGCAAAAAGAAATACTGCTCACCACCAATGGAGTTGCCTGCAAGAGTGACGGGCTCTCCAACAACCTCTATGATGAAGTCTCTCACAAGCTCTGCCAGGAGAAGCTCAGTGTAAGCGATTCGGGGTTTCTCAGAGCGGCCAAAACCCACCATCGTCAGGCCCCAAACACGATTGCCTTTCTCTGCAAGACCACGGATGTTGTCCCGGTAATGTTCCCAAAATGCGCCAAATCCATGGATGAGCACTACTGCAGGACCTTCGTCTCCAAATGTCGAATACTGTGCCAGTCAACACAAATATCAGGAAGCGCGAGACTCAAATAAGTGTTGTTTGATGCGTTTGTATTTACTTGGGGCAAATAATCCAACAAGTTGGCCATTACGTATTTTGTGCACCAATGAATCACTTAAGTACTTGAAGGATGCAGCTAGCACAGAAACTGCCGGAAAAAAGTTTGATATAGAGTGAATAAAACTAGTACCTGGATAAGATATCCGCGCCATCGCCAAGAGCATACTCTGAGGCCGTTTTCAGACCCTTCGTCCCGGCTCTTCCTTTGGATCATTTCGTACCACTGTTGCACAATTGATGGCATAACGTAGTCAAGATCCGTGCATAAAAGAAGAAACTCTGGTAATACGCAAATTGTGTCGTACATTTTTTGAAACGTCAAACCGAAGAAAAACCTAAAGCTAAAAGGTCTGATAGCTTAGGTTCAGAGAAGTCCTGTTGCACTTCTAACTGTCTTACAGGTACTTGGTTCATTTAATCACCTCAATCGACTTGACATCTTCAACTGCAGCAGAGGCAGTAAACGTTGAAAACCCAGAGGATGAAGCACGGCCGCCTCCTCTACCTCGTTCGCATTTCAACACTTCGTTGTAAACTCGTCTGCGTGAAAGGGTGCCAAGCTCCAAAGAACTATTGAAAATCGATCTAAAAGAAGATCCGGGTTTTTTCTCAAGTTCCTGAATATGCTCGTACATCCTGCCACACACGCTGGCTTGAGTCAAACAGGGAACCTTTTCAACACGGGATATCATCTTGACATATGAAAACAGGAATCATCAAGAGAGTTTATGGAGAACTGACCCTTCATGAGGGTTGTGCGCTGACTCCAGCGCCTTCAAATACGCATGTAACAAGTTTAAGCCCGCGATGCTATCTCCGTTAGTGACATTGACATCAGCTCTTTTGTCTGCCTCAATGTCTCTATGTCGCCTGTTCTCCCAGACAAAATTGAATGGCATATCTTCTGCTTGCTTATTTAGGAGATTAGTCCAACTTCTTGTAACGCCCTTAGTTGCCTTCATCACCTTTCGAGCGTCCCCATTCATAATGTGTGGCTTACCTATGAGCAAGCTCTCAGCCGATTGACTCTGTGCAACCATTAGCATCTCACCAAATGGTTTCTCTCTGGATTTTGCCAAGCAACTTGCAATGAAATCAACAAGGTTTGGCAATTGCCCTGCCAACCAACAACTTCCTGATCAGGATCACTTCGGTGTAACTGATCAAACCAAAATCAGTATATTAAACCAGTTCCAGGCTTCCAGCCCATTGGTGCTCATAGACCTCAATCAAAACTTTGAACTCGTTTGGTGTCAGCTTGATATTTCACGGAGGTCACAATCAATGGTAAATGCCTGGGCATAGGTAGTAGGGAACTGTGCCACACTGGTAAATCATAGATTAAATTTGCTCGAGTTTCCATCCATGTACCTGGCTTGGCATTCGGTGGCAAAGCGGGAAGTGAAATTGGAGCATCCATGGGAGGGAGTATTCGGCGGCGCAAACGCGTGAACTCTTTGTAGTTATCAGTCACACCCTTCACATCCTTCATTGAAATTCAAGCCACACAGCAAATTTACCATCATTTCAAGTGAACACCATTGTGAATTATCACATAAAAAAGCAGGTTTTCGATTATGGTACGTTTATAGTCAATCCATTTCATTTCATTTTCTTTGTCCAACTGGCCAAAATAATCTGGTATGACGGGCTGAGTAGCACACCTCGAGGTCGTATAAGGGAGCTCGCCACTGCTTGACTCCAGTTTTCTGACCACATAAAGATTCTACAGATAGGGATGCAGAAACAGATCCAACCAGCTCATACCAAATCTGCTCTGTTTCCTCTTCGGCGATTATCTCTGTTGCGCCAACCTTGCAAAAACAACAATTCATTCCACATTTAAGCAGAAAAATGAAAGCCACTCAGATTCTACTTGACAAGTTCACATACTCTAGGTGGAAAAGAATTTGACTAATCAAGCTGGTACTCCCCGAAAAACGAGCTCTTTGAATGGACGCTGGCAGAAGAACAACAACAAATTATACACTCACCTCTTGAGCGAGGGCGAGTAGCACATCTTTACTACGGCCTTTTCGGACTACTAAGGTCGATCCTATGCTTCTTAAGGACCGCCGAAGATCTGCCACAGCATTAAACAAACTCGAAAGTCGCTCCTCAGACCAGCCTGCGCACATTCCCCGATTTCCTAAGTTTAACTTCGACGACTTTGTATTGTCGTCATCACTGGAGAGGTATAAGAGGTCGCATGTACGATTGAATTTGATGGTCAGTGCTCTCAATCAGAGTTCCTAACAAGGCAACATGCATTACATTTCCGATGACAAAACCACTGAGGAGAAACGCAGCTAAAATGAACTTCATAGTCACTTCCTTGCCAGGTAATATTAGGAAAATTACTGTGTGACTTGTTTTCTCTGTTCCAGTTGTACTTCCTATTTTGTAACATCCCAATGAGTTTGTCAGGGAGCGTACCAGCATAGAAGGAAGAGTCGAAGATGAAAAGGGGCAGAACGTGGTCGTACTGCTTTGCAGAAGTCAGACCAACGTGATCGTCTATCCGCAAGTCTTGTTTAAACCAAACAATGGCAACTTTATTCCCCACCGTTGTCCCATTCTGTACATAAGCATGTGTCACAACACGGCCTGCATTGTTTCCCTTGACGGTCATTCTATTTGAAAAAGCGGCACCTGACGTTTCTCCGCATGCTCTGCATCTCGTCGAGATAAAGCTGAAAGTGTGTTTTTCAATATTCAAACGTGAGCAAGGAGAGAGGCTCGTCGCAGCGAAATGCTTCGCCCAGCATTGGTGAGCCACTGCTCTCCCTGAACTCCTGACGCGAATACTTCTGCGCTGACTATCCACTTGCGAATTTGTAAAAGAGATTCCAAATAGAAACACCTTGACGTGCGTGTGACTTGTCGACTGTACAGGCCTTAGGTTCGGCTCGTCTGACAAGAAGCTCGACGAAAAAGATAAGAATTGAGATGTTGTCGGCGAATGAAGGCTCGAAGCCATGTCGTCCAAATCAGCAAATCCCAAACAACGATTTGAAATCAGTGACTCTCTTGCATCCAGTTATTCATACTCAAACGCACTACGTGACTTTGGAGGGCTCACGACCCGGCCCTAACCCGACAAGATCGATTCAACGGGGATATATCAATGAATTTGACACCATCTTGTGAGCGCCTCCATAGTTTCTAAACTTAAACTCGGTTGAAAATTTGTCTTGTTCAAAAAAAAGTTGTTGCACTCCCGAATAATGCAATGAGCTCCGAGTCTTCCTGCTATTATTCCCTCAGGCGCTTTTCAAGTGGACCCGGGCGAGCTTCCCTAGAAGATGCTTTTGCACACTTGCCAAGCAAAAGAGAACAACAATCGCCCCTGGACTCCTGCTCATCAAACGAGCGCAAGATCACTACATTGATCGGCTAAAGTGCCCTCCCTCCATGCCTTCAAACGCAACAAACACGCCTATTGAGGTTGTTCTCTCTTCCTGCATTATCAAACCGGAGCAACACCTAACGATCGAATGCCTCCACAAAATGACTCGCCACATCCTCGATCGATTGCATACCCTCAATAAGCTCACCTAATCGGTCGAAACTCCTCCTTGCATCTCTCTCTCAGTTGTTCCTCGCCGTATTCCGCAACGATCTCCTTCCTCGTGGCTCAGCCACGTAAGTTACATGCACCAAGACTTAACACATCTTCTCTACTGATCCTACATTACTTCTTCACATTACTGCTTTCTCTTCATACATTATCAAACCAAGCAAAGCACCGCGGCGCTGCACCTAATGATCAAATGCCGCCACAAAAGAACTCACGTCCTCGATGGATTACATAAGCTCTCCAATCTCACCAACTCGTTAATTTGCCTTGCATTTCCCTCCATTATTACTAACATTATTCGGCAGTGAACTTCTTCCGCTCAAACCAGCCACGTTCATGTACCAAGACTTAAAATCTCTTCTCTCCACTAATTCTCCACCACCGACCACTTCTCCACACTCCGCAGCAAGAATGATCCAAGTTTACAAACAATCAACACAGATACCCGTACCACCGATACAATGCCGTGTTGCAAGATTTGTCCAAGAACTAGAATGACCAAAAGACCGAGCAAGCGAGCGAGCGATCGATTTGATTCGAGCACTACCACCTCGTGCCTGCCAACAGACTTTGCGACGAAGTTTGCACTTAACCAAAAGCTCCAGAGTAAAAGCCAAAGGCAGATCAAAGGGACCAGCGGGTGGTAAAAGGGAGTCGACTTTTTATAGACACTCCGAGACAAAGTAGTAACGGCGACAAAACCAAAATGCCAGTCACACTAACTGTGCATGGCCTCGATTTCTCAAGTGACTGCACAGGTTGACTGCCGGCGTTGCTCATCATGCATTCATTTCATACCAGCCCTTCCTCACAAAGCTGCATCATTCAGAGCCAGCCGTCCATTGTCGCAAGGCGACATAAAATCCAGCCATTCGTCGTCATCAGGTACATGCAGAGCCATCCAATTTGGCAGCATTTACCTCGCTTCGACTCCGTCGCATACTAATAGCGCATTGAGATGCCACATTGCAAATAGAATGCCGAATAATTTGACTGCTGTGCAAACTGCAGGGAGAAGAAAACAAAAAGCTCCTTGAAAAGTGTGGAAAAGTTCCCGGCCCTTCGATCCTGTGCTGTGCTGTGGCATCAAAGCCATGGAGATATTTAGGTTTTTCCCGGAGCTCGGACTACCTCACGTTTTGCTGGCCTCGGACGGACTGACAGACTTGGCGATGCAGGACGATGTTGAAGTGACCTCAGGCTCAAGTTATGTTCCTTGGGTGTGCTCGGAAGCCGAAGAAAGCTGCGCCCCCTGGAATCAACAGCGACTGCCTGGAACGGCAGGTATAGTTACTGTACTTGCAGGAAACTTGAAGAAAAGCCCTGGGAAGTCTGTCAGCACCGACGATCGGGGACAACCGGTTATCAATCGAACCAGTTATCAATCGACCCGGTTATCAGTAGAACCGGTTATCAATACACGAGTCGGCCGGTTGAAATAGCATAAAAAAAAAGAAACCACCGGATAAGGAGCTGGTCGGACTTTCCCAAAAAAACCAATTATATATGAAATATCTGGTGCAAGTCCGTGAAAAACTGGTTGAAAATGAGGAAGGTCGGATTTTAGCAAGTGAAGCTCAAAAATCTGTAAACCACGTTATTGTTTGTTTTTTATTTTTTGTTTTTTACTTTATATATACCCTATATTATATAGTTTATGTTTTGTTTTGTTTTTTTTGTTTTTTTCCTTCTTGCGAAGCACAATTTTTTCTCTGTCCTTCCGTTGCTTCAAAGTAGTCTTTTCAAAGGTCCTATTTTTTCCAAAATCCACCCCAAATTAGAGTGAAGGTGAAGATTTTGAAGCGTCTAAAGAGCCTAATATGGCCAAAGGGGGTGCTTGGAGGTGTGAAAGTAGACAAAGGAGGCATTGCAAGCTCATTTTTTGGTCTTGCTGCCACTCAAGTACAAATGGAATTATGACTTCAACAAAAAAATCTGATTGGTTTGTTGTTCCTTGGATCACTTGCTTTGCTTTAGGTTTTGCAAGGAAGACAGAAATTATTCTATTTCTTCAAGAATCTAGAAAAGAATGTTGTTGGACAACGCAAGTGCACAATTGAAGGGAGCGGATGGGATGGGTGCTCCCATGTACCATATTATACAAGGGAGAAGTTTGGTGCTGTGTCATTATTTCTTTTCTTGATTTGGGCTCAATATTTGTAGCTTTGAAGTAATGAGCTAGTGGGATTCATTTCCTTTGAGTGTCCATATCTTCTGGAGTTTTTTTTTTTCTATTTGGTAGAGTTTTTCTTCATCAAGTACAACTAGACACAATTTTATGGGATTAGCCATTATGTAAAAAAGTTTTGGGAAGAAATCACATCAAAGTCCAAAATGCATATTGTGAACTGCTGCACAAATTAGCAAATATGAGATTCTCAATGGTCGAAATTTTGCATATTTACTTGGATTTGAAATTGGATTGGCTTGAAACATTTGATTTATAATTGGGTAGAGAATAACCAATTTGGATTGTGTGATTACTGGTTCAACTTTCCAAAAGTTCAAAGGATGTGTTGAAAGTTTCATGTTGAAATTATGCTAAAGTATCTTAGCAAGATGCTTAGGGGTTAATGTTCAAAAGACAAGATTTGAGACACTCCCCATTCCAAGAACAAGAGGTCACAAAGAATGGAAGGGCAATGTACCTTTGTGGCCTTCTAACCAAAGGGTAATATGCGGTTGTTGTCACTAATGACTCTTTAGTGATACATTTATTTTTTAAGATAATGAGACATTATAAGATGGAGTTTGAAATTTGTATGGCTCTAATTGATCTCTTCCTTCATTCCTTCTCTTTCCAAATTTTCAAGGCTTGTAGTTAGGCGCCTCCAAAGTTTTGCCCTCAACAACTTTACACATCCAAAAAAGAACCCTTATTTTACTTTTATCATATTGATTGTTTGACGGAGTTTATAGGTCAATGTTCTATGAGTATTGTAGTTTACTTTTTGTTTAGAGCACTTCAAGAGTGTTCTAAACTTCCCTAAACTTCACCAAATAGATTTTTGTATTGGCTTTGGAGGCTAAGTCACTTGTTTACCATTGCAACTTGTTGTAATAGTGTCCAAACAATTGCATGTTAGTACAAAATAAAATGTATACCACCATTACTTACAACAAACACTAAGTGTACATGCAAAAATAATAAGCTGTTGGCCACATCAAACATCTCTTTTTAGAAGGGATAAAAGCAATTTGAAATAGGTTGAGTGTCAAATGTACATTTCTTCATACTGTACAAGGTTGGAAAAAATAAGATTTTGTTGCTCTTTTACAAATGATCGTAGTTTTACATCCCATGTTGCATAATGAATGGCTAAAGGGCTATTCTTATCCCAAACATAGAGAATCGCCTGTAATGAATTTGATTAATGGGGTTTTCTATTAACCCCTGAGCACCTAGAGTTATTTTAGGATTTAGGAAAAAATGGGGGTTTAATGGACACCACAGCTTGGAAAATTACATTCAAAAAAAGTGACCGCAGGATTTGAAAAAGGACTACCTTCTCTACTGATGGGGATCAACCATGACTGTTTTCACCATACAAATTAAGAGAAAAAGTGAGATAAAATTGTGGGCCCTAGCAACAAGATCCTGTCACTGGGGTGCTTAAGGGTTAAAAGGGTCTTTGTAAAGTTTTGCAGGTTCTTGTCGACTTTACTGTGTAGGTGTGAGTTGAGTTTAGAAGATTTGCAATCTCAAGAACGCATATTTCTATAAGTTGTTGTTGATAACTCACATTTTTTGGAGTTCTACCTAGTTTTCAATAAAATATATTGTTAGAGTTCAAACTTATCTTTTGAATTGCGTATCTCTTGAAGTTTTACCTTCCATGGATATCTCTTGAAACTTATCATACCTCCAAGCTTTTGGAATTCTAACTTTTCAAAGCATACCTTCCATAGTCAACATTTCTTATATTCCTTTTCATTTTTAATCCATTTTTACCTTGCATTTTTCAATCTTATTTCTAGTGACAACTTTGCATCCTCCATGTTCATATAGTGCAAGACATCATAAACCAACAAACATATGGCCAAAAAATGCCAAATAGTTATTGACTTTGGGTGCTATAAATGTATTCTTGACAAATGATAATTCAAATATGTTTTTGTAGTTTTTTTCCTAAGATCTCCATGCATATAGTTACAAAGAGTTTTTACTTATTGAGGGTGCAATGAATAGTTCATATGGTTAATAGGTCATTGTTGTTTTTATGTTATAATACCCTTTAATAAGTTGAAACTCCTTGTAATTATATACCCTTCAATAAGTTGAAACTCTTCGTAACTATAAGCAAAGAGGTCTTAGGAAGAAAACTACAAAAATAGATTTAAATTATCATTTGCCAAAAATATGTTGATAGCACCCACAGTCAACAACTATTTGGCATTCTATGGCAAAATGTTTATGGTGTCTTGCACCGTAGCAATTTCAAGTGTGTACTTGCTACATGTAGAATCTATAATATAAGACGTTACTCTAAGAGTTGGGTAAGCCTTCTTCTATTGTAGTCAACAGCAAAGCCATTAGACCCACAAAAACATAAACATTACACTTGTAAATGGACCTTGTCAATTACATCTAAGTACACTACACTGAACATTTTTTTTAAGTTGTCCTATACTAGTTCCTCAGCATTTCACATTATGTACTTATTTATTGATTCTACAATGCCCTTGCAAATGCTTACACCTACCCACTAATTTTACCACCCAAAAACTTAGCATTTTATAGAATATAACTAGTATATTATAATATTGTGTCACAAATTTTCATTCTTATAGATGTAATCCCAATCAAGCATATCATATTTTCAATTTCAAAAAAATAAAACTCTATTTTTGGTTAATTATTTCACATAGTATTCATGATTTTACATGATAATTGATTAAAAAAGCATTGATGATGAATTTTTGAGATTTGGTTGCATGGATATGTAGGAAATATCCATAAGCACATCTTTTCTTCTAACAAGCATTTCCAAAGAGCTTCAAAATTTCTTTCAACAATATTTTAATGCAGGGAAGACCATGAACAAATTTTGCAAAATATGAATTTTTTTTTTGTTTTATTTCTATTTGACTTGTACGCTATGATTAAGTTTGTACATTTGAGCATAGTGATATGTTTATTTGGTCAAAAGATAATTAAAAGATAGAGATGTCTATTTTACAAAATTTGGTCATGATTATCCCAACATTAAAATTTTGTTAGAAATTTTTTTGAAGCTTTTTGAAAATATTTGTTAAAAGAAAAAATGTGCCTATGAATATTTCCTACATATCATGTAATCAAATCTCAAAAAATCATCATCAATGTTTTTTTCAGTTATCATGTAAAACCATGAATACCTTTTCTTTCGGGGTTATCGAATTTTGCGTTTATGAGAAATAGAATCGGAAAATATTCGTTACAGATAAAAAAGCTGCACAGAATAACATGATAATTCCGGGAGTATATACTTTGGATAATTCTGTTCATATGTGATTTGCATTCATGAAACCCATCATCTCGTATTTGAATTCTTATTAAATTTCTCAGAAAAATGTTCATTCTTGCACATCTAGGTAACACTTCTAAATCTAAAATATCCTTCAGTATGACCTTCTTTCAAGCAAATTTCCCAAGTACAATTTATACTTAGTAATAATTGTCATTTCTTCGCGTCCTAGTTCAGGTAGATACGATAGAAAAACTCAAAAGAACATCCAAACATTTGATGCAATATGTATGTTGGAACTTGGTACTCAACGTGGGTTTCCATTTTGGTTTGACCCAACTCTCATAGCAAATTGCTACTTTTTTGGGGTCAAAACTTGTAAAAAGTGCTACCATGTAGGCATTTCAAAGGAAATCAAGATTCAAAACTTAATATAGAATATGAAGCTATGAGTCCTAAATTTTAACATCTGATTTTATAAAAAAAATATGAAACATCAAACTTAACCCCTAAAGGACCATTGTCCTTTTGGGGGACAGGTTGGACTTTGGGCATGTACCTATGGCTAAATTACTTTGTGTGATTTTCTGAAACTTTTATTAAAGGTGGAGAATTCCAAGATCTTTGTGGGCATCTAACTTTTTTTTCATTCCAACATTTGACAAAGAAGTTATGCATGAATTTATAAAAATTTGGGGAGGACTGCCCGCTTGGGCAGCCCAATTTTTTTTTTAAAATTTACTTTCTTTTTTAAAAACAAATTTGAAATCGGTTCTTTAAATTTTTTAATTCATGAAAAGCTTTGAATCATTCAGTTTCAATCGATGACATGAAAGTTATGAGGAGTTTTTGTTTGCGGGCAGTTATGGAATCTCTACTCTAAAATAAACTTTGATGTCCTTTATTTTACTCAATTTTCATTATTTTGGGAAAAAAAAATTAAACTAAAAAAGGTAGATTGTTATCACAACATTATCACCGTTGGGATTAGCATTTTTCATTTCCATAATTAAATTCTTAACAATTTCGTGTTTTAACTCATTCTCTACTTTTTTTTACTTACTATTTTTTCTCATGTCTTGTAGAGTTCCAATTGATTTGAAAATTCTCCCACACATACCTGATTTGATCTCCTACATGGAAAAATAAAGCGCAACTTTGGGTAGAGCAATTTTTTTGTTATAAGAGTGATCAAAGGTTTTTGAAATTTTTGGGCAGCATGGATAAAAACTATCTTTTCACTTTAGATGTAAATATCTCACTCCTCTCCATTTGGAATGAGCTGATTTTTTTCCCACAAGTACCTCTTCTAGTTTGGAGCAAGACCCTATGATTGGATTTCCCAACAACAAAACATAAAATCCCTTTTTCTAAACCTCCTAGAAATGGCAGTTTTTAGTGATTTTCATAGCAAAAAAGAGCTTGGTCCTTTAGGGGTTAAGACCAATGGTCTAAAATGTGATTCTGGTAAATGGTAAAATTACTGAAAATTTGTTAATTGGGATGAAAATTTGAACGCACTGATACTCTAATGTTCACAAATTCTATAATAAAAAATAAAATTTTAGGTGAAAGTTGATATAAAAACCATTTTTCAGAAAACATTATTTCTGACATGGTATGAAACTATAAACACGGTTTTTCAAACTCTCAACCAATCAGATTTTCAAAATCCAATGGCACTTGGGGACTTGGGACATTGGGAGGTCCGCCCCTTAATTGTTCCTTGTCAAGGTACTCCTGAAGTACTGTAGTTGGGAATTTGGGAAGTTTTGCATGATTATCGAGATCTTTTGGGTACCCGGACCCGGCCCTGAATCTGGGACGGTAAGTAAGTGACTTTTTATAAATAGTTGGTGCGGATTTTTTCTGTTACCCCTGGAATTATATTGTTTTAATTAATACTTTGTTGTTTTCGTTATTTTATGTTTCTTACTTCCTTTTTATCATTTTTTTCTTGTATTTTTCTTTATTCCATGACGCATCTTAACCCCTACAGCCTTGTTGTCTTGCAGGGACAAATGGGATTTTGGGCAGGTACCTATGGCCTCAATTTTTGTTTAGACTTTTTGAATTTTTTTTGAAGATAGAAAAATACATTAGCTTTTGGGGAATATAATTTTTATTCCAATATATGCATGGGATCAAAAGTTATGCCTAGATAAGCAAAATTTATGGAGATCGGGTAGCAAATTTTATTGTACAAAAACTTGAATTATTTATTTACTTATTTTTTTTCTCATAAGTTATAAATTTCTCTACATGTAAAGCTTTGATTCATTCCATTTGGACTACTTATATGAAAGTTATGGACAATCTTGTTTTTTGGGCAATTCAAGCATCTTCTTAAAAATATAACTTATAAACTTCATTCTTGAATGCAAGTTTAACATTTTTCCAAAAATAAACTATTGGAAAGGGTGAAGTTTGCTTTCTAGAACAATCTCACCATTGGGATTATTGCATTTCAATTCCATTGCAGGGTTATTAACAATTTAAGTTTTTGTTCAATCTCAAACCTTCTTCTATCTAATGCTTTTTTTAAGAATGAAAATTAAGTATTTTTTGTTTTGATTTGTTTCCAAAGATTCTCAACTCAATTTTCCACTATAAGAAAATAAACCTCAAAACTATGTGGTGCAAAAATTTTAAGTTAAAAAAGTTTAAAGTCAAATAATCTAGTCATTTAAGGTGCAAAAATGTTTGATTTTTACACTTTAAATGCAAATATCTTGCAAATAGTGCAGTCAAAGTTTATAGATTTTTATGTACGCATACTTATACAAATCTAGTACAAGATCCTACAATTAGATATGCAAAAAGGCCAATTTTCAAACTTTTTACTCTTTGCAATAGAAATGGCAATTTTGAGTGTCTTTTGACAAAATAAAGGCCCCAAGGCTTTAGGGGTTAATGCAATGCATCTACTTGTGTACGTTCATCCATGATATCAGCAATTATTTAAAAAAATCATCCAAATATTGGCACTCTTGATGCTTGTTTGAGAGCAATTTGGCATTTTGTTCATTGTTTCACTCGATAACTTTTAGTAAAAGAGTAGCTGGTATTGTAATATTTCAGAGATTGGCAATATATTTATCTTCCTAGAATGTGACTTGGTTTGCCCATTCTTTCTAGGTCTTGGAAGCTTATAAATAAATGCGAAATGGATGAAGAGTTGATTTTTTTTCATATGAATTTTTTTTAACTATTAGTTTTCTATATTAGTTTTCTATTGAAGAGTTGCTTGAGCATTAGTGTTGGAAATCTCTTCATTGAGGTGTCCTTGGTTTTTTACCAAATTAAATGGTTAATATCACAACTCTCATCATAGAGCATTTTGGCAATAATGTGCAATCAACAAGAAAAAAAAGCAATAAATTCTTTATAATGTGTACATGTCAAAAGAATCCAATATCAATCATAGCAAAAATGTTTTATTTGACGTACAATGCTGAGAGCACCCTTACCCTTACTTTTCAAATTTGACGTGCTAAACATTGACATTTACCTTGGAAGGGTCCTCAAAATTCTTGCCCCCCACCCCTGCTCACCAAATTTGTCCAATAAAAAATCAATTGATCAATTATCTAATGGAATATAAGAATAATAGTCAAAAAATAGGGATGAATTGTGGTTTTAAGTACCATTGCTTGGCACGCAAGGATTGAGTGCCATGAGAATGTTTTGAGATGCCTAGCATCCAAGTATAGCAAGTGTTGGACTCTTAGTGTGTAAGAACGTGGATACTCTAAGTTTGTATGTTCAAATTTTGGAAAGTTGACATTCTATTTCCCTGAAACATAGACATGAATTTTGAAAGATTCTAAAGCAGCCCTTCCAAGGAAGATACTTGTCAAGTGTATAAACTTATATATTTGTTAAGGGAGTGTGCCAATCCTACATTGAGACTCTCAAACATGTCACCGAAATAACAAATGTTTTACAATTCTAGGATAAGAGGAAGAAGTCCATATACACATACAAAGGATCGCTTTATGAGGAAGATTTTAAAGCACTACTAATTTCAAAGGGGGGCAACGCATTAGGTATAAAAGGAAATGTACTACATTTAAAGGGGGAGAAATTTGAAAGTAGAACCATAAGACTAAATTGCTCTATCAACAAGATTTTATTTTCAAATACCTAATTGATGACTATTTAGGAGCACCAAACAACGTCTTTGATGTGGTAAAGAGGGCCTTTCCTACCAAGAGGGTGGTTTTGTAAAAGAAGGACCAAATGTGGGTGAAGGATCTCCAAGTCACTGTGCTCATTTTTGTGTTTGGCACTTCCATTTAGAAGGGGGTGGTGCAAATAGCCCTCACCAATGATCAACAAAAACAAGAGAGCAGAGAACTGGAGTTCAAAAATAATTAATACATCAATGACTTTCCACCAAACTTACTAATTCCAAAAGCTCTTCCATAAATACCAATTGAAAAAATTGTTGTTGTCTAACGCTTCTCCCAATTACCAATGCAACATGAAGGGACGCCCTTACATAGGAACGTTTGCAAATTCAAGTATTTCTTTCACCAACTTTCAGTAGTTTTGTTTATCCCAATCACTAATGCAACATGGAAGGACGCTTTTAGAGACAGACATTAGCAAACTCAATCATTTCTTTCACCTAATTTTTTTTGAGTTTTGAGTTTTTTTGAAAGTGTCAAGGTCAGGATACAGGTCTCCAATCTGCAATACCATCTCGTAATGGTTCAGGAAGAGCAAGGCTCCACTTATGGAGATCCGGAGATGGTCCCGTGAGAGCGATGGAGTTGAATCCTTTCCTGGCAAGGTACCGCGTGGACAAGTCCGCTCCGAACACTTGCTTGAGAGCCGCCATAGTCTGCTCCATGTAAAGCTGCCCGGCACTCTGACCCCTGCTGCTGCTTTGTTCGCCTGCTCTCACTCGATCGCCCCCGCAATTCACAATGATTCGTCCTGCAGGTTTTGCACCAAACAATCCCCCCTTTTCAATGCCGCACATCCATGCCTAATCTCTGCTGTTCACAGTTTTTCAAATCAAATCTGATTCTATTAGACAACATCATGATAAAAGAATCATTGGATCCCCAGGAGTTTGGATTAGAACTGGTGATAATCAAGCTTGCAACAGGATGTTGAAAGATCAAGACAACTCAACATTGCAACAAATATCATCCACGCAACTGGTCACAAACTAGAGTCCAATGGATGACAAGAAAGTGATTATGTGTTGGGTGGTGGAATTTCTTAGGAGGCAGTCATTGACCCGTTGCACTCAACCCCGCTTAGGGCGTCTTTCCGTGTAAGGGGGTGAGGGTGAAGCTCACCGTAGACCACCAATAATCAATCAGATGGGAGTCCTAATTTTTCTGAGCCCACCAATAATCAGTCAAATGGGAGTCCCAGTTTTTCTGGAATTCCATTTGGCTCCACCCCATCCCCGTCACATGGAAGGACGCCCTTAAGTTGGTGGTTTTGCGTGGAAACCATGGCTGGTTCACGACCGATAATAGGCCCTAGAAAACTCAGTACCTAATACATAACCGGTTCTTGCTTGCCAACCATGGCTCGTTCTCATTAGATCCCCACAAGATTGGTTTAGAGTTGGTGATAATCAAGCTTTGCACTAACAAAGACGCAACAGAATGTTGAAAGATTGCGACAAAAATCATCACCAACGCATCAAGTCACCAACTAGGGTCCAATGAGGTGGCAAGAAAGTGATTATGTATTAGGCAATGGGTTTACTTGGAGGCTGACCCATAAAGATGAAAGATTGTGACAGCTCAACATTGCAACAAATACCACCAACACCATCAATCCACAAACTGGGATGCCAGGAAAACCCAGGCAGGTATCTCCAAAGAGGTCTCCATCTCTACTACGGTGATGATACTAATTTTGTGAAATTGTAAAAAGCCCTGTAAAAAGCCCTGGAAAGCATGAAAACTGGGAGAAGCGGGGAGGTTTAAGAGAGAGAAGGTAGTCACTTACCATCGGGTTTCAGTTTGGTTTGGAGTTGCGCCCAAATCCTGGGCTCCTGCAGAGCAGGGATGATGCGCCCTTCAGCAAACAGATCCACAATCAAGCCTGCAAAGCCACCTTCGACGCTCACGTCCGGACCTACAGCATCTCCGACATGCACAGTCAAAGTTCCTGGAGCTTCTTCATCCACAGAGCTGCTAACATTCCCTACATCTCCTCCGTCTCCTCCGACTCTCTCCAGTAGAGCCAAGTTGAAGAACTGGCGAGCAATGGCGATGATCTGCGGGTCAAGCTCCCACCCATGCGTTTCTAACCTCGGAAAGAAGTGACGCAGCACGTGGGACGTGGCGCCGGCTCCCAGGCCCAGGATCCCTACAGGACCTGGCGGTATAAGCGGGACCACGGTTGCCAAGGCGTCGTAGTACGAGTTGGTGAGCACGTTTTGCTCGTAGTAGACAGTGTGTATGCAAGGAGGGTTATCCAGGAGCAGCAATCGTGCTCCGGCAAGTAGATGATCTGCTTCCTGAGATACCTCCATGACCGTTATGTAGTTATAGCTACACAAAAACCACAATAGTCTTAGTCCCTTTCCACAACAATGCGCCGAGTCCTAAAACCCTAAAAACCCTAAGTCACCAAACTGGGGACCAAATCGTCGTACCGCTTATGCCAGTCCCTCCTTTAACGAAGAATCTGATTTAGGGCGTGAGTAACTGACGAGATTGCAGTTTCTTTGATTCCTCAATGTTAAACAACAGTGCTCGAATTTGACTTTGATGATTATGAGCTTGAGCGACAGTCGTTACGTCGTGTTGCAGTGATCGGCAATCGGTGAACAGAGAGAGTGACAGAAGTAGTATTTCGGCATTCGCATCGCCGAGCGTACATCAAACCCTAATAATGCCAATCTGCAAACAGCTGCTTCGAAAGGTAAACCCTAAGTTTCACGAAGAATCTGCTTTAGAGCATGACTAACCGACGAGATTGCGATTTCATTTGTTTCGTCAATATCAAACAGCAGTGCTGGATTTTGAAGTACCAAGATTTTGATAATTATGAGTTAGGGTTTAGCCATTACGTCGAGTTGCAGTGATTAGCAATCGGTGAACAGACAGAATGACAGCAGTACTTCGGCATTTGCATCGCCGAGCGTACATCAAACCCTAACGATGCCAATCCGCAATCAAACCTTAACGTTGCCAATATGCAAAGACCTTCGAAAATCAAACCCTAAATTTAGGTTGTGAGATCCAAAAGGCACACACCTACTTCGAATGGCAGCAAGAACGCGGATGTCCGAGGGTTGCACTTGCTTCTCCGCCTCCTCATCCGTCACTTCCTTCACAGCGTACGCTGCTTTCTCCAAGCTATTACACTTGGTGACGTATAATCCCGTCCTTCTATTTTGCCAACTCTCCTGTTTCCTACCATTGCAGCGAACAGGCTTCCAGCTAAAAAAACCGCCATTCCATGACTTGCAAACATCGACATGTCCGCTTGCCAAAGAGTCAGAGTGGCTCGCTCTTGGTAACAGGATTACTTGCTGCATCAAGGCGGTCGCCATTCCAAAACCCCAAGCTAGGGTTTATAGAGCTTGACAACAATCTTCGGAGCCTTCGTCACTCTCGCATTTTGCTGCAACACCGGCGTTGTTACTTGACAAAACAGGGGAATTACGAAGAATGCAACAACAATTCAGTGAGACTTCTTCCAAGGATTCGAGGTGAAGGTTGATTGGAAGTGCGGTTAGTAGTGGGGATATGTGGATTGGAAACTTGGGTGTTGGGCAATTTTGGGAGAGTTGGGAAAATGGGTTCATTTGCACGATTCTTTGAGAAAAGTGAATGCTTTCGGAGCGGTTTGTCATGAGACTGACGACCCTTATCCACATCGCCTTCTCTGCCGCCATCTTTGAGAATCCTAGATTTTGATCAGGCTATGCGTACTAATTTCGTAGATACTAGGATGGGGCCTGATCTGAACTCTGAAGGAGGCAGCCGCGCTGTGTATGATTATGTGGAGGGGTAGGGGTGGGGGTGGGGGCTTGTTTTTATTTATTTTTTGAAGTGAAGCGACTTTCAAAATGATTAGAGCAAGTGTTTACGTAATTAATGTATAACAAGTAAAATGGTTTTAGGTTTGTTTTTGAGATTAGCCAATCTAGAGTTGATTACTGTCATTTTGTACATGAAGAATGTATCTTTTACTTGTAAACTTGATGAAAGATGCTTTCTAGTAGTAAGGTAGGAGGCTCTAATTTAGTGCGGAGTTCTAATTGTATGCATTTTTAGGAATGGCTAACATGTTTTTTTAAGTATTTATTACTATCATTGATGAGTTAGGTAGGCTTAGCTCATTAACCTAATTTTCTAAGCTCACCTAACTCATCAATGACAATAATAGATGTTTGAAGGAACATGTTAGCCATTTCTAGAAATGCATGCAATTAGAACCCCGCACCAATAAGAGCCTCCTACCTTACGAACTAATTGAGGTAGAATTTCATTTGTGGTCCTTTGAAAAATAGAGATCATCAAACTACACTTGTATTATTTACACTTTCCACCCAAGAAACTTTGCTTGTATGAGTCAATACATTTATATTATGATTGCGGGATAGATTGTAGTTAGAAAGTATTTAAGACCTATGAAAGGAGGAAGAAGTTTTTGAGTGTTGAAACTTCAAGATGAAACTGATCAAAATCTCAATTTTTTCAATTAGCGTACACGTAGAGGTAGCATTTAAAAGTAGGAACTTTGAAGTAAGGTTGGATCACCTCTAACCAAATAAGTTTCCCTTGCAACGATGACTAAGTGTCAATGTTATCTAGCTCTGTTAGTTTCCTGAAACAAACCTCTTCTCACTTCATGTCAAATCCCCCAGCAACATTTTGACTATTATATGCAACAGTTTGTAAAAAGTTTCTAAAGTCAATGGGCAGACTTTCTAGATCCATGCCCTAATCTCATTGTCCTAACCTAAAAGTTTCATATAAAAATCACCATTTCGCTTTGAACTTGCATTTCATAACACAAAAATTGAAGTAGGAAAGATCATAATCTCAGCATACTTTCATGACAACTCTATTTACCTTGTGGGAAGGAAGATTTTACCCTTGAAATCCACAATGTCATTTCAAGATGGGGTGTTGGTATAGATTCAGTGCATTTCATATTTAAAAAACTAACTACAATAACTGGTTTCTACGTAATTTGTCTTGTACTTTCTGTGTATATACAACAGGGCCGAAGCCCATTGCTGCTATCAAAGAGATCCTCTTTTAAATCAAAAATAAAATAAAAAAGCCCAAGCCAAGCAAAGAAACTAGTTGAAGAAAAAAAACAAAACAGAACAAAGTTGATTATTTCTTCAATGCTCTTCATTTTGCAACAAGCGTTTAAAGCTTGCTTGAGTTGAAGCAGCTTCTGCAGTTTGCCCACTGGCATTTCTGTTGCCACGCTTTCTCTCTGAAAAAAATAAAAAATAAACAAAGAAACCAATACATTAGGCGGCGAAAGATGAGCAAGAATAAAAACAGAAATAAAAATTGTTCTTATACCAAATTTGGCATTTTTGCACTTTGGGTTATAACCATGCACTTGGCCTTATCATTCACCCTGATGCTTACACCACATTAATCTATCTCTTTTAGTGGTTTAGAAATTCATCTACAAAAGACACAAAATTTTAGTATTTTGAAATTAGTGTGAGCTAGAAATTTACTCAAATACATTAAAAAGAATCTACAAAACAAAATGAGTACTTCGCTAGTTTGAATCGTGTTACAATCTAAAGCTCGTAAGGTACACTTTGGCAACAATTCTTTTAACCTTTTTAGTACTTTTTTTGTTCCACAAAAGAAAAGGTTGTTACTTAACAAATCTTTAAACTCTTCTAATTTTGCATGGCTCGAATATTACATGCTCATTGAGCACAAATTCCTCATCCTAAATCTCAAAAATTCAAATTCCAAAATCCAAATTTATGTGTTGGGGTCAGTTTTAGGGTGAGGTGTAGTACTTTTGCTTAGAATTGATTGGCGAGTTTGCTCCAAAAAATCTTCCCATTGAAGAAGTTCAAGCTCTTGCTTGTCGACATCTGTCAACTCGAAATTGGGCTCCCGGCCACACAAGTAAGCCGCTCTGCAGGCACTCCAATCAATTTAAAAACAAAAGTTACATAAGAAAGAAAAAGAAACAAAACAATGAAAGAGAAATTTCAATGTCAAAACCTCTTTATTGTAGTCATTTTCAATGATAACATCCTCTATTCTCTCACCAACTCTTTCGGTACAATTGTGATTAACTTAAACCAATGAGCAAAAAGAGATCCAAAATAACAATAGAAAGTCAGTCAAATGATATGTCAAAAAAGTCCGTTTAAATTTGAACCAACCGGATAAAAACTAGTTAGATTTTCAAGAAATGACTAATTATAGTACAAGTATATATGCAATATCCAATGCATAAATAAAAAAAGCCAGGTGAAAATAAGAAACGTAGGACTTCTATTGAGGAAGCTCAAAATCTTCTCGGACACTAATTGAAACACCCCCCCCCCCCCCCCCCCCCCCTTCCACAAATAAAGAATCAAATAAGTACAACTTGGTCCCCGATCCCAAATGCCATTTTCATAAATAGCTCAAGTGTTTATAAAACACTACGAAATGACACATATAACTACTGATGGATTATTCACGTAGTTATGAACATTTTACGCTCATAAATATTGGATGTTTCCCAATACTTTTACATATATTTCTCTTGAGGTTTTGCATGTTTTTTGATTTGGACATATCTCAATGTTTTGCAACTATTCTTCCAAAGTTTTACAAACATTTCTCAATGCTTCACAAACCAAAACAATTCTAGTAGTATTTACTTATTAACTTTAAACAATCCACCTTTAATTCAATATGACATCTAAGCATTTAGAATTAATATTCTGATACTCATTTTTATTTCTTTTCTATTTTCAAATTTTTGTGGTGTGGTAGAGGTTTTGCTAGATTAGCCACACATACAAATATGAATAAGGGTTATTTTTTGTTAATTGATTTTGCAGGATTAATTACACTAAATCTTGCATTTAGGTTGCCCCAATTAAGTTTCTTGACATTTTACACTACATAAATACTTCCTAAAACTACAGTAATTTTCATCAATAATTCCTGCAATAAACATTTTTAGGGAGCTTGACAACAATTATAAAGTTGTCAGGAGAAAAAACTAGCAACATTGAGGTCGTAAACCATGTGTGGACCTAATATCTACAAACTTGCATGCACCTCCAGATGGCCAAGCAATGAGTCATAAGGTAACTTTTTAGGATAAGGCAACCTAATTGTTACGGCAACCTGATTGCACTATTTAGTGTAGATAAGGGAGCAAGCAGGCATGCACGCACCGGTCGTAGAGATGAGCTGCCTCTTCCTGAGAATCCACGGTGCCCAAGTGGACTTGTTTCTTCTCCACTTTAATGGCAGCTTGCCATTTCATGTTTTTGAAGTAGACCCCCCTCAGGACACACGGCTCTTGGTTCTCTCGCAGTTTCCTCTTTTGCCTCTTCCTCTTCTTCAGCTCTTTCCCTGCAAATATGACACGTCAGCACACACTTCATGCTTTTTGTTCTTAAGTCATGTTGAAATACCAAGCAATTATATATAGGATCTTGAAGGAGTAATCACAAAACTCACTTTAAATCACCAAAATACTCTCAAAAATGTAAAACTCAGAAGTCCCAAAATGTACCATTGTTCCCAATTTAACAAATATGGCCTAATACGATACAAGAGGCTCTTCATACAAAACGTTGTAAGGAAAAAAAAAAACTTCGGATATTAAGGCAATCTTTATAAAACATGAACTCCATTCTCCTTAAAAACAGGACTTGTGGTTTATGGAATATCAAGATTTTTATAGACAAATTTAACTGACTTCACCAGCTAACATACAACATTTCCCATTTTCTACTAATTTTTCACTGGCTTGCATTGGTTAATTTCTACACTTATACTGTGCTATACTATATGTAGTTTTTTGGTAAAATTTTAGCAATTTTAGATAAAAGTTTCAAATTTAACTAGCTTTTTTGCATGCAATTTGAACCAGCTGACAATACACTAAATGCCGGTTCTCTCAGGACATTGGTTTTCAATCCATGTAGCATTGGCTTGCTATTTGAACAAGGCCATAGCTAAAACTTTCTCACATGTCGATTTTGCCAAACACAAAGCCCTCTTCCCTTACGGTCCAAATCCAACAAACCTTTGCTAACCCACAAACACTGATAGGTACGGTAGAAGGTCCTGGTTACCCATTCCTAGTTTGGCCAGCATGTAGCAGCGGCGTACATTTTGGAGACACAATGGACATAAAGAGAAACCTAAAAGGGACAGTTTTACCCACCACCTTCTGGAAAGGAAGCGTGATACAAATGATGAAGCTCCTGAAGGGACGGCAATGGCGGTGGAGTTCCGAATCTAAACCTTGTGCTCACATCCTGCAGTTCACCATCTCCACCGAAAAATTGAACATTTTAAGGAGAAAACCAAAACTGCAGGCAAAAACTAAGAGAGAATGAACAAAGCTTAAACAAACATGTTTGTATACAAATGGGAATAATCTAATATGTAAACCATTTAGTTCACAAGCATCCATTAAGTGGACAATGAATGATTTCAAACGGGTACAACAGGAGCAAGCTGGATCATATACATCTAGGTATATTTAGAAAGCTATTTTGTCTATTCTTCAATTACGTGACTAGTTCTATAAATGCTTCATGAATTTTGTGCATGGTTTTGAATCATTGATGGAAGAAAAGCAACACTTGCAAAAACGAGGATCTAATTTCCAGGTCATACGAAATAACTTATCTATGTTGCATTAAAAGCTCCATATCTTCATGCTTTCATCCTCTTAGGCATTCTTAGGAATTTAGAATGCCATTGAAATTTGGAGCTCAATTCAATAGAAAAGACAACATCCAACGAAAATAATACCTGTTTGAGCGGTATCTCCTTGTGGGAGTTCACGGCAGGTGCTGTAACATCAGTTAACCGAGGATACGAAGAACGCCGGTACACTTGCGGTGGACTTGTTTTATCTACAAAACATACAAACATACGTACATTTTCTATAGTTATATATATATATAAAAGCCACATTTAACTAAATATGGACTGTCCAAAGTCCACGAGTAATAATTCAGAAACTGTTTTGGTTTGTCAAACATTAGGTGCAAGTTGCAAAACAATAGGAGAGACTTGCAGACCATCCAGAGATATGTCCAAATAAGGAGTCACGTAAAACCTTGAAAAATATAAGTGCAAAATACTGAAAAAATCCTTCGATGTTCGTGGGACTCCATAACTGGTTAAATTGAGTTATTAAACCCATTCTGTAGCAAAGAAAGAAAGAAGCAATCTGACACTTGCAAAACTGGGGCTCTTTACATTGTAATCCTTATCTCTCTCTCCTCCCTTTCAACTTCTTTTGGGCTTTTGTAAGTAAAATCAACAGAAAAATGGAGAGGTTTTGTACCTGGAGATAGTCCACCATGTCGCCGTTTCCTGATACTAACCATGTCGAATCTCTCTCTCTCTCACTCTCTCAAATGTTCCAATTTTTTCTTTTCCAAGTAGCCTTTTTGTTGTAACAATACCAAACGTTCTTCAACTCTCGTCAAATCGCAGATACGCAGGTCTTCGTATACCCGACCTCATCATCATCGATTACTCTTGCAATACTCTTAAGAACCGAGACTGTCACCGCCGTGCATGATCTGCACACAATCGAAAGCACCAAAACCCCCATCCCATGACGACAAGGAAAATCCAAAAGCTCTCACCATAACCAAAACCTTCAACTCTTCACAGAGAAAACGTCACTCAGCTTTCCTTCGAAATCCGCGCTTCGTACCCAAATTGTACGATTGCGTGAGACGGGGAATCTTCACCTCTGTCGACACTTTCCACTATGGAGATTCTCGAACATGTGCGGCTCACGAGAGTCTTAGCAAGACTGACGATCCTTGTGAGCATTCGCACGTTGAGAAGCTAATTTTGTTTTACCGATTGCAACCCCAAGAGAGACAGAGGCAGAGAAAGAGGCAGAGAGAGAGAGAGAGAGAGAGAGAGAGGAAGAGACTGACCTGGCCATGTGGGACAGAGTAAAGACCAAGAAGTCACGGGTGCTCGCCATTCTTCGTCGCGATCCATGAAGGTCGATGGGAGGCGCTACGACGCAAGGTGAGTTAAGTGCAAGAGAGAGGCGTCATTGCGCTCAATGGAGGCCAGGAAGAGAGGGACAGAGAATGAGTGAGAAAGGAAAGGAAAGACGGGGACTTGGGGGCTGGAGGGTGGTAAGAAGGAGATGAGAAACCAATGAGAGAGAGAGACTGAGAAAAAGACTGGGTTCTGGGGGGTGGAATCGGGCAATGAGGCCAATTGATGGTGCGTTGCGCATCCAGCGCTGGACTTTTCGTCGTCGGAGCAGGCTAGCACTGTGGAGTGTGGCACTCCTTGTAGGCAGGGGCAACGGGGGCAGGGGCAGGGGCGCCGTGCAAGTTTATCCGAAGCGGGGGCACAGTTGGAGAGTGTGAGTGAGGGTGTGTGCCTATTTCTACCGCTACGAGTGCTACGAGTGCTACGAGAGTGCGGCAGTAAAGTTACTAGATACTAGCCATGGTGATGGTATTCGTATCTGCTGCGCAAGCCACCGCATGCAGTCATGGACTGCACTGCAGTCAACCTGCCGATCCGCTTCGCCCTCGACGCGCGGGCTGCCTGACGTGGACTGGGCCCCACCACCGACGCGACCCGACGCGATGCGACGCGACGTGACGCCGCGATAAGCTCAACCCTGAGCTCCGTTTTCTCTTCAATCCAGTGTGCGGGGAGATTTTGAGCTTTTTCTGCTAAAGCCGACATTTCTCAATTTCATCCGGTTTTTTCAGTGGATGCACCAGCTGTTCTTCATATACCTCCTTTATAATTGGAAATTTTCCAAAAATTTAGTTGGTTGTTTTTTGCACATTTCATTCCGCTGACTTTCTGTTGTTTTTTTTGGCTCTCCCCATTCATTGCTTCACTCCCTTTGCTATTCTTTGTTATTTTCATGTAAGGTAGGCGCACCCATAAGCGTGGAAATAAGGGTTTTGGAGTAGGTAAAACAATTGACTAACTTTGAAAAAAATATTGTAAGTTGGGAAATGGAAACAAAAAATGTTGGCGTCAATTTCAAGGTCCCAACTGCAAGCATTTGTTCAGAAAGATTTTTTCAAAGTCTAAAATCATTAAAATTGTAGGAACCATGTGTAAGAGATGCTAATCACAAGGCTTGTTGGTTCAATAGTGAGATGGGTACTCAAAACCTCATGCTAGTCACCCACAACCATCACTTCATCATCACTCAATCACCCACAACCATTTGTAATTTTATTGATTAGCCCTGCCACTGTCACGTGACACGCATGGGGACGCAACGCTTATGGATGCTACTACCTTAAGATTAGCGCTTGGCGCTTGCTATGCTATGTATTCACCATTAAAATCTTATTTCGGAATTTTATATTTTAAATAGAAAGCAAAATTAAGAAGTGCAATAAGTTTTTCAAATTGTATTTATGTGATAATATCATAAAAATTAGAGATGTGATATTACAAAGGTCAATGTGATTGTATCTATAATATCATAGAGAGTGGATATGAGATATTGCAAAGGCAAATATGTGATATTAAAGAGGTCAATATGATTGCATTTATGATATCATATGAGATGAGATAATATGTAAATCAAGATGTGATATTATAGAGGGCCTTGTGATTCTAGTAGTATGATGATTTTGAAAAGGACCTCATGCAATCAAACTTAAATCCAATCATTTCAAACAAAACTTAACTCCCAAAGGACCATTGTCCCTTGGGATTTTGGATATGTACCTACAACTAAACTACTTTGTGTGGTTTTTTGAAACTTTATGAAAAATGGAGAATTCAAAAACCTACATGGGCATCTAATACTTTCTTCATTTGGACATTTAGTGAAGAAGGTATGCAAGAATTTATCAAAACTAGGGAAAAAAAGGGCAATTTAGGCAAGGCCTTCCTTTGTAAGTGAGTATGGACTCCAAAGAGGGTCAACCCTTCTAGGCACAATGTGCGGGCACTTGGGCAAAGGGGAGTGGAGTGGGCGGAGCTTGTCTTGGGGGATTCCCAACCCTCCATTCCTTTTTGCATCATGGAAAATTTGGTACTTTCATTTTTTAAGCAATTCATGTATTTGTTTCTTAATTTAAAATTTTCCCAAATTGTAGTGTGCTAAGAGACCTTGCCTTTTACCATTTAGATTAATGTAGTTCCAATTCCTAGATTTTACATAAATCCTCCAATTCTGCATAGTGTACTTGCAAATTTCAAGACTTTCCAGCATTCAAAGATTTTTTGAAGTATGTTGTACACCTCCAATTTATATTAAAATTCTCCCACACATACCTAGCTTGGTCTTCTACACGGATAAAATGAACTTGAACTTTGTGTAGAGCAAAAGTTTTGCTATAATAGTGGTCAAAAGCTTTTGAAAGTTTTGGGCAGCAGGGAAAAAATATTTGTTTTCTTCACTTTAAATGTCGATACTCACTTCTCTACATCCTAAATGAGCTAGATTTTTTCCCACAAGTACGTCCCATAGTCTAGGGCAAGATCCTATAGTTAGAGTTCCAAAAAAAAAAAATTCCCTACTTCTCTACTCATTCCCCCAAAAGTGGCAATTTTAAGTGACTTTCACATAATTTAAAGGGCTCAGGGCTTTAGGAGTTAACCCCTAAATGCCCAAGGCTTTTTTTGAGCTTCTAGGAATTCATTCTAAAGTGAACAAAAAGTCAAAATTTTGGTAAGTTGTATCAATTTTTTTTAATATTGTAACCATACAAATTCAAATTAGATATGTTAGACATCACATAGGAAAAGTAAGCACAACAATATCACTAATGGATTGAAAGATTATAATGTTTGATCAAGAGGGTGATAAAATTGCAAATATGACTTCAAGTTTTTCAATCCTCTTTTCATATGTCAAATTGAAAATGTTGGTCACCAAAAAAACATGAGGTTAAAGGACATGACATACATAACTCCAATCCATTTATGGCTTTTCAAAATCTCTCACAATTTTTTAAAATGAATTTCTAGTGTGAATTTTTCTCCAAGATCTAGTGTATTTGAGGCTCATTTTCATGAGCTCTCAACATTAAAGAAGACAAGATTGCAATGGACACCCTTGCACAAAATCTTGAATAGAAAATTCAAAATTAACAATTTTCAAAATCAGGTTTTTGATGCTAAAAGTAGACTTCAAAAAGAATAATTCTAAAATAAAAAACACTATAAATAGTAGCCTAGTTTGGTTTTATTGAACTTCAAAATATTGTCGGCACCAGAATATGGTGGCTTGGGCATTTAGGGGTTAAGAAAAAAATGCCAGTGTTACCAAAATATATTGTAGAAGTATGTATTCTTGTAACACTCAATATACAATTAAAAACACACAGTATGATCCAAATTTAGTTTAGTAAAACAAATATACCATTGATAAATTTGAACATACAACCTTGTATGAAAATTTGCAATTTGTTATCCCTTTTGGCTTTGTAAAAATCATTTGCAAGCCACCTTCTGGCTTTGGTGACCTTTAACCCTTAAACGATGGAGTTACAGATCACATGTTCCATCTTCAAAATTCCTTAATTTGTATAATCCATTGCAACCAAGTTTCAATTAGATATTCTACCGTTGTTTTTAAGACTGGGTCAAGTGTGTTCCCTAGATGTTCTATTAAAATTTAATTTTTTTTTGGTGAAAGTTTGAAAATAGTTCGAATTTGTAAAGAAAAAATAAAGAAAATTTGCTTCAATAAAAAAAATAGGCTTGAAATTTTTAAAAACTCACCATAGGTGTGTATTAGTATAAAATGTTGTGGCAAAACCTAAAATTTGTGTATTCTTGTGCCTAACAATCCAATTGTCGTTAGTCATGGGCGCAAAGTTCAAATTGAAACATTGGATTGAGCATCAATTTGGATTCAAGATTGAGAAATTTTCAAAATTTTCAAGTTAGAGTAAAAATAGACCTCGTAAGTTTTATTTTGCTAGTTTGACTCAAACTCAAAAAGCATTGCTGATGTGGAAAAGAATGTAATTATAGAGCAAACTAGGAGATAGATTGTTGAGTACACTAAAAAGGCATCTTTTGCCAATTGTGGATTTAGCATCTTTTTGAATAGAGGATTTTGCAATTGCTCATTGAAGGACTTTCCATAACCAAAAAGTGCATACACACACTATAAGAAAACTTGTCCAAAGTGACACATCCAAATTTACTAAAATGTTCAAATTGACAAAATTTTAACAAAAACATGTCCAAATCAACTAAAAAGTGTTTGAATCAAGGTGCCCTAATTGACAAAGAATGTTCAAATTGACACTGCTTCCTTGTAGTCACACCTAATGAATGCTTCTCTAAAACAGAATTGGACAACAACCCATATATTAGATGAAAAAGCTTTGTTTGATCAATCATCTACCACTTACTGGCTCCCCTTGTGTTTAAGGATTAAGAGCATCTTCAATGCTGCCCTCCTAGGCTTTGACACATTTCAAACATGGATGATAAGTGCTTTGAGCCCTCAAAATTCTCTTAGCACTCCATCCTAGTGTGTCAAAGCAATGGCTTATCAAAACACTATGCATCCAAAGTTTAGTGAACTTTGTCCTACATTCTTTTTGATGAATGGTCAAATGACTACTTATGGTGCACATTTGAAGTGCAAGGCTGGTGAACAAGAATTTTGAGGGCCCTTCAAATAAAGATGTAATCTGCTGAAGTGTCAAAGTTTGAAGTGCATTGCTGGCGATGCTCGGAGCATTAATTTGCAATCTTTACATGCTAAAACTTCAAAGCAAAAAGGAGAACAATCACAAGTTCAATTCATTTCAACATAATTTTCCAATATCTCAGATAAAGGGCTTGCTACACACGCATATATGGGTCCACGGTGGAATTGTGGAAAAGCACAGATTTTTATTTACCCTACGAGGACAAAAGAAAAATATGCCCGCATTTTGGATTACTCAAAATTAGATCCTTCCGAAGGTTTCATGCAAATCAGGGAGTGTCGGTCTAATTAAGAATCTAAAATTTTCAAACTCAATCTCCAGATAGTAATACACTAAATTCTAAACTTTAACATTTTCTGCCGGATGGAAAAACTGAGCTTCTCCTCTCTGGCCCCACAAACACGTCTGTGCAGTTACTACACTAAATTTGGCGCAAAAATATTTCTGCAATTATGGTGATCGGTGCCCGCTATCCTCCTTGGGCGCCTAGCACAACTTCCACTTCATATATAGTGAATTTTAAAATTTAAATCATGTCCTCCAGATTTTCTACACTGCCAGGGACCTTGAATGCAGCTCTCTTTCCGTTCCCTTCACGTGGCGAACTAATTTTGGTCAACCCAGCAAGCCCCTTTCTTTTCTTTTTTCTTAAAGATTTGAAATAGTATCAGATTGCACCACTTCAAAATAATCTAGCCAAAAACCGAGAATTGTAGCGCTAGATGAACCATTTCAAGATCCCATTTCTACGCTACTGAGTTTCGCCAGTAACACTGTTTTATCTCCCCATTCTAGCAGAAACATGAAGCTTGGACAAAACATAACGGATGAAAAAACTCAGGTTTCTAGATCTGCCGAATCTGCACTAGCACTACTAAAAAAAGAACCCCAGGTCGGTTGGCAGATCTTACCGCTTCGGTAAAACCTTGCAGCCCTTGCTAGTGTAGCTGCTAGTTATGTTTTCTCTCCAGGGCTTGCCTGGCCTTCCTTCACCTGCATTAAGTAATCCCTCGCTGGTTAATTAGCCACCCAGCCAGCTAGCCAGCAGTCCCACTGAATTCTAGCCCTTGCCTTGTCATAGGGCTTCACAATTTCTAGCAACTCTCACGTACAGGGATCCAAGCGAAGAGTTTTCCATTCGGCACTCCGCTCTTGCACGGACTGTAAGCGTTCTTCACTCTTCTAAAGAAATTTTAGAATGTTGTAGAATGTTGTAGAGTGTTCTAGAATGTGGAAGAATGTTGAGAATTGCAATAGAGGAGTGTGGTGTTTTATTGTTTCATCTCCAGCGTAGAAAGCTTGAAACACTAGCTAGCTCCATTGTGCCATTCGCAGTGCTGGTAAGGGAAGCTAGGCAGCCATCTCGGTGAGACTAGTGCCCCAGGTTGGAGTCGATCCACACCTGAGCATAGAAAGAGCAAAGGAAGAGCAAAGGGAGATTCGACCATGACGTCGCTTGCGGATGTAAGTACGAGATAGAGCACACGTTCTCCGCTTGCCCAGCATTGCTTGATTTCGATTCCCAGGCAGGTAGCGTCTGTTGTTCGGTGACACTTGTGAGTCTGGGTACGTAGCTGGCATTGCTTTGCTTTGCTTTGTTGTGACAATAGCCACTTGTGTGTCGAGGTATGTCGACGTTGGCGTTGCTTTGCTTTGCTGTGACTGTAGCCATTTCTGTGTCGGGGTATGTCATTGACAGCCCACGACGTTGCTATGCTTTGCTGGGTCATTGGACTGTAGATGTTCGACTACCGCCGGGAAGCTCTCAATCTGCCGACGTACTCCGAGAGTGAAGGCGGTATCAGCTTCCAGTACGAGGTAGCTACAGTACTCATGGCTTGTGCCTGCTTGCACTTGCTCCAAGGTCGCTACGAAGACTTAACGTTTACCTTGCATCTGGCAATGACAATGTAAATCAGATGTGCAGGTGCAAATAGACGTGAGTGTGGAATTAGACGACGCACGGCAGCGTAGATTGCAATCGTATTTCAACCACACACGAGGTAACTATTCTTCCTTTCACGAGACTGGTTTTGATGAATTTGGCTTTAAAATTTCCATGCAAAAGCGCCAGGGAGAGGTTTGAGTGATTTGCCTGTTTCAATGGCGCACAGGCTACGAGTCCTGTGAGTGCAATCGAACCCGGAACGTGGTCACCATTCACCACGTGGACGGCATCCGGCGAGGCGATGTCATGAGATTCATTCGCCACAAAGTCGACCCCAACGCCAGAGAATTGGCGTGACGTGCAAATCCCATGTTTCTCCTGGAAGTTGAGTCAAATTGTACAAATGTTTGTTTCGGTGAAGTGTAGTGTGTACATGAGCTAGTAAAATAACGCCGACCTGGGTTCGAACAAGAGGGTATTGGTGAGATTGATCCAAAGAGAGCATTTAAGCAAATTTTGACTACTATTAGGTGTGTACAGCTTTGGGCAAATAGTCCCTCTTTAGGGATTTTTTGGTTTTGTTGATGAGCAAAGTGGTAATGTGAAGAGGAGAAGAGAAAAAACTTGAATTACCTGGGAGAATATGTACCCGTTTTTGAAAGCCTCACTATCTGTGTTGAGTGTTGCGTTGCACAGCCTGGCTGGCTGGCTGGCTGGCTGATTAGCTACGGCTGCTGGCTGCCCCCACCATGATGGTGTGAGCTTGGGTCATGATTCTACAGGGTGGGACTTGCATGGGAACCGAGATCATGAGTCCTGCAAATTGACAGACTGGAGACATGTCAACGTAAGAGTACTTAGTAACTTTGTCCGTAGTTGTCACAGCAGCGTCGTTCAATCTGTGCCACGCAGTGCCATTGCCAGAGAAGATGCCAGCCTCTCAAGGAAATGAATAAACTTTCGTTTTCTGGCTCGCCTGGAACGGAGGCTATCACGAAAAACGATCATCTATAGTCATTGCTACATTTGCAATCATAACATTCTATAGCAAGTCTGGCAGCCGGAGAATCTCCATTTGTGTGCAGGACACCTCGAGAGACCCAGCCTGTGATGAGTGGGTTCACTAGAACCAGATCAAGGGGTTTTTGTTGTTGGAAGGTTGCTGGGATCGGAGCTTCTTTCGAGGTGGAGCTGCTTCGGAGTTGCACAACTTTGTACCGTCGTCCTCCACCTGTTGATGATTGCGAGCAGGTTTGATCAGACACGGTCGTCCCGGCTGTTCGCACTCCCGTTTCTTTAGTAGATGGGGCTGCTTCCACCGAATCAAGCGCAAGCGCGACAACTGCAACGGCTCCTCAATGATATGCACCGGCACAAACATCGCCACGTCGCTCTTGCACGAATTCAAACACTGCGCGGTCTGCACACAGAACTCGTTCAGCTTCGACTGCAGCTTCGTCAAGCTGGATTGCAAGTTCCCTTTCACAATCCTGAGATTGTGGTAGTCGAGCGTCTTCCCCACTCGAAAGGCCGCCACATGCACGCCCTTGAGGCAGCCGTAGTCGTCTACCACAATACCCCCGGAGCTGTTGGGGAAACACAGATAGTCCGCAACAGCTTGCTTCCATCCGTTGAAGCAAACGCGGCCACTGAATACGGTAGGGAGCTTCAGTTTCCTCTGCAGCTCATTCTTGCTGCACCGTTGCCCTTGCTCCCGCTTAGTACGGCTGTAGCCCTCCACGAGCTCCTGGTCCACCATTTCGGGGAAGCCGAAGCAGTGCACGTTGTCAGCGAGGGAAACGTCGAGCGCGGAGGAGAGGTGGGCGGTCTCGTCACCCAGAGGCTCACAGGGCTCCGCAACGAAAAGATCCAGGTCGGAGCTCACGAGGTTGTCCTTGATCTGCGCTTCGAAGAGCAGGGGCTTCGGGTAATTGGGATACTCGATAAACATGCGCTGCAGGGCGCGCTTGTTAGCCGCGTCTTCGATGGTGTGCCAGCAACCGATGGTCTCCCCGGCCGATCCCACCAGTCCGACTGTTCCTCGGCAATTCTTCACTGTAATGGCGCTCGAGTCCGAGCACTTCTCGTCGCAGATGTAGATCCGGCCAATGAAGCAGATCACGTTCTCGATCATCTCTGCCAGGTCTGGTTTCTCCTTCTGTTGGATCAGAATCTCTGGTTTACCTGCTCCGATACAAGATGCTCAAAGCATTAGGGTTTAGGTCCAATACAAGTGGTTGGTCTTGGAGTAGTAAATTCGGCGTACACACGGTTTGGTCCACGGCCACTGATCTCTGGCTGTACCGAAAGTGATCACTCTAGAGCAGTATAGAAATCACGCTCAATTGTATACAGTGACGCAAACCGTATCCTCTACCTCATCTTGTAGCAGTTCTGCAGAAAAGGAAGAACGATGACAGGTTGGACATAGATGATGTGGCAGCGAACCTGGTCCCATTGTAGCAGCGGAGGTGCCAGGCCCATGCACTGTACCGTCCGAGATAGGGGCAGCGCGCACTGTGAGTTTCTTGCAGCGGATCTGGGTGTCATCATCCAGGGAGACGTATTCTCCGCCGCGCAAAATCTCCACACACCAATTCTTGGCTATGCCGCAATTTCCGAGTCTCTCCTTCACCTCGCAAAACGTAGGTGACGCCTTGTCCCACTCGATAATCTTCCTCTCTGTCGGCAGCTGCACTTCTAGCTCCAACATCCTTCCTTAATTAGCAGCCTCCAGTTACAGTCATGGCGTGAATCGCAACAGATTTATGGTTCGAAGGGACGGAGCCTGACATTTCCACTTCAAGCCCGAGGGACTGAACATGCAAAAGAACCATATTAAAAACATCATGGCATAGACCACTGAGAGGAGGAAGAATATTCTCGCGATGTTCATTGACACCACTGCTAGTATGTCATCGACCTAATAAGGGTTGCCCCGTGCAGTTGCTATAGGAACTCGAAGAATAGCTCGGGGAGTTTTTGTGATAAGAACAGAATTACTTTACTCTTGACGTGCTTGAGCGCATCGTCGTTTGGAATCACATTTCCGGACCCCCAAAATCATGGAATGCACCTTTCGATCTTTCGTATCTGTCCGGTTATTCCTGTTTTAGCCTCGACATGACCTGCAATCCTTTGAAGTCAGCACTCCAGATCTATCAAAACTCACAGTGGCTGAATTGCAATCCAGTTTGCCCGACTCTTCATGATGAGTAGGATCCAGCTTTCTTTCAATCCGAGCCTTATCTGTAGTCCAATATGCTGGAATTAGAGGTAGAGCTTCAGCAAGGGAGGAAGAAGATTGAGTGGAACAAGCAAGGAGACCCCACATTTGAAGAGCTCAAGACGAGGTTACACCATAGCGGAGTACCCGATGATTGGTGTGTCGAGGTCCTGCGTGGGAGCAAGTTCTTCTCCCCGGATCTGCAGACTCACATTCATGGCCCCAAGATCACTGTTCGCGCTGCCCCACTTTTAGGTCTAAATTTCACTCTTTGATAATTTCATAGTACCTCCACCTGCTCGTCCTTCAGTGATCACCTGCTCTACAGAACAGCATTCGTTAGGGATTCTCTGCTATGCCCAAGAATCTGCATCCATAGTTCTGATTCTATCAAATGTTTAGATATCTCATTCACATCTTCGCAATTTGTTTTGTCATTGATCCAAATATGTTGTAAGGGTATAGGGGACCTGCGAGCCGAGGAGGAATGTCCGGCCGACATTCAATGGACCAGGTGGATGAAAACAGCCTTCGAAAAGGTGGTGTCCCATGTGGGGAGGGTGTATCTCGTTGACACCACCAACGAGGAAGAAGTGAAAAACCAAAGAGGATCATGTATGGGTACAGCGGGGCTCATGGATATTCACGGCGAATCCATCTGCGCCTTACATTGCGTCCAACTTGCAGTACAGCATCCGGAGAGGTACAAGCTCTACGTTGCCTTTCCCAACTACCATAGAGGGCCCCTCAGCTTCGAAGCAAAGACGAGAGCCATGGACGCCGATGTAGACATCTGTGTGGTAGAGCCAACGCAACCTCTGAAGAAGCCCTTGACGTACCTGGACCTGGCTACAGATGTGCGAGAAGACGACGTGGTATACTGTTTCTTTTTCCCGGACGATCCCCTCAAACACGTGACTCCGCCAGTGCTGCAAGATTTGTTGGTGCAGCACAGCAGGCCCCTGGACGAGCTTCCTACAATCTTCCCTGGGATAGTGTGCTTCTCCGAGTGGATGCAGGGTGTTGCGGCGTATGAGCAGCCTCCGGACACCCGTGGAGGCATCCTGGTCTCTCGAAGCGGCCGGGTGAAGGGCATTCATGTCAAATCGTTTACCTATGGAGAGCTGCGAGAGAAAGTGAACTCTGAGAACCCAGAGGAGCTCCGAGTTGCCAAGAAGCTTTGCCAGAAGCTGAGCTTGTATGCTCCTAGTGATAGTGTCCCTGCGTTTGTGCCTCCGCATGGACTGGTGAAGCTGCTCGGATTAGAAGGGGGCTGCGAGCTCCTGCAAGCAGCCATTCGGCAAAACAAGGTAAAAACGAAGTCGCCGGCACCGAAGCAAGCAAAAGCCTCGTCTAGATTAGGTCGGCCGACTACAAGGCCTAGAGGTCCAACCTCATATTGCAAGAGCCCGAAAAATAACAAGAAGCGTAAGCTTAGATGAGTAGACAAAAAATTGTCCGCCTCTTGACTTGTAACCTTGCTGCACCTTCGCTGTTGAACATCAATTTCTGATGTACTGCTCAATTCGTGGAGAAAGAAGAGTAGGACCCCTTTAGCTTGACAAAACGATTGAGAAACCACATCAAATCAACACTACGGTTCTGCCCAATCTCTAGACATTCTTAAGATCAATATCTCTACACCAGTGTATGGTCAAGTACCACAATCCTTCCAGTCTGAGTTGATAAAGCAAAATCACGCTTGTTAGCATCGTTTCCACAGCATGTTAGATTACTAATTTGATCCCAAAGACATCAGCAAAAGAAAGAACCAATATATGGCCGACGACAACAACTGCCTATGAGCATTGATTATCATCTCAATACATATATCACGATAACCCCTACCATTCAAGTGTAAAAGCAAGACAGCCGCTGTATAAACTATTTTGACATTTGAGGCTGCCAAACTGCACCTAATGCCACATTCGCAAAGGAATTAAAAATACACAATCTCATTTCACAGATAAGAGAATAACATGGTAGAATCACAAGCCAGTAATCAACCATCCATATGCCAACAATACACGTCTCGAGATCCCAAACAGGACCGGGGTCGACACTCAGAAAATTGCGAAACTTGCTTTAAATTCAGCTGAGTATGAAGATTACAAGGTTGAAAGTTCCCCATCATGATTTAATCCTCTTCTTCTGCCTCGTTCTCAGCAATATTGAAGTACCGCAATTCATAAACGTTCCTATCCTTGTTGGACGCAATCACTCGAAGCCAATCCCGCACGTTGTGCTTCTTAAGGTACTTCTTGGTCAAATATTTCAAATATCTGAAAGGTCCACAATTCACAATTGCAGGTAACCAAAGAAAAGATAAAGCGGACATTTTGATAAGAAAAAATCGCAAATCGACATAGAACGTAAATCAAATTTGAAGAAAAAACCAATGATACTTCTCCTGGTAATACAGCTTACTCGAAAATCAACAATCCAGCTCACCGAGTATAAATCTCACGACCGAAATAAACACATTATTCTCATATAGAATAACAGAGGTAACCAGATTACTCTAATGTTACCGAAAAAACAGGATATTTTCGTTTCATTCAAAATTTTGCTTGCTTTCTTGACTGCCTGATATGACGATTTTTGCCAAGTCTGTTCTTTTGACTTTGTTTTCAGGAAATAAGCACATATACGAGATTGAAAGAAATTCAAAACCTTCAAATTATAATGTAACTGAAAATCGAAGAACACAATCAAAAGGTTTCATTCCTTTCTGCGGTAACTCTGATAAGACCTAATCAGATAATGACTAATTCATGATCGCATAATGCAATTTTCACTATCTCTTCGTCCAATTCAGAAAAATTAAGATTTACGTGTTTTCTATTTACGCCGCAGGTAAGTCTTTCACATTCATTATGACCATAACACAAACTTCGAGCCAAAGAGGATGAAATTAATAAGAACGCACCTTTTAGAGAAGGCGCTCTCTGAGGTGACACTGATTTTGTTTTTCTCACGAGAAATGGAGACAGCGGAGCCAAGCACTCCCGCCTTACCGTCTACCTTGATACGGTCGTTGAGGAACTTCTCGAAAGACGCAATGTCCATGATCTTATCTTCCACGGGCTTGCCGCAGTCAATTGTGAAAGTCTGTGCCTTTTTCTTTCCCTTCGGCCCTGCGGAGGCCTTCTTGGCTACAACAGAAGGTGCCATCGCTATCAAATTTCTACGCAACCCTAACTTAGTTTAGTAAGAGAAAGGCCGAAGCAGAGGCACTCTCCGCAACTCAAACAGAGGAGCGAGGCAACCCTCAAATCCTGATTGATGAATATGATATAGAATTAGGGGATGATAAATGACACGTTATTCATCCAAATGAATCTCACCTACTACAGATTCTGAAGTCTGAACAGGACAATTATACTATCTTACATCTAATAGTGGAGATTCCAATAACCGTGCATGCTCCACGGAGGCTCTAAAATTGATCATGTTTTAAATGCATTCCCTATCCAGAAAAGAATGACATGTTTTTTCAAATATCTATTACTATCATTGATGAGGTAGATAGGCTTTAATGGTCAGCTTATGGATGTCCTACCTTAATACATACTCAACAACATTCTTTTTATTGGCAAAAATTTGCCACCTTTGATAAAATTTGGCCAGATTGTCCCTCCAAATTTAATCCTATAAGTTACATCACAACACTGGCATTCGCCTATAAAGAACGTTGATCCTCAAGGGCATTTCACAATAGTGACTCTGTTTTAGTTTTGATCATTGCATTTGGTCACAATTAGTGACATATAGCCAACTTTTTCATTCATTGGTCACCTCAAAATTGTATCGGTTAGGTGGAGGGTTGATTATTGTATTATATTTAATTCACATAAAAAAAGAGAAAAATAAGAGAAAGAGTGGATTAAAGAAAAAGAAGGGAAAGTGGATAAAGAAAACAAAACAAAAAAGAAATAGTGGAGTACATTTACCATCATAATTAAATGGTTTTTCAACAAATACAAAAACATATCCTTTTTTACTTAATGGAACTTCTAAACATGAGATACAATGTGATGAATTTAGCAAAAAGTGTGGTGGCTTTTGCAATTCCCATTGTAAAAGCAATTTTAAGTCCTAATGTTACAAGTACCATCTTTAAAGCAACTACTAAATATCCTACTTCCTTCAATAAAGATCAGCAAAAATTTACTATATGCGAAACTTGGGAACTATTTCACATGTGAAGCTTTTGGGAACTATTTCACATGTAAAAATTGAATACTTTTACACAAGTGGCTTAAATTATAGTTAGTCTAATTTATTTTTTTAACTTTTTTGAAATTTGGATTCTTCCTCTTCCCGCCGAACGTGGTTTTCCCTTCCAACTTCCAAGCCATGGCTTCGTGGGTAATAGTAAGATGATTCTACTAAGATTCTCCAAAGATTCTCGGCATTCAAACCTTCATCGGAGTCATGGCTTCTTTAGGCCATTTTTCATCGACTTTCTTCAGAGGATGCTTCGGAGATGCAGGGGCTCCCCGGACACAGGTGAAGTGCCGACCAGTGACCCCTAAGATTATTTTTATTTTTAGCTTTTAGCTCAATGTGGCTAAAAACACTACTGAAAAAAGCAAAAAATTTCAAATTTAACACTGTAAAAGTTCACAAATTTTTGGAGGTGCATATATTTTTGTGGTAACAATCCTGAGAATATTTAGCCAGTTCACAAATTTCGTAGCTGCATAAAAATTTTGTCGTAAAATTTCTGCGAGATTTAGCCAGTTCACAAATTTTGAAGCTGCTTAATTTATTTTTGTAGCAATTCTATGAAATTTAGCCAGTTTAGAGATTGCATGTGCCGATTGTTACACACGTTATCTGAAACGGCGTTTTTCTACTCACCGAGTCACCTGTTCCAGATTTTCCGCACTCTTGACTTATTTCCAGCTCTAGTTCCAGCACTTGCGCCGACCGAAGGCGTTTTTCTCTTATTTAAAAACCAAGCTTTCAATTTATGTTTTATAGTGCAAAGTGGCTCTGAGATCGCGTTCAATTCGGAGAAGTCTTTGCTTTCATTGCTGCTGCGATCAAAGTTTCTGTAGAAACTGAGTGTTTCTCTCTCACGTAGGTGGAGTTTCTCTTGGACACTCGGGGTTTGTCTTTTGCAGCATTTTCAGGTTCGGGATTACGCAGAACGATATTTGAAAGTTTGAGCCGTACTAGAGTTTGTATTGAATCCGGAGCCGATTTAGAGAAGAAGTTTCCGAAATGTAGTGTCGTCGGAGATTGTTGTGGACGCCCGGAGTTTTTGATTTTCAGCATAATCAGGTTTAAGATCACGAAGAATGAAATTTGAAATTTGAGCTGCAGTAGAGTTTGTATTGAATTCGGATACGATGCAGAGAATGTAGTTCAGAAATGTAGTGTTTCTTGGAGATTGTTGTGGACGCCCGGAGTTTTTGATTTTCAGCATTTGCTGGTCCCGGGGTAACTTAACTAGAAAAGAACTTGCGCTTTGAAAGTATCGCAAAAGCTGCTTTGAAACCGGAGTCGATTAGTGATAACGCTAGTGTTGTGGCTTTGAAGGCGGAGATTGTTGTGAGCATCCTAAGTCTACAGCATTTGCAGGTTCAGGTTTTCACGTTCGCAGGTTCACGTTTTCACGTGTGCAGGTTCAGGGGTTTCGAAGCAGAAATGGGAGTCAGGTCATCGGCGCTGGCGGACCGTGCCCGGAGAAGACATACCGGGAGCGACGAGGATTCGGACGGGCCATCACTAGAGAAATGTGGGCTTTCTAGACTGCGCCACCGCAGTAGCGGATCGGCCAATCTGCACAAGTTCGTCACGGAGGCGCAATTCAGTGGTATCGCCACCATCCGACTCACCTCGGTACATCCTCGGCAACCCCTTTGTTTCTAGATTCTTTAAATCTCCTTTCTGTATGTAAATCGCAAATTGCTCTTGCAATTTCGGTAATCGCCCTTCCGAGGTCGCACTCCTCGCGGAGTTGAAGAAATGGATTGAGACCACGTAGAATTTTCTGCCGTTTCTGCTAAATTCTTGCATAGAGTTTGGCACTGTCTTTTGTAAAACACAATTGTTGAATTATGTTATTCTATGGTGATTTAATCAACCCTGTAGTCTTTGAATTTTGAGGTCAATAGAGCACCTTAAGACTCTGGTAGTTAGATACAAGGTGTTTCCTGCCAGCAAGAAAGCCTGTATGAGGACCGTTCGTATTACCTTATTTTTGAGGGATTGTCACGAAGTGTTCTTCCAAGTAGGTTGTGTTGCCATTAGTAAAAATAACTAGAACGTTACACCACTATAGGTGCTAGAAAGTTACATCACGAATAGGTGTACAATACACTCAGTCGTACCTACATATTCTTTAGTACCTAGAGACATTTAGGTAGTATGTAATTTAGCTTGGCAAATGAGAAGATACTACTGAATGTACTCAATATTTCACTTCTATGGTTGGGTGGCAAGCTGCACTCTCATATCATTATTTTCTGTAACAATGCTACAGGCACAGATGCAATTCAAGGATAAGTGGATGGCGTGTGTATCTCTCGGAGAGCAGACTTTCCGAACATCCACCTCCGTCCAGTTGAGTAGTTGCTCTGCATTTCTAACTATTGCGATTTTTTCCAACATGATTTCCACTTTGGCATGGTTTAGGAAACTTGTATTATTTCACGATCTTATTGGAAAATTCATGACATTGCCTCCTTGAATGGCATGTACGTCATTTGAATCTTTCAGCACCGACAAGCCTGAATGGAAGTCGGTGAGTGCTACTTCGATCGATTTTTCTACTGAAATGTGTGTACTTTTGCTCAAATTGTGTGTATTTTTTCTTTTCTTGTGGAGTACAGCTCGTGCCCACGCAAATTAGTTGGCGTACGAGCTTATTCGTCGTTCTCTGCAGGCGAGAAGCATGGTGCTGGAGAACCAGGGTCCTCGGATTGTTCGAGTCTCCGTGTTTGAGGTAACGTTCTTATAAGAATAAACTTGGATCTTGCAAAATGTATTTTACTTACGCTTTACTGTGTCCAAGGTTGTCATATTGGGCAGGTTGGGGTCATTGGATGTGCTCTTTGGGTTTGGATGAAGAGACCACCCGGTCCAACAAATCTTACAGTGTTGAACAGATTAAGGTTTTGAGTACAAAGATTTGCTCAAAATCTATGAACATGATGGAATATCTCAAACTCTATTTGAGTACTCACGTTGGGGCGGGAGGCAGTTGGATGGGACAGACAGTCCATTCTCTAATATGACAACCCTGTCTATATCTGTCAGCAAAAATCTACGTGTAAAGCCTGTGATCCTGATGTGCAGACTAACAAACTCAGTAAGAACAACCTCGTGGGATATTGCGAGATTGATCTTTCAGAGGTTTTTACGACTGTAAGTTGATAACAAGCTATACTGTTTTGTGGTCCGTATTTGCTCGGTAAATAGGCTGTGTTTTCATCTAGTTCTTCATTGTTGAGTTCAATTTTAATGCAATGTTAGTGCAACGCAAACAGTGGTAATTCCATGTTAGTTGGATGTTATAATCATTGACTTTGACTGAACACTGTATTTGGTAACTGTCAAGTTGGCAGTAAATTATCATTGAACTTGACCTTATTATTCCTTTTTTATTTATTGAGTATCTTATGTTTAGTATAGTCATCGTTAGGATTAAATGATCTGAGGTTGAGTTTGTGGGAGCAGCGATGCTTATGATTTGAGTTGGTCCTCTACAGGAAGTAAAGCACAAGGATGGGGTTGTTAAATTATTCGATCCAAATTCGTCCTCCAAAGTCGTTGGCAATATCTCAGTGGGTTACAGTGCAGAGGTAACCCGTTTAGATTCTCCATTTTGTACTTGGCCAAGTGCACTTTACATAGAGATTTTTTGCATAATTTTATGTGATCTTTGGATATTTTTTGAAAATTTTGAGCGGTTTTTAATATCTCTACACCGAATACCATTTTACCTTTTCCATTCTCTGACATATTCAAGAGTGTATCTAAAACCAGTTTTTTTTTCTACTTTTCAAGATTTCCATCTCTTTTGCGTTGTTTTAGTGTGCACCGTAGCCAAGTTCACGAATATGAATCAAAATGCAAAAACATTAAATTTGGTGTCCGTCCTCTTCATGTGCTTCATACGTGTTTAGTATGTGATCATGTGAACTCTGTTGGCAGCAGTCCAAGAGACACCAAATTGTAATGTTGAATATATGTCGCTCATTTTATGATTTTGTGATTTTTTTGAGTACTAATAATGCTTCTTCCTTATATTGCAGTCAAGAAAGGAAACAGAAATGCACTTCGCTCGACGGCTTCTATCCATTGTGGTATTTGCTTCTTTTCTCATTATTATTGTTCTTGATATTTATAAGAGAAAATTGTTTGGCATCAGATTAGTACTGATTTGTCGGTGTTGGCCTCCTTCAATAATAGTAAGTTAATTATTATTATCATTGTATGTTCCTGGGTATGTTTTCACAGTCCTGGTTTTAATCCCTTGAGGTCCAACCAATCATCCGTGTAGCTGTCAAACTTCGTTTTCATCTTGAAACGAGTTTTTTTGGGGCTTTGATTCCAACTGAAAAAATAAATTTCATCGAGTCTGAATTTTCATTCACTACCTCAAACCTTGGAAATCCCAAATATTGAGCGTTCAATAGCATGTGCAGTTTTAAGCGTCAAGGCCTAAACTACAGTATCCAGCATGTTTGTTTACCTCCCAGGCATTCAAAAACAAAATCCTAGTTTTGTACAGAAAATACATCATATGCTTCCTTATTGTAATATGCATGTACTTCAAATAAAAAGGAAATTTTTTGGAGAGCATTATTGTTTAGTATGATAAATTTTTAGTTTCAAAAAACAAGAAAACGTACATTAAATCCTATTTTTATAAAATAAATCTGTAAGTTTCTTGGCTTGTAAAAAAATCATCTATGAAATTATTTTTTGAATAATTTCTCCAAGAAACCTCTCATTGCAATTTGTTGTATGAAGGTGCATGTTGACCTTGTTAGAAAGAATTGTGCCATCTAAAGGTGTATGAATTTTATGTTTCTCATCAATATCTTCTGCTGATAATTTACACAAATTGTTTTATTGTTGCTCAATAGGATTATGATGCAAATGGCGATTTATCCTTCCATGAATTTCGAGATCTCATCAAGGCTTTTGGAAATACATTATCCGATTCCCAGGTACATAGAGAATTCTATATTTAGTATGATGTTTTTTAATTCGAATGTTTTGAAACACATGGCACGATCCATTATGCTTATAAGAAGGCCATGGAACACTTTAAAGCGCAATCGAAAATCCTCAGTAGTTTGTGAAGGTGGTAGAGATAATTAATTCTCTTTAAGCTTTTTACAAATACTTGCTGTCATTTTTGCTCATGCGAGTAGAAGCACAAATTCGATCAACATGTGACTTGCTTCGTTTCTGTCCCTGAATGATTCTATGCAGTTGAACGAGCTTTACAAGCATGCCGACATAAATAAAGATGGAATGGTGAATGCTGATGAGCTGGCTACACTTCTAGCCCAGAATGCTTCAAGGTAATGTAATAATTTTCCAACTCTTTCTTTTGATAACCAGTGGAATTTAACAATAAAATATGATTTGTAGAATTAGAGTTGTTGCAGAAGTTTTTTACAACATACTAAAGAGAATCTTCCCCATAGATCAATGAGAGTTCTTCCTATTCATCATGAAGACTATCTTTGTTGTGTTGTCCACAAGTCCCTGAAATACTGCAAGTTGAAGTTCACTGAAACACCCTGTTTCTTTCCATAAAATAAGTATTACAATAGAACCTAGAAGCATACTGCTTACGTGAATAACCTCCATAAACAAGAAGCAAGTTCTTGGTCCCAACCTTGGGCGTATAGTTAAGAGCGACCTCAACTAATGAATAACCTCTTTAAGTGTATATCCTACCCCAATCTTAGCTGTATTCAGTTAAGCAGGTTCTACTCTCTATGTGAATCATGATTGTTTCTATTGATAATGGTGTAGCTTGCTTACCAATTTTAAAACTTTTGACGATTTGTATGCAACTCAGCTGACTATTCACTCCTGTGAAAATATGTAATTTTTTTTCTTCCTGCAGAACATTCCGAGTAAAAGCTTGTCCTGTTTGCGGAGAGAAACTCGGAAATACCGATCTACTGAATGATATTATCCACATGACTCTGTGTTTTGATGAGGGCACCGGCAGTCAAATTATGACTGGTGGTTTCTTGACAGAAAGCCAAGCTTCTCATGGGTACAAATCACGTGTTTTTTGGTGCAATTTCCTTTACAACCAGGAAAATCTAGAACGAGTGCTTCGTTTAATGTATTTATTGATGAGAGAATGGACATGTTTATTACTCCCTTCGTTCCCGGTTAAACTCTCGAAATCATGATTTTGCATTGTTCGGATGAGTTGTCAAAGCATTGGTCCGAATAAAGGAAATGGCAGTTTCTTTAAGATTTATGCATCACTTAAACCACGTAGTGTCGTTTTCATTCGAAGGATCATATTGCGTATGAATATTAAAGCTAATACCACGTTACCTTCCGTCATGGAATGTAAAAGGGGACAAAGGGAAGTATTATTAGTTTTTGCTTGAGGTTGAGCTAGTTCTTGCAATTGCAAAATCCGGATTTCTTCTTATCCATTGCTTTTGGGTTTGATATTGTGGGCAGATGGATGTTCAAATTGAGCGAATGGGCCAGCTTCCAAAGCTATGACGTCGGCCATGCAAACACTGGACACATTCTGGTACGTCATGTTCCCATTCACTCTCTCGTGAGATTTAAACTTTATGAACTGCTGTTTCCTTTTATGTGATTCTCTCAAGTCCTGAGATTTTTGATTTTATTTGATTTTATTTTTCTCTTTTTTCTTTTTACCCATAACTACACCTTTGTATGGTATTATGCGTGGGATATTGAAATAGCCCTCTTTTCCACTGAGAATTACTCATAGTTTGTAATTTTCCAAATGTATGAAAGAAGTAGCTTTGCTTGGATGTACCAGGTCTTTGATCGCAAGACAAAACGTTTAGTGGAAGAACTCATTGATAACAAAATCGTCCTTTCTATGCGGGCAATATACCAGTCCAAGATTGGACTTTCGTTACTTGATGTTGGTGAGATCCCCACTCCCCACTCTAACCTTTACTAGTTTGAGAAAAGTCAACAGACTTTCTTAAAATGCAAGACATATTTAATGCTTATTTGTAATTTGAAAGAAAAGATAACTGGTATAAGTTGTAGTCATGCAGTCCTGAACCTTAATAAAGAAATAATTTTTTGTACATAAACGTTTGTTGCCTAAAGCTTGCCAACGTGGTCCTCTTGTCGGATCCCGGGACAGTGGTTTAGTAGTGGTAGCCAAGCTTTACAGAGCAACAAGATGTTGAAAAATAAGGCAACAACACAACATTGCAGCAAATATCATCAACACAATTGGTCATAAAATAGGGTTTGGATGATAAGAAACCGGGTATGTAAGGTAATGCATTTTCTTGGTGCTGATCATCGTCCATGACCTATTGTGCCTGACCCCACTCAACCTACCCGGCTTTGCGTGTACTTGCACGCTAGTTCACGGCTGATAATTGGCTCCAGAGAACCTATAACTTGATACATATTGCATTACGGAGATTTTCGATTAGTAGCAGTCTCTTGATTGTTTTGCTTCTTTTGGCTTTTTCAGGCACCAAGAATATGCTCCAAAGCATATCAGTGAAGCAAGGTATACGAATGTCAACTGCGGAATCGAAGAAGGAAATCCCTGGGTTTATTGAATTTTTCCAGGCAAGCAATGAACTTCACCCTGTTTCTTCTGGTATTTTATCAATAAATTTGAATGTTTTTATTGATGTTAGTGTAGGAATACTTCTGCTCTCCCAAAGTGTTTCTCATCTGGGGCTGTTACGTTGAGCAGGATCGAATAAATGTTGATGACTTCAAGGAACCTATCGAGTATTATCAGGTAAAACATTTGTTCCAAATCCTCTTGTGATATACTTCAGGAAAACATTGCAATTCTGTGCCTAATTATGAATTTCTCGGAACTGGGGACTTATTTCAGCTAATTGCATTGAATGCAGACATTCAACCAGTTTTTCATTCGGGAGTTGAAGCCTGGAGTGCGTCCCATTGCTTTTGAGGATAACCATGCAGTGGCAGTTTCTGCTGCTGATTGTCGACTCATGACGTTTAATAGTACTGATGATGCCACCCGCTTCTGGATTAAGGTGCATTATGATACGTCTAATTTCGCCGGTAGGATGATTTAGTAGAATTTGTTTAAAAGCATTGAAAAGCATATGTTTTATGTCAATAACTTCCTTAAAGGATTAGCAACTTCTTGGTTCAAACTTGGGCTCCTCAGAACTGAGGTGAATCAACCTCTGTTATTGGTACTTGAATAGTGCAGCATGGTACCCTCACATTGACTAGTGCATATCCTACCGCAGATGTGGTTCTAGCTCTATTCAATTAGACAGGTTTTATTGTAGCTATTATTTTGATGTTTTTTAGACATATTAACCCTTAAAGGACCGAGGAGCCCTTTGTGGCCAATACAGTATTTGGTGTTTTCTTGTATTTGGAATGCATCCACACCTTTACTACATTTGAGATCAACAAAGAAGTTAGAATATAGATCAATGCGGTTCTAGTGAGCTAGTCAAGATCCCAAAATAAAACTTTTTATTGGTAGCAAATGCCAGTTATACGGCAGCGTATATACTATGTAATACGGAGAGCGGTCCTTTAAGGGTTAAGTAGGGTTTGTCAGTAAAATTAGGAGGGTTCAAGACGTTTTCAACAACATTATGGAGTAAATCTTGTTTGTGAGATAGACTATTTGTGGAGAGGTCTTCTTTTAGTCAGTAATGATATGAAGCATGAAGAAGATTCTCTTTATGTTAGTAGTTCCTGAAGTAGTTCGATTTTAACTTCTAACCTTATTTAACGCACACTCATGTTTATGTTAGATTTTTACCGTATCAGTTCAATTTTGAACCTTCTCAAAAGACCAGCAGATAAAATCACAGCCACACCTACTTACCAACCTGGACCTACTTCAAATGTTTTGTGGCAGGGCCGCAAGTTTTCATTAGTTGGTCTTCTAACTGATAAGTTCTACGAGGGCTTCAAGGATGGTGCTCTACTTATTTTTCGCCTGGCACCCCAGGTGTGAATTCGTTTTTTTCCCTCTAGAGTGATCCGTTAGCCTTACATCTTGCAATTTTTTGTTAGAAATTGTGTAATCGTGTAGCTGTTGAACTTCCCGACTTTTTAGAACGTGTTTATACTAACTTTCAGAGTTACTCCCTGATGCATATCTTCCAGGACTATCATCGTTTTCATTCCCCTGTCTCTGGGAGAATAACAAAAATGGCGGAGATACCGGGACACCTGTTTACGGTACTTTTGTCGCTCGTTTGCATGCGCATCTGTGAAACATATTAAATGGGGTTTTTCAATAGAATTAGGTTGTTTGTGGACTTTTTAAGTAACATTACAAAGAAAATTCTTCTTTGATTCATGAGGTTTTTTTATTTTTACAACATGGGAACAAATTGCAAAACCTGTCAATACAAACCCCGCTTGCAGAGGGGAGATGTGGGGCCAATTTTGTTTGTAGGGAGAGGAAGTGTGGGGGTGTGTTTGTGGCAAGAGTTTAATTGTCCAATCGATCATGTAATTTTATTGACAAGATTTTCATGGCAAGATTAGAAAATTTGGGTGAGGAGACTCAATTTTTCTGTTAAGTTAGATTATTGTATTGAGGCCTCGTCGTAAATCTTAAAGAGACCTCTATTCAAAGCATTGTAACTTTAGGGAGATCTCCCTATAATCTATAAATTTTTTACCTAACCAGTCTAACTTCCTACTGAAAATCTTGTTTTGTACAAAGAATATTTACGTTTTTGACCCTCTACACTTGGGGGGGCGGGGGGGGGGGGGGAAGTGCTGATCATCCTTCCCATAATTAAATAAATAAACTAGGAGGTTGTGATTTGATGCAGGTCAATCCCATAGCTGTGAACAGCAAGTACTGCAACGTGTTTACTGAAAACAAACGGCAGATTTGCATCCTCGAGACGGAGGAATTTGGCAAGGTACAATATTTCTGGACCCAAGATTTTCTTGTGTTATCTCAACGTTGTCGAAAAACTAGGGTTTAGGATTTTAGGTATACTTAGTCATGATGTTCCCGGTCTTTGGATCACGAAGTGTGGTCGTACTAATTTCGTGGAGCATGCATGTACAGGTGGCATTTGTGGCCATAGGTGCTACAATGGTGGGCACTATAACCTTTACTAAGAAAGAAGGGGATGCTGTCAAGAAGGGTGACGAGGTACTACAACACAAGCTCTTATCTCTTTTTCAAGCATGGCTTAGTGCTCCCTACTAGATTAGATATTTCTATTGCTCCTTTAACAGTTGGCTTTGCCTTTCCCAGACATTCTTGCAGATATTGCTTCTTTGCTGAACCTACTCAACTTGTGTTTGCAGTTGGGCTACTTCTCCTTTGGAGGCAGCACAGTCATTGTCGTTTTTCAGAAGGTTTGTCCTAATTCTAATGCCTTTGTGGCTACTTAACTGCATGTTGTGAAAGCAATTTATGTATAGTAGAACCCCCAGGGACAGAGGGCCTTCCTAGGTTGAAGGGTACCAAGCCTGAGGACGGAGCACCTGCTCTCAAACCTAGGAATATCCAAGCATTATTGAAGTTCTATTGCATAACTACCATTCAATTTTTTTCTTCCTACCCTTCTTTGAGTTTTTTGTTCCTTGAAATGCCTGATTTTGTGACGGTGCATTCCAATTGGTTGAGTGGATTCCATCGGAATGAAATGCACCACCGTCATTGCATTGAGATCCTCAATATGAGGAATTGATATCTACAAAACAAAAAAAATTCGGCGAGTTGTTGCGCATTCAAGTATTCATAATGTTTCAACATTTACAATCCCATGAAATGGTCTAGAACCCGCCCGTTCCACGTTTGTGACTCTCCTGATTATCATAACTTTGTATGCAACTTCGTTTAATGGAATCAGCAATCCTTTGTAGGAAGCGTAAACCATCTGTCATTGCTGTTTCCGTACCACTTTTTTTTCTTTGTTAATGCCTTTTTGTTTATGTCCAGGACTCCATTACACTGGACGAAGATCTCCTGGCAAACAGCAACCGAAGCTTGGAGACACTGGTGTCCATGGGAATGACAGTGGGCGTTAAGTATGGACAAAAATACGAAACCATGGAGCATGTAAGCCGGCCAACGATCAATGATAGTGTGGCAGGGCAAGACAATGTGGTCGCCAAGAGCGGCATTGAAGCCACAGACAGCATCAATGTGCGCTACAGTCATTTGGGCGTGGCTGATGATCGTCATGATAAAGTGGAGGAGGCTCATCAAGGCGTGCCTGATGATCGTCATGACAAAGTGGAGGAGGCTCATCAAACCGACGTCTGATATTTCCTCTTGCCTGCGGTAAGGTCTCCGATCATCTACTCTCAAGCAAATTTCTGTGACAGAGCATGTCAAGCTCGCTCGAGTGAGAGCAAGAGAAAAATTCTCTAAGAACCATGTCGAGCTCGAGCAAGCGGAAGTTCTTCGATAGCCGTGATTCGGAGAGTGTCTCACCAGTAGAGCCGGGACTTCACTTGAGTCCTTGCAAAGTAGTCATAAGATTTCTTAAGCTTAAATTTAGGTATTTAAAGCATGCTTTATATTTGTGTGACCGTAGCAGTCTGTTTCTTCGGGCCTGTTATAGATTATTTCTTCAGTTGTATTCATTTGTGTGAATGCCAAAGGCTTGTCATTTTAAACTTGGTTGTATTTTAACAGTTTTGAACATGTTTGATGGAATGTTAGCCAAGGGTCAAATCTCTTTGGTAACAATGCCTTTGCTTCGGCCCCTTGTTGACATCTTGAACGTCAGACGCGATCCGTTAGGTCACCATTTGCAAGCCGTATGACGTTTAAGCATTTAACAAGTTCGTACCAACAAGGGTGCCACCAGCCCAACCCCTAAAAACCAGCAACAATATGTATTTTTTAACAACATTATGTCGACTTGCAAGAATCCTTGTTTCGTCATTGCCATAAATAATCAAGCTTAAATTCGAATAAAAAACTCCCAGATCTTTCTTCCTATTCCTACTTGACTAAAGATATTTACTTCTACTTCATCATCTTTCCTCTAGTCTGGTAAATCTCTTCAGCTAAAGATACAGAGAGAAACCCTAAATTCTTGCAATGGCAAGCTCGACGACCGAATCTTCTCAAGGAAGAGAACATACTCGCTACCTCGCTGCCCACACATCAAGTGCCTTCGGACCTGCTAGACTTTCGCACAAGCACAAGCGGTGTTTGCTCATCAGCATTGCCTGCCAACAAATACCCGGTAAGTGTACTGCTCCTCCCAGATACGCAAAGTCTTGAGCTTAGCCAATTTAGTAAAGGAATCCTCAACTCCAGAGTATGAAAATGACACTCGAGTACAAACTTTAGGGGCCACCTTTTTCTAAATTTTCTATTAAAAAGGACACTTTCCAAAATTTCTGCTCGTCAAAAAAAATAGATCATTTAAAAAGTGACAACCTTTTCACATTTTGTTTGGTGTAATCAAAGAATCCACAAGTATTGGGTTTAAAAAAAGTTCAACAGGCCAAGTTGTACTTCTATCATTTGTTTGAGAGTACTAGAGACACCTTTTGTTTTTTAGGGATTCAAAATAAAAACTCACACAACAAAATTTGGTTTTCATTGGAAACACCCTATTTTAGAGCTGGTGTGTGGAGACAGCCTAGAGTGCAAAATAGACCCCACAGGGTGTCAAATTTATACATTACTCAACTCTAGAGTAGAATGGCAAGTGTGTTAGAGTTACCTGCAGGATTGTCCAAAAGAGCTGATTCTAGAGCTCCGTGATCAACGCCATCAGAAGCCTGGATCACAACAGCAAAACAGACAGCGTAAACTATCAGCATTGAATTCTAGAGTGAAAAAGAAACCATCTGGAAACAAAAGAAAAAATCACGCGTGCAAGACAAAAGGTCTCCGCTTTACAAAACTTACAGCGAGAATTTGGACTTTCTTCAAATCGTTCACGTCCACCACTGCCACCTCACAACCTGAACAACGGCCATCCCGAATTATGGAGTTGAGCAATAATGTGGAGTGGAGACCTAGCAGACTATAGCAATTGGAATAACTATGTAAGTAAATCGAAGTTGCATGGTTAAAGCTGCGAAGAAAAGCCTAACCCTGCACCTTAAACCCTAAACCCTAACCCTAAATTCTAATCCTAAAACCTTGAATGCTGTTACTGTGATCAATACAAAAGTGCACGAGTGTATGTTTCTGCTTTCGACAGTATGTCACATGTAGTTTTGAATCGGCCTACAAAATAGAATTGTGGAAATAAGGTTAGGGTTTACGCACCGGTTTTAGCTTTAAGTGCATCGACGGTCTCCTGAACTCGAAGCTGGGCAAGGTCACAAGTTTCGGTCAGTTTATTATTTTGTTCCTTTTTGTGATATGTTACAATATGAGTTGGAGTTTAAGAAGAAAACACAACTTTGAATGTCAACTCACAGGTCCAAGCGTGATGAACTGGTCATAAGGAGGCAGAGTTCCAGTTACATCGTCAATCAGCCTAGCCTGCAGCCCAACTGCTCATGTCAAGAAACAATCAATAATCGTCACCCTAATCACAGCAAGCAAGACAATAGACAAGAGCTCTCGAGCTAAACCGTAAGCTACATCGTCACTGCCGAATAAAAATGTTGTTATTCGCAAATTTTTTTTACTAGACCTTCAAGAGGAGTGATTTGATCTTCGCTAGCGAATGGCTGCCTTACACCGCAGCAAAGCTCTCCAAGGCGTGCCTAAAAGGCAACACTTCCTGACTTGCACTACTTTAGGAAATAGGTGAATTTGCAAGGTGCATTAATGAAGTAGTTCTTAGTAACTTAGGTTAATTCATAATAATTTAGGTTAATTCATTACATAGCTTACAGTACAGTTAAATACTACCCCAAATAGTGTGACTCAAGTGGCACAAGTAGATTTTGCAAGCAAGTAGCTCAACTAAAGAGTGTCTAAAGGATGTTGCATTACAAGGCTCCACCACCAAGTTGCTACTTGAGGAGTAACCAAAGGTTGTGCCCAAAACCCTACTTGAAGAACAAGGGCAAGAGGCATGCCACATTTTCATACTAAGTAGGCAAATCCACCCAAATTAGTGTGAAGGGGTCTCACAATATTCATACCTAAGGCCACATAGGCCAAAGCAACTGGCACAAAAGAAGAAGTAAAATGTAATAGGGATAACCATTTTGCTCAGAATTCCATACATCCTTTTACTGAAGAAAACCTCTCCACCATTCAAGGGCAAGAGTTTGGAGACAACAATTTCTAAAAGCTCGGAACCACCAATTTCAAATGGAACAAAAACATCAGTGTAAAAACCTAAAGGATCTACTTTTAGACAAAGAAGACAGTACTACCACTTGATTTTTTACAAAACGCAGTTTTATTTTGGTGCGACTCGGCCTTCAAAATCTTCGCACTAATTGAAATAACTTCTATAGTCAGTTTTGTTTCTTCTTTATACTTTCGTACTTGCTTTGCAATCTTTGTGAGTTTTCTGAGAACACGAAACAAAGAAAGTGTATGAGACTAACCTGTGGTCCCGCAAGCCTGTAGAACATACCCCGGACACCTACCAATCTGCACAGCAACAATGCAACGGAGCGTTGAGCAAAGAAAGATCCTCACGAGAACGAAGCAACACACCGAGAATGCAATAGATTCTTCCAGCAGACGAAGAAATGCATCACCTGCCTACCTCGCAACAACAGCAAACACGACCGCAAAAACAACTCGGAGCCGTCCTGTGATGTCAATCAGTGACTGCAAAGCATCAAAGCAACCACAGGACAGGATTATGATTTGAGCAATCACCAGGTTAGGTTTAAGCAATCACCAGATCAGGGTTTAAGCAATCACAGGATTAGAGTACTTTGACAAATTCTATATCAATCTCGTTGCGTTCATGACTAAACCTACGTGGAAAAGCAGCCAAGAGACCCTAAGCAAATAAGTGGGAAGAGCTGTGAGAATCTATTGACCTGCATGCCACATGCTGTAGCAAGAGATGACGTGGGGTGGAAGAGCCGGCACACCAACTTGGCTAGTAACCCTGGGTGGACTCCCTTTGGATGCCGAAAACGTCCTGAAGAAGATACCGATATTGAAATCACCAAGCATTAGAAAGAGGGTTTAGGGATATTAAAGCTATTGGGATTAAGGGTTAGAAAGAAGAAAGAAAAAGGCTAGATAGGGCTAGTCTGGAGTAGGGGCGGTTCACACTAAGTCCCACGTCTAAAATCTGCAAGGCACCTCCGAACGCAAGATCCCAACTTTGTTGGATAACAAAAGGCAAAAAGGATTAAGCAAAATATTTGAAATTCGATTTCCCTTTCTTTTGTTTGACCCAACTCCTGAGTATAGTTCCACTTTCTTGGAGCTCAAACTTGCAAAAGGTGCTTCTATGACAGCTTTTGTAAGTGAACTAGGCTGTGGGACTTGCGACATAGTGTGAATTGCCAAGTCCCAATTATCAGCTCTTGACCAATCAGATTCTGAGATGAAATTTCAGTGGGACTTGGAACGTGGGTCAAAGTGCAAATGGCTTGTAATTATTATATGCAGAGCATGGCTTGAGCGGGACCTTGCATGATTGCAAGGGGTGTTTCACCGATCGCTATAACGTCTCCATGCTTAGAATGGGGGAGCACGTACCTGCAGACATCCAAGCACAAGCTCAAGCTCAAGCAAAGGCCTCAACAACAAAAACACAAATGTCATGTATCATTGCAAACATGGTGCTAATTTCTAATATCTTACTGGGGTTGAGGGTTTAGTTTAAATAATTTGAAAATTTTAATAGAAAACCATATTTAGGGAGGGGAGAAGAGGCCTTACATCTTTAAAATTTGTAAAGGATCATCGAGGTGGGAGAGAAGGTGGGTGCGGATTGGAAGCACACTCCCAACGTTCTTCACCCTGGTAAAAAGAAAGGGTTATTACAAACTTGTTAGTATTTTGACCATAAGCTCATACTAGCAATGACAACAATGAATTGGGAAGCGTTATAAGGATGAATATAGAGGTTGGTGGAGACAAGAGGTGTATTTCTAGCAGCATTGGTCACACACTCATCGAGAAACTCCAAAACAGATGTTTTTATAAAAAAGTGTTTAGAACCACTTAAGTGTAAAACAAGCTTGGTTTTGTACTTAACTTAATAGAAAAACTGAGTCTTCTCCCCCACTCAAATTTTCTGTGTCTATCATAGAAGTTGTGTCACTAAATCTACTTGATTGGTTGATTTGACCCCAGCCACATACACAGCCCACACCTCCCCCTCTCTACCGGCAGGTATTGCAATATGATCTCTTGTGGTACCAATATTATAAAGAACTATTTCAAATTATAATCATGTGGAATCTAGCTGAAGTGAATCCCATATAGTATCAACGTGGAAACAACATAAACCCAAGCATTTTGAACTGTACCTTAGCTGGTTCCATACAACTTTAATATAAAAACTGCATTTCTCGGAGTTTCCTGACACGTAAAATATTGTGGAGCTTAGATTTTTCAGAATATAAACACAGAAAAGATTATACTTACTTCCGCCATTGCGCATTATTTGATGACGTAGCTGAATATCGAACAGGCAATATGATGTGCTGGCTATGGGAGGTCCGTCCGTGTGGACCATATGATACATAGTCCACGTCAACACGCACTGCCTGCAAAAGAGCAACTCCCCAGCAGTTCTAAGACCGCCACATTTTACATAAACACACACTGAAATCATAAGTAAATTTCAAAGATGTTCATTATTGCTCAGAGGTATGTTCGTCACAACTTGTTTACCTTACATATTTACAAGCTTCTTATACTCATTATTTACATGGAGGTTAAAATGAATTTAATTGTCTTATGGTTTGACAGACATGCTTGGTCTAGTCTTCAGAGATCTACCGATGGATAAAGAAAACAAAAAAAAATCCTCTCACCCTAAAAATAATGCAATTGAAAAGTCATGCCTGAAGTTCTGCAAGTGCCTTTTCGTCCTTGGCTTGCAAGTCCACTACGACCTGCAGAATCACCATCAAAGCTTTAGGAGATAAGTTACATGCATTTTGTCTTTAGTATTTCGCGTTTTTTAATCCTTTGCTGCCATGCTCAGAATCTACAAGCATATACTGTCTAAACCCATGGAACAAACAACAAACTCCAAAAACCACAGGATTTCCAACAAAATTGGATCGTCTCAGGGGAAGCTTCATAAAGAGAAACTTCTCAATGTTCATGGAAAAGTCCCTGTAATGATCTAATTAAAAAGCTCTGTTAAAAAGACAAAATCTATCATGTTTTACACATTCCACAACCTAGGCGTGGTTCTCACTATGCCCCATGTCCCACTGAACTCTCAGAATCTGATTGGTCAAGAGCAAAAAGTCAAGACGCGACAATTCACACTACCGTATGTCTCAAGTCCTAGTTCAATCAGAAGTACGTAAGATACCACGTCTCCGGACGCACCGGCTTTTTTCCCCGCAAGGAGCTTTTTCAGAAGTGCGCAAGGTAGTGTGCTCGAATTGCGACCCTCTTACCTAAAGCGTCCCTAAAATTAGCTCAGGAATGGATATGAAGTGGTCCTTAAATAGACCCTCTTTAGTCATTGGGTAGACAGCCAAAAAGGTGTATTCTATTACAAGAACCAATCATACTCCTTGGTTTCACCTCATCTATTTACAGGTTGCAGGGGAACGGTTTATGGAAGACCTGGAGTCGCAAATAGGTGTCTACTACAGAAAACCTTGAAAATTCGTCAACAATTCAATAATGCTTCAAAAAATATGAAATAAATTGTATCACATTTAACATCTATTTCTCTTTGTCTGATAATTAGACAAAAATCTTCATGTCTCAAAATGCCTATGAAAAAGCAGACCAGCTCGGTTTTAGAGCATACTACCTTACATGACAACACTACTGCAAAGTTGGGTTGATGACAATAAAACTGAGACGTAAACTCAAATCCAAGTCCCACCAACTTTTTTAATTTAGACATTCAAGGCTTCCTTTCTCTAGTATTTATTCTTGCCCATTATGACTTCACAAAGTTAGGATCTAGATGGGACTTGCGTGGGACATAGTGTGAACCGTCTTCTTAGAGTAGATCAAATAGCAAAAAAAGTAAAAATGGTAGAACCTGCATAGCCGTGGACTCTCCAGCACGTGTTATGTAAGCTCGCCAGTATCCATCTGCCCGCTGAGGAGGGTTCTCATTAGGGTGTCTCGGAGAAATCTGAAACATAAGAGCACAAATCGATTAAAACAACCTCTTTAATATCACCCCCTCTATCGTTCCCTCCGGTTTCTCTCTTCACTAAAACCGTAAGAATGGACTTAGCTCACTTATCTTCACATTATCACTTGTCACAGGAGGTTGCATTACAAGAACAAAAAACTGTAACAAATGAGAAAATGACTCTAGACCACCTTCCCTTCCAGACCTCAACTACTCCCAAGTACTTCTGTAACGTCACCTTTACGGTACAACATTCTGAATAGTCACAAATGTCAAAGATCTCCATGCATATTTGGGTGGCATTAAAGAGGTCGGAAATCACATGCAAAGAACAAATCCAAATTGAGGGTTTTAGCAAGAGAGTCAGTGCAAGAGAAAACACACCTGTACAGTGGCAGTGATTGGAGCGAGGGAGGCGCTCGACAGAAGCTGCACCTTAGCCAAAACCTCGGGCACAAAAAGCTCGAACTTGCTTGAAGTGTTACAAAACCTGCAACGTCATGCAAACCACATACTAAGCAACAAAAAAAAACAAGCTTTCAGAAAACTGACACACACAAAAATGAAAAAAACAAGAGCCATCTGAAACCAAAGACATTGCACAAAACAACCAGAAAAGAAAGGATAAAATTTTGGCATAAAAAAACAAGCAAGGTTGTCGTACTGCATCAATCCTTTGAACTGATACCGGCTCGGCTCCTGAACGTCCCAGCTCCACTGACCTCTTGTCAGCACTAACCCATCACCCGAATGTCTCTGCACAACAACGAAAATCCAATCCAAACTTTGCTAAGCAATCAGGGTTTTTCAGTAAAGTAACGTTACGTCCACCCTTCGTTTTGCATTGATTTTTCGTAAAGATTCACAACATGGAATGGTACGGAGAATTCAAAGCTTGCAAGTGAATCATCGCCCGGGACCCCGACGAAATCACAGTTTTTAGAGCAATTTTAGGGTTGCATTCATTTCGTAACGATTTAACATGGAGTGGCACGGAGAAATTCACAGCTTGCAAGAGAATCATCGCCCATGAAATCACAGTTTTAGAGCAATTTTAGGGTTGCATTGATTTCGTAACGATTTACAACGTGGAGTGGCACGCAGAATTCAAAGCTTGCAAGAGAATCATCGCCCATGAAATCACAGTTTCAGAGCCATTTTCAGGTTTAGGGTTTAAGGATTAGGGTTTAGACATGGAATGGAAAGCAGGAATCGAGAGCAGTGAGTAGCCTTGGTTTCTCCGACGAGAAAGTGGCGAGCGTTCACCTGCATGGAAAGCAAGCGTTGCAGCTCCGATGCAACCCAAAGCACGTTGCGAGCGCCATAAGTGCACTGCTGCGGCGTCACGAAGTGCGGTTCTGAGACCTCGGATGAAGAGGAACTCAAGCTCTCTGCAGCAGCAGCAGCATTAGCTCGGATTGTGACCGTTCCAACACCCCGAGTGGAGTTGTGCAATCGTGGCCGTGTTCGCAGTTCGTGAAGCCGCCCAGGACCCCACGACGACCCCAGCAGAAGCGCGCTCGGAGCCATCGCGTCACGCTCACCTCTCACAGCATACTCGTTGCCACAAACAATCTCCTGCAAATCCTTGCAAAACCCTGAGTTAGGGTTTAGGTTGCAGGGGGAGCCATCCCCACCGGGACATCCCACAAACGGGAGGGTGCTCAAAAGCGACTCTAATCCAGCCTGGCCAATTCCAGATTCCTCATTGGCTCTGCGCTACCTTTTCGGATAGCTAGCCAGCTTTTTGCAGTTCGCTCGGCACACTGCCATGTGAGCGCCGGAGCGCCTTCAGGATGCGAAGCGTGCGAATTCTGTACAGTTGGCGGTGACCATATTTTTGGGAGATTAGAAAAAAGTACCTCAGGCTCAAAGTGAAGGATTCGTTTCTGCCTCTGGCGTTGGGCATGACGAATCTCGTCGCGACAGATGCGCTGCCACTCTAGCGAAAAGTGGAGTGTCGTCTGAAAGGTTCGACCCCTCTGAAGCAAATGTTCGGCAAGCTATGCAGGTTGTGAAGAGGGTGGTTGCAGAAAGCCTCGGTCGCAGACACCGCAAGCCCAAGGTCAGTAGTCACGCAGAGCTCACAATCCTCACAACCTTTTTTGCTCATAAAACTCGGTCGATCAGAATTTCGAACAACGGGGGACGTTGTGAGCCATTGGTCTTGTCTCTCTGTAAAGTTCATAGACTTTTGTTCCATTTTTTGGTGATGGTGGGTTAGGTTTTAGTGGGAGAGTGGCCAGTCATTGTCTCTCGTAGCTTCAGAATAACACCACCAGAAGAGCTCGCAGCAACGTTACATGCTTCAGAATTCCATCTTCACCCTCCCCGCTGCTGCGCCCTCTCCAAGGTCCTCAGAAAATGGGCGGAGTTTCCCAAGGTGCCATTCTGCTTTTACGAGGTTTCAAAAGCCATGGGAAAAGGGTTATGTGAGTTTGTTGTTTTTGTTACGAGCGTGATCAAAGTCCTTTGCAGGTCTCGCTATTGCAAGGTAGGATACCAGGGAGCTGCTGGGGTGGCGATGCTCGTGGTGCGTTTCGTGAGAAGCAGGATTGCATTGCAAGGAATGCGAATCTGTCGACTTCGCCAGGAACCACCCCGTGCTGTTGGAGCCTTGTAGAAGAGAGGTTGCAGGTTGAGAGTGGCAGTGCCATGGCCTCCCAAGTCTTTTCAAGTCTGCTGGGAGGCAGCGTCACGTGCACTTCCATATCTGTTTCTTCTTCGTCGTCGTCGTCGTCGCTATTCTTGCCGACTTCCTCCACAAGATGCTTTTTCTCTGTATGTTGCTCTTTTTCCACCACCTCTATCTTGGCTTCATTTCATTCAAATGAGAAAAACTCCATCGATATATAGAACCTTAACCATTTAAACCGTTACTAGATGTGTTGCAACAGTTGCAAAATCCCAAGAGGTGTTCTAGAAAATCTAGCTGCATGTATCCCTGCAAATGTAACGTAACTACACCAAATAGTGCATCTAGGTTGCCTTCACAATTAGGTTGCCTTACCTTGGCAAAGTTACCTCATGCCTCACCTTTTGGGCCACCATGAGGTGCATGCAAATCTCTTTATGCTATCTACAGTAATTCCTGGTTCCTGCAGGTTCCTTGCTCCCTGGCTTTGGCGCTTGTTGTTGCGCCCAATCTCTGCTTGCTTCCTCTATTGTTTAACATAGTTATTAATGACAAAAGTTACTCTCAGCAGTCTTGGGAAATATTGAAATATTGTGGAATGTGGAGAAATTAGTATGGGGCAACCTAAATGCACTACTTGGTGTAGGTTTTGGCTGTACTAAGAAGTTCTGTATTGATATTTGCATGAGTTCACACCCTTTGCAGTTGTTGGCATATTTGTTTGGAAAAATCAAGGGTTTGAAATTGCAGTGGTTGTGTGGTGTTTGTTTTTCAGAACACGTTGGCGGCAAGCCGGAGGGGTTTGTTGGAGAGACATCGTTCTTGCAACAGGGGGATGAAGTCAAGTGCAGTGGCCGGTATGCCGCACCGTTTGAATTTCTTCAAAGTTTTTTCGTGAATAGAGTGTTTTTTGGATTGGCAAACTGGGCTGATTTGTACTTGATTTTTTTACCTGAGTGAACTTTACTCAAATTCTTGCAGAGCCGGACTTTTCAGAGAAGCGGGATGAGCTGCAAACTGAAAGTATAGTGCCAATTGGGAGAAGTGCGAAGGGAGATGCGGTATCCTCAACCATGGTGACCGCGGCATTGACCAGTGTGCTTCCGGAAAGTAGGAGTGTTCATGAGACAGCCATAGTTCATGTGGACGCCTTCATAGCAGAGGTGAATGTCTCTACTTCAAAGTTTTTTTTATTATCTTAGTAACCATGGTGGTTTATGTTTCCTACTCCTGAAGCTTTCAAAGATATTGAAACTGATAAATTAAGCCAGAGAACTATAATAGTGCAATAGTCACTTTTCATAACACATGTTGAAGCAACAAGCTTGAGATAACAAGTGATTCTACACCGTCGACAAGCAAAGTTTTGCTTTTTGATTTTGATTCGTTATGCCCTTCTATTTGTTGACCTTGTTATGTAAAGGTTAAGTTACCAAGAGGTTATAATATTAACAATACAGATGGTTGGCATGAGTTGGGAGGTCTATGGTATCTTGGAGTAGTTTGTAAATTGAAGTGGCTAATCACATGCAATCTGAATGGAGAGTGGTTATGAATGGTATAAGTGTAAATGAACTATCCCATGCTAAAAATCCTTAGCTTTTTGACTTAGGAGTTATTACTTTAAAACCAAGGTGAACGAACAACAGGCATGAAGCAAATTTGTAAAGAGGCCCGCTTTAGAGACCCTAATGTAGGTTGAATCTACTTGAATTGGAATTCTTATTGTCAACTACAAGATTGTCTCCACTCCAATCGCTGTAGACTTTGCACTAGTTTAAGTAACTAGATGGAGCATGAGGCTTTAAGAACAAGATTTCAAGCTCTACCTTTTTGAGGTGGATTAGACATTGGTAATCTCAAACGTGTCTGTTGGATTATAAATAAGCGACTATTGTCATCCTTGGTTGCACAGGAGGTTGGTTCAAATCGTACCTGCGTTGTTGCTTCGACCTGTGCAATCTAAAGTGACTCTGAGGTTTCCTTGAGATGCAACGTTACACTTGTCAAGTAATGCAGCTGCCAAGTGGCGAGAATCTAATTGAAAAGGCTGGGCATGCAGGGGGTTGTTATTGGTCCGTTCTGCACTGTAGGGCCTGGGGTGTCAATAGGCTATGGCTGCAAGTTGCATGCTGGCAGTCACGTATGTGGGAATACGGAACTGGGAGAAGGTTGTGAAGTCATGACGTAAGTTTTCTTTCCTGTTGTGTGCTTTTCTTGCACACAAATTTCGTAATTGCAACTGGGATAGAAAGAGAGAGAGAGACGATAGCCTTGGCTCTCTTTTTTTGGTATCTTTTTGAAGCATTTAAGCAGCGTCTGAGAAACACTGTACATCAGTGGTGCAGTGGTTGGTGCAGACATCGCCGGACGCACGGTGATAGGCAACCACAACACTATTGGCTACCATGCTGTTGTTGGCGTCAAGTGCCAGGACATGAAATACAAGGTATGTCGTCTCTCCTTATCAATCGGCTGCAAAAAAATACCAAAAAAAAGCTTTGAGCAAAATAGTTGGTGGGATTTGCGCTCAAAGTTGGGATTTCATTTTTGCTTGACTTAGCTCTTGAGCAAAGTCCCACCTTCTTGGCACCAGAACTTTCAAAAATTGTTGTCATGAAAGATTTTATAAAGCGAATTAGGACTTGGGACATATTTTGAACTGCTAAGTCCAGATATTTTGCTTTTGATGGATTAGATTCTGAGATTTCAGTGGGACTTGTGGCATGGGAGATAGTGTGTACCGCCCCTAGGCCACTTTTTATTGTAGTTGTAATGTAGTTGTAATAACTCCTACTTAATAATCTAGGGCTTTACCTTCCTTGCTTCTCCCTAAATTATTTGATTTTAATACAGATACATTCAGCCGTGTGGGCATTAGTGATTAGGGTTGTTTAGTTTTTACGGAGGGTGTCACTCTGGTTTGTGACGTGACCTAATATTTTGTGCATTGTTTTGTTGTTTTGTCGTTGTGCAGGAGGGAGATGAGTGTTATCTTCACATTGGTAATAACAATGATATCCGGGAGTATGCTAGCGTTCACAGATCCTCCAAACCAAATGATTGTACGGTATGTGATCTTGTACCGCAGGAGAAATCAATTACGGCCTACGAAGATTTCCAGAAACAAGATCTCCACTTTTGCAAGTTTTTTATATTCTTCCATCTTTACATGAACTGATTCAAAGTCTTGCACAAAGATCGTAAAGCACTAAATGATCAAACTAGTCACATAGTTAAAAAATATAGACTAAACTTGGTTTGCAAGCATACTCAGGTGCACTTTATCCGTTTCATTCAGCTCCTATTGTAAGCATTTGGCCAAAACAGTTTGAATTAGGTGTGGTCATTTGAGTTTTTTTCTTTAGTGTGTGCACTTACAAGTGAATGCTGGATTGCTGTTGTTTTGGCAGGTTATAGGTGACAATAATCTCATAATGGGTGCGTGTCATGTAGCCCATGATTGTAAACTGGGGAATCACAATATCCTGGCCAATGGTACTCTCATTGGAGGCCATGTCATACTTGAGGTATTACCTTCACGTTTTTGTTTGAAATAAATGCATAAGAAGGCATGTTCTTTTTTATGATTTCCAGGGTTTTTGAGCTTTCTATGCTTTTTTAGTTTCACCCAAGCAGAAAGTGCGTCAATTTCTGGTATTGTGATATGTTACACAGCTTTTGATGAAGGGTAATGCTCTACCGGTTTTTTGCGTGTTTTGAGGTTTCAAAAACTAGGTAGGTGGCTAATGAATGGCTCCTTTGGGAATCTACCTTGGCGTACTTACTAAGGCAATGTTTCTGTATGGCAGGATTATATTCATACAGGTGGGGCGGTTGCAATACATCAACATTGTCATGTTGACTCGTATTCTTTCCTTGCCGGGGGCTCCATGGTACTCCTTCCTTCAGTTTTTGAAAATGTTATGTCATTATTAGAGTAGGGGGACCCAATCAACTCTTCACTCAAATATAAAACTAACATGTTTGGAAAAGCTAAAAAGGAAAGTGGACAGAAGATATTAAAGTTTGAGGTGTAGCAAATGTTGCTCCAACATGTCTTGAACCCTTGCCAAGTGCAATTCTTTCTCTACAACTTGGAATGAGTATGTCATGTTCATTGACATTCACCAACACCCTTTTTGACTTTGGACAGCTCTTTAGAACTTGAAAATGCCTCACCTAGAGCAAGCATCTTGTAGATTGAGAACAAAATGATGGTAGCTTGATGGTGGACTCATAGTGACTTTAGGATCCTCTGACTGTGATTTGAACATGCTTTTCAAATTTGTTTTTACTACTACTTCGTTGTTGTTCAATATAGCTCAATTTTTAGTACCTTTTGTCCTCCTTTCTCAAATTTTAGAAGATGTAAGCTAGTCTTAATTATGGTGAGGAATTAATTGTGTACGAAAGGGAATGGATACTTTAGTTCCCAACTCTATGTTGATATCTTTGCATCATCTTCACATTTTGTTTACTTGGTCACCAAATTGTTTGTATTGGTTTATTCAAATATGGGAAACCCATGTTTAGTATCCATATAGTGAACACTAGTATGTGGCCACACGCTTTGCGCAAGCCAGACATACGTGGCAATTGTGAGGGGGATACTTCTATACTTGGGAGGCACCTTTATCCTTACAACCTACCCTAAAACTCTAAAAGGTTCTAAAAAAGGGCACATAAGGAGAGAAATCTCTCCCGCTTTCATTGATTTTTGAAAACCAGATTAATAGGCTCTCTAATTGCAGCATGGAAGTGTTTTTTTCTAAATTTCAAAAGGTTGAGATCCCCAAGTTCTTCCCTGAAGATTTTGGAAGTGAAGTTTTCTCATCCATGATTACTCTAGGAGAATTTGATGCTAATTAGGTTTTCCAGATTTGAAATTCATGACTTGGGATGTTGCTCGTCTGTCTCGCAGGTCACGAGAGATGTTCCCATGTACATGATGGTGTCTGGAGATCGTGCAGAATTAAGGGGCTTGAATTTAGAAGGCATGCGGCGCCTTGGATTTTCCGAATTAGAGGTAAAATCACACAGTTTTATTATTATTTTTTCACCTGTATTATAAACACCCGTATCTAGAAACTACACTTCAAACTAAGCTCTGGGCTTCACTAGGTCTAAAAATTCTCAAAATAGTATGATATGACACTAGTACGCCATTGTTTGCAAAAAGATATTGCTCTCTAAATTGGTAAATCCATTGGGTTCTTCAAACTAGTGGTATTTTTTGTACTTTCCCAGTGGTATTGCTTCTATACCAAAATGATCAACTCAAAATGAATTGGTTCACCCAAGTAAGTCTGATATTCATTCTTATGTGTGGTATTCTTCCTTGTTTGGCTCTTGGAATAATATCTCGTATTTGCAACAGTTTGCAAAATCTTACCACTTTACCCACTCTATTGCGCTTCCACAAGTCAATCACAAATGAAGGGATAGACTTAATTAGCAACATCTTTTTCTGCAAAGCTTTCAAAAAACATTGGTTTTTTTGAAACTATGTTTGTAGATAATCATCTCTTTGTTCAATGTTTGGTTTGGTTTTTCAGGTTAAAAGTATCCGACGGACGTACCAGAAGCTGTTTATGAACAGCGATCCAGAAGCAGGAGGGCTTGAAGACCGACTTGCTGACTTGGTATGTATTTGTCACCACATGTTCAAAATAGATATTTTACCCCTTTAGGCTGTTTAGGTTTTCATCCAAAATATATTTCAGTATCAAATATATACACAGTTACGTGTTCAAGATATTTGGAATGCAATCTCCACAACGGTAATACTTCAATGAAACTTAAATATACCTTCCCTGGACATGATTCTGTACATTAGTATGAAATGTTAAGAAAATAGCTTGGAGCAACCTCATGAGTTAACTAATTACACTCATGGTTCTTTATTATCACTTCGTTATTTTCCAATTTACGTATCCAATTCAGTACTTACTTCGCATGTTTCCTGTAATATAATATAACCTATATAAAACGATACTGCTCAAGTGAGTAATCTCCATAAATGTATAGCAACTTCTTGGTCTCAACCTTGGGTCCCTAGTTGAAGTGAAAAACCTTTGTAATTGGTAATGAAATAAGTTGGCACGGCCTCCACATTTTGAGTAAATGAATAAGGTATTGTTTTATCAAGGTTGACCTTTGTTTTTTTATAGTGCAAATTGTACCTTGATCTTAGTTATATTCAACTAGACAGGTGCTACTGCATCCCTTTATGTTAAGTCTAAAGAAAAGTTGCATGCAAGTGTGATAATATGGAGTTTGGCAAGGTAAAGAGGGGATATTGTTTTCTTGACTCCTGCAACTTTGAAGACGTCTTATTCGGCATGCAGCATTGATTATCACAATACTATAGAGCTTTATTGATTATCAATTTGGTTTTGGCTGTGATATTACAGAAGTGCACTGTTGGTTGTCACAGTATTTATTACAAAACTTTGTAAATTATCAGTTTGGGTTTTGGCTGTGACGTGATATTAGAGAGGTGTGGCTGTGGCTGTGCAGGAGGCAAATGAGGAGCTGGCCGAGGTTCCAGCGGTGGTGGCCATGCTGCGCTCTGTGCGGAACTGCTTTGGGGAGAAGCGCCGAGGAATTTGTATGTTTAGACATTGGACTAGTGTCTGACTTTAGAATTTTCAGTACCTTTTTTTTTTTTTCCTTTTTTTATTTGCCTTCAATTTAGCTGAAGCACTGCTGCTGGATTTTCACATTTGTATTCACAGCTTCAGCATCAGGTAATAAAAAGTGAAAACATGTATGAGCAAACATCAACACTCTGCTCTGGAATTTGGATGGTTTATTTTGAAAACTAGTCACTTACTAGTTAGTTCGTATCGCATACGAGCTGGTATATGGTTGACAGCTTCTAGAAAGAAGCTGGCCAGAAATATTGTGACTAAGCGTAGTAAGATCCTGTGTGTTCTTTGTGTAGTTGTTCGTTGTTGTTGTTAAGCAGATATCTTCATAGCTTGTGATCCTAGCTTGTGAGGAAGTTTGTGTAAGTGTCAAGAAAGAATGTACAAAAGCGCTATTCAATAAATCTTTGTTAATTTACAATACTTTGTGTTGAGCGTTTCATTCTTTCAACAGGTTATGGGCCCACGATGCTTGCAATAAAGTTGCGGTCTAGCTTTTGTGCTATGAAAGTGAAAGACACTTATATTTCTTTTTTAAGTGTTGTGTTGAGTGTTTGATCGTGTAAATACTAGTTGATACTACGGCCAAAGCTTATCATTTTCTTGATCCTCAAGTGCCTTATCGATTGTGCAAGTACTGCCCTGGTACCATTGTACCGTGTTGTTTTCATGTTTTCTTGATTCTTAAGTGACTGATCTATTTTGTGTAAGTATTGCTTAGTGTTACTACTTTAGTTTGTCGCTTTCTTGATTGTGAAGTACCTCATTGATTGTGTAAGTATTGTCTTGGTACTGTTGTTGCGTGTCATGGCAGATTCTAAAGTAGAGTTAAGAAATATTGATCGTTTCAATGGTGAGAATTACCATTTGTGGAAGTTTCAAATGCAAGTGGTGTTTCTTGGGAAGGATCTGGCGTTGATAATCGATGGCACAAAACCAAAGCCCAGGGTCTCAGGTCTAGAACAGTTAGCATGGAGAGATAATCAAGGTATTAGTCTTCTTTGTCAAGTTCTTGACAAGAAGCACTTACAAGATGTCATTAGTTGTACCACTTCTCATGGTATATGGGCAAAGCTCCAATTAATTCACGAGCCAAGATGCAAGTGAGAGCATTCAAGTGTTGCACCAAAAAGTACAAGTGCATGCTGAGTGAGAGTGAAAGTATTACTAACTTCTTTTGTGAGCAGTATTGAGGTAATCGTCAATCAGCTAACAAGTTGAGGCGATTCAACATACACAAAAAAAGCGATCATAGCAAAAATCATGAGTCATGACTATGACAATGTGCTCAGCGCATGGGACACAACTATTGAAACTGCTAAGACCTTAGAGACACTGACATTGCGATTGTACCAGCAAGAGTCCCGCATCAAGAATTGCCTCAATAGAGAAAGTCACAGCTTATGTCGCCACTTCGTCAAAAGGAGGCAACAACAAAAAGAATGGATCAAGTGATTCAAACTCGACTTTAACATATGAGTAGCGACAAGCGTCGCAAGGAGATAGATAAACGCAAGAAAGAGACAGTGTTGGAAGTGTGGAGTTAAAGGTCACTGGTCAAGTGAATGTCTTTTGGGACGAAAACAAAGAACACCATGTTTCGTAAATTGGGAAAAAGGGTACATTTTGGGACTTTTGCAGGTTGTACATGATCATGTACAACTGCGCTCAGCATTTTTTTTGTACACGTGCCCTCACCTGAGAGAAGGAATTTGCGAGGGAAAAAATCTTAGTGGCTCAGACTAAATCTGACATCTTCAAATCTGGTTTTGGGTGACGTTCTCAAATGTAGGTGAAGTACAAATTGGGACACACTTTTTTCCCAATTTACCTAATACGGTGTTAAAGATGATTGTAAAAAGATCAAGTCGACTGAGGGCAAGACCGGTGGACCTCAGAAGGCTTGTATTGCACAACTCAATCAAAGTTCAAACTTACTCTCAAAATCTGTTTTGAACACTTCAACACATGGCCACATGTTTGAGCGTCTTGAAATCAAATCGACTACGTCATGGTCAGACTTGTGTTTAGGTTTTGCAAAGACAAGTGAAACTATTTTAGCGTTGATGGCAAGCTCTTTGAGGTTAACCAGCGAGCATTGGTTTGCAGACAATGGCTGCACTCAACACATGACAGATCAATGCTCATGGTTTACAACTCTTTCGCCAATCTCTCACGCTCAAAGTTTGCAAATAGAAGGAATTGAAGGAATAGCTGTATTTGCAACCGGAGTAGGTGACAAAAATATCAATATCACAATTGATAATGAATTTCAAGTGACCACGCTTACTGATGTGTTATTCATTCCTGGCATACGAAGAAGCCTTTTATTGTGTTACAAGGCTGCTCAACGAGCAGTCATTTTTTCACCAGATCTAACAGATCTCAGCCACTTAGTGCTGTTCCCTCCAAATATCCGCCAATGTAAAGAGGGCACGGAAGTGGTCTCTGTCACTCAGAACGCCATATTCATAAATTGGGAAAACCAGATTCCCAAGTTATACTTAACCTTCAGTTTAAGGTAGTCAATTGGTCACCTTAAACCCAAAATGTTACAAAATTTTCAATTTAATGAATATGGCATTTCAGAAGAAATATGCTCACAACAAAATATTTTTACTCTACATATGAAGCATGGTTGTAAGCTCATTCGCGAGGGATTAGTCGTCATGGCAGGCATTGTTCAAAATCAGATGTACCAGGTTGAAATTGCAGCTATCAACCAGGACGAACCAAGAAATTTAGCAAACGTTGCGTGCTCTTTCGGTACTGACACCGAAAAGGCAAGCACTCTTCACACACACTGGTTTCAGCAAACCGATCTTTGGAGTATAAGAAGAGAATCGAGAAGAGAATGATCACAAAATTGATTAGTAAAAAACATTCTACATAACTACATATGCACAGCTTGGATGCCGCATGAATTGCAGGGATGTATTGTGTTCCAGAAACGAAATGGGGATTTTCGGAGAATGTGAGGTTTCCTCTCTGGGTGCTGCTAGGATCATTTTTGCAACTTGTTCTAGAATAGTGTTTGGAAGTTTTGAACCACAATACATTTTGTTTTGCAAGCCTGCAGATTACAATTTCAATTCATCTCTGTTGGTGGCTATGGGTTCTCTAGACCTGGGTTCTCAATCTACCATTTGCCCAAGGTCATAGGTATCACCTGTCCGTACGTCTCATGATGAAGTTCTCCCCAGAAACTAAACTAAACGTTAAACTCATTCAACATGTTACCTGTATTGAAGAGTCAAGCGCAGATTGAACCCTCCCTCCGATGTTACTTCTGTAACTACTGCTTGGCTAACAAGATTGTTACAACAATAGTGCCTGCAAAAACACTTTTGCAATTGCCTACCTACACGCAATCACTCTATAAATAGTAGTGTTGCATTTATCAGAAACACTGAACATGTAGTGTGTCTTTGCGATGAGAATGATCATACTGCAGTCTGTGAGCTTAGAATTTGTTTGAACACAAAGTTGCAGCATTCAGCAACTCTTTATTACACACTTCAATCCTGGTGCAGGACTGGAACTCTTCTCATTATAGTAACTCACAACACAGTATAAACATACGATTTCATAAACAGCATATCCATGATGTCTACCATGGTTCCTCACAGAAACATGTCTATCACAACTCACAAGTTCAGCATCTTGAACTCTGAGTTCTCATTAGAGTAATAAAGTATAGATATATGACTTCATGAACTGCATGTTCATGTCTATCATTGATGGTTCCTCACAGAAAGGAATCTATCACAAGTTCAGCTGCATCGATCGTTTAGCCCACCTTGATCACTTCATCGGAAGCATTGGAAGCATTGGAAGCATCGACCTTCTTCTGCTGCTGATTGGCGGAGAATCCGAGCTTCCGAGGCAGTCCAAACGCCTTCTCATAGCCAAGGTCGTTGCAAGTGGGATCAAACGCGTAAGTAGAACAGATGTACCGAATGCCTACGGCTCCATGATTCCATACCATAGAGCAGGTAAGCTTATAGTTGGTATCGGGGTCACAATCGCAACAATGGTAGGCAGGGCCGCAGGGATCACCCAGCGTGATGCAGCCCAGAACAAACTGAGCTGGGAAGAACATGAGCAGCACCACCATGATGACCACCAGGCCTGGAGCTGGAGCGGCGCATCTCGCCGTGGCTAGCCAACCAACGTCTGGAGCTCAAAATGCTGCACTTACTACAAGTGTAGACACTAGTATGCTCAAGAAATGCTCACAAGATGGAATGCGAATGGGAGTTCGGGTTTGAAGGCACAACTATATATATGCATGGAGCCATGGATGCAATACGTCCGGAAGGCATAATTACTCATTGGTTTAATGTTCTTTAGCGCAAATCATCATTGTTAGGAAGATTCAGCATAATGTTGGAAGGACAGGAATACTAGAAAATAAATAAGATGGTAGATTTGTTGTTGCGGGTCCTTGTATTGTTCGGTAGATTTTTTAAAAGTCAAGCATTTGAGCTGATCAGGTCGCTGAAATTATTTGCCAAATGAACATAACGAATAATTAGACCTAATTGTGTTTTATTATGTGCGCCTCATTAGGCGAGATTAAATTTGTCATGCCCACGCGCATTGCGTGGTATACGAGACAAGGGAACAAAAGAAGCTCCTGTGCTGTGGATGTGAAGATTTTATGAAACCAAGGCTGACTCAGCTGAACCTTAGCGTCTGTAGTCTGTATTTCCCACTTCAGGAAAGGTCACACACTCACAGGCGTCGGTGCCTTTACAGACGGAGACAAATGCCATGAAGACTGAAGAGCACTTGTTTCCAAGAAGTGTTTGGACCAGATCAAAACTTGCTCGACGTCCTCCATGCTTGCAGTTGGACCAAAAGGCCACCTGGCTGTTGTGTGGTGGTTTTACACAGATCTCCAGATTGGCTGATACGTTTAAGAAGAGTTGTCTCTGTGTAAGAAGGCATGATAGAGCTATAGATTCAATACGTGTAAGAAGGCATGAGCTCCAAATTCAGTACGTGTAAGAAGGCACGTCTCCAGAGACACTCAAAGTTCTCATCCTAGCATGCCTTGTTTGCATGGGGGCCATAATCAGGACCAATGAAAATATTTTGGATGAAGTGGCCTTAGTTTTTTTTCTAACCCAAAAATGGTTGAGTAGCAAGGATGGCTACATTTTTTTGTACGGATGTAAAGTTGGATGTTTTCAACCTTTCATCAAAGCTAAATCTCATGATGGCTTTGTGAGAAATTAGAATATTGCATTAGTAGGATGAGGCAACATCAAGTGGAACCTTGAAAATTGGGCTCCTACTCCCAAGTCTCAAACACAAGTATAAAAGTTGGATAAATATTTTACATTTTTTCAAAAAACAATATAGAACAATTAGCCACACCAATTTCGGTGTAGCAAAAAAAGCAATTATTAGCACTAAACGTTTTCGCTAATCAGGACCCATAGTGGTAGCACTAGTTGATGGAAAATACTATTATATATAGTACAATTGTATGATAACACAATTGTAGTAGGACACTTGTCATTATACGAAACTAGGCTCTAGTACCTTTAACGTCATATTTGTTAAATTGGGAAATTTGTTCAAATTTGGGACTTCTGCAGGTTTAAGGTGATTACCTTAAACCAAGCTCTAGGTTTAAGCAACATTATTTTTGGTACACATGTCCGCACCTGAGAGGAGGAATTTGCGAGGGAAAAAATCTTAGTGGCTCGGACTAAATCTGATACCTTCAAATCAAGTTTAAGGTAACTTTTTGGGTTTAAGGTGAAGTTCAACTTGGGAACTGCATTTTCCCAATTTAACAAATATGGCGTTCTTTTCAATGCAATCTACAATTTCTATTTAGGGCATCTTTAAGTCCATCACTTCATAAGAGTTTCTCAAGGTTTTAAAAATTATGACAAAATTATGGATTCAAAATAATACTATGCATTCTTGGAGATGATATTACTTTAGTACATTATACACAATTTTATCATGTTTATGATTGATATTGTAGTAGTAAATAGAATCCAAAAACAAATATGATGTAACTACAATACAATTATTTTAACAAACGTATTACACTAGCATTAAAAAACATAATTGCAATAGAATTTGCTATTCAAGATAGCAAAAAAAGGTCAATAAAAATTTTTGGGAACAAAACTTTTAAAATATTTTTCCAAAAAAAATGGCACTCATACTCATAATTTAGTTGTATATGAGTAATACTTTAGTAGCAAAAAGAGTCCAAGAACAATTAAAATGCAACAGCAATAAAAATTTTTGGGAACAAAACTTTTAAAATATTTTTCCAAAAAAAATGGCACTCATACTCATAGTTTAGTTGTATATGAGTAACACTTTAGTAGCAAAAAGAGTCCAAGAACAATTAAAATGCAACAGCAATAAAAATTTTTGGGAACAAAACTTTTAAAATATTTTTCCAAAAAAAATGGCACTCATACTCATAGTTTAGTTGTATATGAGTAATACTTTAGTAGCAAAAAGAGTCCAAGAACAATTAAAATGCAACACCAATACAATTGCTCTAAAAGAACGCATTCACACTAACATCAAAAGATATAATTGTAGTTAAACTTGTTGCCCATGGCAATAAAAAATGGCATGAAAATATTGGAGTAAAGAATAAAGAAAGTTTAACAAAATATGAGTGGCAGTTCTGACGCAATTGTCTCTAAGTAGTAGAATAGTAATAGGAAAATCCAAGAACAACTAAGATGCAACTACATCACAATTGCCCGAAGAAAACACATTCACATTGACATCAACAAATGAAATTGCATCTGACATTGCAACCTAGGCCTGAGGGCAACAAAAACTATCAAAATCAATGTACACAAGCAAAGAATGAATTAAAAGAAAAGAAAGATAAGAAAATGACAGTTGTGGTTTAGTTGTTCTTGAGGTGTTTTGCAGTAGTACAAAAATGTAAGAACAACTACAATGCAACTGCAATAAAGTGGTTGCAATAGAACGAATTCAAGCTAACCTCAAGAAGGCTAATTGTAGAAAAAATAGCTGCCTTGGTCAAAAAAAAAAATGCAAAAAACTTTTACATGAGTAAAAAATAAATAAGGCAATAAAAATTTTGATATACAGTCATAGAACAATAGTTATTGAGTAGTACTATAGTAGTAGGAAAATCAACACACAATTGTAGAACTACTATGATAGATAATGTGGGCCACATCAACAATTTTCATCCATAAGGTCAATGAAAGTTGTTGATGAGGGAAGGCATTAGGAAAAATATGGGGCCCCAATAAGGCCCTAAATTTGGGGGGTCCCTAGCCATGGGAACGCAATTCCCAATAAATCATGCACAGGCTGATGTGGTATCATTGATGCCACATCAACTTTTTCAATTTTTAAATTTTTTGAAAAAAAAAAGATCAAAAATCAAAAATCAAAAAAGTTTCTTATTTTTTTCTAAGACTTTTCTTTTTTGAATTTTTGGATTTTTTTAATTAATTTTTTCTGGCCATCCGCAAGCTAATTCCCCACATCAAGAACCACAAAAAACAAGGGTTAGAATAGTTTGATAAGGGACTTCTTGAGGCCCGATATTTTTCCTAATGATTTAGCATGAGAAGTTGTATCTTAGTTTTGGGTAGTTGTAGTCACAAATGCAATACAACTAGACATAGTCCACATCAGCATTTTTAATTTTTATTGTACAATTGCCTATTTTGTAAAGTAGTTGTTTAGGATAGTGAGTCGTAAGACGAGCAATTGGGTGATTGCAAGAATGACCCATCTTGCTTTCTGTCCCCTTCACCTCTTGCAAGTGGTTTTTGAGTCCTATATTTTGCGGTTTTAGTCATTTTGACCTACAATTTTAGAATAAGGTGAACATGAAAGTTATTGACATTCCATATTTTTTTGTTTTTTTTTATAATTATTTTGCTATTTTTAAGTGGACCCTAATTGCATGTCTACCTTGGCAGTTTTGGTGGATTCTAGTACTATTTTGGATTGAAAAAAGCAAATCTCATGCCACAAATCAAGAAAGTTGTTCATTAGAAAGCATTACATGGATCTGCATATCAGTTTTACAAAACTCAAAAAACTCTGCCCTACACATTATCTCAAAGTGGGCATCCTTTCTCCCTCCATTGGTGAAAGACAAAAACCTTCCTCCAAACAGCACTTGCATCAGTTCAAGCTAATGAAGGGATTAGAAATGGCCATTTTTATTTTATGTTTTGAATTTTTTTACTATTTTCTAAAAAGCAAAAAGGAAATTGTCTTTTTATTGGTAATTTTTGTCCCTCTATTTTTGTGCATAACTTTTGGAATAAAGTTTTTCTACTTCTGAAGTTTCACAAGTATGCTATTTTAAGTGCTTTACAAATTTCTCATATTTATTTTGTTTTTAAAAAAATTATTTCAAAAGCTCATAGTACTATCTAATACTACTAGTTTTAAAGGTGTTTGAGACTAAATTGGCAAGTCATTCTTGCAACTACCCAATTATATTGGATAGCTTTTCCTTCTAGTGATCACAAATATCTTAACATCCACATGAATTTATTGGAAACTTTTTGGTAGCACCATTTTGAAGCCTTGAAGTTCAAGATCCTACGGTTACAATTTTGTTCAATGTTTAATGATGATCGTACAAGGACAATTTCAAAACCTCAAAAATGCCACTAAATCAAGAAAAAGGGGAATATTATTATATCATGAATAGGAATTTGTGAGCAGTGAGTTATGAGCCTAGGCATTTTGTCACAATATTAAATTTTACCTATAACCATGTATATAAGACCATGCCTTATAATCATCAGTTCTAATTTTTCATTTTTTAAAAACTTACTTTTTAAACTTACTTTTTAAAGTTTATAAATTGATTCTTGCTCACCAAATCTTAACAAACCGCTCACAGGGCTCACCATCAGTTTACACTCACGAAATAACTTCATCTCCAAAAAAAAGTACCCTCAGTTATTTAGGAGTTAGAAGATTAAACTTGCACTTGAACTTAAATGACTTCGAAAATGGAATAATTCGAATTTACTCTTAATTTTCTTTTTAGTTTAAAATATCATATTTTAAACTATTACTTTACTCTACCAACTTTAAGTATCTAGGTAGGACTTTTTCAAACTTGATACTACAAAAGTAAAAAAAACAATAAAAAAAACCAATTTGTTATACGAGGGCAAAATTAAAGATCGGGTGAAATGGATATATCTAGGGAATTGTTAAATCCACCGCAACTTTTGCTAAATCTACCACATTGCCACGTGTCTATGAGTTCCATAAAGAAAAGACGGGTAATTTTTTATTTATTGAAAGACAATTTAATGATGTTGGTAGATCTACTTATCCCCATGATTATATATACTGAAAGTTATGAAAGTTAAAGAAATAAAAGAAAGAAGAAGAGTGGACAAAGAGAAGAAAGAAGAAAGGAAAGAGTGGACAAAGAAAAGAAAGAATAAAAAGGAAGAGTGGACAAAGAAAAAAAAAAAAAAAAAATTATTACATAAATATGAAAATTGCCCTTCTTTTCTTTATAGAACACCTAAACATTTAGTAAAAAATGTGGTGGATTTAGCAAATCCTTGTATCTAACTTAATCCTTAAAGTTTTGTCGACCACTTTTTGTTCAATTTAGGCATATTATAATTGGTAACCAAAGTTTGACAATGAATTTGGTTATGGATGGAAGGGGACGAGTGTGGGGAATTTGTAAATGAACGTAATGGGACTAATTCCATGAAGATCTGTGCTCGCATGTGGTGTAGGGGTTGAAAAAACTATCAGCATGTAGGTTGAAAAAACTATCAGCATGTAGGTTGAAAAAACTATCAGCATGTAGGTTGAAAATATGCAAATCATTGGAGACATTCAGCCCTAAATGCAAAAGAGAATGGCATATACATTGAGAAACACAAGTTTGGGGAACGCCAAGCTTGAGTTCCATTTGGTTCTTGATTGTAAAATATGAGAGACTTGGCCCTATAAGAACAAAAAAAAGAAGTCCTCAGCAAGAAATAGGGTGGCAAAGGTAGCTTGTTGTATGCATGCTCACTTCACCATATATAGATTGAGAGATCTATTATAATTTGCAACAAAGGAAACCTCAATTGCCACCAAATTTATTGTGAAGATCCAAGCATAAAATCTCATTCCAATGGTATGGTCAAATCTTCATCACAAATCACAATTAGGTATTTCTCATCTATATTGAGTTTAGAACAAGAAAACCTCTTGACCGCCCTCCAAATCAACTATAGACTCCTTAACCCCTAAACATTGAGGAGGACAAAAAACATCCTCTGGCTTTGAAAAAAGATTATGTGATTCAATATAAAATTGTTTTTCATTTGATTTTTTTTCAAAAGTGACCATAAACACATGGTCCATCATGGAAGACAAAAAATTACCCCTTGAGATACATTCATTTTTTTTGTAACCCAAATTGTGATAAGATTTAGAAACATGGTATTAGCTCCCAAGCTACCCTTCTTGCAATTTTCATGACGGCACCATGCACAATTGACTTTTCCAACTTTTTGAACCAATACTACTGGTGCCCATGTGCAAACCAGTGTAGAATGCTACAAGCAAGGCAAGGCACGGTGATCCATCCGTCCTTCAAGGGTTAAAGGGTTAAAAACCTTTTGTTCAATCTCTAAATTCCTTTATATATTCCTTGGTGAGAAAATACTTTTTTTCTAATTTCCAAAACTACTTTGGAAAAATGCTAATAGAGGGGACACCATATAGTTGTGGTAGTCACAATTTGTTTTTTATCATTCTCAATCTTCACAGAATCCGACGTGGCTGTCAGTCCGCAACTCACGCGAGAGGTTTTCCGTGAAAATTGAAAATTTTTTTTATCTTTGTTCAAGTGTGGAGAAATGACGTTCTTCAAATTTTTGCAAGAGAACTTTTACTTTTTGTAATTCTAAGTTCATCTTGCGTTGCTGTTCCCATCGTATTGGCTTGTACTTTCACTCTACCTTTTTTCAATCTTCACTGAAATCCGAATCTCAGACCAACCGTGACTACCACTACTACATACGTCACAGGCACGGCAATAGGGCCTTCATTTGACAGCATTCATCTATTCGGACTTTTCATCTATTCTATCTTTTCATCCATCCGTCTCCTTCTATAGTTCGCTTTTCCACTTCCGCTCATCTCCTCCACGTTACCGTAGTTCTACGCTTCTCGGAGCTCCACAAGGCTGTGCTCTGCAACATTTAGAGACTTTCAGAGGATTGGCTCAGTCGCGGAAGGTGAATCTCCCTCTCCTAGAGAATTCTTTCGCAGCAAATTTGAGCAAAAGTGGTGCAGATTCGAGGAGAAATTGGCGGTAGCTGAATGACGGCAGTGGCCATGGCTGCTGCGTCGCAGCAGGGCGTGGTAGCGCTGAGCTCATCCGGGTTTCGGAGCTCGTGGTCACAGCTGTTTGGTTGCAAAGTGGCGCAGAACGCACAGCCGAAAGATGCGAAGAAGAACCGTAGGGTTTTCGGGCTTCGGGCGCAGCAGGCTGCTGCTGCTGGGAGCTTGGATCACATTCCGAAGCAGTTTCGAAAGGATGGCTTGAAAGACGGACTGACGAAGAACTTCGACTCATGCCCGCCGAGTCTCTTCGGGTTGAATCCTTCGCAGATGGACATGTTCATGGTGGAGAACAATCCCTACTCTCGGCAAGCGGAACGTGTCACCGAGGCTTCAATTTCATCGGCGAGTAGATATCAAGATGGTAAGCATGCTAGTCACAAAATCTTCAACTTCAGTAATATAGTGCATGACACTTATAACCAACAACTATTGGCCAAACAAGAAATACTAAAGTACAACACATATACTCATTAGCTCAAAAGTAATTCCACCACCAAGCAAGACAAATCCTAAGCTTCATCTTGATGGACTCAAATTGGACTCAAATTTTTGATAACTTTTTTTTTGACAAAGTCTTAGGCTAACCTTTTGAATTGGGAGTTGTTGGTTATAAGTGTCATGCACCGTAGATTTGAAAAATATGACAAAAGCAAAACAAGTTGGAATTGGTTTTTCGCATGTTCGCCAATTTTCTTTCGTCTTCTCCAGTCTTATCCAATTCAGTTTTGTGTTTGTGAAACTTTTTTATTATCTTAAGCTTCATTAATTCTAGACTGTTTGTTAAATCTAGCTTGTTGACGGCCAGTCGATGTTCTATTCTATTTTCCTTTTTTTTTCAATGAAATTTCACCTCATTTGTACGAGACGTGATTTTGGTTTATGGTGTATGTTTTTTAGGATTTCAGGTGTGTTTGAGTCATTTTCATTGTTTCCAAACATTTTTCTTATCAATTTAGGGTTTAGCAGTTGGTTGATTGCCCGTTAGCTGCCTTGCAGAATGACTCTCTGACCTGAGTATTTGGGAATTCATTTTGTATTTAAGAGTTTGAGAAGTCAAATACACAACAATTGTCAGTTGGCCTTCTATCTCTTCTTCTGAGTTAGGGTTTAGAGTGTAATCTGCAGCGTCGGAATGGAATAGTCTTGCCTTTCATAATGCTCCCTCTGTCTCTCTAAAAAGCTCCAAATCAGACACATTTCTTGTAGCACTAAAAAGCTCCCTTTTACTGATTTCAAACGCTGAGAAAGCGTTTGCCATGTTCATTGATCTCATGGGGGCAAGTTAAGCGATTAGAGAGCACTCCTCTCCTAGAAAGCTTGGCCTTGCCCATATGAGGTACCATTGTTGCTACTAATCTTTAAATCATCAGTAATGAGGAGCTGGCAACATGCACAAATATGGTTCTTTTTGCATGGAATTTGGGTGCCCAAACGGCAATATCAACGTTGGAGATTTTGCATACATTTGGTAAATGGTATATTGATTTTAGAATGCATGTGTCACTAGCACAGATATCAAAAATACAGTTAATCCTTTGCAATGAAGCTTTTTGGACGTTTTTAGAGGGAGAGAGGGAGTAGATGACCATAACCAGGTATAAGTTCCTCGGTCAAACTCATCATTGTGCAATTATCTAAGCCGACATGGATGTTTATGGCTTCACAAGTACCTCAGCCAGCTGAATTTCTCTGAACTATGAGATGAATATCTTTTGAGGTAGGGGATGCTGTTTGCATCGTCTTAACCAATACCTTGCAGTGTGCTTTCATTGGGAGAGAGCTGTGGAGAGAGGTCACTTACTTTGGGTACAAGAGCCAGCCAAAATCTCTTGAGATCAAATTTTTCTCACTCAATGATTTCTTAGGCAGTAATTCCAAGTGGGAGGTTGTAGACCACTGTTTACAAATCTTGAAGGGATAGTAGACAACCCTACATCCATGCAAAGCTCACATCTAACCATGTTGCACCTGCTCTCAACTTGTTACTCGAAGGCCAACCAATTGTATAGCTCCATGAGGTGCTCTTGGTAAAAGGGGTCTGTCAATAAGGAAACAGGGTCAGTTGCCTAACGGTTTTAGTATCTACTGGTGAGCTTGAAGTGTGACACACTGATACTTACCTGTTACTGAATTTTGGAATACGAGTATGACCCGTGCCCTATGGACACGGTAGCCATTGACTTGAGCTCTCAAATACAGGACTTGAGCTCTCAAATACAGGACTTGAGCTCTCAAATACAGGACTTGAGCTCTCAATTTCACAACTTGAGCTCTCAAATACAGGACTTGAGCTCTCAATTTCAGGACTTGAGCTCTCGATTCATGCTTAATCATGCTCATAACTTAAATTGCTTGACGGACAGACACAACTAATACAGACTGACAGACACTTATTCTATCTAGATAGACTAGACCAAAATGTCCTTAAACTACCTCACGTGACAAATAGAGTTAGATGAGCTTGTTGGACTTGCTCTAGAGCCATGAGGTCTGTGGTTCAATTCCTATTGGTATTTGTATTTGTAACTTAAGCTCAATTTCTTAGTTTGATGAGGAAACTGAAAACTTCCACCACTAGTGGGGTGCCATCCCAGGCAGTAGTGCTAAGGTAGGGTTAGTCTGGTTATTTCTTGCTGCACCTTGGTTGGAGAATTTGTAGGCAAGTATTCAGGATTTTGATAATTGGAAAAGGAGGCTAACGTCGTGTGATGAACCTGCAACATGTTTGTTTAGGTACTGGAATGTGGAACGCAGCAGGGCTAGACGATGCGCCGTCACGGTTGAGCATGAGTGTAAGCATGTACAGGGGAGGAGGGAGTGCAGGAGGGCGGCCAAGGACAGCGCCTCCAGACCTGCCGTCGCTGCTGCTGGACGCACGCATCTGCTACCTGGGCATGGCCATCGTGCCTGCAGTCACGGAGCTCATCATCGCCGAGCTGCTGTGGTTGGACTTCGACAACCCCAGCAAGCCCATTTACTTTTACATCAACTCCTCCGGAACGCAGAACGAGAAGAAAGAGAGCATCGGCTTCGAGACCGAGGCGTACGCCATCGCCGACACCATGCGCTACGTCAAGTCCAAAGTGTACACCATCAACTGTGGCCAAGCCTTCGGTCAGGCGGCCATGCTGCTCTCCATTGGGGAGAAGGGCTTCCGTGCCCTTCAACCCAGCTCCTCCACGAAACTGTATTCTCCCAAAGTGAACCAGTCCAGTGGCAGCTCCACCGACATGTGGATCAAGGGCAAGGAACTCGATGCCAACACTGATTATTACATCGACTTGTTGTCTTCAGGTACCGTTGAATCCCATTGCAAAAAACTCAGTAAAAAATAGAAAATTCTTGGCTACTGTCCTTAACCCTCCTTGACCCCTAAGTGCCTATCAGGATGAAGCATGTAGATCTAGAGCTTTTGAGGGAAAAAAAAATTATGATCTAAGAAGATTTTAAAGATAAGGACTGGTTCCATCTCTTCATAGATTGATTTAAAGGAATATTTCATGGATACCCCTGAAGTTTGCAATATTTTCATAGATACCCCTGTTTTTTCAGAAATATCACAAGTACCCTTGGACCAAAAAAAAAATTTTAGGGGTTTGTTTTGTTGTGCATGTCACTTCCCTTTTTGCTTTGTACGCAAGCATAACAAGAAAGAAGTAGTGTGCTCACAAAGGGAGAAAGAAGTGACATGCATAACAAAAAAAACTCCTAAATTTTTTGATCCAAGAGTTTTTGTGATATTTCTGAAAAAGCAGGGGTATCTATAAAAAAGTATTGCAAACTTCAGGGGTATCCATGAAGTTTTCCCCCAATTTGAAGCCTTGCACAAAACCCATGAGCAACAAATGATCAGATTAGTCACATGATTGAAGAATAGACAAACATTGTTTTCTAAGCTTACTTGGATGTATTTGATCTATTTCATACAGCTTCTTCTTCTACTGTAAGCGTTTGAAATCATTTATTGTCCTCCCAGTGAATCTCCACCTAGTGGACGTTGGCTCACTTAGGGGTTAAATATACATTTTCTATACCATAATTGAAGTACCTAGAATATTCGGATATCAGGAGTTGTGGTAATTATGCTTATACTGAAAATGTACGATTTCACTTTCAGGTACGGGCAAGTCCAAGGAAGAGATTGCTAATGACATCCGAAGGCCCAAGTACTTCAGGCCTCAAGAGGCGGTCGAGTATGGCCTTGCAGACAAGATCATCGAGCCTCGTGGAATCGCCATGGAGAAACGGAACTATGATCAGATGCTTGCTGAGTCCAAGGCTACCAGATCATCTTATGCTAAGCCTGCAGGCGCTACTGCAGGAGCAGGAGGGCGCTAGATAAGTTTTTTTCTTTTTTCTTTTTTTTACTGTTAATACCATTCTGAACAGATTAATATTAGTTTCTAGGAAACGTTTAGTTCAAAATTGGATATCATCATGTAACTTAAGTAACCACCGTGAAAATTGTGACATAACTATTTGTTTCACTCATTGTTATTACCTTTCTTGGCTACTCTCAGTACACTAATAATGGTATTTAGTGTTGGCAACACTAATTACGAACCCCAACACTAAATGTCAACAATCCTCTTAATGTTACCAACACTAAATGTTAACGTATACACTATTTGTCAACTATAGTAATTTTTGGGAACATATTTTTTTTACAAGTTTACATTTAGTGTTAGAAATTGGTTCATTTTTATTACAACAAAAAATTAAATTAAATTTATAAGTTAATATCTAGACAGCTAACACAAATTTATATTTATATAGCCAAAATCCTAGTCTACAAGGGATTAAGGACAAGAAGAGGAGGTAACAAAGAGTGATGTGCACAAAAAGAAAACAACTCTAAATGCAAACTAATTGAGATTTAGAGTGAGTGAAGTAAAAGTCCACGTAACACTATTGGTAACATAACACTAAATACCATTATTAGTGTAGTAGTTTGGGAAGAATACTTGTTTTGAATACTTGTGTTTCTTTGTCTTGAGTTTTGTGAAACGGTTATTTTGGCATCTTCTTGTCTGCGCGTGTTGTGTTCCAAGAGCATCTCCACCTGAGTATTAGATCAATTGAATAGGAACTGAATGTTGGTTTTGACACTAAAAAGACGAGGGAACAGATTGCAAAATCTATCGGTAAAAGTCCTAATCCTACTCCTTTCCTTTCTTTTCTTCCTTTCCTCATGTCCTTGGAGAGAGGGGAGGTGTATCCATGGTTGGGGTCAAATTGATCAATCATGTGATGTGAAGACATGTGATGTGAAGGCAGATAGAAAAAAATCAGTTGGAAAGAAGATCCAGTTTTTTTTTAAGTTAGATTAGTCTTGTGGATATGTCATTGATTGCAAAGTTGTTAAGTTGGACAATTTTAGTTGCTTTGATTCTCTTTGCCCAACATTGACTTGTGTGTAGTGTTGATTTCTACTAGTAGGGTTAATAGATGGAGATTTTTAGAATACTTTGCGTCTTTTCTGTTGTAGTATGAAATAACGCCTTGCACCCGATTCTAAATGAGCCACACAAATCTTTATGAATGTGGCCTACTATTCATTTTTCTATATAGACATTTCTCCAAAGCAACAAAAGAAACTTCCAAATGCACTACAATTCACAAGGGAGCCAAGAAGGTTTGGGATTGAAGTACAAGCTATTTTCAAGAAGTTAAAATCAAGAATTGGCAAATGGTCCAACTAGGTGGTTGGTTGGATAGGTGATTGGGTTTTTATTTACACGGGTTTAAGTGTTTCAAATAATTAAATACAATGTCTAGAAAGATAAGTCTTGTTAAGAGCTTTCCATTGATGTGATGATCTCAAGACATACTATTTTTAGATATCACTCCTACAACTACCACAAACAATTGTTGTCAACACATCATTGTGAAAATTGTGTGCTAAGAGGAATACAAAGTAAGGAAGTCTTAAATGTCTTGAAATTCACAAAATGTTACAATCATAATTTTCATCAAAATCCCACATGTGACATTTCTATCCAAATTGGATGCATAAGGGAAAGCTGTCAACCATACATTTCCAACTATATGTCACATGTCTCATTTAGAACAAAATCGTAATTTTCAACACCTCTTATAACAAGTCAATGGTGACCCCCTTCTATTGCAAGATCAAGTTCAATTTTTGAATTTGGCTACAATCACCATTAGTACAAACCTTTTCAAATGTAAACTTCTTTGTTGCTTAGTCATGCCAACCAAGTTACTCATTTATTTGTTTGCCAATTAGTCATACTTTCAATACATCAATGTCCATTCACTCATTATCATTTGTGGACTCTACCAAAATCAACTTTGCATTGAAGTCAACCCTTACGTAGTGAATGGTTTCTATCTTGCCCTAGCTAGCATTGGTTAGTTTTTCTCCTCTATGTTTTTTGGCTTCATATTGTTCAACTTATGCACCCTAGGATTTTTTTTTTCTAGCAAAAAATCACATAAATTTTACCTCAAATTGGCACTAGCTATCTCAACACTAAAAAGATAAATGGGTGAGATTACCAAATCCCTCCCCAAGCCAACACCAAATTTGTCAAATTTTGGATGAAGTTCACTAATATTAATATAATTTATAGATGAACGTGCACATGTTGACAATTCTATCCAATTCTGTCCATTTTGTCCTTACTTGCTTGCATTCATGGGTGTGGGTCGCTCTACCCTAGTAAAATGAAAAAACCCTAGTGCACCCTCCGCCCCCCTGCATACCCAAACCAAAAAAAAGACAAAAAGAAAAAGAAAAGAGGTGCCCTTGGGATGCTGGCCAAAGGTTGCCACCCGGATTTGGGAAGAACTGGTGGTTAGTGTATGGGCAGCCACTTGAAATTGCAAAGCACCCCTGTTACAACCTGAAACTACAGTACTCGATAAAAAAACCGGTCCTACTTTCTACAAAATCTAAATATAGTACATTACAGTTTTAGAAAATAACTTGTGCATGTTAGTGAAAATCCGGTTGAAACTGGGAAATGCCGGATTTCAGCCTGTGAAACTAAGATTTCTCCCCGAACACTGGTCGTCACCTGCATGCACGTCTCGGAGCATGAATGCTGATCCGACAATAGCAATCTCAAACCTTACCATTTTCGCCCATTTCCAGTTGCAGCCCAGGCTCGCCGGAGGTCCCAATGTCCCATCTGCGCAAGTATTTTATCCTCACAGAAACCACGCAGACCCAACAAGTAAAATGAGACCTCTTTCCTTAAATTTCTTCACAGTTTGTCGGCAGGCCCTTTGAGAAAGAATCGGTACAATGGCCATACGCCTGACTGGCAGGGGATAAGAGCATCCCAATGCAACCGGAAAACAGACCTGGAAAATCAAGTCTGACATGTTCATAGATTATGATCTAATGGCTATGAATATGTCAGACTTGGTTTCCCAGGTCTGTTTTCCGGTTGCATTGGGGATGCCCTTAGAAGAAGGGCGCTTTCCAAGCCTTCAAAGTGTGAAAATAACTGCAACTTGCATGTTGAACCTGAGGCAAACGTGCACTTTCCCCGGCACTGCCCTCTTTTTCCTCCACAGAACCGCAACTTGCACACTACGGAGACTGCAAGGATCAACAGGTCAACACACAGACTTACAAAGCAAGTTGGGTGCTCTGCTGAAGCAATGGGAGATCTGTCACCGGTGCGTGGTGAGAGCAGGAGATCGTTGGAGGAGCCTGTGAGCACCTGCACATTGCGGTATGTTTATTTTGTTTCAGTTTGTCGGTAGGTGTTTTGTACCGATTTTGCAAGGATGGGGAAGCTGGGGGAACTGTATCTGTTTTGGCCATTTTAGCTAGTAATGCTCGATGAATGTGGAGGCAGGGTTTTTTTTTTACGTTTTCTGACCAATGGCTTTGTGGCATTCTTTGAAAATGGGTTGTAGCTTGTCTGGCTCCATCCCTATTTTGGTTGGGGTTGAAAGTGGCCCCTATGCATGGATTTTTGCAGCATCATATTTAAGAATAATGAAATTAAGGAGAAGATGGCACAATCAACTTTTTTGACCGTGCGTTTGGATCCATGTCATTATAAAATGATGACATCAATTTTCAATTTGATAATTTTTTTATGAAAGCCTACGCTGCAATGCAATTTCCATTATTGCAATTTGCAATTTTTTTTATTTCATTTCCCCTTCTTCCTTTTTTCTATAGGCTTGAAGCTCACTTCTTATTTTGAGAGAGTGCCCAAAAACAAAACCCTGCGTGGAGGGACTTGTTGTTACTCAAGCTATTCCCGTAGATGACAACTGGTGACAAATGAACCTCTAGAGTAGTGTTCAGGATAGTTAATGTAACTAGGCAGGTGACGGTTCCTACTAACCGGGCTACTAACTAGGCTCTTAATTAGCGAGGACTGGAAATACTGCGCTCTAAGGCTCATAAGGCTGCATCAAAGTCTCAAACAATCATCTGTTCTCACTTCTCATTGATTAGCATAAGTTAGCGAGTGAAATCCTCTACAGGACTCTGTGTGTGTGTATGTGTGTCTATTTGCTTGGCTTCATCTAGATTGTGTAGGGATGGCAATTGCAGTAACTTAGGTGGGAAGACCTCAAAGCAGCAATCACAGCCAAGCGCTCAAGTGCCAAGTGACAAGGAAGGGGAAGGAGTGTCGACGTTGGTGTCCAGTTAATTTGAACGGGGTATGCGAAAGATGCCGCTATCAATTCTAGCTGGTGAGCTTCCCACAACCCACGCTACCTTGTGATTGTTTTGTCAACTTAGAACATGTCGGTGTGCCAGCTACCGACAAGCTCCGAACTAGGATTAAAACTCAGCACTGGGGTTCAACCAGGTATTACGTTTGAATTATTGTTACTGTTGAGTTTCCAGCCCTTATTAAGAAATGGAGATAAAGCTCTAATCTTGCCAGTAGATTTGCTAGATATTGTGTTCCTTTTTCAATGGCTCTTGTTCTTTCAGTTTCTGATAATGTTCACCCTTTGAAAGACAAGGGTTTTCTTAATGAGCGTGCGAGACATTTGCTTCCAATTGATGAAACTCGGGTTAGAGTTTCAGCACTGGGGGCTCAAGTAGATACTACAATTATCTCTGTTTAATATCGACAATCGACAGTGTTGCCTGTGAAAGTGGCGTTCAGGATTGATGGGGTTAGGAAAGGTGGTTTAGAGTCCTTATAACATTTGTCGAACATGTTTAGAGAACAACTTTCTTGTGACACTGCATAGTGTGATGTACTGGTGGTGAACTGGATCTGCGCCTTCTCCTGGATGTGATATTAACGAGGTATGTATGTGTTCCTGGCCAGGAAGAAAACTGTCTAAAGAACATGCTCAAAGTGACAAAAAAAAACATGACTAAATTGACAAAACAAAATTTCCAAATTGACACTGTTCCCATGTAATGTGGGCTGTGCAGCTCAGAATCCAACATGAAATGACGAAGTAGTACCTGCGCTGCGTGAGACAGAAGTGAAGGACCTCAATAAGGCTTGAACCATTCGGCAGGGGGCTAGCTCTTTGGCAATGGAGAAGAATAGCAAGACACCTGCAAAAAAAGCTCCAAATCCGTTACTCTACCCTGGCAATGGAGGGTCGACTCTGCATCCGCCTGCTAGTTCCCAGCCACCCGTGTTTCTCCTCCTGCCAACAATTCCAATGCAGCTCCAAACCTGCAAACACATCCCGGACCAGCAGGACAAACTCTGTATCCTCCCATGAAGCTCGCATCTCAAAGCGCTGCAGTGAACTCGCGGTCTGAGCCCGTGAAGCCGTCTGGAGGTGCCAACAGTGCTCAGTTATCTGCTCCTGCAAATTATGCACCCGTCAAGCCAACCCGCGCTGCTCCTGCTCCAGGAAATCCTCTTCCAAAACAAGTACAGAAAACGGGCTATGGCACAACTGCAACGAATTCAGGGCTCTATCCAGGTGCACCGACTGCTGGTTCTAATGCAGCTCCACCTGCACAGAGTGCACCATGTAATTATCCAGTGGCAGCTACTCCGGCATCGAATTCAAAACATAATTCAGTTGCAGCTGCTCCTGCCAGAGCAAATGCTGCTAGAAGAGGTGCTCTTGCAAGTGAGCCTCGAGATTATGAGCAACCTGGCAGTGGCGGAGGGGGTAGAGGGCAAGATAGAGGGCGCGGTAGAGGCAGAGGATCTACTGCAGGGCGAGATAGTGGCCGTGGTGCCGGTGCCGATGCCGATGCTGGAGAACCGAATCAGCAGGACGATGACGATTACTATGACAACAGTGACTACAGCAACGATGAAGATGATGGTATCTTGGCTCGCGGCATGGGTGGCACGAGCCCGGGCAGGAGTCTTCAAGCAGACATCAATAACAACAACAATACCAACAACAACAACACTTTGACATCAGGAAATGCAGAGTTTTCTGCATCTATCCAGGTTGATACCACTCGGAAGATCTCAGTTGAGACCACTCAGACGACCTCGGTTTCATACGAGGCTGACTACGACATGAACGGGTCATACGAGTATGACGCAAGCTACAGTTACGAATACGATGCAACTTACGATGTATCTGGAGATGCTGGGGATTACACTGAATACAGTGGTGCCTCGATAAGATGAAGGTATCCGGACCGCATACATGTAAGGAAAGCATTCATTGTAACCAAACACGTTTTTGTAGCTCCCCAACCGCCAGGGACAGTCAGATAAGCATTTTTTCTTATAAAGGTTCATCTTAAAGAGGCCCTACTGTACATGGAAACTGGTGATGTTGCAACGGATGGCCAATCCGGTGAACGTTATGCAGAGGATGCAAACTATGAGTATGATGAGAATGGCAGTGAATACGCGCATGATGAGAATGAGGAAGCTTACTATACTGGTCTTGCGTACGACGAGAATGGGTATCAATATGCTTACGATGAGAACGGGGAAGCTTATTACACCGAAGAGGCGAATGCTGAAATTGGTGTTGAGTATGACGAGAATGGAGAAGTTTATTATCCCGAAGAATCGTATGCTGAAGCTGGTTTTACGTATGATGAGAAAGGGGAAGCATACGCCGAGTACGACGAGACAAGTGCAACATACGAGGGGTATATGGAAACTGGGGAACCCTACGAGGGGTGTGTTGAAACTGGGGAACAGTACGAGGGGTGTGTTGAAACTGGGGAACAGTACGAGGGGTATGAGGAAGGGGGTTACGAAGAGTATGCAAATGAGTATGATGGTGGCGAGAATGCAGAAGAAGGGTATGAAGAAGACCAGGGCGGATATGACTTTGGCGATATTGGTGAATGGTATTCACTTAGAAGATCGTGGGGGAAAAATTAGGGGTAGTCACACCTTCTTCACCCAATTCTCAATTTTTCAGAGAATGGGGTTGTGGCATTCTCCCCTTGATTTGCTAAGGGGTCATTCTTTGAAGATTGAGAAGGTTTTTTTTCTCACCTCAGGGGGAGAAGAATGGGCATGACAACGATTTACCATGTGAAGTTTTTATCCATGTGTGTCTAGCTCTCTTTTATTTCACTCTCTTTGTAGTGTAGTTTAGAGATTTTGGTTGAGTGTGTGAATGCAACTTGCTTTCTTATTGCATCACCATTTTCAAGTAAAACTCATTCTCCGTTCTCCACCACTCACAAAAAGGGAGTTAAGGTAGCCGCACCCATGGGCGTCACTGACAAAGTCAGGGTGGTCATGGGTACTTCAGTGATAGTTCTGGGTGACAAAATGATGGTTGTGGGTGATTCCATGACTATTTTGAGTACCCATCTCACTATTTAAGAACCAACAAGCCTTGTTTTAAGCATCTCTTACACATGGTTCCTACAATTTCAGTGATTTTGGACTTTGAAAAATCTTTGTGAACAAATGCTTGCAGTTGGAACCTTGAAATTGATGCCAATATTTTTGATTTCCATTTCCTAACTTACAGTATTTTTTCCAAAGTTAGTCAATTGTTTTACCTACTCCAAAACCCTTATTTCTACGCTTATGGGTGCGCCTACCTTATACCTTTTGCTGCAATCTTTGGGCTTATTCAAAAACATGAGTCAACCTTTGTCATGGAGAAGTACTCCCACTGGCTCTTGTTTCTACTCCACTTCTTATTCTTCATAAAAGTTTCATTCTTGGAGAAGGTGTGGCAACCCCTATTATGAGAAAGGGCAAGTCTGCATCGGCTATAGATTGGAATTCTGTGCTCTTTTATTGTGCTTGGGTACGCCCTCTTTCCTACTCCCAGTGGCAAAGCATGTAGATAATACACGTGTAGATAAAGCTCATCTGAAGATCGTGTGAGCAACTTTTGGCTCCTTCTGGCTCCTTTTGCAGAGTTTTTCTCTGAATTTATTGATATACCATATCTATGATATATCAACAGCAGGAAGTTTTGTTTTGTAGTGTTTGTCGACCTCTTTGAAAAGAATGCAACAATCGGCTTTTGCTGGTGTGCTCGCCTCTAGGTTTGTGAAATACGGAGTATATACAATAAAGCGAGCAAAAATCATTGCTTGAGGATAATGTTGATCACAAACTTGCTTTTAATAGCGCCACAGTTCCCAAAAAAATTTGATTTTTGTCTCGTGTATGTCATCGTGTTTGTCAATATGCTTGGAGGGGTAAATGTATCTTAGAATTCATACAGATTATGCAATGACATGAGTAGCCTACTTCCAACCCAAGACCTGATGGATTGAAGCCTTGCCGGTATATCCCTGACGAAATCAAAGGTGTCAGGGAATAATCCAAGGTAGACAAAGAGGATCTGTGAAATTTTGGAAGAAGTGCATGTGACTTGGCTTTGGGACACGACTGCAAAGAATGCATGTGGTTTTTGAGGGTCACCCTTTGGTATCGCACTAATAGTCTAGCTTCTTTGCAAGGATACAAGTCCATTTTCCACTTAGTGTTGATAAAACTAGGGAAAATCTGATGGATCCCCCTGAAGTTTGTCATATTTGTATAGATGCTCTTTGTTTTCCAGAAATTGCACAAATATCCTCAAACCATAATTATCACGTGTTTGTTTTATTGTGCACGTGGCTTCCTTCACCCTTTGTGTGCACATTGATTCTTACTTCTTTTGTTGCACTCCTTGCTTCAACATTGGTCATGAAGGAAGTGGCATGCACAATTAAACAAACACTTAAAATCTATGATTTGAGGATATTTGTGCAATTTTTGAAAACTAGAGACATCTATACAAGTACTAGTATACAGGCACATGCTTTGCATAAATTGGACATGTATGGGTAATGCAAAATTCAAAAATACAAAAAAAATAACATTTGACAAATCAATTGGTCTAAAGTCTAATCTTAATGTATTTTACAAAAAGTCAATCTCACAATTGGTTTAGAATCTAACCTTGATGCACCATCATTTTGGTTCTTTTTGGAAACCAAAAGTAGTATATGCCCTCATCACAATGCTCTTATTTTATACTTTGCTAAGGGACATTTGGTGTTTTGTTGTTTTTCTAACACATAGTTGGAGGGTGTTTGGTGTTCCATATTTGAGGCATCCTTTATGTTTCAACTTCCACCAAAAAGTTTTAGAAAATATTGGAAAAGAACATGATTGAAAGGTGCTTGGTGTTTTATATTTAGGGTATTCTTTATTGCTTCAACTTACACCCAAAAAATCTAGAAGCTTTTAGAAAAGGGCGCAAAGTCAGTAAGGGTTAGGCTCCCACTTAGTAGTATAGATGGAAAATTTCAAGGATACCCATCAAAGTAATACCCAAGATGGAGATTTACTTTTGAGGAGACACTCTGGTGAGAATTGTAATGCCAAGGACATAAACATTCTTGTGATGACGAGGCAAATAGCGAAGCTAGTTGCAAAATTTGGGTCAATACTGAAGCTTGTAGGCCCCATGAAGGTTTAGTAGTAGGGCTGAACTTAACCCCTAAATGCCCAAGGCACCACATTTTGGTGCCGACCATATTTTGAAGTTCAATAAAACCTAATTAAGCTGCTACTTTTAGTATTTAATATTTAAGGATTATTATTTTTGAAGTCTAGTTTTAGCACCAAAAACTCAATTTTGAAAATTATTAATTGTGAATTTTCTATTCAAGATTTTGTGCAAGGGTGTCCATTGCAATCTTCACTTTTTTAGTGTTGAGAGCTCTTGGGATTGAGCCTCAAATACACTAGATCTTGGAGAAAAATTCACACTAAAGATTCATTTTAAAAAAATTTAAAATAGATTTTGAAAAACCGTAAATGGATTGGAGTTATGTATGTTATGTCCTTTAACCTCATATTTTTTTGGTGATCAACATTTGAGATTTGACATGTAAAAAGAGGATTGAAAGACTTGAAGGCCTTTTGTAGTTATAACACCCCTTGATTAAACATTATAATCTTTCAATCCACAAATAATATTGTTGTGTTTTCTTTTCCTATGTGATCTCTAATATATGCAGTTTAATTTTATACGGTTACAATTTTAAAAAAGTAATAATACAACTTATCAAAATACTGGCTTTTTATGCAGCTTAGAGCAAATTCCTAGTACCTCAAAAAAAGCCTTGGCATTTAAGGGTTAAACTTCATACGGAATCTTAGCAGCTCTTAAAGAATAACCTTTATTCTTTATGTGTGGTGTTTTTTAGCTTGGCTCAAGTTTTCCTTGTCCTCTGGACGGGACAATGGTTTGGGACCTTATTTGAAGGGAATCTTTGAGGCAAGGAGTTACTCAAGACCACTTGGAATGCTCACCTCTTGCCTTGACTTTCCTCTTGAGCTACCTGTAGATGAGGTGATGGAAGATTTTGGAGTTTTAGAGATCTTTATATAATCTTTGGATACAAGTCCTAGATTTGATTAGGTGAATTTTTTCTTATCTTTTCCTTAATTCCCTATGGAATTTTAAGGTAGTCATCAATCCTTGAAAGTAGCACACAAGTTATTTTATATAGTGTCAGACTTTGAATAGTGTAGACCTGATCGCACTAATTTGCGTGAATTATGTCTTGCATGCATTCCACCCTTGTTCTCAAGGTAGGGTTTTGATCACCTCTTCATTGAGATCAAGCTATATAACTTGAAAAGATATCTCACATTATATTCCAAGGTCCAATTTATAAGTTTGAGTTTAAGATCTCAACTTTGTTAAGCACTCGTTCAGCAGTAAATGCAAAATTTATGTACTATCAAATTGTTTGGAAATTGACTTTCAACATGGCTTTTCTTCTTTTTCTTTTTCTTTCTTTTTTTTAAATTTTTTTTAGACTCAAGTATTGGTACAAAGTTGCACTTTGAAGAATGTTGTGACATAGAAATTCTAAATTCAATAGCAATTGAAACTTTGGATATTGTATGAAGCTATATGTTCCAATTTTAGCTCTCCATTAATCAAATTTAGAGAACACACTAATACTTGACATTTGAGACATAGTGTGAATTGCCTCTAATGTAGAGAATAATAATACACTAGTACTATTTTGAAATTTAGCAATTTTGTTCGAATGACCCTTATTGGATAAGGAGATATTAGACTGCATATCTTCCTGATTTTTTCACCCTTGATTGAGCATTATTAATAAGGATCCAACCATTGAGATTAGATTATGTTTGATGACATGGAAACATGACTTCATTTCAACAAATGACATCCTTTGTCACAACCATGGTTTGGTTTGTTGATTCTCATAATGAGGTAGAAGAATTGGAGTTCTTACTCAAGACCAAAGAGGAAGTGGAGATAAGGTGGAAGCAGCTCTATCCAATAACTTAAGCAATTTTGCAAGAAATTACAAAGAGTTTGAGGCAATAATTGATTTTCTTGTGTAGGAAAATAAGAAATATTTGGATTGCAAACCTTTTGTAGTCTTATTTGCAAAACTAAATCTATTGTGGATTTTGGGTGTCAAAAAGTACTTTGAACCCATTGTCAACCTCTAGACTCACGCAATTCCCATAATAGCCAAATTACTTTCAACTCATTACTTCCTACTTCACTTTGGGATGCGTGGCATGACTTAAGTGATCCCAACCTTGAAAAGGACAAAAGAACATATTCCAAAACACCTATCCTTGTTGAGATTGAAAATAGTGCACCATATTGGTTGGGTATGGGTGTTGTAGGCTATGGGTGCTTCCACCTTAGTAGCTTTTAGTTCATTTTAAGTCCCCTTCTTAACCTCATCAATAAAAGGCCCAAGCATTAATTGTTGATATTGAAGTTTGTCCATGACACCCATGGAAAATTTTATTGGCAAAAATTTGCCTAGATCTTCCCTCAAACTTTGACTAGCAATTGTAACACTAGAAGATTTTGGTGAAAAAATAGATGATATTGACAAATTCTTCCCTAGCTAAGCACCATGTTTGCCAAATTTTGGATGAAGTTTACTGATATATTAACCCCTAAAGAACCAAAGTCCCCTCGAGGGACTTTCAGGATTTCAAGCATGTACTTATTGCTAAACTACTTTGTGTAATTTTTTGAAACTTTTATGGAAGATGGGCAATTCCAAGATTTGTGTGGGCATCTAATTTTTACCTCATTCTGACATTTATTGAAGAAGTTCAAAATGAATTTATGAGAATTTTAGTTCGGTGGGCAACCCAAAAACTTCTTAAAATTTTCATTTTTTAAAAATAAAAATTCAAGGTTAGTTCTTTAGACTTATGTATATGTGGGAAGTTTTGAATCATTCAATTCTAATTGATGAGATGAAAGTTATGAGAAGTTTTAGTTTGCGGGTAGGTGTGGAGAATCTCAAAACAATGCCTACATGCAAATTAAAACTTCTCATAACTTTCATCTCATCAATTAGAATTGAATGATTCAAAGCTTCCCACATATACATAATTCTAAAGAGCTAACCTCAAATTTTTATTTTTAAAAAATGAAATTTTTAAAGAAGTTTTTGGGCTGCCCGCCGAACTAAAATTCTCATAAATTCCAACAAATGTCAGAATGAGGTAAAAATTAGATGCCCACACAGATCTTTGAATTCCACATCTTCCATAAAAGTTTCAAAAAATCACACAAAGTAGTTTAGCCATAGGTACGTGCCCAAAATCCCATTTGTCCCCAAAAAGGGAGCTTGATCCTTTAGGGGTTAAGTAGACTCTCGAATAAACTTTATGGATGAACATGCGCACGTCATAAATTCTGTCCAGTTCTATCCAAATTTTCCTTACCTGCTTAAATTCTGAGGTGCGTGTCGCTCTACCTTCGAAAATACCAAAAATAAACCCTGATGACACGCACGATTTGATTTCTCAGCAGTAAATCGAGAAACATCTCTTTCAAAGGACATTACTTATCAAGTACTAGAAGCAACTAGTAATTACAGGCCTTTCTTCCGTAGATTTGATCAAATATTTGTGTTTGTTGAGAACCATCCCTGCAATAAAGTAAGTTAGTCCTGATCGACATACAAACTTGAGCTTTCGTTATCAACCAAATCAAAGAGATATCAGTTACTGCACCCCGCATTAGTAACGCTAACTGGCGGAAAATTAATGTGCAACGAGAGTTGGTAGTTAGTGTTAACTTATTGTTAGTAGGTTAGAATGCAAACATATTGGTTGCACTTTGCAACTACCGGTGAAAACTAATCAAATTTCAAGAAAATATACAATCATGTGGTATACATAAACAACTTCAAGTGCAAGCTCATGGTTGGAAATGGGAGACACTAGATTTTTGTTAGTGAAGCTCACAAAATTCTTCAAACAATGTACGAAAGTTAAAAAATAAGTGAACTAGTGAGGGGCACTCATGTAGTAGTTTACAATGATTTCAATTAATATAGGATCGAATAGTGCAAGTCATGTTGCCAAAGTTATTGAGGAAATTTTGCAAGCAAGCATTTCAGCTAGAAAGTGCGTGAAAGACTTTTTTGTTCTATGGAGATTGCACCTCTAAGTTGTTACCTGAATGGTTGCAAAGGGTTGTTACTCATAATCCTACTTGGAGAATAAGGACAAGATGCATGTCACATCTTCACACCAATTTGACACAATTTATCCAAGTTAAAGTAACAAAATTTTGTGTTGATCCGCATGTTGCACTCATTGATATAACATGTATATCAAGGAGAGTGAATTGAAATAAATTGATCTATCACCAAACAAGCAACTATTCTACAAGAGGCTTTGTCCATGTAGAACTGGCTTGCTTTGAGGAAGGAGGTACCTAGGGTAGCTTCTCTTGATGCAAAGCCTCCTCCCCTATGGCCCAAAACCAACAAATTTTGGTCACAAGTATAATTTTATATCAAAAGAGGTATTTTCTGAAATCACTCTTGTCTAGTACTCCCTCAGTTCCAAAATGATCTTCATGTTACACAAAATGTTATGAATTAAGCTCAAAAAGAACCATTTTTCAATTTTTTTTTTACCCATGACTAGAGTTTGATGTCCTCCTTATTGTTATGAAATTTTGAGTTTCAAATTAATTTTCTAAGTGTGGTTTCAGAGTGCTTGAAAATTAAATTTTTGAGGCATTTTTGAAGAGCACCGGTGGCCACTCACTTAATGGCATGGGATTGGTTAACATGCCCATGCTTTTTGATTATGTGCAAGTGTCGCTAGCTCCCTTCCTCCTCCAATAAGAAGATCATTTTGGGACACTAAATAAAGATCAATAGGAAGATCATTTTGGGACAAAGGGAGTATATAATTAAGTGAACACAACTTCAAACACTAGCACAAGAGGGCCCAAGCTCTTTATTTTCTCAAGCAATAGAGCCCATACACGTACTTTTGCACAATTTGGCTGGTGCTCAATTTTATTTTATTTTGTTGGTCTCCTCATGAGGGAACTTGATTTTGCATGAAAAAATATCTCGTTTTTGCGCCACGAATGGACTCAGTTGTCCCTGAGGTTCGAAACCTCCAATGAGCGCACAGGAAAGGGTACATCTTATATTAATATATTTCTCTGTGTAATCGAGTCTCAGTGCACCCACTGATCTTTGAAATAAGCATACGACATATGTCTAGATCTAGATCACCAGTTCCAAAGGAGGAGTTTCACAGGTGGCACGCGCTGGTGTATATTGGCATTCGTAAGGAGGCGTGAGACCCGGCAGGGAACTGCCTCGCCAGACACAAGGGACTGCAGCAGGGTTTTTTTTTTCTTAACCCCTGAGCGGCCTGGCCGTTTTCACCAAAATCAGGGTTTTTGGAGACTGACAATTTTGATGCATCGTATTTCCGTCAATTGGATGATTCATAAAAAGTGACCATCGGAAATCATGGAACACCTACTTAGAAAGTGGCTTGCAAATTTTGGGAACAATTCACCGCAGGAGATGGGAGATTATAACATTTGATCAAATAACATGTGATCACAACATCTCATTTTTTGGTAAGTAGTTGCTATTTGATGATTTTTACAATATTCTATAAGCCCTTGATTCATCTCAAATTTTGTGAGTAGTAAGATTTGATGTGACTGCACACACTTGTAAATTATTGAAGATTGCACTTATTTTTATATCAAGTTTTAGGGCTTCAAATCACTACTGCACAGAAAACAATGACTGGCGCAATTGGTGGCAGTTGCCATAATAAGGGTTTAGAACATGTTTGAACCCATGCCAACAACTTTCCCACCACCACAAAGCTTACACAAGGAAGCTTGCAAGGGATATTGATCAGTTGCAGCTTGTAAAATGCTGCTTGCAAGCCACCACGCCCCGCATGCTTGCCACCACTCCCCATATGGTGTTTCACTTAATCAAATCTCTTGCAACACTTGTACAACATTTGGCTTTCCTTGCCATTACTCCATTGGCATGGACAACTTGAATGCCCTTATAATTGTAGTTTATAGCAAGATCAAAAAGTTAGATCTTGTCCCTCAAAACAAGGCTTGAAAATAGTGGGAGGCAATATATGGGGAGCTTGGGTGCTCAAGGGTTAACCCTTAAAGGACGGGCTTACAAACATGGATTTCCTATGGGATTGCAATCATCTTCTAGTAGTTATTTTGGCAATGTAATAAACATCAAAATTCAATATTACAACTTTGTAGAAGAAGGTGTATGTATACTACATGTATAAGAAATATTCATAAATTTTGGTAAAAATTTGAAATTATTGTAATTTTTTGAAGCAAATGCTAAAGAAGTTCATATTAATTATAAAACGTGTTCAATTATACCAATTTTTTTTATCATGGATGTGAGTCACAATGAAGATCATCATGATGGAAAATATAGTTCCCATGTTGGTAAAATTAGAAAAAGTAACCATTCCATGGTAATAGGTATTCAACTTGTGATAGTAATGAAAATTTCAAAACTTGAATTTTTTCAAAAACTTAAAGTACAAGGAGAAATTAGATTTGGTAAACTTTCTATTGCTAGTTCTGCTCAAACTAAAAACACATCATTTTAATAACACAAACTGAGTTTTGGTAAGAAGATTCTCAAAATTCAAAATACACTACATGGTGGTGCATCTACAATACTCAATTGGCAAGTGGGACCTTTTTGTGAACATTGTGCCTCACATTGTGCATGCAAAAGCTTTCTATCAACATGCTCTAGCCTCTAGATTGCATTGTTCATATCCCAATGAAATCTTGGATGAAAAACAATGTTATTCCACTGTCAAAGCAAGATTCCCTCATTCAGAAACCACAAAATGGCTGCAACAATGTTTAAAGGTTAAGGTAGGAGGCACTAATTTGGTTCAGGGTTCTAATTGTGTTAGTTTTTAGGAGTTGGTGACATGTTTCTTCAAACACCTATAACTATTATTGACTAGTAGGTAGGCTTAGCAATAGTTAAGTCCACCTAACTTATCAATAACAATAGCTCATCAATAACAGTTATAGGCGTTTGAAGGAACATGTCACCTACTCCTAGAAGCTATCACAATTAGAACCCTCGACCAAATTAGAGCCTCCTACCTTATTTGTTTTTAAAACGACCCGTACTCAACAAAGCAAGGAAGTAAGGAAAAAATGGACAAAAGTGGATAGAATCGTCGACATGTACACAGTAATCCGTAAACTACACTAACATTAATATAATTCATCTAAAATCTGACAAATTTGATGTTTACATGGGGAGGAATTTGGTGATTTCATCCATTCTTTTACTGTGTTTTTGCATAGTTACGATAGATAGTGACAATCCGAGGTAAGAATTAGGCAAAATTTTCCAGAAAAAAAAAACCCTGGACTCCAATATGGGATGCTTCTGACCCTGGTCCCTGGTGGGTGAAGTTTGGTTTTCGAGGCAAGCGCCGCGTACCGCCCCCACCTTCGAGAATGATATGGCTCGTCCTGATGGCAGGGCCCACATAGGCCAAATCAGCCTGTTTGAAACGGATGTTGAAGAAACTTTTTTCTGGAGTTTTAACGGACAGTCAAGGTTTTCGTGTTGTTATATTATACATTAAACAGTGCATTTAGGTTGTCTTAACAATTAGGTTGCATTTTTTTGGTAAAGAGTTACCTCATGATTCACCTTTGGCCACCTACAAGGGCATGTAATTCATGTAACTCTCTTCCATTAATTATTGGTTTTGTGAAAAATGCTAGTTTTCCTTGTCCCTAGCTTTGACACTTATTGCTATGCCCAACTTTTGTTTGCTTTCTCCATTGTTTATCAGAGTAATTATTGACAAATGTCATTGTAATCTTGGTAAAGATCTAAATAGTGTGAAATATTGAGAAATTGGTATGGGGCAACATAAATGCACTATTTGGTGTAGGTAGCATTTTTATTGTTCAAGAACACAAGTTCCCAAGTTTGTGAAATCTAAAAACAGTCAATTTGAAATAGGCTAGAAAGATGAGTGTAAAAATGTGAGGGATCTACAATTATATAAAAAAGAAAGCAAGAGCATCTCCATTTGTACAAAAAATCAATCCACTAAACATATTTTTGGATGGAAAGAGAGCAATTAATGCATGGACCCACCAAATTATCCTTCTTAACAAAACATAAACTATAATTTTCAAGCTCAAAACTCTTTCAAACACTACTTTATCCTTTACAAAAGTATGTTGAATAATTAATGATGAAGAATCTATTTGCTTTTGCAAACAAGGTGACTTGTTGTTGATTGAAAGTAATTTACCTAATTGAACAAGTGGGGGAAACAAGTGGCCAAGGTTGGAAACAAAAACTCTATGTTTACCAATGATGAAGTTTAGGAGGTCAAATGGAGATGCTCTAAGGGGTGGTTCACATTATGTCCCATGTCCCATCTTTGCAAGTCCCACCTTAATTGGGTTACTAAAGGCAAAAAGAGATATTGAAGAAAAGCCATGAATATTTTATGCAAAAAAGTTAGTGGAACTTGGGCTAAAAGTTGGGTCTAGCAAAATGGTTGACTCAAACCTTGCATGAAATCCCACCTTTTTTGGCATCAAAACTTCCAAAAAGTGCAACCATATACAATAAATAACCATGACATGAGACTTGGGATGTAATGTGAAACATCAAATTCCAACTTTTGACCTTTCACCAATTCAAATTTCAAATTTTAGAGGCATGTGGGACATAGTGTGACCTCCCCTATGTGTCGCCACTTGTCTTTCATAAAACTCCATTTCGAAATGCTTTTTTTCATCTTGGTGTAGTTGGATCGACGTCGACATCCACATCTACACCGACCGCCGCGCGGTGGAGGGGTTTGGCCGTGGAGAGGAGAGGCTGGGGGCGGTGTAAATTTCGAGAGAACTGGCCTGCTGCCAGCTGGCAGACTGCCAGAGTTCGGCGCCCTTCCCAGAGTGGCAGAGTCCATCCGAGTTCCAAGTGCCGGTGCCGGTGCCGGTGTTGGACGTCGTGTCGTGTATAATGATTCATTTTCTCCTCGTGTTAGACCTCACCGACATGAAATCATGAATATGACCAGTCTTTCATTTTTGTGCTTTTTTTTTGTTTCTGCTGAAAAGTAATACCAAATTTGTGTAGAGAACGTTTGGCTATATATTCTTCGACTTCTTCCCTTGTCAGTGATGAAATCGTTCACGTACTTCACAATCTTAACCCCTGAACGGATGAGCCATACCTGGCCGTATGTACAACCGTATATACAGCCGTATTTGAGCTGTTTTGAGGGCTTTCCAAAAAAAATTATGCGTTTACCATCGTACAACCCTTCAATATGTATGGTTATAACACTTAATTTTCAACTAATCCAAACTTTTGAATATTGATTGCGACCGTATTTGGTATCGTATCTCTAAAGCCCAAAGGCCTTTCAAGGGTTAACCCCTAAACGTCCACTGGGTAAGGGTAAAACATAGGTGTGTTATGAAATGATATTTCTATAACTTTGATGAAGGCTACTTCAAAAGAGAAAATAAGAATCATGATCTTTAGTAATTATTCATATGGTCAAACACTCAAAAAAGTTTTGGACTCTTAACCCCTAAACTACCAAGGCTATTTTCTGCCAATAACCACTCAAAACTGCCCCTATTGTTGCATTCACCAAAAATTTCAACAAAGTGCTATTCTTGAAAATTTAACAAGAGGATCTTGTAATGCACTTGTAGAAGAAGAAGTGGTAAAATCAAGTGACATTTGACAGTACGGATTGACAGTTATGAGCATTTGAAGGGAAAAGTTTTTTTTTTTTTCCATTGTGCCCAAAAATTTTGGATGGCTTTGACTAACATTTGCTGATTTTTTTGCACTACAAACCTTGAAATTGTAATTTTGTCTTATAGGTAATCAAGTTAGACTTTTGTGCACGAATTTTTAAGGCAATCAAAGACAAGGAACACATCCTAAAAAATATTGCAATGCCACTATATGACAAGTTTTGTAAATACAATATGACATTTTTTAGTGAAGTTTCCCACCACATGTTTTAGATATGGGAAATCCAAATGGTGTGTTTGTAGATGAACTTGTATTTCAAATGTCAAAAAAAGAAAGTTAAAAACCTCAAAAACTCTAAAATTTAGAAGCTCCCAAAGCCCAATCTGACCCTCCTAATTGAAAATGAAAGGGGAATAATGGAGACCACTAGAGCAACATGTGGCAACCCCTCCTTGCTCTCCCCCTTCAAAGTCAATATTTTCTCCCTTGCCCAAGCTGCCCCTCAAACTGCTTTTGGCCAAAAAAAGCCCATAACTTGTGAACCGTGTGACATAATCACATGACTTTTTGCATCCCACAAACCTTATACATTCCTACGCACTCATAAAAAGTTTCAAAAAATTATGTTAAAAATTGAGGTCATACGAGCCTACCCAAAATCCCAAAAGTCCCCAGAGGAAACTTTGGGGCTTTAGGGGTTAATTAATGAATTTAGAAGCATTTACTATTTCATATTCATTAAAGTTACAAATTTTATTCATAGAATCAAAAAATTGGTATGATTGGTTAAAAATAGACATTCTATTCAAACTTCAAAAATGCAATCTTTTGGAAGGAGAGAACATCATAAGTATCTTGAAATAGTAAATTTTGTAACACTAGTGAATATTGAAGTGTTTGTCTTAGAAATTTTCTCCTTTTGTGGAGTTTAACTTGGATTGGCATGATTCAAATTGGGTTGGAAAGTAGACTTGCTTCCTTTTTTTTTTTAATTCAAAAAATGTTTTTTTCATTTCAAGCAGCCTGCAAAAAGGGCAACGATTAGAAATTGGTTGATTGGGTGTTTAGAGGTTAAGAGCTAGGGTGAATTGACCCCTCATTGCCCCTCCGCCTAGATGAATGGGGCCTCATGCTCAATCTATGCACGGGGAATGCTAAATCGTGAGCAGGGATGTATGAGCCATGAGCCGTGAGCCTAGGTCTTTTGTCAAAATATTAAATTTCACCTATAAAAGTGTACATAGGGCCTTATAATTGTGTATTATAAACGTTCATCTCTTGAAAATTTTGTTGTTTTTTTTTTTAAATCCATTGATTTTGAGTTCAAAATTGGTTCCCGTGCACAGAATCTTGACTCACCTCTCACAGGCTCACCATTTCAAGCTCACAAAATATCTTCAGGTTTTAAAAAAACAACAAAATTTTCAAGAGATGAATGTTTATAATACACAATTATAAGATCTTATGTACACTTTTATAAGTGAAATTTAATATTTTGACAAAAGACCTAGGCTCACAGCTCATGGCTCATACATCCCTGCTCACGATTTAGCATTCCCCGGACTATATCATCACAGTGCAGATTTATTGGGCCTGAAATTCTGGCCAAAACCCAGTCCATACTGGGATTTTTTGGTTTCTTTCCATTAGTGAACCGACAAGAACCCTCAAATTCTTGCATGTTTGGAAAAAAATAAACTGAATCATCCACGTCATCCACAATATAAGCGTTTGTTATTTGTTTCCACCTAAATGTTGGTGACCCGAATAAATTACTTTGAAAGGGGTTGGAGCCATGTTTATTTTTTGTAATTTCGCTGGTAGAGCGATACGCACCCCACAATGCGAGTAGGTAAGGAAAATTTAGATAGAAATGGACAGAATCAACAACGTCTGCGTGTTTATTCATAAAATCTACTAATATTGGTATCTTTCACCTAAAGTCTGATAAATTTGGTGCAAACTTGGAGAGGGATTTGGTAAATTCATCCATTTCTTCAGAGAATTTTTCTAGTGTTGTGGTTGCCAAGCTAGTTTTTGGGTAAGATTTAGAAAAAATTTTGCCAAGATTTTTTTTGCTAGGTTAGAGCATCTTCAATCTAGCATGTACATTAACTCACAAAATTGTCTCAACATTTGCTTTGACGCCCAAGTTTTGATATCTCCACTACATAGTGTCAGAATATAATTGGCATTTTATCCTCAAATATTTTGTATGTGATCCTTGTGCAATCATGATCAAATATACCAAATTTCAATTACTAAAAACCAAAATTCTATTTTTGATAAATTGTTTTGTGCCAAAATCATGGTTTTACAAGAGAATAGATTAAAAAACATTGGAGATGAATTTTTGAGATTTGATTGCATAGATATGTAGGAGACATCATATGCACATCTTTGTTTCAAACAAACATTTTCAAAAAGTTTCAAAACTCCTTCTACAGATTTTTTAATGTTATGGTGATCATGACCAAACTTAGTAAAATAGATAATTCTTCATGGGAATTAGTTTTTGGCAAAATAACTCACACATTGTGATTAAGTTTGTACCTTTAAACATGTTGATGTGTTTGTTTTGCCAAAAACTAATTCCCGTGAAGAATTATCTATTTTACTAAGTTTGGTCATGATCACCATAACATTAAAAAATCTGTAGAAGGAGTTTTGAAACTTTTTGAAAATGTTTGTTTGAAACAAAGATGTGCATATGATGTCTCCTACATATCTAAGCTCTCAAATCTCAAAAATTCATCTCCAATGTTTTTTATTCTATTTTCTTGTAAAACCATGATTTTGACACAAAATAATTTACCAAAAATAGAATTCTGGTTTTTAGTAATTGAAATTTGGTATACTTGATCATGATTGCACAAGGATCACATAAAAAATATTTGAGGATAAAATGCCAATTACATTTTGGCACTATGTAGTGGAGATATTGAAAAAATTTTGGCATTGCAACAAATATTGAGATAATTTTGTGAGTCATTGTATATTGACTATGTAACAACACTCTTATGATGGGTCTTAGTTTGAGAACTGCAAACTTGGTCCAATGCACCATGTATGTGGACATGATCTAACCCCTAAAGGACCAAATGTCCCCTCAAGGGACAGTTGGGGTTTGAGGCATGTACTTGCAACTAAACAACTTTGTGTGATTTTTTGTAACTTTTATGGAAGTTGGGGAATTCAAAGACTTATGTGGGCGTCTATAATTTTCTTCATTCCAACATTTATTGAAGAAGTTATGCATGAATTTCTAAAAAACGGGTGAGGGCGGGCATCCCAAAACTTTGTTAAAATTTGCACTTTAACCCCAAAAGTCCCAAGGGGGTAAGGGCAAAACATAGATGTGTTATGAAATGGTACTTCTATAACTTTGATGGAGTTTGGTTCAAAAGAAAAAATAAGAATCATAATGTTTAGTAATTATCCATATGGTCAAACACTCAAAAAAATTGGATTTTTATGTGATGAATTTAGAAGCATTTACCATTTAATATTCACCAAAATTACAAATTTTACTCATAGATTTCAAATTTTGGTATGATTGGTTAAAAATAGACATTCTATCCTAAACTACAAAAAAGCTATCATTTGAAAGGAGGGAACATCATTAGTTTCCCAAAATAGTAAATTCTACAACACTAGCAAATATTGAAGTGTTTGTCTTTGAAAAATTCTCCTTGGTGGAATTTAACTTGGATTGACATGATTCAAGTTAAGTTGGAAAGTAGACTTGATTTTCTATTATAGAAAAAAAAAAGTTTTTTTGAAAAAAGTTTTTTTAGTCTCGGTTAGAAAAAAACGTGCAGCGACCAAAAAATGGTCGCTGGAGCACTTAGGGGTTAAAAAAATAAAAATCTGAAATTGGTTCTTTAGAATTACATGTACATAGGAAGCTCTAAATCATTTGATTTTGATTGATAAGATGAAAGTTATGAGAAGTTTTAATTTGTTGGTAGGTATGGAACTCCCAAACCTCCATTCCTTCTGCCCATTGTAAAATTTGGTGCTTTGCTTATTTGAGCTCTTCGTGTATTTATTTTTTGACTTTTTTTTTCCAAGTTGTGACAGACTAAGATTCCTGGGTTTTGGATCATAGTAATTCAGATTTCCAGATTTTATATAAATCCTCCAATTTTGCCTCGTATATATGTAAATTTTATGGCCTTATGGCATTGCAAGATTTTTACTGCATTTAGGTTGCTTTATAGTTAGGTTGTTTTAACTTGGAATGTTATCTCATGACTCATTGCTTGGCCACTTGGAGGCACATGCAACTCTCTAGATACCAAGATTTCACATAGTTTTTGATCTAAATGCCACTAATTTGTTTTATTCGAGGTTTTATTGTAACTTTGTTGTTGTTACTAGGCCCTTAACCCCTAAGCGCCCAATTGACCATTTTGTGGTTGCTGCACGTTTTTTTTTGCCCGAGACTAAAAAAACTTTTTCAAAAAAACTTTTTTTTCTATAATAGAAAATCAAGTCTATTTTCCAACTTAACTTGAATCATGTCAATCCAAGTTAAATTCCACCAAGGAGAATTTTTCAAAGACAAACACTTCAATATTTGCTAGTGTTGTAGAATTTACTATTTTGGGAAACTAATGATGTTCCCTCCTTTCAAATGATAGCTTTTTTGTAGTTTAGGATAGAATGTCTATTTTTAACCAATCATACCAAAAATTTGAAATCTATGAGTAAAATTTGTAATTTTGGTGAATATTAAATGGTAAATGCTTCTAAATTCATCACATAAAAATCCAATTTTTTGAGTGTTTGACCATATGGATAATTACTAAACATTGTGATTCTTATTTTCTCTTTTGAAACAAACTTCATTGAAGTTACAAGAGTATTTTTTTGAATGCATTTATGTTTTGACCTTACCCCCTCGGGCGTTTAGGGGTTAAATTGTTTTTTTACAATAGATATTAATGAAATTGTAAAATGAGTAAGTATTTATATAGCGTAAAATGTCAAGAAATTAGTGTTGGGCAACCTCAACCCAATATTCAATGTACATTCTACCGTAGTGTGATATGGGTTTTGTCTTTGCAATATTTTCACCCAAAGCATTTCATCTACATTAAAATGAAATAAATATGATTTCAATTTTGTAAGTACATAATTATTTCATTGTTTGTCATATATCAAAAGTGAACAAAATATCATGTCCTTTTGAATTTAAAGGGGCAACAAAAGTGAAAAGGGCTTCATTTTCATAATTTTCACATGAATGAAAGTGGGTTTGTGTAACAAGTTTTAATTAAATTGCTAACGGTTCAAGCTACAAGTAATTCAAAACCCTTTCAACATTGACGTTTTATTAATCAACTTTTTGTCATAGCTCTTGTTTCATTTTCACAAATTTTGTTATTTGTTTCTTGACATTTTGTGGAAATTTATTTTTAACATTTTTCAATTAATATAAAACAAAACTCATGTCACACTACGGTATTTTGTGGTGAGTATAGTGACCCTAGGCAGTCAAGGGCTTGAAAGCATACAAGCTTGCAAGATACTATTCATATGAACCACGGAGACCATAGTGTGAAGCTCAAATCATTTCTCTTTGAGGGAAACAATTGGACTATTTGAAATCATGTATACAAAGGTATTAGCAAAATTCATATTTGAACTAAAAGGTCCATAATTTGCTTAACCCTTAAAGATCCATTGTTCCTTTGGGAGACAAATGGGATTTTAGGCATGTATCTATAGTTGGACTAGTCTATGCAAATTTTTGAAATTTTTATTGAAATTGGAGAACTCAAATACTTACGTGAGCATTTATTTTTTTCTTTTCCATTTAGACATTTGACAAAGAAGTTATGCAAGAATTTACCAAAACTAGGGGAGAATGGGCAGTTTAGGCAAGGCCTCTTCTTTGTAAGCAAGAGTTAATTCCAAAAAGGGACAACCCTTATAGGTACAAGGTGTGGCAACTTGAGTAAAGGAGAGTGGAATGGAAGGGCCCATCTTGGGGGACTCCTAACCCTCCATTCCTTTTGTCCCTTCTAAAATTTGGCACTTTCATTTTTTAAATGGTTTATATATTTGTTTTTTAATTCATTTTTTCCAAATTGTAGTGGGCTAAGAGCCTTTGCCTTTCACGGTTTAGATTAATGTAATTCAATTTTCTATAAAGCCTCCAATTTTGCCTAGTGTACTTGCAAATTTCAGGACCTTCTGGCATTCAAAGATTTTTGAAGTATGTTCTACACCTCCAATTCATTTGAAAATTCTCCCACACATACCTAACTTGGTCTTCTACATGGATAAAATAAACCTCAACTTTGTGTAGAGGATTTTTTTTGCTATAAGAGTGGTCAAAGGTTTCTGAACATTTTGGACATGAAGGAAAAAACTTTTTATCTTTAGTTCATATGTCAACATGTCACTCCTCTTCATCTAAAATGAAATGATTTTTTTTCCCACTAGTACCTCATGTAGTCTAGGGCAAGATCCTACAATTGAATTTTCAAAAAACACTTCTTTTACCTTTCTACTCATTTCCCTAGAAGTGGCAATTTTTAGTGACTTTTACAACAAAAAAAAAAGAGATCAGGCCATTGAGGGTTAAAAGATGAAATATTTCCAAAATCAACCTACATAACATTCCAAAATGCTTGCAAAACATTGAGAAAACCACGCAAAAGATCTAGAGAACTATGCAAAACATTGGGAGATCTACGCTTATGTCCCTCACCATAAAGATCCTGTGCCTTCCACTCAGATTGAGTAAACGCATAATTCTATTTGGAAATCAAGGGGTTTAACTTGTTAATGCATTACTAATTAGCTCAAAGTGGCTGGAGTAATAGGTCCGTCCACATTGTTCATCTATCCACGTTTTTTCATCCATCTATATCCGTCCAACCCTTGGGACACCTGTTCCACGGCGGAATCATTGCCCGGAGGAGCGCCTCTGCAACACTTTTGACTTGGTAGCCGCTTTTCGAGTGCAGAGCTGCATTATCGATGTAAGAGCCATGCCGGGATTTGGATGGAGCTCGACAGCAATGGCAGCACCGTAGCAGCAGAGCCTTTTGCCGACCATCTTCTCTGTCATTTCTGCTGCCTACCTCGCAATTGTTTCTAGCGATCGTCGTGTGGCCGAGCGAGAGCGGCTGCGCCATCTGGTTTGCTTTTTGTTTCGTCTCTTGTGGTGCCGCATGCACGGAGATCCAATGCGTAACGTGCTCTTAGGATTATCTTCTACAGCTTTGCATGTGTTTTGATACTACTTCCTGGTTGCGAGAGATGTCGAAACTTGAAGCTTCGGAGTGTTAGATCTTGGAGCAAATCTTGAGTGTACTGAGGCGACAAGAATTAATGTTGATTCTTCCACTCTCGATCTCCTTCTCTTCTTTCTTATTGCCACAATTTTGCAATCTGATTAGCATAGGTTAACAGGTGTTCCAATTCGGTGAATACTATCTCCTTTCTATTGGTGTGATTGCTGGTTCAGAACCTTAGTTCGTATCTTGGACAGCTTGGTGAGGGCGCTGAGGATGTAGCTCTTTTGCTACGGCTGAACGGTTGCTTCCTGGTTGCGAGAGAAATCGAAACTTGAAGTTTCGGAGTGTTAGATCTTGGAGCACTCTTGAGTGTACTGAGGCGACAAGAATTAATGTTGATTCTTCCACTCTTGATCTCCCTCTCTTCTTTCGTATTGCCACAATTTTGCCATCTGATTAGTAGGTTAACAGGTGTTCCAATTTCGGTGAATACTATCTTCTTTCTATCGGTGTGATTGCTGGTTCAGAACCTTAGTTCGTTGCTTGGACAGCTTGGTGAGGGCGCGGAAGATGTAGCTCTTTCGCTACGGCTGAACGGTGCTGAGTTTGTAGCGATTCTGGCGTCGTTAGGAAGAATTGTAGGTGCGCTACACTTGAGTGTACTTAGGCTTAAAGAATGTTGTGACGGTTGAACTTCTATTCTCTCACTCTCTTCCACTTTTTCTCCCTCCATCTTTATTCTTAGTGTTAGAATTTGGAAGCTGGCTAACGTTGAGGTTTACGAGATCTCCAATTTGCAGAAATTGCGGAGAAATTTTTACTTGATTGCTGGTTTATTGACGGAGATCGTTTCTTGGACATATCTGTGAGCTCGCGGAAGCGAGAATCCTGTCGTTTTGACAACTACTCTTTGCTTTCTGGAATTGTTAGGAAACATTTCAGGTGGCTTAGATTGGAAATGACTGGAGTTTTATGACGAACTCTAGTGAACGAGGAGTGAACTAGCAGAGTTGCGGACACCGAGGGTGACTTGCAAGAAGTCAGGATGAATTCAGGATCGCTTGTGTGACGGAGTTAATTTGTGTTAGTATGCTTCGTAGCTGTAGGTCGTAGTGCCTCGTTGCGAAAGGAACCTGTTCTAAGGAGAAGCATTTCTTGGAGCATTTGTTGAGTTGATGACTGAAGTGGAATGAAACAAGAACTAAAAATCTGGCTCATCATTTCATGCGTGATCTAGAAACAAATCAAGTTTGCCGGAGTTGAACGTGTGCTGCGAAGCTATGAAGGAAAGTAGAGCATAAGCATCGAGGCTGATGATCAGGATTTAGGTATCACGGAGAATCGAGAACCTGAGCGAGGAGGAAGTATTCATGGCAGGTGAGGAATTGAGTGATGTGGCGGCCGATCTTCGCGAACAGATCGATAATTGGATAGCAAATTTGGAGGAAGAATCGAACCCCGCGGCAGTAGCTAAGAGGAATGCCGCGCTCGGGCTGCGTTCACTCACTAGGAAAAGCTCCCTGAATCGGCAGTATATTGCAACGCGAGGCGCTATTCCGGCCATAGTTTCAGTCTTACGCGACACTACCGACCCTGAAACCAAGAAACATGCGGTTACTCTTCTTCTCAACCTTTCGATTCATACCAACGTGAAGGATGAGATCATGGCAGCGGGTGCTCTAGAACCGATTGTCCAAGTGCTCAAGTTCGGCGACTGCGAAGCGCGAGAGAATGCTGCGGCTGCGTTGTTCAGCTTGTCTACTAAATCGACGACTCACAAGGCTGCCATTGGGAGCTCTACTGACGCAATTCCCGCCCTTGTCAAGCTCTTGATAGATGGCACCATACAAGGAAAGAAGGATGCTGCTAGTGCGATTTTCGACCTCGCAATTTGCCATGACAACAAGGCGATTGCTGTGCGAGCGGGAGTCATTACGCCCCTCGTGGACCTCTTGATCGACGAGAAGCAAGGTATAGTCGACGAGGCATTGGCGACTCTCGCAATCTTAGCGACTCATCCCGAGGGGCAGACTGAAATTAGCCATGTAGGCACCTTGCCACTTCTGATTGACATTATATCCGATGGCAACCCTCAGAACAAAGAAAATGCTGCAGGGATTTTACTGGAACTCTGCTCCAGTGACGCCAACAACATCTACATGTCTGAAAAACTAGGTGTATGTGGACCTCTGGGCGAGGTCTGCAGCACTGGCACAGCGAAAGCTCGTCGTAAAGCTCGCAAGCTTCTGGATTTGCAGCGACAGGCCCAACATAGGCATGGTCACTCTGGGGCTAGATCCTTTTGATACACACCATTCTCCACCTTGAATTGTCACCGCAAATTGAAATCGCTGTGAAGGTGTTGCTTTCCCTGATGGGCTGCAATGGTGAAGCAGCAGGATTAGGGCTGCACATGCTATCTTTAGGATGTGTTTGTACACCAGTTTCGGTTGCTGTCCATCATTTCGCATGTAGGACACAGTGAGGCAGGTGAAATGCTAGTGGGGTAGATACTTGTAACTTCTTTTACGGTGGAAACCCACCCCCACTCCCCATGTACCATCTCCTGTTGAGTTTCTCTCCTGCGGACTGATTACTACTTCCAGCTTTCTCCTCTTTCTCCATTGTCATTTCCATCCAAGAGCCTCGCGGACATTCGGATGCTCAATTTTGCTTCAAACCAGAATAATGCAGAGACGGAGAGTATTTGTATGTAAAACAGCGTAAGATGACTCGTGGTTGAAAATCAATCTCGTTACAATCTTGAGGTAGGCTAACATCAAACTTGTTCCTTGTACATGCTTCCAAGTGTTAATCATAACCGGCATTCGTAGTGTGTAGACTTTTCTTTTCCGTGTACCATGATTTGTAATAGTTGTTTCTACTTCATCCTCTATGAGCACTAACAAGTTGTAATTTCAGTGAAATGCCTCGAAGACTATCGAACATCAAGGAAATGATGAGCAGGATGCAGCAACTACAAGGCCTACAGAAGAAAACTTTGCAGGTTGGTCCCTGAATTCGCCTCCCAGGTATTTGACCATCCATGTGTCAACAGGTCATACAGTTATCAAGATTCGTAGTGCCACCAATGAATTTTTTTCTTGGTCGTACATTTGCATCAGACAAAAGTTCGAGGTCCAAGTGACTAAGGAGTTTATTGTGACGCTGCTTTGATTGATTACCTATTGTGTTCTTGCTTATCTTTTTTTTTTTTACGGGCATTTATGCGTACCCTTAGTGCTCATCATGTTGGCGTAGCAAGGACATACTTCTTTGTTCCCGGAGGTGCCTGGCGGCACACAGTTGCACCTTTGGCAACACACATTGCAGTATCGTAGACAGAGCTTTGCACGAGACGCTTCCGAACATCGGTAATCACAAGCTGGTCCACAGTCTATATCAAGCACAACAGAAAACAACCTAATGATTAAGCTCGACAAGTTTACAGAAGAAAGGAAAGGCCATTCTGGTACACTCAACCCTCTCTAATCTCTAAAAATAACATTCTATGAGTGTACATTCCATGTGTCATGTTGTGTATACATTTGTTCAAACAATTTAGTAAGCTATGGACACATGCGAGTGCATTTAGAAGTCCGTATGTCCCTATGAGGCGGGGTTATCAGAGCATCGTTAGAGAAGGTTGACTTGAATGTCAACAATAATGATGCTCACGATCTCTGACGTCTAGTAAGTTACATAATAGAAGAAATTAGACCTAGCAAAACATCCTTTCCATCCTTGAGGTTGAACTGTCACACACACAAGCACAAATGAAAACGTACACGCCAGCACAAACCTGAAGGAATTAGACCATATTAGAACGTGAGATTGACTATAAAATGGCTCACCTACTGTGAGAGGAGGCTCCACTCCTTGCATCCCATTTGCTCCCTGCGGCTGCACTCCAGCTTCCTACCATTGCCACATACTTTTAAGAATTGCCACATACTTTTAAGAATTGCCACATACTTTTAAGAATTGCCACATACTTTTAAGAATTGCCACATACTTTTAAGAATTGCCACATACTTTTAAGAATTGCCACATACTTTTAAGAATTGCCACATACTTTTAAGAATTGCCACATACTTTTAAGAATTGCCACATACTTTTAAGAATTGCCACATACTTTTAAGAATTGCCACATACTTTTAAGAATTGCCACATACTTTTAAGAATTGCCACATACTTTTAAGAATTGCCACATACTTTTAAGAATTGCCACATACTTTTAAGAATTGCCACATCTAGATGCCACAAAGTTGGCAGAAAATGGAGATAAAAAGGGTGCTACTACATATTTTTCCACCTACTACGGTTTCCATTTTGTGTGCACACTCTCAAACCTGAATACCATCATGACTTTCTTGGGTAGCATTGACATTGCACCTTTTTGAGAATAGTACCAACTACAAAGGTATCTTGAGCGAAGTGTTGCCACTTAAAAGCAACAAATGGAAAGAACTGGTCGCGAATCTATTATTCATTTCCTCAAAATACCTACTACAAAATCAAAAGCCTAGGCAAACTATCAAGCAATGTCTCAACACGAAATCCGTTTCAAATCCATTTTAAATAAAGCAATTAAAACAACATAGGTTTATGGATAGGTAATTGCTAAATCCACCACATTGCGGGGTTTCATAATGAAAAGGAGTGAAAATTTATATTTATTTGATGACCATTTAATGATGATGGCAAATGTATTTATTTCAAGATTATCTATACACAAAGTTTTGGAAGTTAAGCCAAGTAAAAGAAAGAAGAAAGGAAAAGAAGACAAAGAAAAGAAAGAAGAAAGGGACTAGTAGACAAAGTTATGGAACATAAGTTACACACTTTAGGGAACTCTAACGATGGTACAATATTGTGGATTTAGCACAAAGGTGTGGTGGATTTCGCAGTTCCCTAAGGATATTGGCTAGAAAGCAAAACCAGAACTGCAATATGTAAAAACAATAGCTTAGCTTACTCCTACCGTGTCCTTAACGAAGCTCAATTGTACAGAACAAGGTGTTGAGGAATCCTATTCATGCGTCTTCATACCAATGGCGCATGTTGCTCCACAAAGGGGTTTCTAGAATGTTATGCAAAATTGAAATCTTGAGATGCACTAAAACTTGGTTATGCAGAAAAGAAAAAAACAAGTGCTTATAACAAAGGGATAACTTACTAGCAACTTGACTTACCTGCAAAGATTGTGTTGCAGTGCTGAGCAGTAGCCAAGTTAGAACGACACGCTTCATAATAGCAAGCGCTCTTTTGACTCCTGACCTGACGCTGAACTTGGCACGAGCTCTGCTCCCCTGTGGACAGATAAATATTCAGCAAACCCCTTCCCAAAAACAGGTACGTTGCTTACAAAAAGTACCAATCTTTTGGGAGATTTTTGAGCTTCACTTGCTATCCACCATTTTTCAACCGGTATATCATGAGCGTGCACAAGATATTGCATAAGTACGTTTACGATATTTTTATTCTGTGTTTGTACGTTTTTTTTTAAACATGACCAATTTCAAATTTTAACTGGATTTATTTGCGCAAATAATGCAGTAATTGTTGGTTCTCCTTGCACGTTGCTGCATAAGCCAGTTTGTGGAATATGGTGGAAGAGAGTTCAAATTTCTTACAAGCAAGGATGAAAGTAAAATTTGCACGCATTTTGAGGTTAGACAATTTGACCTCCTTTTGCAATTCTAAACTAATTCAGGGATCTTTGAAGCCAAATATGAATTGAATTTTTTCAAATTTGATCTTCTAGAGGTGGATATGTAAATTTTGACTTCTTTTTGTTTTGGTCACGTGATAAATGTGAGCTTATCCACCCCGTGTGCACAAACTAATTTGTGCAGTATATATCAAGCCAAACACTGCAGTGGTAAATTTTGTATTTTAGCACATTTACCAGTGTTTTCACCAACTTTAGCAACAGATGAGACTCATAGTTAGGATCTATGCACTGCTATGCTCTTCTCTGCTCTGACTGACTAGACTTTACCACTCACGCAAAGGAAAAACTTGACCATAATGAGGAATTTTTATTCTTAAACACCATAGGTAAATTGGGAAAAACGGTACATTTTGGGACTTTCACTATATCTGTCATTATGTACAATTTAGTATATTACCAAAAAAAAAGTGTGCACTTTCTTGTATAATAGTAAAGTCTTAGTCATAGCCTCCAAGAATCTCAAATAACTTTGAGCTATACCTATGCCTACATTTACTGTATGTAAGATTAAAGTGGAGTACAAAATGGTCCCTCTGCTTTTCCCAATTTACTTAATATGGTGTTTTAAAAGTTTGAACAGAACCAGCTTCAATATTCACTCACAAAGTGTCAGATCTGTTGCTCACCAATCTTTACAAGGGACTCGGAGTACACAAAGCAAGTTATTGGATACGACGTGTCCAAATTAATAGAAAATTTGAATCTTTTCCTCATCCAATTTTCTCTATAGGAAATCTTTTCATACTTGATTGGTTGGTTCACTCCCAGCCATGTATACACCCCCCACACTTCCCCTCTCCTATGAGCAAAATTTGCAAGATCTTACAAGTGAAGTTCATATCAACAAGTTTTGCAATCTAGTCCCTTGTCTCCCAAATAAGAATTGGTTCTAAAAGGAGGTATGTATGCATGGTTCTACGGCCAATGTGAATGAAGAGTCTATTGGAGATAGTTCTTGTTAAACGCACACAATGGATGCAAGCAACGCAGACAAAGACTTTAATGGGAGGATAGTTCTATTGGCTATACACCATATACATGTGGCTTGTGAAAAAAACGAAGTTTGTTGGAGATAGTTTTACTACTTGCATCACAATGTGAATGTGATTGTACGGAAAGGAGTTTATTGGAGATAGTTCTACTACAAATGAACACACTAAGAAGATGATCTTGGATTTTGAAGAAACATGCATGTGAAATTGACATGAAGAAATGGTGATTGCCAATTTGCTACCGGTATTCTAGTTTTGTGATATGTTGTACCTGGGTAGAATCATTATGCACTTCTGTTCAACCCCCAACTACCTGTCTTGTTGCAATAAAGAAAAAAATAAGGACACGGGAATGTGCATAGTAGTGAATTATATCAGCCAGTGTGAAACTGTGAATGTTGGGTTCAATCTCACCAATCGTCTCTAATAACTCAGAATATCTGTTGTTGATAAGTGGGGTTTTATTTACACACTCACATGGTCGTTCAACTTTATATGAAGAACTTGTTTGATGACGTATGTATACCATACTTATGTCCACCTCTTTTAAGAGCATACGTGGCTCATTCTCATTTATCTTATGTGTTGCATTATAATTTGAAACACTTGTTTGCACAATATATGTAATGAATATGATACTAAGATTTAGGAGGATTTGTCAGATATCTTTGCAGAATTCTTCCGAGAATTCTTCTAGTCAACCCTCATTTGATGGAAAATACAAAGCCATGCTTCTAAATAAAGTTTATGCTTGAAAAGATAATACAATATTTAATATGTTTTTGAAGTTTCTAATGTTGTTTTCATTTTTTTCCACATAAAGGTATTATCCCATGGTTATTGTCAAGACAAAGAGATGAGAGGGTTGTAAGATTTGCATGATTTTCTTCAAAATTTTACTTCTTTGAGTGCCTAAATTCATCCCTCTATGTTTAGCATGTGTAACTCTATAGCAAGGGTGGCGCTACATACTAAAATTTTAGCTAACAAAAAGCAATAAATTCAACGTGCTAAAAGTTTAATGAAATGATCTTTGAGAATGCCTCACTTGATAAGGATGTATTGTTTAGGTTGTTCCCACAAGAAGATAAGCATAGCATATTAGTTATCCTTCACTTGTATTGCAAACACCCATGTTTATGATTTAACCCTTAAATTACCATAGGGCATAAGTATATAAGCTGCCGTATAATTGGCATTTGCTACCAACAAGAAGTTTTAATTTGGGATCTCAATTAGCTCATTAGAATGGCTTTGATCTATATTTCAACTTTTTTTTTAATCTCAAATGTAGTAAAGGTGTGAAACCATTCCAAATACAAGAAAAAAATCTTGTATTGTACTAGTTGGAGCGGCACGCTTAGATGTTTAAGGGTTAAGCTATAGGCTTCATCAAGTGTTTTTTAACTATTGGAAGATTTATTTGTAATATCTAAAATAAAACCTCTTGAATCCAATAGTCCAAAAATTCTCAAAAGAGCATGACATTAGTGTTTACAAATCAATTCTACATGAAGGATTGAGACTAAGTGTTCACAAATCAAATTCACATGTAGGGATCAAGGTTTGGGAAAAATTGACAGCTACTACAAAGCTAGCCAGTTGAAATGAGAAAAAAAATGTTTGCAATTACAAACAACGGTTGAAAAATTAGTTGAAAATCTATTTTATATATATTTATAGCATGAAATAGAGAAAATAACCAATATAGTTCCTTGATAAACTGTTTCAATATGGGAATCAAAGGAAATCAACCAAAAAAATCTCAAATATTCCCAAACCTTAGTACAACAAAAGCAACATTTAATTTATGAATTATGGTATGTTTTGTTGAGAATCTCCATAGAAAGTATGCTGCAAGTAGGACAAACTTTAGAAGTAGATGTGCAATTATAGCTTGTACAAATAAAAACATATTTTTTTTTATAGGAATTGGGAAATTTAGAGGTTTTCAAGCATTAACTTTTAGAGGAAGCTAAAGCCCAAGGGGAGAATACAAAATGCCAAGTTTGTAGATTGCACCCATTCCAATCAGATGTTGATTTCCTTGGGGGCTAAGGAATTTTGACCTTTCTTGTGAGACTAGCATGAATAAAGTGAAGCAGATAATTTAAGGAAGCATTACTCAAAAACACCCATTTAACTTGTAAAGTTCTTTTGCTTGGTGGCTTAATTAAACATTATTGCAATCTTCAAAATATCCATTTGTTGTGTTTAAATATCACTAACAAAATTAGCTTGCCAAGAATATCTTATATGTACCTCGTTTTGAAAATTGAGAAAAACTTAAAAATGAACAATGGTACTGTGTGAGCGTAAAATGGTGAGCCATGAGCAGTGAGCCAAGATTTTTATAAGCAAGAACAGGTCCAAAGCTCAAATTCAATGAAAATTTAAAAAAAACAATTACTTTTTCAAGAGAAGAAAGTTTAAAATGCACAAATAAAAGGGCCTATGTACACAATTATACGTGAAATTTAACATTTTAACAAAAAAATCCAAACTAACAGCTCACTATATACCATTCCCTACCTATACTCTTGGAACACAACATAAAAGCAATTAGGTGAGGTTTCTTGTTTCTTTGATCACACCAATAGTAAGGAGGCCTAGGGTCCCTACAACAAAGTTGAGAGAACATCAAAACTTAAGGCTTGTTTCCACTTGCTCTTATGAGAGATTTTAGGGAAGTGGTTAATTTTAATTGGCATTTCCACTTGAGTTAGTAATTAAGAATTGAATCTCATTGGCAAGGTTGGTAGTAGTAGGATAACATTGGTTTTAGTGTTAGTAGTGTGAACAAAAAATACCAAAAGTACTATTCATCCTCTACAAGCTTTAAGAGTGTCTTTTCATGTGAGACCAGTGGCCGGTGAAGGTCATTGATAATCAATTGAATAGGATTCCTAAAAAACAAGAACTTCCATCTAACCAATAACTACTACAGTGACCTCCATAGGCTACCAATCTCACATAGACACCCTAAGTATCCCTACTTTGTTAATCTTAACAAAAGCTAGGATTTTTTACTAACAAAAGCCAAGACTTTTTACTAACAAAAACCAGGACTTTTTATTAACAAAAGTCAAGACTTTTTACTAACAAAAATCAAGACTTTTTACTAACAAAAGTCAAGACTTTTTACTAACAAAAACTTGGACTTTGCCAGGACTTTTTACTAACAAAAGCTAGGACTTTTTACTAACAAATGAAAAAGTCATGATGGAGAAGACGGGCATCGATCCCGTTACCTCCCGTATGCGAAACGGGCGCTCTACCATTTGAGCTACTCCCCCAGGAATGAATTTACTCACCCACGTTATCCAGGCTTCGCAAGAAGCTGCATATCTTCGCCGAAGTTTGGTTTTATATACTCAATCTAGCATACGATCCACTACGGTTTAGGGTTTAAGCCTGCGGAGACCTTCACATCTTTGGTACAGTCCATGCTACTAGAACTCTCGTTGGGTTTATGAAGACAGAGCCACCGACTCAAGTCTCGCTCTCAGTTTCTTGAGTCCAAGTATTTTTAGGTGTAGGGACTGAATCACTTGCGCATGTCCAGCAGAGCAATTGCATCGCACACTGTCAGAGTGTGTTTATCTGCTTGTTAAGGAATTCAGTTTTCTCGAGTGCAGGGCGGTCACCATGTTACGCAGGAATACTCGCTTGCGGCGCGAGTATTTGTACCGGAAGAGCTTGGAAGGGAAAGAGCGAACGTTGTATGAGAAGAAACGGAAGATCAGGCAGGCGCTTGCCGAAGGGAAGCCCGTCCCCACGGAGCTCCGGAACGAAGAGGCCGCTCTTCGCCAGGAAATCGACCTCGAAGATGACCAGACTCAAGGTTTTGCTTCCTCCGTCTTCGTAGCTCCATTCGCTTGACTGACGTGCCTTAAACCCTAAACCCTAAAACTCTCGGTGTTGTCATTATGTGACGGAGGAGCTGTTTTTGACTGATTTAGGGTTTATGGTTTAGGGTGATCAGACTCAAGGTTTTGCTTCCTCTGTCTTCGTAGCTCCATTTGCGTGACTAATTTGCCTTAAACTCTAAACCCTAAACCCTAATACTCTTGGTGGTGTCATTATGCGGTGGAGGAGCTTTTTTTGACTGATTTGACGTAAATTCTTAAACTCTGAATGGTCGTTTTTCGACAGAGCTGAAGAGCAGTATTGGCGATGAGTACACGTAGTATTTCGAAATACATAGGGATTTTCTAAGGTTTATCATATCATAAAACAATAATCCATAAATGGCCCAGCTAGAAAAAAAATATGGATCATTTCGTGCTAATTATTGAAAATTCGACATCTTTTTTTCCTGCTTGATTTGCTCTTTGCTTTGTGGAAATCTGCCGAAAATAAAGCCAGCCCAGCAAAGAAACACCCTAAAACTCTTGGTGGTGTCATTATGCGGTGGAGTAGCTCTTTTTGACCGATTTGATGTAAATTCTGAAACTCTGAATGGTCGTTTTTCGACAGAGCTGAAGAGCAGTATTGACGATGAGTACAGCAATGCGGGCATCGACAACCCTAAAATTCTCCTGACGACGTCTCGTGACCCGAGTAGTCTGCTCATGCAATTCGTGAAGGTGCGATATCCCTAAACCCCCGCTGCTATTGTTATTTTCAATGAATTAGGGTTTTAGAATCCGCAGAAAATTATGAAACCATATTGACCTGTACAACAAGATAAACAAAATTCTAATTTATGCGCACGTCATGAGAGAAAACCTTGAATTTTTCGAATATTCGCCAAGAGAAAAATATATAGAATTCAATACATGCCTTTCTAGGGTTTTGGAAATTTTCTCAATATTCAAAATCATGGACTAGTAATTATGTTTGTTTTTACCTTCCCAACTCCTGACAAAACTTCGCCAGCTCCTTAAAATGTTGAAATCAAGATCTCTTAGCAGTTTTCAATGCTTAGAGGTGTCATTTGAATATCTGAAATTACAGATGTGTTGTTTGAGGAGTTATGTGGATTTGTGATACACCTTTTTTTTTCCTTTGGAGGAGAATCCTGATGCTAGAAATGGCAATTCTATGTGCAGGAACTGAAAATTGTTTTTCCAAATGCTCAAAGAATAAATCGAGGAGGTCAGGTATGATTACGGCTTATTCTTCACTTTCACTGCTCCTGCGTTACAAGTCCTTGCAAGGACAGCTTTTACCTTGGTATTGACTTAACTTTACCTTCTTTTTTGTTGCTTTTTTTGGATAGGTGCTTTCGGAGATTGTAGAGTCATGTCGAGCTCAAGAGTTCTCCGACTTAATTATGGTTCACGAGCATCGAGGAACACCCGATGGACTGATCGTTTGCCATTTGCCATATGGCCCAACAGCTTACTTTGGTCTCTCCAACGTGGTAAGCCTTTGTCTCAGAGGGTATCATTTGCGTGTCTTTAATTGATTGAACCAGTTATGTGCTTGCATTGGAGGATCAATGTAGAGCTCACTGGAAAGATCAATTTGAGTCCAATATCCAAATATCTCTTGAGATCAAGTATTTCTTACTTGATTTTACTTATGCAAGCATTTAAAGTGGGTTGTTATATACCATTACTGATAGCATTAGTAGAGAACTCTATATCCATTCAAAGATCAGTGGTTATAGATATTTAGCTTGTCATGCTTACATCACTTGCAAATCGAAACCAAGGAAATGAGTTGCTGTTGGTGATAGGGTTCAGTCTAGTAAATGGGCATGGGGATGAGGTTCGCAATTGGTATAGTATCTTCTACCTTATAAGGGAGTTTCATACTATGTCTCATTTCTCAACTCTGCAAGTCCCATCTCAACGCAAGATCCAGTTTTGTTGGTTTATAAGGGAAAATTATAATATTAAAGACAGCTGTTTGTAAATTAATTGGTGGGACTTGGTCTTGAGGTTAGATTTCTGTTCTTTCTCAACCCCGACTCTTGAGCAAAATTCCAACCTCTTGGCGCCAAAGCTTCCAAAAAAAGGTGGAATGTAGGCAAAACAAATTGTGAACTGGAAAATGGAACGTGGGATTACTGTGAACTGCTCCTCATGTGTACGTTGGAGAGGTGAGTGCATGCATGTGACAGGTGGCTAATTGTCCACTTTTTTATTTTTGTTAGCGTACAAGGCATGACATGAAGGACAAGGCCGTGGTAGGGACGATGTCAGAGCAGTATCCTCATCTTATTTTCGACAATTTCAACACCAAGCTTGGGCAAAGGACCGTTAACGTTCTGAAGCATTTGTTTCCAGTGCCCAAAGCAGACGCAAAACGAATTATCACGTTTGCCAACCAATCAGATTTCATTTCATTCAGGTAACTAACCCTCCCTCTTCGGTGTAATCTCCTTTTCGGCATTGAACAGACAGACTTTTTTTTAGTACTTTTTTAACAGAATCCTAAGATGGATTGGCTGTTGAAATTCCAGGCACCACATGTATGAGAAACCGGCCGGTGTGAAGTCAATAGGAATTAAAGAAGTTGGTCCTTGTTTTGAACTACGGCTATATCAGGTACTTCATCAAATTTTTGAACTATAGTTTGATTTGCATAATGTTGCAGTATCTCCTAGTCGCATCCAATGAGCTTGTTGTGCCTTACGCTTGATTTAGCATTATTTGATGTAGCATGTGTGAGAATGAGTTCCTTTGTAGCATGTTTTGTTCACACCAAATCTTTGGTTGCTTATTCTAGTGCATGAGAGGTTTTGCATTGATTGTGAACTAAATCTTCTATATCCGAAGGTGCAAAGTCTTTATTTTTTATGTTTACGTTTTTGGCTTTTACAGATTAAATTGGGGACAATCGATCAATCTGAAGCTCAAAATGAATGGGTAATACGGCCGTACATGAACTCCAGCAAAAAACGAGTAGCTATGTGACACATTTTCCTTTTTGCATTAGTAACTTTCCAGTTATGTTACGCCAATTTTCGTCATGAGAAAAAGGTACCAAGGGCTGCTCTTGATTGCTTGAGCCCAATTCCTTTTTATTTTGCTCTATTGTATAATCGAAGAGAATGCATAAATACGCAAAATGTTTTGAAAATTGCAACAAAAGTTTAACATTTACTTCTGCACGTGGATTTTTCTATGCCTATCGTTGTTTCTGTATTGTAAGTGTTATTTGTTGCTATTTGCTTTTTGGAAGATATGCTGATGTGGATTTGTCTCTGCTGCTTCAATGGACGTTATTTGTTATGCTTTTTGAAAGTTCTTCTATGTATCTTTCATTAGATGGTCATGTGTGCATTGTATGGGTCCTGTTCAGTGTAGTACAGCGTTTTTTTTTAATGGCAACATTTTGCCAGAATCTTACCTCATTTTGACACCGGCTGCCTTAACACTACGAAAATCGGTTGAAAAAACGGATGAAATTGCCAAATCCCTCTCAAATAAACTTCAGTGTTGCCAAATTTGCATGAGTTATATAAATATTAGTATATTAATGGATGACTATGCATACAAGTATGATTCTGTCTGTTTTGTCAACGACAAACAAAAGTTTGATAGAACCAGGCAATGTACGGGAAGGCAATGTACGGGAAGGCAATGTACGGGAAGTATTGGCATTTAGTTACAAGCTAGCCAGTTGATTTTGAGAATTGCCGAATTAAATTCAAAAGTTTAGGAAAAAAATCGATCATTTAAGAGAAAAAAAAGAGAATATTCTTTATTTTCTATAGGCTTAGCCGGGAGTATACTCTAGATAACCGGTTGGCACAAGAGATAGTTGGATATTGGTTGGTTGAACCAAAAAAGTTTCCCAAACTGTGTCAACTAGGGCTATTATTTTCATTTTTGGTTTTTATCTTTACCTGCCAAAGATGTGGGTTGTAGGTTGAATTTTTTGCAACCTACCTTGAATTCTAGTAGTAGGCAAGTTGCAATACTTTCTCATTTAGTCTAATATTTTGTTTACAAGTTTTTTTCTTGCCTAAGAACTTTTAGCTACATGGCAGCTTATTAGGTTATAAATGGCAACTTTTAAGTTTAGTTCATATGTTCTTCAATTATGTGAATTGGTGATGTCTAACATCAATCTTCAATGGTTGTTTTGTTTTGTTAGTTATAATACTAAAATTGGACATTGTTTGATTTTTCATCCAATACAAAATGACCTTTTAAATATCTAACTGCATGTACAAATCCGTACTAAATACAGTCTTGTGCATAGGACAGTTCCAAGTCTTGTGCATAGGACAGTTCCAAGTTTTGTGCATAGGACAGTTCCAAGTTTTGTGCATAGGACAGTTCCAAGTTTTGTGCATAGGACAGTTCCAAGTCTTGTGCATAGGACAGTTCCAAGTCTTGTGCATAGGACTAAGTCTTGTGCACCATAGTGTACCCACCGGTGAATGTAGTCCAAAGTCAAGACTCCATCGTTGGGTGTGGTCCAAAGACAATATTGCACCCATTGTTGGGTGCAGTTCAGAGCCCATAGTGCAACCATCCGTGGGTGTAGGCTACCACTGCGAGTAGCTTTTCATCTACAAACGTGGTCATTTCTTTTTTATCGATCTTGCAGGTACTATTTTTTTGTTTCCTTCATCATTGATAGAGTCTCTTTGAGTCATTTGAGGGAAGGCATGTGAATATAAAACGCATTTACACTTCGCATTATAGCTAGGCGGGGGAAATCAAATATGATTAATGGCTACTCAAGTTGTTTTAACCCAAGGTCCCATCAATGACAAGGCAGCACTTCAAATTGCACCTCTTTTCAAAGGCAATTTTGCATCTTGAAGCTTTGGCTACTTTTTAAATTTTCCTTTTTTTTTTACAATACAATTTTAGAGCAACCAAATTTAAGATAAAAATTTTGCTAAATTTAGCTAGATTTATTACCGTTAGATAGAACAAGCTCTTGCAACTGAAGGTTGAGATACGGTTTGGCAAAGAAATTTGTTTGGATGGATTTTTGCCAGAATCTTATCTCAATTTGATATTGACTACCTTAGCAAGGTAGCATTCAAAAACGGGGATTGAGAAATTGATGAAATCACCAAGTCTTCCTTAACCCCTCACCGCCCATGGTATTTTTGAGTATCTCATAATTTGCTTGAAAGTGAACAAAATGCTGGCATTTCTATCCATCTTATCAATTTTCTCTGAAGCGCAACCATACAAATTCAAAGTAGACATGTTATAGATCACATAGGAAAAGAAATTACAACAATATCACTTGTGGATTGAAAGATTATAATGTTTGATCATGAGGGTGTTAAAACTGCAAAAGTGATTTGAAGTCTTTCAATCCTCTTTTTGCATCTCAAACCTTAAATTGAGGGTACCAAAAAAATATGTGTATGTAAAGTATAACATGCATAACCCCAATCAATTTACAGCTTCTCAAAATCTATTCTACAATTTTTTTAATTGAATGTTTAATGTGATTGTTTCTCCAAGTTCTAGTGTACTTGAGGCTCATTTCCAAGAGCCTTCCACACTAGAAAGTGAAGATTTACAATGGACACCTTTGCACAAAATCTTGAATAGACAAATTACTTTAATTCATTTTCAAAAGCAAACTCCTAATGCTGAAACTAGATTTCAATAAGAATTTAAAAATAACAATAATCACTAAAAAAATCTTGAAAAAATGTAGCATATCTTTGAATAAAATTCAGAGGGACCAATTTGGGCCCCTTGGGCAGTTTTAGGGTTTAGGGTTTAGGGTTTAGGGCGCCGTGTTTGAGAAGTCTCCTTGTGGGTGAAGGTCCGTGAGTAAGAAGAATCTGGCATTGATGTAAGTTAGTTTCAAAACCCCATGCTTAACCCGACCACCATGACTAGACCACCATGGCAAGCTGTGGACCATCTAGCCATGCTTCTATACTTGTCGAGTTTCAAGAGAGCATTATCATTTGATTGATTAGCAATTTTGTCAATTTTTGCGCTTGAAGAGATCAAATTTTCTTGCCTCTTGAATATGTGATTCTATGGGTTCTTATTTTTGTGTGCACTATTGTTGTTGGATTTTAAGATGCGCACATTGTTTGCAGTTGTTAGATGGCGATCCTCATTTTTCTGGTGGTATTTGCGATACAAGAGTTTGGTGTTGGAGGATTCAATCCTCACACCTTGCTAGCAACCCTTGCCGCCTCTCCCCACCCTGTGCCGGCCCCTGCGCCAAGCCCTACGCCCGAGGTTCATGGATGGTTGAAAGTGTTTCTATTGATACTTCTCGTAATTGCATTTATGCTCTATTGAGGAGTTACAATGCTAGCTAAATATTATCAACTCTTTCCGGAATGGCTTATTCCCATAGAACTTGTGCATGTGGAGGAGCCTGTTTAGGAGCCTATGGATGTGGAGGAGCCTATTGAGGAGCTTGAGGATGTGGAGGAACCTGTTCAGGAGCCTGTGAAAAACTGCCTGTTTGAGTTTGAAGTTCATTTTTGAAGGGATAGTTCAAGCTTACTAATCACCAACTTGACTTCTCAAGTATGATTTTGTCAGTTTTGTCAACAAAAAAGGTTTGAAGGAACAGCTCTTGCAACTGTAGGTTGAAATACGGTTTGGCAGAGAAATTTGTTTTGGTGAATTTTTGCTAGAATCTTATCTCAATTTGATATTGATTACAGTACCTTAGCATTAAAAAAATGGGAATGGAAAAATTGATGAAATCCCCAAGCTTTCCTTAAAAGACAATGGGCACACCAAAACTTGGATGAAATTTACTACGACTTGCTTACTTTGTTGATGAATTTGCACTCAAATAATCCTTGCAGTAGGAAGTCTATTTGCATGGGATCCATTTCATGCCAGTTGAATAGTCACCAAGTGTCATTGAAACACTTGGAATGAGATAATGTTCTATTAGAGTCAAAGATGCTCTCATGAGATTCATTGCAGTTGCAAGCATATTCAAACATGCAATGCATTGGAATCATCTTGTGGTGAGGCCCCAAACAAAGATATTACTATAATATATTTGATGATATTTGACGATACACTCTATTATTGCACATTCCCTATACCTCAGAGTCTGGCATGATAGTGATGAATACATATCCTTCAATTTTGAATACACCACAACTTCCATATTAAGTGGTGCTTGGTTATTGTCAACTTTTGTAATAGAAATGATTGGATAGGACCACAATCCCGCTCCCCTTTTGCCCAAAATGTGTATTATGAGCCTAGTTCAGGTCAAGTGCTTGTGTACAGTGCCATCCAACAAGTCTTCGGACTGCCTATTTTGCCATTCAAATGAATTTGCCTGTATTGAATATAAGTGGGATTTTCTTGTTTTACATCATAGACATTTGATTCTTATGCAATCTCAATCACCTTAGAACCAAAACTCCATTTTTGGTGAATTATTTTGTATTAAATTCATGGTTTTACTTGATAATTGATTCAAAAATAACGGTGATGAGTTTTTGAGATTTGATTGCATGGATATGTACAAAACATTCATATGTACATCTTCTATGCTAAAAAGAACCCCCTAAAGTAACAAATTATTTTTTTACAATTTTTTTAATATGACTTGTAATATGCCCAAATTTTGTAAATGATATTTTTATTTTTTAACTAGTTTTTCATCACGTAAACATAACATTGTGTTGAAGATATAAACTTAGTCACAATGTATGAATCATTTAGCAAAATTTGATTATCCTAGAAAAATATCTAATTTACAAAATTTGGGCATATCACAAGTCATATTAAAAAACTTGTAAAAAAATAATTTGTTACTTAAGGGGGTTCTTTTTAGCATAGAAGATGTACATATGAATGTTCCGTACATACCCATGCAATCAAATCTCAAAAACTCATCACTGTTATTTTTGAATCAATTATCAAGTAAAACCATGAATTTAATATAAAATAATTCACCAAAAATGGAGTTTTAGTTTTGAGAAATTGAAATTTGATATACTTGATTGGGATTGCATAAGAATCAAATGTCTATGATGTAAAACAAGAAAACCCCACTTATATTCCATATTGGCAAAATTATTTGAATGACAAAACAAGCAGTCCGAGGACTTGTTGGACAGCACTGTATACTCAATGCTCATTTTGACTCATCAACTAGAAAGGCATCTAGTTAGTGAACTAGAAACACAAGTGGGAAAGCATCCCAGAATTGCAACCACTAGAACTAAGGGAAGTAATACAAAAGAGTGTTTATTGATGATCAATGTTTGGATAAGGCGAACATTTTTTTCTAACCCGAAGTGTTGAACTTATCCAAGCACTACTGTATCGGCTTGTGAACATGCAAGAGAGCGCTAACAGGAGCAGTATTGTTGTTAGAGAAAGAGAAATGAAAACTACTCAAAACAGTTGAAAGTCACGGGAAAGGGTTCCCAACCGGAAAACACTCCACTCTTGTGAGAGCAAAAAGTTTCAATTTACATGTACATTTGAAATTACACGATAGGACAGACCGTCATAATCCTAGTGAAGTGAAGAGAAGGCACTGAGACGAACTGTGAGGTGCCACAATTTGTCACTCTATCCGCCATGTCCCTTTCATACTGCTATATATAAAGACCTGCGCACATCGACACAAAAATGCCCTAGTATTCAATGGATAACTACAAATCCTCACTACCGTAGCCGGGTCTACACATCTATACACCAGTAGTAACTACCTTTCGGTCATTAGTATTGATTGTACAACTACAGTACAAAAGGAATCCAGTAAACGACCTAGAATGTGATCACAACCCCCAAAATATAGTGCACGCTAAACACTAATCTACAAATTCTCTTCTTCTATATTGCAAATGTTGAATCATAGTTTAAAAGCTTCGATTATAGTAGACTTGGCTTCCCAATCAGAAACATTAGTAAGAAATCAGGGTTGTCGTCGCAATAGCTAGCAAAGTCAGCTCGCCGAAGTATTCCACCCTTCTTCACGTCGAGTTTGTCAAAAAGTAAGTGAACCTGCCGCAAGAACAACAGTTGAGACGGATCTGCATAACAAGGATACATATGTAGATACTGGCTAACAAGGACACTTACTGGCAATCAGGCATGTGCGTGATGATAGGACAATCCAAAACAAAAAATCTGACCTGTTGTTTTGAAACTGTTGAAATAAGTGCACGCATGCTCCTCAGCAATATGGCCTCATCTGGTAAATCATCTCCTCCTCCACCACAAAAGCTGTAAGCCGCTTCAACAGCTTCTCTGAATCTTGGATGATTGCCTATAAAAGCGACACCTGCAGCGTACTGCAACGCCATACCAGAATGCAAAAACAAGTCAGAAATGAATTGTGGACAAACATCGCCATTACCAGTGTTGCGGCAATAAAAACTCCTCTCAGTATTTTGTGAGCCTCTCAAAAATGTCTACCGTCTCGTCAGATAGATTATTCAAAACAGTTTTCAACTGAACACAAAACCGAAGTGCAAAAACCAAATACCATACTGTTTACATATCAAGCATTGTTTTACAGAGTGAGAAGGTGCAATGAGCTCCGACATCCGCTGATGAAAGAAAAAGCACCTGACGAAAATTGATGTAGCCGCTGTTTTTGCGATCAAAGTACCGGTACACTTGCTGTAAAAGGATACAATCTGGCAAATTTACAAATTTAATATAGTCCTTGTAAGTGACAGCACCCCTGCAACAAATCCAGTAGCATCCCTGTCAGACATCACAACCCAAACATCCCGTCCTCAAGCGAGTCAACAACAATACTGTCGAAATTTGCAATTGAACGTTAAGGACTATGTTGGCCACATCCAAAAAGCCATCAAATCTCCAATGTAAAACGTAGCACCACCAGGTACCAACCTTTTCAAGCGGTCCATTATCACAAACTTATTCAAACATCGCTTGGCTTCCTTGACTGTGAATGGAGCGATCTTCTTGAACTCCCCAAACTCAAGAAGGGCGGATCCACTGTTAATATTCAACCTAACTGCTTCCATCGCCAGGGCGGCATCCTCATATGTGTGCTGCGTCATGGACGTGTTCATCGCTCGTGCCATAGTGAGGCGCACCCGTTCGGCAAAGACAATAGGGTTTTTTGTTTCCGCCACAGTGGGGTACATCACAGGAAGATATTCAACCTGCGGACAAAACCAATTTAGCACAAACTGATTGAGTAACATGACCAGAAAACACAGAAGCAACCCTCTCAATAAGCGACTCCTAATACCAACAATCAAATGAGTTCCTTGACGGAAGAAGATAGTTACCTATGATACATACATAAATTAAAAAAGAAACTGATCTATTAAGCCTCACTCTATAACAAAACTGTGCTGTGGAGTACAATGACGACTAAGGGAGTATGCACTCCAGTGAGACATTTAAAGCTGTCGGTTAATTGTCGACTAATATGAAAAAGGATGTGGTTCGGGCGATAGAAATTATTATTGTGGATAAAAGTGACATCATTATTAAGCGTAAGGGAAGAACATACCGACATGAAGTTATGAAACTGAGTCATTAGCCGAAAAAGGAGCCAGTAGATAACAGGTCCCTCTGCAACCCAGCATGGGTCCATGTTGACATGTGGATATCGAATAACAATCGGTTGGACAGGGTAACCATGCGTAAAGGCCCCCGCTTTAAAGGAGGTAAGCAGTTTCCCATTTGTGGTCGTGGCCTCAGGAAATATCATTACATGACTCCAGTCATTACACATGGCTTTTCGCTTGATTGCACCAGATGCATGGTGCCGAGATACGCTTGATACTCGATCCACAGCAATTGCCTGCATGGCCTTAATGATAGCACCAGCAATTGGCAAATTCAGGTTCTCGTAAGCAGTGACGATAACTGGCAGATGCTTGAAGAAAAGGAACAATCCATCCGCGAATGTCACATGATTGCTCACGAGAATGGGAGCCTCGTGACGTGGAGCCGGTCTTCCTTTCAAATGAATCCAATGAAATCCACAAGCGAAAAGGTTCACCCGAGCACATAGACGAACTGGTAGCATAAGCAACCGACGCCATTGAGGAAACGGACTTGTCAACACATTCTTGGCTTTGTACAGCGCTAATTTGGTGAGCAAGTATCCTATAAGAAGTGTAGTCACAAAAACCAAAACTCGCACCACCATCACCGGCGACAAGAGCACAGTTTTTAGTATCTCGTACGCTCCTTCACATTGGCTGTCATTGTAATATGGATTAAAAGTCTCATTGAGTTGTATTTCTGGTGGGTATCCCAAAGCTCCTGCAGCCTGTCTCTTTTGCTGATCACGGTTCATCTTGCAACTTTCTTTGTGCCTTGTCTACCAAGGTACATGAGTAATGAAAGACCGGAACAAAGAAGCCTTCCTGCAAATAAGAGCTGTTATCTCGTCTCCTTCGATACCGATTTGTTGGCAGTGATCCGGCACTCATCACCTTATCTACAACGTCAAAAACATCCTCGTTAATAATATCATCCAACACTAAGCGTATCTATGTATAAAGGAAATAGAACGTTTGTCCTCATTCAGTGTAACAAAGCGACTTCCTGTGCAAGGATATGTAGAGTATGAGATGTCAAAGCCGAGAAGATAATGCATGTGCAACAGAATAAGAAGCATCACACTGAAATCCAACTGAATAACCGGGGTTTAGGGTTTAAGAATGGGCGACTTCCAGACTGCTAACAGAAGGTCCAGATACAGCCTCCACTCGTAGGCCTGAGATCGAGTTTTCACGAGTTAGGCGAATAAACCTAATTCCAAATCTAAAGTTCCTGAATATCCCAAAATTACAAAGATTCGTCTCTAGTTAAAGAAGACCACGATCAAGGAACACTTGCGACTGCCGGAGCCTTCCGCTGCTGAAATCATATCTCGTCTTCGAAGGCAGGTGCAGTCAGAAGTGAAAGAATCGTCTCGAAATAAACTTAATGAAAAAGGCCGATTATATTCAATGAATAAACAGCATATCTACCGCGGTAATAACATTCAAGGAGACTCCAACATATCATATGATCTATGGACACCAGTTGCCAACATCAGGAACACATCGATGACATTATCTTCTTCATATTTTCTTTTGTCTTGCGTCGAAACATGTTCTGTTATGAGAATTAATGCAAGATGAGAGTTGATGCAATTTGCAACCAAATCCAGAGCTGACAGGAGGAGCCAGGAGAAGAGAAAGAAAATCAAGGTAAGAAATACTCTCAGCTCCTGCTTTAATCTAAAACTTTGGCCGTTCAGATTGCTTAAAAAGGGACGTTGATCACCTCGCAGTCATTAGTACCATGTCCAAATAAACATGAACCATACAGCGCAATGTTCGCCTAAGAACCCGACTGCTAAAAGACTAAGAGTAAACGACTCAAATAAAGGACTGAAGACCAGGGCAGTTCAGAGAAACCCTGAAATAAACACTGTAGACGCCGACAGAAAAAAACAATAAACAAAAAGAGGTGTATTCCTGCAGTTCATCCAGGTTCACAACTAAAACGAATCAGAAAACTACCGCTATGGAGAAACTCCGGATCAACTGAAACGGTTTGAAGCTTCAAGACAAAACTGCAACTTAAAAATCTCAAAATAAATATTGTTCAGGTCGTAAAAAGGAAGCCAGTTGCCGATTCAGGACGAACTTCGCAGCTCATTTTCCAAAAGCCACCGAATTAACTGCTTTTTTCTTGGCAAGAAAATCCTCCAGATAAATAATTGGCACGTCATGCCGCACCAGAGTCCGAGAAAACAAAGTTCCACAGAGCTGCTTAAAGCTATCATTCAGTGCGCATCGGAACAAGAAACTCATGAGATTAATTCGCCTCCCCCGCGGACGTACGAACTGCTCCGTACGGTGCAAATTAGGATCAATAAATACTCTGAAACAAGAACTCTCGAACAAAATCCAATCAGCAATGAATTCATTCAATCCGCTACAAATTCCGTCCGCCACACGCACCGTTATAAACACGTGAACTACCACCGATGACTGGCACAAGCGTCAAGAACCACTCCGCACGCATAATTGACACCTCAGATCACTTGGAAAAAAACCTGTCATCTGCATTACCGTCCCTCTGTTCTTGTGCTTCCAGTGAATTTTTCTCTCAACTACCGAACAGAGTAAACAGGTGATTTAATAGTTGAAACACGAGTCAGAAGAATCGGATCCTCGGCCCGATCGCTTCGATTAAGCACACAAACAAAGATTGGATTGGAACCGGAATAGAAAACTAAGACGTGAATGCCACGACACGAACCTGCAACAAAGTTCCCGAAACTTGCAGCGAAAGAAAACCCTAGGAGAAGCGCAGAAAAAAGAAATTTCTGAAAGGAATATGAAGAAATTTTACCTTGATATAACAAGCTCAAAGCGCAGGAGGATCTGCATTTCTGAGCACACGCAAAGCCATCAGGATCCGAGGTGCCATAGTCGGGCGCGTGGGAATGCTTGCACAGGAGGTGCTGGCTATGGCGAAAGCAGACTGGCTCCCGAGAGAGACAACGACTGGATGAATGAATGAGTGGATGGATGGGTGGATGAATTGGTGAGAAAGAACAAAATCGATTCGATGAAAGTGTGACGTGGATGTGGTCGGTGGGGCCCACTTGCATGGTTCGGTCTGGATACCGGCCAGTAGTAATGAGCGTATCTGTGACGTGTACCTTTTGTTATCTTTTTCCGGGTTATTTTTGTGTTTTCTTTTCTGTGTATTTTTGGGTTGATTTGAATCTTTTTTGAATCGCGTGGAATTTCTTCAGTCGTTTACTGATGCACAGTTGGTGACTTGGTGCCATTGTGGTACACTCCATGTCTTTGTCTATATTCTTTTTCTTTAGGAAAAAGCCCACAAAGATGCTTCGTAGTTGTGGCATTTGCCAATTGTGTGGGGAAAAGGATGGTCCTTCAGCAATCGGCAAGGATAAGCTTGGTTCACCTGTCAAGGACCCAGTGACCGAACGATGCATGAATAATTGCAAACATGTCCCACACATACAAAAATCTGGTATCTTCATTAGTTAATTTATAATGTTGGCATTTGAACGTTTGTACAAAAGAAGAAGAAGGCTGATTGTAGTCACCTATGATTTGGGAAGCATCTTGCCAACATTTGAGACTAAACTCATGAAGTCATGATCACTTCATTGGTGTGTTGAGGTCAAAAGGCACTAAGAGCATCTACACCCGTACATGCAATCATTGATTTGCTCAAAATTCACATTTATTTTTGAAGAGCTCTCAAAATTCTTGTCCCCTACTCTTGATCTTCAAATGTGTCTCATAAATAACAAATTGACCAATCATGAAGTGGAGTATAGAATAGAGCTCACTATACTTAGGATAAATAGTGATTTCAAGGGCCATTGCTTGACAAGATGGGTTTGAGTGTCAAGAAAATATTTTGAGAGGCTTGAAGCACTTATCATCCAAGTATTATGTGCGTCAAACCCTAAACGTGTGAAGGTGCAAGTGCTCTAAGCCATGCTTGCAAGAGTCTAAATATTTGAACAATATTGATTTCTTGAACTATTCTTGTAATTATCTAGAAATGCAAGTATTCAAAATTATCTAATGATAGCAACCATTATTTGTTATAAAAGTTGACTTTTCTAGTATATTGGATGGCCTTTAAAAAGAAATCTTAAAAATTAAGGGAGTAAAAAGACTTTCAAAATATTTAAGAATTACCAAAATTAGAACATTATGAATATATAGTGATTTTTTTTTAATTTGTAAAACCATTGATTTTGAGTCAATAATCAATTTTAGAATGGATGTATTCACTTTTTAGTTTCAAATTTTACTAGTAAATGTTGATGAAAAGCAATAGGAGATCTAGTCACATGATTGCGCTCTCTGGATTATTGTCAAATGTTCTTTTTGGAATTCATCATTCAACATTTTCTTCTAATTTTCACTTAACAATGTATTTTCACATTTTTGGAAACATAAAACATTTTGCTATTCTTAAGGGGTTAAGATAGGAGTGTTTCATTTGTAACACAAACTATGATGATACCAAAATGACATAATTGAATGAACAAAAGTGTGTTGGATTTGTCACAATCACCTCAAACAACTCATAAAACCTTGATGCTCAATTTCTTCTCCAATAAAGTCCAACCACATTGTCAAACACAGTTTGGAAATGATGTTTAATTGGAATGTTATTTTTAATAAATTTTATGAATAAAGTTATGTGATTTGTAGAAAACTTGGAACACAATATTCATTAATTTGGGAAAAAACAGGTGTCCCACTTTGCACTCCACTCAAACCCAAAAAGTTACTTTAAACTAAATTCAAAAGTATCAAATTTATTCTGAACCACTAAGATTTTTTCCCTTGCAAATCCATTCTCTCAAATAAGGGCACGTGTACAAAGAAAAAGACATTGAGCTCAGTTTGAGGTAATCACCTCAAACTTCTGAAAGTTCCAAAATGTACAATTTTTTCCAAATTAACAAATATCGTGTTCTGGGATTTAACAACTCTATTAGGTGAAATGAATATGTTGAGATTTTGAAACATTAACCAAATAACAACCATACTTAAACTATTAAAACATTAGTGGAAACATGGCTTATTTCAAACAAGCCTTGAGACCCACACTTGGTGTAATTTTGTCACTTTGAGACGAGTTATGCAAAGTACAAGTCTTAAGGCTTTATCTACTCAAACCATATTTCTACTAGTGAAAACATCACGTCCTTTGTGTAACATATACAAATTATAATGAAGGACCCAATTGCTTAATTTTTTTTATAAAATCTAGATTTATATTTCAAATTTTAAATCGTTTTTGGTATTGACTCTTGAAATTTATAAATACTATAGAAAATTCCATTTATGGAATTATTGACATCTAAAAACTAAATTTTAAACTAGACCAGTTGATGAACTTTATTGGTGATTTTTTTTTCAATGATACTTAAACCCAAAAGCACTCTTTTAAAGGACAAAATGAGATTAGATCAAAGAGCACATACTATGTAAATGTTTGAATTTTCGAGGATTAGAGTATATATAATAGGTACAATTGTCCTTCAAAAACAAAGAAAAACAACATGAAAAAATTAACTTAAAAAACTACAAATGTACTAAAACCAGCAAGAAACCAATTCTATCTCACGGACATCCACTTGACCAACAATTCAAATTCAAATCACAAAAAGAAGGAATTTCATATTTCTTTTGCAACAAGTATAACTATAGTATAACAGGACCAATAAAAGTGGTCCATGAAAGGTGAATATATTATAGTTTATACTGAATTTTTTTTTGTTTTGTTTTTTTTGCACATGCCTTTGCTAAAAATGTCTTTATATTATTGAGTAACTTCAAATCATATTATTTGTTTTTGGTTTTTACGTAGTTTTTTCTCAAAAAAAAAGGTATTTGTACAGTGCATTTTAGTGCTATTTGCAATTTGAAGTCACAACTCACAAGTTAGATTTTTTTTTTTTTTTTTTAAATGGTAGATACACAAAAATCTAGTTTGTTTTGTGATATTAGATGTATATACAAGACACATAGTATAAAAAATTTGGATCTTTCAAGTATGTTTTACATCTCATTTCAAATTATTTGTTTTCTTGATTTTTTTTGGTAAATCTAAATCTTTAGAAAAGAGATTGACAACACTACAACTTATTGAAGATGTGTGTTTTCATCTTTGAAATCTAAAATTCAAATTTTGAATCATACATAGTGGAGTATACATATCTAGACATCAGAAGCTCTTGATGTGTGAATGTTATGAACCTCCTTAGGTCCATAACTTCAATCATCCAAACACTCAAGTAAAACAATCTATACACAATAAATTATAAAAACCACATGGAGCTCAACCACCCGACCATAGAGAGAGATTAATTCCCAACAAGAATTCATCTCCTCACCCTCCAAGCCCCATCTTATACTATCCGCCCTTTTCATAAAAATAGAGTTACTTTAATTATTTTTATTTTTATATCTTTACTATTCATCTCCAACCCTTTGCTAAGGTAAAACTCTTAGTTATATGCTAAATATAACTCATATCATATCTCATCTTTTACTTGGAGTTGTCTAGCTCCAAGTTCCAATCCTTTGTCTTATCATCAAATGTACATCCGATACACTTGTCATCCATGGTTCATCCTGATACTTGTCATCAAGTCATCCTAATACTTGTCATCAAAGGTATATCCTGTACCCTTGTCCTCAAGTGTATATCCCATACAACTGTCATCCAAATGGAGTTGTCTAAACTCCAATGCATAAATCCATCATCCGCACATGTCCGCCTCCCGGTCTTTGCATCTCATCTACTAATTTATAGTTTATAGTAAATTAGTTCCTCACCAATTGTTTAACTATTAATTCACAATTCATTGTGAATTAATCCCTTCATCAATCTTTCATCCATCCTTGGTGGTTTAATTACTAGTTCATAATTTATTATAAACTAGTTCATCCATCAATCAATCACTCATCCATCAATCAATCACTCATCCATCAATCAATCACTCATCCATCAATCAATCATCCGTCAAGGGTCATGACAGTGAGTATTAAGGTAGGAACATCCCTCTTCATGAGTGTCCCCATTCCCAATACCTACTTGTGTCAACGATATCATTGATTAACAATTTTTAAAAGAACTGGTTATGAGTGATAAAGTGATGGTTTTGGGTGACAAAGTGATGGTTTTGGGTGACAAAGTGATGATTTTGGGTGATTGGCATGACAATTTTGAGTGCCCTATCTCACTATTTAAGAACTCTTCAAGTTTAGTATTATGAGCATATGAGCACACTAAAGACTTCACCAAGTGTCTTCTTTAGCATCTCTTACACACAACTATACATTTTTGGTGAATTTAGAATTCAAAAAATCTTTGTGAACAAATGCTTGCAACTGGAACTTTCAAATTGATGCCAATATTTTTAATTTCCTCTTCCTTACGTAGCACTATTTTTTTCAAAGTTCAACTAATTTTCCTACTCCAAAATTCTTAGTTTTATGCTTATGGGTGTTCCTACCTTAAAGCATATTTGTATTGCAGTCACGTGTTTGTAATAATATTTCATCATGCTAAATCCCATATCCCAACTTTGCAAGTCTCAATTTAATGCCAAGTTTGAAGTTTTATTGTTGTCAAAAACAAATTTTTAAATTTTAAATACTTAGAATATTTCATGGTTTTATTTTTCATACTCATTAGACCAAAATTAGGTGTTCTTTTTTTTGCGAAATATAATTTCTAGAGCAAGGTCTTTGATTTTTTTGGTTCAAAATTTTCAAAAGTGTTGCAATGTATGCAATTTTGTATGAACTTAGACATGGGACTTGAGACATATTGTGAAGCTAAATGTCTCACCATTCAAATGATGAATCAATCAAATCTTAAGAATTGAATAGGGCTTGGTATATAGTGTGAACCACTATTTATAAGAACAACACCCAATTTGATAGAGTAAAGCAAACCCCTCAAGGCTATAGAAGATGTTCCATCTCAATAGCTTGCATGAGGCATTGTTTGTAATATAGATCTTAATGTCATTAAAGTAGCATAAATTAAAAAAAGATTAAGATGTTTTATGAAGTGAAATCCAAATATAACTTAATGATGACTTTTGAACAATAGCAATAAGTTATGAGTTCCAAATCACATCAAGACAGTTGAATTTATCATTGCAAAGTCTTGAGATTTTGGTAAATTAGAAAATCAAAAGCTCTAAGGTAATTACAATCAGCAACAAAATGATTCAATAGGTCCTTTTTTTGGTAACATTGTCTTAAGAATTGATTGTAGTTGTAAAAGAGGTTTTATGCAAAACTATTACGTCTCACTCATAATTGTTTCTAGAATTGGCTTTAACCCCTAAAGGACTGAGCCATTTTTTCAGTGAAAATCACTCAAAACTGTCACTTTTGGAGGGGTTAGTAAGAAGGTAATTTTTTTTGAAAATTTGGGAAATCCAACCAGAGGATCTTGCCCTAGACTAGATTAGGTACTTGTGGAAAAAAAATCAAGTCATTCCAAATGGACATGGGTGAGATATTTACATCTAAAGTGAAAAGAAAAGTTTTTTTTCATGTTGCCCCAAAATTTTAGAAGCATTTGACCATTCTTACATGAAAATAATTGCTCTACTCAACTTTGCGCTTTATTTTTTGCATGTAGGAGATCAAGTTAGCTACAAGTGAGAGAATTTTCAAATCAATTGGAACTACACAACACATGGGAAAAATCAGTAAGTAAAAAGTAGAGAATGAGTCAAATCACTAGTTAAGAATTTTATTATTGAAATGAAAATTGCAAATCCTAATGGTCAAAATGTTGTGATAAACAATCTACTTCTTTAGGTTTAATTGTTTTTCCAAAATAATGAAAATTGAGTAAAATAAAGGACTTCAAAGTTTATTTTTAGAGTAGAGAATCCATAATGGCTCGCAAACAAAAACTCCTCATAACTTTGATCTTATTGATTGAAATTGAATGATTCAAAGCTCCTCACGTATAAAAAAAATCTAAAGAACCAATTTCAAATTTTAATTTTAATTTTTTTTAAATTAAAAGAATTTTTTGGGCTGCCCAGGTGGGCAGTCCTCCCCAAATTTTCACCACCTTCAATAGAAGTTATAGAAAATCACACAAAGTAGCTTATCCAAAGGTACATGCCTGAACTCCCACTTGTCCTCCGAATGGACAATAGTCCTTTAGGGGTTAATTAGCCAATAAGAAACAAGAGAATTTTTTAACAAACAAAGAGATTTCCTTGGTGGTCATCTATAAGAAAATTCAAATAAAATGACACTTAACTAAGTTAGAACCTATTTCATTTGCCTCTAAACAAGAATTGGACAATTTGTAGGTCTGTCTTTGGTCATTTTTTACCTTTTTAATATACTTTTAAAGTATGCTTGAGTTTGAATATGTTTTACAATAGATTTTTTCATAAATTTCAATCAAATAGGAACCTGTAATCTCAATTTATGTAAAGGTCTCATTATAGCATATTAAAAACCAAATAGTCACAAAATAGGATGTTGATTTTAGAGTATGATATTAGAATCAATTGCATTTGTGTTTTGAAGGGTACTTTTGAAGGGCTAGTGATATGATTTTAATTTGCATTGATGAACATCTTTAATTTTTGTTCAAAAGTTAACATAATTAAAGCATATTAGAGACTTTATTATATAGTTTGGATTTTTAAAAAGAAAACTAAAGGATGCATTTACATAATACTTTCATGACATCTTCAAAGTTAACCCTCTAAATTCAAAAGTAAAATATATATATACATATATACATAAATTCATCTTTGTATACATTTAATAATGAACCTTTGGTAACACCATTGACTATATATACACATGTATATGCAATTTAACTCATTCCTTAAGCTAGTACAAACATTTGGCTATTTTTATTTAGAAAATGATTGAATTTATACCAAAAATAAACTCTTTTACAATTACAACATTTTTTTGGGTAACTACAAGATCTTATAAAAGTCTTAATTGTGCACTATTGTACAAACTAAGTTTAATTTGAATCTAGTTGAGTAATTTCAAAATTATGGTAACCAAAGTCAACTAAAGTTGTCAAAATAAGTTGTTTAGAAATGAAAAACAAAATCAATCTTTCTTTTTTTTGCATATGGAAAAGAATATTAATTACTAATCTTCCCAAATATTAAAGATTGAAATTTTAAGACAAAATACTAAAAATTCAAAATTTCAAAAATTCAAAAATTCAAAATGAAAACGTCAAGTACATTATCTCCCAAGTGCGCGGAGGTCCAGGGCAATTGCTTGGGGACCAAATAAACAAGTATTTTTAAGCTTCATGAAATGAATCCATTCAAGTTTTGGGTACATTTATAGAAATTGCTCATATTTACTAGCAATCTTTAATTATGCTTGAAGTATGTCCAAGAATTCAAAAAATCCCTTGTTGTTTTTTATAAGTTTTAAGAGAAAAAAATAAGCTTTCTTACTTTAAAAAATTGGTCTACCACAATGCATACTTTAGGTGGTTCTCAAATTTCCAAGACCATTGTGGCATCTCCAAGGAGTTTTCAAAATAACTCGTTTAGCTAGAACTAAGTAGAAATCTACACTTTTTTCCACTTGGATATTTAATTTTTATGAAACAATTTTCTTCAAAACCTTACCTCATTATAACACTTATCATCTAAATAGTGCAAAAGTGAAAAAAAAAGGATGACATTACCAAATCCCTTCCAAAGAAACATTGCATTTGCCAATATTTGGATATTATATACAAGTATTAGTACATTTTGTAAATTTTGAATGAACATGTACAAGTGGATAACTCTTTTCATTTTTTCTATTTTTCATTTTTCCAAACTTGCATGCATTCTAGGGTATGTGTCATTCAACCATTGAAAATCTAAAGAAAAGTCTTGCATGCAGGCCTCAAGAAGTGAATTAGCAAACAATTTAAGGTGCTTATTCTTTAGGGTCCACATTCCATCTGGTTATGTATTAGGTACTTGTTTCAAGGACTCTAGTTATCAATGAAAAGTTGGCATTATCATGAGGATTGAGGCTATCACAGCCAAAATTCTTGTAATGACAACAAGACTATGTCAACAATTGGTGGTGTCCAAACAATTATCTCACATAATTAGTGACATAAATAGTCAAGCTGTGGAAATTTACTAACCAATTTGGTCATTATCTTAAATTTTGCAATTCAAATTTGTTTAACGCCATGGTAAGCTCTCTTTTTCATAACCGCTTTCTACAAAAATTGCGCTAATGTATTGCTCATAGATTAGCTCTTGGAAGAGCAATTCCCAAGCCATAATCAACATAACAAAAAAATTATGAACAACTCAAAAACAGAAACCAATTATGAGATGCCAACTAGGAAATGATGTGGCATTTTCAAAGATGAATCTCATCCATAAGGAAAATCTTGCTAATGTGTCACTTAGTGATTGGCTTATTTTAGTTGAAACTGGTTATGTCCGGTAAAGTTTTCTTAGAACCAGTCATTAGTACACAATTGACTCTCCCTACTCATAGCTAGTTTTGCATTGATAACCGGTTCTAAGAAAATGATTACCTAATACATAATCAACAAAGAAAAACAATTATGAACAATTCAAAAATAGAAACCAATTATGAGATGCCAACTAGGTAACAATGTGACTTTTTTAAAGATGAATTTCATCCATTAGCAAAGTCTTGCTAATGTGTCACTTAGTGATTGGCTTATTTACCAACTCTTACTTACTATGCAGCACCACTTGTGCACTAGTAATTCTAAGAAAACGATTACCTAATACATTATTAAGTTTATACATGTGCTAATCTATATACAGTAAAATTAGTGTGCTTGGAACCAATCAGGTTACGCCACATTAGCGAGACTACGTCTGGAGGCGATTATGGAACTAGAGGTAGGTATATTTTAATCATACCTCTTATCGGGCTCTCACACCGTGACTAGTGCATTTTTTTAGGTCGTTAGAGTTTTTACCAAATCACAAATGTCTCCTTCTCATTCAATTATAATTGGAGGGACCAGCTTGTATTTGCCACTGCTTGTCAGAACTCAGAAGTGTCGCCAAACTGGCTTCCTTTCGCCAGAAAAAAATGCCCTGACCGTGACACCACCCCCGTGGTCAACCGACCCTGTGTTGTCCCGCCTCCGGTTAACGTACCCAGCCGCAAGCGCGCGGCAGAAGGAGTCAGTACCGTAACTCCAAGAAGTGGCAACCAAACTTCTGACCTCCACTCCAGGCTTTTTGTGGTTTCTCTCATAACGGCGACTTACATTATTTGCCAGTACAACAGCAGCTCTGCACTGCTCTGCAGTAAGCTTAGCAAAGCCCCTTCGAACACAACAATCACACACAAACTCCAGCCCTCCTCTCCGTCAATGCAATAGTACTGTCTCTTTTCTCCCGGAAGGCTTCACCGCGGCGATGGCGCACACGTAGCCAGAGTGCCAGAGCCGGCCATCCATCGGTGCCTTTCATCAACGGGTTTCTCCATCATCCGTACTTCCTTCAGGTAAGAAAAGAAAAAGAAACACGATTATTGCGTTGCGCTTTTCTTGCATGATTGCTGCCGAGAGAGAGATCGAGAGAAAAATGAGGGAAGCTTAGGACTTAGGCTTGTTGTTTCCGCACGCGACGCTGCAGACGGTGAGATCTGCTTTCCTGCATTTGGACGCCGCTCCGTTGTGATTGTGCATGTGTTTTTTTTCGATTCGAACAGAGCCGTTGAGGATTAGCATTGTGTTAGAGGACGCTGTTGTTGCGAGCGGACTTGCGTTTCGTGTTTGTGTTGGCGTCGGGGTTCGAGAATGTAGCGGAGGAGCAGGGAGCGATTGGCGCGCGGTTTTTACTACCGAAGAAGTAAGGTTTATTTGTTTGTTTTGCTGTTGTTGAAGTTTAGTTGACGGTATGGAAAATGCGGAGAAGTTGGAATAGGAGGACTGTTCTGTTTCATTTCGTTTCCGTGTTTGTATTTCCGGAGTATGTGAATTCTGGTTAAGCCTCGAGTTTTTCTTGTTTGGAAGTTTCAATTTGGTAAGAGAAGGTGTATCGAGATGTACGTGAGTTGCGCGGTTGTGCTATTCCGTGTGTCGTACCTAATACTCCTAAAACTATCGCTCGTGTGCTTGCTACTTGTTCTGTCGATCCCTGTTCTCGTGACTCTTCGTTTGAATTGTGGAAACAAGCATTTGCTGCTGTTTCTATAGTTTTGGTTTTGAGGTGGAAATGCGGTGCGGAGTGACTGAGGTTTGAAATAGGAGGACTGTGCTTAATCATTTCGCGTTTGTCTGAATATACTGATGACTTGAGCTTGTTCGTATTTGGTGGATTCGTCGCAATTAGCAAGGGAGCGTGTATCTCAATGCACGTGATTTGTGCTCTTGTACTGTCCCGCGTTTGTCACCTAATTCTCCCGAATACTAGCGCCGATATGTTTCTTTTCTGTAGATCTCTGTACTTACGATCCTTGCGTTGATTTGTGGAGTAATCATTTTCTATCGTCTTACCGGGTATTGCGATCACGAGAAGAAGATTGGTACAAATTCAAAGCATGTGACGGGGAAGGCGTAGTGTGCTAATTACTATGTAAAATCTATCTGGATGACTTGCACCTCAGGAACTTATTACTTCCATGACGTGCTCACTCCTTGCAGGATTTTGTAAATGATCTTTGGATCAGGAGCGAGACGATCATTCTTTTACCTGTTAAGATGTTTATCTGATCAGGATCTTTGCAAAGGACATCGACCTGAAGCTTTGCAAGAGCGCTGTTTCCAGGAAAAGCATTGTCGCGGACTTTTGTTTTGAGGCTGGACTAGAGGTTTTCGTGATCAAGCGTCATGGGGGCCCAAAGTCAAGGTTGGTACCTTTTCCATCTATATTATATATTTGTGCGGATAAACAGCAGGTTTCACTGTCTTTGGGATTATCAGTTGCTAATCAATCCTCGCCAGCACTCAAGTGCAGGCGACTCAGTTATATCTGTTTCAGTTCCTATAAGAAGGTAGGAGTGTTCAAGTATATCTTATATGCACGTGTTCTTGGATTTCTAGAATCGAATGGGCATCCGGGTACATATGCAGACTACAAATTACCGTCTAACGATAACGATGAGTCCAACGATGACGATGAGTCACAAGCTGGCTGCGGTAAAGCAAAACTTGGAGCTCTTCGTGCCATTATTGCCACCTCGAAATTTCGTGATTCTCTCAAAAGACGGCGGTGTGCTGGCTTGAACCGATCGAAAAGGTTGTCTCTCCCGATTATGGATGTTCGTGATGCAAAGGAGCAGCAGGCTGTCGAAGAACTTCGCCGAGAGCTTATTGCAAGGAATCTTCTGCCTGAGCAGCATGATGATTACCGCGTCCTATTGAGGTCCGTATCACTTGAGTCACTTCTTGGCATACCTTCTTGGACGTATCCTGGAACGCAACTTTTTACTGCCACATGCAGTATTGGTTGAAGCGTAAGGAAGTCACACGGGCACTTTTGGGTCTAAATCTTAGTCCTCGCCTATGTAATTTTCAGCTTATGTCGAGGTCCTCCTGCTGTGTCGAATGTTGTGCTTAAGTTTCATCGAACGTTCCTTGATTTCCTGAGTACCTAGAAGTTTCGGCATCTTAGTATTGATGCTTTCATTTTGTGAAAAAATCTTGCTGGGTACAGATTTTCAAAAGCAAGGAAATATGACGTCAAGAGGACTTCAGAAATGTGGAAAGCCATGTTAGCTTGGCGAAAGGAATTTGGGACGGACACGATCGAAGAGGTTTGTACAATCTGCGTCTTATTAGGTCTGGCTTGTTCACTCAATGACGTCTTCCTTTTCTTCTGTACCATTTGGATCGAAGGAACGGCACAATGGGATTGAATATTTCTTATATTCTGCATTCAAATGCAGTTTTGACGGATCAATTTGGTTGGAAGTGCCGTTGTTTTCACTAGCCGTAATCCAAGGTAGATAGTAGGGTGGTATGCTGAAGTACATACCGTGTATGAGCTGACGAGTGTATACGTAATTTAGAGCGATTTGTCTCTTGCTTGTAGTTCTTGCGGATGGTCACCTCCTGGTTAACTGCACTAAGAGTCTGTAATCACTGTGAACGTCGTTGGCGGACTCCTAAAGTAATGTGATGTTCGTCCTTGACTGATGTATTGGGAAGCTTCGATTGTCTGTTGCATACCGCAACCTTCAATGACCTCATGTGTTCTGTTTATTCAGGACTTCAACTTTGCAGAAATCGACAAAGTGAGGAACCATTATCCTCAAGGGTATCATGGGGTGGACAAAGAGGGCAGACCTGTTTATATTGAGAGAATTGGGAAAATTCATGCCCATGGTTTGATGGAAGTTACTACGCTTGATAGGTATCTGAAATACCATGTACAGGAATTTGAGAAGCTGCTTAACTTGAAGTTTCCAGCATGCTCTGTTGCAGCAAACCGGCTTATTGACACCACCACCACTATTCTTGATGTAGCAGGAGTGGTAATATTTCTACCTTTTGTTCATCAATTATGTGATCACTAATAGTGGTGCAAACTCACACATATTTTGCTTTAATATTTCGTGTTTGAAATGCAGGGCTTGAAGAATTTCTCTAAGCCTGCGCGTGACCTGATTGTTGCTCTGCAAAGAGTTGACAATGACAACTACCCCGAGGTACTTGTGCATTTTTGATTGAAATCTGAGACCTTTGGTTAGCTAACCATGTTACTCAAGAACGTTACTAACTGTTGTTCGCTGAATTGGATGCAATGCAGACGCTGGCACGATTGTTTATTGTCAATGCAGGACCAGGCTTCAAAATGCTTTGGGGCACTATCAAGGGCTTTTTGGATCCTAACACAGCAGCAAAAATACATGTATATTCTCCATCTATTATTTCTAGGCATTTCTCATGGATGGATTCTGCGTTCATTGTTCTTGTTTATCTCGATGTAATCTTGTGAGCTTACTATGTCTTTATCGGAGGTAAAAGCTCAATGGGACTTTTCATTTACTTCTGTATTTATTTATTTTTTGAAATTGTGTTCTGGCAGGTCATTGGTAACAACTATCAGAAGAAGCTACTTGAGATTATAGATGCAAGGTACTTAACCTCAGCAGTCGTAACTAGACATTTCTTTTGAGACGTTTGACCAAAAATAAGTACCTTGTGCAATGAGTACCGTGTCTGCCATGAAGTTTTATCTCACCAAGTCTTTGTCCTTTTGGATACAATATTGCATACCTTCTTTTTAGTATTTACTTCATTGGAAGTGTTTTTAGAGATGGTTTGATTCACTGTATAAGATCGTGGCTGTAACAGTAATTTGCCGGAGTTTCTTGGAGGAGTTTGCACATGCCCAGTAGAAGGTGGGTGCATGCAGTCTGACATGGGTCCTTGGCGGGATCCTGATGTTTTGAAGGTAATTGGCTCCTCATTTTTTCAATTTTACTTGATAAATCTCATGAGGAATCATAGGACGATGTCCTGCTTAAGCTTTCTATGGAGCTAGAATGACTAAGGGAGCAAGTGTAGCCAGTTCCCAAAGCAAGGGGATCTAAAACATGTGTATCTTAATTGTGTACTCTGAATTCATTTACGATACTCTATGATGTATCTGCAGGTGTTAGCTTCTGCACGAGGAAAAGGTTCGAGAGATAGTGTGTCCTCGGCTACGGATTTTGACGATTCCTATCGATATGAGGACATTAAGCGGGTAAAGAATTTATTTAGACGAGAACACCCACTATCCCGCAATGTCTTCGGGGTTCATTTACACGAGCTCATTCCGATGTTAATAACGTGTTCGGGTGAACTGCCCTCTCAAAGATTGCATTCCTGACATTATGAAGTCGCTTATATTTTTGCAGGAAATTGGTTATGATGTTGGTGGAGGACAAGAAGAGTCCACTGCAGATTCAGGAGCTGAGAAGAATGTGATCCACCCTGAGATCTCGATGTCCTCTGTGAGAGAAAAATTATGCTGGCATTCTAGGAACCTAATGTCTGCATTTCGAAAATTCCGATCTCGTTTCCTGTGATTCAGATACTTGTTTATTTGTACAAAGAAGTTATTGCTAATTGATTTGTTCACTGGATTGCGGGTCGCAGAAGTTATTCAGTCGAGATCCCGCCGGTGGATGTGAAATAAGGATGGCACCTGAGGGCACTACATCTTTCGGTAATTCAATGATTCTATTGCCACCGACATTTGACCTTTAATTATGTTTTTGCTCATATCCGTGTTGAATCTGCATTGTTGTGCGGATCATTCAAATTGAAATTATGTAATGAGAATTACCCATATTGACGTCACTTTCATTGAACTGCAGGGAGGGTTGGGCCGGCGTGGAGGACTATAACACAAGCGCTGTCTGTGTTGTGGTCTTTGTTCTTGGCCTTTCTGGGTTATTTTTCCCGGCCTTACCGGCTAGCATCCAGCAAGCCGCAAGAGAAAGATTCAAGGGTCTGGCTGAGTGCAGATGAGTTTGCGAGATCGACATGTATTATGTCCAGTCGTGTGGCAAGGCTTGAGGAGGAGTTCGGCACACTTTCTTCTTCATGTAGTGCAGCTGCTAAAACACCTGTACTGGATCCTTCTGCAGAGAGGATCAATGCTCTCGAAGCAGATCTAGCAGAAACAAAGAAGGTTTGTACCTTGCGGATCATGATGATATATAATATTGTATCATATGTATTGATGACCTTTACTTCCGCCTGAGATTTTGTGTTAACTGTGTATATGGTCAGAGGGTTCTCTCTTCCAAATAGTCCTGATAATACTGTGTATGAATGTTGATGCAGAATTACAAAGTCCTGTTGGCCAAGCAGGAGGACCTTATGAATGCCCTGGAGCAGTTGAAAGAGTACAGCATGATGGTAAGGATTTGGTGATGGAAAATAGTTTAGTGTGGTAAAGAAGCTGTAAGCTAATTTAGTCCCAGAAGGCTTGACATAAGTTCTGTGTTTATTAACTCCTATTTGCCCAAATTGCCAAAGTTGACCGCTTTCATGTCTATAGTAGTTGACATAAATCTCTATGAAGTTCGAAGGGTATTAAAAATAGGGAAAATTTCATGGATACCCCTGAAGTTTGCCATATCTACATAGATACCCATAGTTCCTCAGAAATTGCACAAATACCCTTGGTCCATAATTTTCAGGCGTTTGTTTTGTTATGTATGCCACTTCCCTTCTTCCTTTGTGCGCACGTTGCTTCTTTTTTGTTTCATTACATTCCCTTCTTCAACATTGGTCATGAAGAAAGTACGAGCACAACAAATAAACGCCTAAAAATTATGGTCCAAGGGTATTTGTGCAATTTCTGAAAAACCAGGGATATCTATGGAAAAATTGCAAACTTCACATGCATCCATGAAATCTTCTCTTAAAAATATACCAATAGAAAGAAAAATTCCTATCCTACATTTTAAATGATAGAATCATGTTTTGAGAGTTACTGTAATTTAACTATTAGAGTGGGCTTTTGCTTTTTCTCGGGTACTTCAATAATACGGCATTACTTCTATTTTTCAGTATTAGGTTGTCCCACCGGTCCCACCATAATTACTTCAATTGATGTTTTGCAGAAAAAGAATCCAAACCCGAAGCGGCATTTTTGGAATCGGTCAGTGTAGGGTGCACAGCCCATACGAGATGGTACTGTTCACAGCAGGCATGTAATTACGACGGCGACGCTCTCTCTGTTCAAGTTTTTTACAGCCATTCCAGAAAAGTACTCAAACCTGTTCAGGGGAACCAGAGCGTACTTCACCAACTCACTGAACACCGCAGCTGTTCAGGTAACCAACTAATCAACCTCATAATCCCGCGTCTTGGAGAAAAGTATGCAACCAACTAATTGCGTAGCTAAGCTATCGCATTCCGTTTCCCGTGTTGACATTCTCAGGACAGCGTGGACCTTGATAAAACTGACAATGCTCACTTGTCAAATACTATTTTGAGGATAGCCCTGAATCGAGCAGCAGGTAGATTGCAAATTTCTATTGTACCCATGTAGCGTAGATATAATCTTACAATAGTAAACATGTATATGAAATCATTTGTTAGTATCCTACTAATGTGGCCTATTGACATGCAAGCAAGCGCTTGCGCTCCCGGAGAGGGTATTACCACCCCAATTTTTCTCATTCAAATCTATTCATGCTTCAATACTATATGTATGTCTAATCCTGCTTTTAATCTTATTTCTGTAAATATATATCCAGGTGATTGTGGAATGTATCCGTGATGCAGAAAGAGATTTGCAGTTTAAGTTACATTGTGTACAAACAGTGTTTTATGTTTCCGTCTTCAATGATCGTTTCGTGCAAGGAGTTTTAAGTCCGTGCTTGATGCTGAAGGCGTAGTTCATGGAAGTCACGGATCCTGAATGGCATGGCGCTTGATGATTGTTCAATAGTCTTGTGATTTGGGTGTTGGTGCGTTACTACAGGTCTGATCTGCTAAAGGTGTGTTCACACTTGGGAGTGGTAGTAGCTAAGGATAAGTAGATGCATTTGGACACACTTTAAGACTGCATTCATGTTGCTAATACCCCTCCAAACACCAATTGTGAACACATCCTGAGAAACCTCTGAAACACCATAGCGCCCATGTCACACTCATTGTAAGCTTATGCAGTGGTGCTTGGTTAGCGTCAACACTTTGGGCTTGTAGAAAGTGTTGACCTTATCCAAGCATTGATCATAAACAAACTCCATTTGTATTACTTTCCCTAGTTCTAGGGGTTGTAATTTTGGAGGTGCTTTCCCACTCATGTTTTTGGAACACTGGCCAAAGGCCTTTCTAATTAAGGAGTCAAAATGGAAATTGATAAAAAGAAAACATTGATCATATGCAAGCACTTGACCTTAGCAAAGCTCGTAATACATGCTTTTGAGCAAAAGGGGAGTGGGGTTGTGATCTTATCCAATTGTTGCTCTTACAAATGTTGACGTTAACCAAGCACCATTGTAGTTATTATTGGTGGATCTCACTTCTGAGTTCAACATAATCAATGAAGTTTGTTTGAAGCCTAAACAACTTAAAAATATCTCTGAGCTTAATGTGTTCACACTTGGTATTAGAAGGGGTATTAGCAATGTGAATGCAGTCTAAAGGTGTCCAAATGCATCTAATTTTTTTTTGCTACTACCACTCATAACACTAAGTGTGAACAAACTAGATTTTGTTGAACTCAAAACCATGAAACGTACTTTAAATGGTTGGTTTCAGAGATTTAGAGTTCAATAGCTTCGATGAGGTTTGTTGACAGATGTGTGAAACCCACTAATGTTTTGGTAACTCTCATTACTGGAACGGAATCCATACAGCTGATAAGTTTGACCAGTCTATCTTTACGTTTTTCAACGCAACACGTATCTTCGGACCACTTCACTAGGAGCCCTCTCATTGGTTTAATTTCTGAAAGAGTCCCAAGGTCGTTACACTGGCAGAGTTTTTATTTTAAAAATCAATGCTCAAAACAAGAGATGTGACACCCTCGAAGTCAAAAATTGGGTCCACCGAAGGATGCCAATTCACGGCCTCGGGGTTATTGTTGGATTTTGTTAAAATATGCTAATTAGAACAAAGGAATATTCATTTTGGACAATGCACAAAAACACACACTTCGGACAAAGTAGAATGGAATGGACATCCACAACTCTACAAGGCCTCTTTTCTCGTCCCTTCTCTTCTAAAAATTAAAGACGCCATTGTATTTTTGTTATAATGAGTAGGCTTTTTTTTGTTAGAAGTTTGAAATATTGGTTCAAATGGCCCTAACTTTTGTGATCTTGACTCCAGTATCAAACAGTCCTTATTACCTTACACCCACTCTTGTAAATTATATTATTTCCTTATGACATGTTATTACGTTAAGACATGATTTTCTACTCTCAGTAAAACTAAAATGTTTGTGAACTGTTAAGACATCAAGAAGAACATCTGGCCCTTGATTATGGGGGAGGTCTCACTAAGGTAACGTTGTTTGTAAGGTCTCTTGGGTCCAGTTGAGAGAACTTCGAAGCTATAGAGAGGCTTGCAAAAAACTTTAAAATGCTAGGTACTAACAAAATTTCGCATAAATTGAAATGTCCGCAACAACTATACATTACAAATTGAATCTTTGTACGAATATACATTATTGAGATAATATTTTATTGAACCTCCATTCAAGGATGTGTCACTGATGGTAGAATGCCTTCGAGCCAAGCATTACCTTCGTCCTGCTCTTCCAATGGATTGATCAGGAGATTCATGTCGCATCATAAGCATTTGATTCATACACTCTTCATTCAGATTCCGAACATTTTTTTGTCATCAGTTCATACATCCTTTCCGTGAAGGCATTAGAAATGTCTTCATAGAAAGGGCCAACAAAAGGGGGTAACTGTGACTCCCCTTATATGTTGTGCACAATCTCTTCAAAGATGATTGTGATCATGTTGGCATTTTGAACTACGTAATCTTCGTAGGTTATGAAGATGAATCAACAATAAAAAGGTTTAGAATCCAATGAAGAGTTTGTGATTCAAAAGATTAATGTTGCTACATAAATCTCCTGGAAGCTTGTATGCACATGATGACTTCATTATAGTGCAATAAAAATTTCCACTCCAGCTGTATGGTGATTAATAATTATTGTCACTACATAAGAAAAATAATTTTATGGTTAGTATACAAACATGGCAAATCTTCTAATACGATGATATTTGTTAAGCTTTAAACATGCCAATAACGTTCTCCACATTATACTTGATTTGCACTCTGAGATGCAATGAAGCATCCTCTATAGGTAGAGATTGCAATGGTGATTATGACATTGGTGCATCAAGGAAAAAAGAAATCCAAAAACACTTGAGAAACTCAAATTCATTATGCATTATCCAGTGCATGACATTCTATACATTGAAACTCTAAATGAAAACTCATTTTTCACACTCAAAAAGATGAATGACTATCTCTAGCATTTGAAAAATATTTATTTTGACGCTCTCATATTAAAAATCAATGCTAGGTAAACCAGATTGAAGAAAATTATCTAGCTTACCAGTATAAATCACTCAGTCCATTTGCAATCTACTCTTGAGCAAGTGTTTCAACAACAAGAAGCACTTATGAAAAGCTCTACTCCCTGTCTTTAAATAACAGGAGGAGGGCGTCCCATGGACGTGGAAAGTCGCGTCCCTCCTTTTTACTAAGCAACGCCTGGCAAATGTCGCACCTCCTCGTGTCTGGAAGGGCGTACTTTCAAAAAGGTTTATCAACGGCCATGGAACAAAACAAGCCGGTTGAGCGTTACACCAGCTGGTGGAGTGACTACCAGTAAGTAACACTAAAGCGACATCAGCAGTAGAAGATGTCGGATGAGTCAGAAGTTGACTCGGGAGAAGACTCAGGTGGAAGCTCACCTGAACCAGAGACTCCACGAGAGGAGATCTCTGAGATCCAAGCTACCATTGGCGAGCATTCCAAATTCATAGCAGACAATTTTGACACGTTGTATGAAGAAATTGAATTCTTGAAGGTGAAAACCTGAACACGCAATTGTCGAATTAGATTGTAGTTTTCAAAATCCCCTCACTCACCGGTGTTTGCATACTACTGTAATAGTGCTCGCATTTTCATTATGATTGTGTGAATTAAAACTTTCTGTGTGCAAAAGGATTTGTACTTCATATTTGTGCACACTTTTATAATAAGGTATTACCATTAGATAGATTACGAGAAAAGGGAACACTATCATCCTTCGGTTTCCACTTCAGTAACATTTTAAAACATTTTGAACCGTTTTTCGAAATTTTAGTGTGTCCATACAGCAATCGTAGGAACAGAATCTTTAGAAAAAAGTTCGAAAAACCGAGAGGCAATAAAAAATGCATATGAATTTTTTTGAGAACGAAAACATTCAGTTCTCCAGTAATGCAGCCGCAATATCTTGGAGGAAAGAAGATTTAGTGATTTTCTTTTTCCCCGAGAAACAACTTACCACATAGGCCAGGGTAAGTAGAAAAAGCAGCTCGATATCTCTCTCGAATGTAGTGTTGCAAATTTGATACAAATCTCTGCTCCTCGCGACGATATAATTTTACATGTAGAGCTTATCTAGTGAATGCCTCTTACAATTCACAATGACACAATGAAAAATTCTGTATGAGTTAACGACAGCCATTTCATTGACGTGTACATTTTGTTGAAGGACAATAACATGCTGTCACAATGTCTTCCCTGGAAACAGAATTGACTTCATTATCATGAGAAAATATCTTACCTTGCAAATTTGATACAGTCTCTGCTCCTCGCGACGATATGATTATGCATGTAGAGCTTATCTTGTGAATGCCTCTTACAAATCATAATGACAGAATGGAAAATTCTGTCTGAGGAACGACAGCCATTTCATATCCATACACATTTTATTAAGGAACAATAACATGCTGTCAAAATGTCTTCCTTGGAGAGAGAATTGACTTCATTATCATGAGGAAATGTCTCATTAAATAATTCGTGAGTAGAAATGTACCTCTCGAAGCCAATGCTGCATATCTTAAAAAGCCTCTGGACTTCACGAAGCTCTCATGCGATGCACCTTAATTACGGCTCCGACGATCGCCAGTGAAACAAGACAATGAGAACTTTCAAGGAACACGATCATAGAAGCTCAACAACCTGCGCAAATGAACGGTTCCGCCATAGAAATGTTTCTCACTCTGCACGAGAAAAGCATGAATCGTTAATCTCTCAAGAAACTATTATAATTTCAGATGTCTTAATTGCGTGCGTCGGAGTGAGACGAGCATTACTGGCATTTCTAATCAGTGGAGAAATTGTGATGTACAGAGAAATTTGGCGGCAACAGAGAGTGAGCTGCGGGAAGAGATGGAGTCGAAGATAAAAGCGGTGCAGGAAATGCTGATGCAACGAATCGAGATGCTGGAGGCGAGGGCGGAGGAGAACGAAGCGAAGATCGTGGATCAGCAGAGCTGGAGCAAGCAGCAGGCCAGCCAGTTCGACACTTTGCATTCCCAAGTCGGCGTGCTCTTCTTCCGTCTCCACTAAAACAGATCGAAGTTTCGAGAACTTGCAGAAGAACTACATTGCGTGTAGGTTGCCCCAGACTAATTTCTCAACATTCTACACTATATAAATATTTGCGGCTATTATAGTAATCTTGCTATAAATTGTTGTGGAAAAACAAATCAGCGGCGTCCAGTCATAAACTATGTGATATCCAAGTATTTAGAGAGTTGCATGCATCTTCAAATGGCCTACTAATAAGCCATAAGGTAATTTACCAAGGTAAGGTAACTTAATTGTGAAGGCAACCTAAATGCAATATTTAGTGTACATCAAATAGTGCATTTAGGGTGCCTTATACTAGTTTCTCAACATTTCACACTATTTAAGTATCTACCATGACTACAATAACTTTTGTCAATAATTACTATGATAAACAATGGAAGAAACAAGCATAGGTTGGGCACCACGGTTTGGGAAATATTTGAGTTTTTTTTTGTTGATTTCCTTCAAATTTCATATTGAACCAATTTATCAAGGAACTATTTTGGTTATTTTTTTTGTTTCATACTATAAATGTTTTTTTTTTTTGGATTTTTAAGCTGCTTTTTAGCCAATGTTTACAAATTGCAAATGTTTTTTTCTCATATCAATCAACTAGCTTTGAACTAGCTGCCGGTTCTTCCTAGACCTTGATGGGCACAACAACAAGTGCCAAAGTCAAGGAGTAGGGAAGCTAGAACTTTAGATAAATAACAAATTACTATAGCATAGAGAGAGTTGCATGCCCCTCCAAGTGGCCAAGTGTGAGTCATAAGGTAACTTTGCCAAGGTAAAGCAACCTAATTGTTAAGGCAACCTAAATGCACTATTTGGTGTAGAAGTTTCAGGAATTAGCAAAAGGGATAGAAGTTTGGGCAATACCAATGCATGGAAGTATGAAATGTTCTAGAAAAAAAAATCTTAAAACATGGTCAGCGGGATTTGTAGTTGCCCAGAGTAAACATGTCCGGTCTCTTGACCAATTTTGGGAATACACTTGAACTTGCCACATGTTTTTTTCCTTGCGTGGGTGGACATGTTTGGCAAAAACAATTGTTTGGCAATCCTCAAATTTCTTTAAAGTCAAAACTGGAAAAGGTATTAAATATGGAATTTGTACACTCAACTTTCTCTAAAATCAGTGACTTGAGGATAAATAGGTTTCAAAACGGCTTTTTGTAATGGCTTCTAATGTTTGTTCAAAGCATTTATAAGGTGGTGTTCTAAACTTGGATGGAACAAGGTATTCTTGGCTTGACTACCATTTCTACCCCCATTATGACTCCAATGCAAAACGGGTCACCTTTGGCCATGTGGAGGGAAGGACAAGTTATGTGGAGCACCTTGACCATGCTCAAAGTTTGGGATTCTTATGAATAGTTAGTACCTGTCACGTTGTATTTCACTTGTTTTTTGATGCTCTTCTACTAGAATTGAAAAAAGCTCTAGATTTGTACACATGGAGGAAGGTAATGTTCTCAACCGTAAATCATGACTATGTTTATTTGTTGACACTTGCTACAACGTGGCATGGTGTAGCAATGACAGAGCTTGCGGCTTGTGCAAGGTTTGGCAAAGCCTTGCATTGGATGTCAAAACTTCTTTGAACTCATCATGCATATGCTCTTAATTTGATATGCAACAAAATTCAATGAGACGTATATTCAATACAAGATTTTTGGAGTGCGCAATGATTGTTAGTGATATGTGCATAAGTAACATTATCAAAGTCCTTGAAATAAAAACATAAAATACTGCAGTTGTTAGTGATACTTTACAATGGATTACATGATATTGGCTATTTTATACAACTTCTTTGACTTCCTCAAAGTGCCTCCATACTAGACCAAATAGAAATAAAAAATAAGAATAAAAACTGACACAAAATGAGGCTTTCAAAATAGCTCCAATAAGTTGTATGTCAATGATGATGATTTATACAAAGACTAAAGTTTGGGATTTCAAATTTAAAATCAATTACATCATTTTCAATCATATAATGTAACAAAATAGTCAAAGGGTTATTCATATTTGTATCATGATCAAACAAAATCTACCAAGTTGTATCAAAGATCCTTTCACTTTTTTTTTTTACTTGTGTGTTCATAAGGAAGCATCTATAGTTTTAGACTGTATTAAATAAGAAGATGTATTTTCATTATATTAATATTCTTATGCTTTCTTTAAAATCTTCTCAGAAAAGAAGCTCATTAACTGAAACTGATAAGTTATGGTGTGTCAAGATGCCTAAACCTCTCTCCAAACGTCAATCTAAACTCATTATATTGTCTTACCGTTTTGATTTTTTAATTTTTTTTTGTTTTTTTTTTTGTAATTTGATACTACTCCACATATAAAAGGACTTCAAGCTTTGATTCTAAGTTGTACTTAGTACGTTGTCACGAGAATGTTGTATCTCACATATTTGACTATGAATGTTTTCTAATGCTACCAAGACCATTTTTCCTTTATCTCTCATGCCATTGGATGGTTGAGTCTTTCTTTTTATAGAGACTCCATATTCCTATTGCAAATACCTTGGATGGTGGTTGACAAGTACTCTTTGAGTCTATGGCATGGTTTACAAGCACTTATCTCAAATGTAGATTTTCTTACATTGACTTAACTCTCAAGAGCTTGGGATACTTAAGAAGTTCCAAAATTGTGAGATATATTATCAACTCCAAGTTAGAAGAATAATTAAAACTTTTCAAAAATAAATTAAAACTATGATTCTTGAATCTTTGGTGTTGAATTTACCATTGCTTCCATGTACGCAAAATGCAATGAACCAAAACATGGGACTTGAAACATACTGTAGGTTGAGAGCAGATTCGACATGTCTCTGCCGAATCAATTAGTTTTTGAGAAAAAATCAACTTGGCATCCAATTTTGTAATTAAACAAGATTAGGCACTTTTAGAAAAAGTTGTTATTATTTGTTATTCAACCAAAAAAATCAGTAGAATTAAGCCTTTTTTTTAAGCATCTTCCACTTCTATAATTAACAATTGATATAAAATTTGCTGTAGATTGAGCCTTCATGGAATCAACCTTGACCTTCCATTTTTAGTTAAGCTTAATGTCTTTTATAAAATTTGACATTTCAATTTTTTGATATGTTTGACATTGGGCATTTTTAAAGAATAATTTATGGAATAATTGGGCAAAATTTTGAGGAATTATTTTATGCCGAATCTGCTCTCAACCTACAGTAGTGTAAATTGCCAAGTCCCAACCTTTTACTCTTGACCAATCAAATTCTTAAATTTTAGTAAGCGTGAGCCGTAGTGTGAAATGGCCCTAACCAAGGCAACGCGTTTTGTATTTTATCTTCATGGGATGAGTTGGTATCCTATCGTACCAATATTCATCCACTTCTTTTTTGCGTCATTTTTCATCCAACTCAAAGTTTCAAGGAAGGTTTTTATCGACATTGGTTGCATGCATTAGAACATTACGTATCATATGATGTTTCATGGTTTCTTGTAGATTTGTCACATACTCTGTAAGCTAAAAGCCTAAAACTACGAGTCCAAACATCTTTGATTGAGTATTTTTTTCCCCCTTTCCTTTTCTATTTGTTTCGTTTCTTATATTTTACTCCATCCTGTTTACTTCACTTTTCTTTATTTTGCTCTAAGCATTTTTTTTTTTTGGTTCATTTTCCCTTGCTTCCTTTTCTTTTCTTTTTCGTTTTTGCTTTATTTTTTCTTCTCCCTCTTTTTTTTTTTCTTCTTTTCCCTTGCATCCTTCTTTCTCTCCCTCTCTTTCTCTGTCGCTCTTTTCATTTGTTTTGTTTACTCTTCTTTCCTTTTCTATCTTTTCCTATCCTTTTTGGGAATTGACATGTGCACACCGGGGGAGGGATGAGTTTTAGACATTTACCATCAACAAGTTGAATTCGGAAAGTTTAAATTCAAACTTGGATTTAGAGGTCTTGGTTTAGTCAAAATTCACAAAGGAGGTTACAATTGAACAACTCCTAGTTGAAAAGTTTGGTTTTTTTTACAAAAGGGAAAAAGTAAGAATTTGCCCCCTAGTTAAGCTTTTCCATTAGGCACTATTCAATTATAACCTCCTTTGTGATTTTAGATTAAACCAAGGTCTCTAAATCCAAATCTAAATTCAAACTTTCCAAATTTAACTTGTTGATGGTTAAAATCTAAAATTTACCCCTCCCCCGGTGTGCATATATCAAACCCTCATGTGCACATATCGATTCCCTTCTCTTTTTTTCCTGTATTTTCCCTTTGTTTCTCTTTGGGTGGATTTAGAAAATGGCTGATGTGAAGCACTAGTGACTTAATCTTAACCCTTTAAGAACCTTGGTTGATTTGGGGGGTGGGCAATCCTTTGTATGGCTATTTGAGGGAAATTTTCAAACTTTTGAATATAGATGTCTATGACAGATTTGACTGTACAAATGGAAGTATCTTGCAAGGTTTAGTGTTATGCATCGTGAATTATGCACACTCTTTTGTTGTTATGACCATCTTTTTGCATTTATTGGTGTATTTTCAGCCAGTACTCTTTTAGTTTTTTCAACCCTCTAGCCACATGCCACCTTAGATTGGCCTGATTATAGTCCTAAACTCTTCACTTTCCAATTCCCTAGATCCATCCCCTTTGCCATGTCATCAAATTCCTTAACATGCTCTCCCTATAAACTAAAAAGAGTCAAAATTGACCACAAACAGGTCAACCGGTCCTTAAAGGGTTAAGGTAGAGCCACCCATACCCAATCATTTAAGCTCCTACATGACAGCAGATTAGAGCAACAATGCGGCGCAAATTTTTCTTTGGTGGCTTCATACAAAATATTGCGACACAATTTTTTTCAGAATTTTCATGCAAAATTGATTTTTATACAAATTTTGAAGTGCATAAAGTGTTCGGAACCCATACCCAATCACTAGACTCTCCTAATCCCAATCATAGCCAAAACACTTCTTGTTCACTATTTCCTACCTTCTTTTGAGACACATGTCATGACTTCATTTGTCTTAATCTTAAAAAGGGAAAAAACTCACATTCAAAGGCTTTGAAATTGGGTGGTTGGATCCAAAACACCTATTGGTGGGGAATAGAACCCCGGTTGGGAATGGGGGTCACTACCTTAGAGCATCGCCATCGCTCTCCTACAACACCAAACATGACCATAGAATTGACAAGCAACCAAGCAGGCCACTTTGCGTACCGGCTCTGTCTTTCCAGGAACACCTCCATTGCACACTCGCACTACTTTGTCTCTTTTTCTCTTTAGCATTGGGAAAGGAAATGATTAGGAACAAGCCTTCAACGGATTTGAGTGCTCTTGTGAGTTGTTCCGTGAACGCCAAAATTCTGGAGAGTAACGTGAACGGGAGCTTATAGCATTGCCCAGAAACTCAAAAAAGGCTTTTGCATGGATATGGTGGAGCTCAAAAATTCTCCTTTTGCATGACAGTTGAATTTGCGTCTCTTCTTACGCTTGCGGTGGCGATGCCATCTTACTTGGTAATCTCAATGTGGAGATTGTGAAGTGGGCCTCCCTTACATTTCCTACATGACCCACATGCCTGGCTTGGTGCCCCAGACAAGGTCCTCGTTTACTACCTCGTGTTCCTCTCCCTCTTGTCTTAGTGAAACGTGTCCTTGCTGCACAACTCAGAACAATAACCCGCGTATGTGCAACGGTGCAACCACACTGTACCTGGGTTTTAATAGAACTCACAAATTGTGAGGTTTCAGCTTGTTTGCTCTAATTGCGATCCTCTCATGTAAGCGTTTCATAGGTAGATCAAAAATGGATATGAATTGATTTTTGAATGAACCTCATTAATCTCTAAAAGATCATTATTCTTTCAGGGGATAAATGGGATTTTGGGTATGTACCTACAATTAAACTACTTTGTGTGATTTTTTGAAACTTTTATGGAAGATCGGAAATTCAAAGATTTGCGTAAATATTTGATTTTTTATTCATTCTGACATTTATTGAAGAAGTTATGCATGAATTTTTGAAAAACAGGGGAGAATCAAGCAGCCCAAAATCTTCTTTAAAATGTGCATTTTTAAAAAATAAAAATTTGAAATTGGTTCTTTAGTTTTACGTATACGTGGGAAGCTTTGAATCACTCAATTTTGACTGATGCGTGAGAAGTTTTAGTTTGTGGGTAGGTATGGGACTCCCAAACCTCCATTCCTTTTGCCCCTTGTAAAATTTGGTGCTTTACTTTTTTGAGCTCTTTGTGTATTTATTTTTTGACTTTTTTAATTCCAAGTCGTATTAGACTAAGATTCCTTGGTTTTCACCATTTGGATCAAAGTAACTCAAATTTTTGAATTGTACATAAATTCTCCAATTTTGCCTAGTGTATCTGCAAATTTCATAGCCTTAATTAAGGCATTGCAAGATTTTACAAAGTATGATTTACACCTCCAATTCATTTGAAAATTTTCCCATACATACCTAACTTGGTCTTCTACATGGCAAAATTAAACCTCAACTTTGTGTAGAGCAATTTTTTTGATTTAGGAGTGGTCAAAGGCTTCTGAAATTTTTGGGCAATAGGGAAAAAACTTATTTTTGCACTTCAAATGTCAATATCTCACTCCTCTGCATCTAGAATGAGCTGATATTTTCCCACAAGTACCTCCCACAGGTTAAGGCAAGATTTTATGGTTGGATTTCCAAAAAAAACTTTTTTCCTACCTTTCTACTCATTCTCCCAAAAGCGGCAGTTTTCAGTGACTTTCACACAAAAAAAAAGCTTGGTCCTTTAGGGGTCAAGACCTAGAGTCACATGTAGGTGTCTACTACAAAAAAATTTGAAAATTCATCAACAATTCAAAAATGCTTCAAAAAATATGAAAAAAATTGTCTTATATTTAGCATCCATTTCTCTTTGCCTAAAAATTAAACCAAAACCTTCATGCCTTGAAAAGTCCATGAAAAAGCTAACCAGCTCACTAGCCCTTAACCCCTGAGCACCTCAACTCCCCATATATCGCCTCTCCGGATTTAAAGCTTTGTTTTGAGGCACTGGATCTAACTTTTTGGTCTTGCTATAAACTACAATTATGAAGGCATGCAAGTTGTCCATGTCAATGGAATCATGGCAAGGAAAGCCAAATTGTTGTACAAGCGCTGCAAGAGATTCAAATTAGTGAAACACCGTATGAGGCAATGGTGGCAAGCAGCGTTTCACATGCTGCAACCAGTCAATATCCCTCGCAAGCTTCCTTGTGCAAGCTTTGTGGTAGCGAGAAAGTTGTTGGCAAGGGTTCAAGCATGTTCTAAACCCTTATCATGGCAACTGTCACTGACTATGCCGGTCATTGTTTTCTATGCAATAGCGATTTGAAGCCCTAAAACTTGACATAAAAAGAAGTGCAATCAATAATTTACAAGTGTGTGCATTCACATCTAATCTTGTTGCTCACAAAATTTAAGATGAATCGGGGGCTTATAGAATTTTGTAAAAATCACCAAATAGCAGCTATGTACCAAAAAATGAGATTTTGTCATCACATGTTGTTTGATCAAATATTATAACCTCCCATCTCACATGGTCAATTATTCCCAAAATTTGGAAGCCTTCTTCCAAGTAGGTGTTTCACTATTTTCAATGGTCACTTTTTGTGAATCATCCAATTGACTGAGATAAGATGCTTCAAAATTGTCGGTCTCCAAAAACCCTGATTTTGGTGAAATTGGCCTGGGCGCTCAGGGGTTAAAAGGTAATTAGCGTCGCCTAAACTATTTGCACTTTCCTGGGAATACCGGTAGGCATGAAGCTAATGATTGGGTTCTGTCTGGAACAGCTCACGCTGCCACGCACCCTGTGTCTTATTATTTTATTACTATTACTACAACTGTGTGCCACTCTGCCCTGCAACAGCTGACTGGACACGACAGTCATTCAGGATAAGTTACGGTCTCCTCAAACCTGGGGTGAGAAGCTTTTTGGAACGTAGCAACCGGTGACTCATCGGCCATTGCTGTGGATCAAATCAAAACATGAGCTCAACTCCATTGTGATTTGTGAAGACACAGAAAGTGGGAACAACCGAATGGCTGAATGACCCTCGGTCATAGGTGGCACAACCTGAGAAGCGAGGCTGCTCCAGACTTGACCGAATATGCTGGAAATGCGTTCCTGCTCCCATGAGATCTTTCCTTGTAACACTTGCTTTGGAATTCGCGTTTCTCGTCCTGGAGGTTTTGTTGCGTTCGAGGTCTCAACGTCTCCCTCACCCTCGCTTCAATCCAAAAACCAGTCCTAGAAAGTATTAAGTTAGGTAGGGCATAGCCCAGTAAAAATATTTTGGATGAAGTGGCCTTAGCTTTTTTTCTAACCAAAAAATGGTTGAGTAGCAAGAATGGTTACATCTTTTTTACAGATGGAAAGTTCAATGCTTTCAATCTTTCATCAAAGTTAAATCTCATGATGGTTTTGTGAGAAATCAAAATACTGCATCAATAAGGTGAGGCAACATCAAGTGGAACCCTAAAAATCGGGCTCCTATTCCCAAATCTATGTATAAAAGTTGGCTAAATATTTTACATTTTTTCAAAAAATATTATAGGACAATTAGCCACACCACTTTTGGTTGGTGTAGCAAAAAAGCAATAATTAACACAAAAGAATTTCACTGGCTTAGCCCAATTATTGTTCCATGTTCTGGAGTGCTAGGGCCAACTTCCATGGGCAATGTTAGAGCTAGCTTCTATATGCAATGTTAGGGTCAACTTCCATGGGCAATGTTATGGCCAACTTCCATGGGTAATGTGTTGGGCCTACTTCCATGGGCGATGGGAATTGGTCACTTTTGAATTTGATAAACTGAGACCCCAAAATTCTTGTGCTTCTTGTTAGAAACTTGTCAAAAAGTCATTTTTATTTTCTAACACACTTCCATGCAGACTTTGTAGCTTACATGTTATTTCATGGCTTTCCCAATGTCAATTGCCCATGGAGTTTGGCCATTTGAATGGTGTTTTTGTATATTATGGTGAAGCTATGTCCCTTCATGTGTATTTGGGATAGATTTCATTATTTTGTGAAAATGCATTATACTATTCTCATCAATCTTATCTAATTGTAGAAATTCCACCCAATGTTTTGTTCACGCTAATAGTTTATCAAAAGATGCAAAATTTTGTATGCAAAATTTTGTTTTGAAGTTTAGGGTTAGGCATATCATGCTTAATTTCTATGAGAGAAAGCATCTAGTATGTGGAAATTTTCAAAAAAACACTAAACCCATTGTATTGAATGGATTTAGTTCATCCAACTCTATATAAATATGTGGTTGGTGTAAATTGTGTATTTATGTTAGATTGGTTTGTAATAGTTGTTACATTTTTGGAACATGTTTGTCTTATAATTAGGGAATTGATATGTGCACACCGGGGTTGATATTTGCACACCCCATGCTTGGTAAATTATTTATTTCTACCATCAAAAAGCTACATATGGGAATTTTGAATTTTGATTTGAATTTAGAGACCATGATTTAGTCTAGAACCATATAAAAAGTTGTAATTGAACAACATCCAATGAAAAAGATTATTCTTTTACAAACAAAAGTAAAAGTAACACTTTTCCCTCTGACTAAGCTTTTTCACTGAGTGTTGTTCAATTACAACTTTTTTTTTATGGTGCAAGACAAAATCATGGTCTCTAAGTCCAAATCCAAATTCAAAATTCTCAAAGGCAACTTTTTGATGGTAGAAATCAATAATTTACCCGCGGGGGGTGTGCAAATATCAACCCCCCGGTATGCACATATCAATTCCCTATAATTATCATCTTCACTATACATCTAGATAAACTTTGGGGTTAACTATACAATTTGGCACTATCTTGTCAAAGAAGAAGTTGAGTGAAAAACACTACTTGCGTCATTTTGGTTCCATGAGGTTCAACTATTAGTTGATGTCTCTTTCATTATAGTCGTCAAGTGAACCGTGAACCCTTGAGGTTCAAGGGTTAGTTCATGTATGTGCCACTTTGGTCCCCTCAAGGTTCAAGGGTTAACCCTTGAATGCCGCTTTGACCAATATAATACAAGGTGTTTTTCTTGTATTTGGAATAGATTCACACTTTTACTACATTTGAGATTAACAAAGAAGTTGGAGAATAGATAAAAGCAATTCTAGTGAGCTACTTAAATTCCCAAATTAAAATTTCTTATTGGTAGTAAATGCCAATTATACAACATCATATATATACTATGTCCTATGGCCATTTAAGGATTAATCCCGAGGTCAATCCATGTCTCTTTTTAGTTTGATTCTTTGAGGTATGAGAACTTTTCCAAGTTTTTAGAATTACAAAGATGTGTTATAGAGTTCGATTTAGGATAATAAATTATAGTGATAACTTTCAAACAAAGGCTTGTAAATCATAACCTATGCATCATTTATGTAAGATTGAATATACTATTACACTAATACTACTTGTTAACAAGATTTGAAACCAAAATTCCAAATCTCTTCTAAACACGATTATTGATTGCAAGGTAATAAGGCTAGTGTTAAACATCCTCAAAAACATGGAAGACGTATTGCAAAATTTATTTTAAAATAGTGGTTTTGATGATATTTGAACAGAAGCTATAAACTGTATTATATGGATCAAATCCATATCAAACGCTCTACTCTTACATTAACCAATAATCAACAATAAATGCGAAACCAAGCTGTGATTCCTTCTACATTTATGTCTTAAATTGGATTGTGATATATTTTTAAAAGTATTTCTTAATGTAAATCTAAATTGCAAATCCTAATCATGATCATCTTTTAACACTTTTTAAATCTTACTCGTTTGTTGAATTCACAATTCGAGAGATATCTTCAACATAAAAGTATGTTTTTGAAATGAAACATACTTTTGGTCTTAGAAGTTAGAACTACAAAATATTTGAAAGAAGATTCTTAAAAACCAATGCCATACAAAAGTTTAAAAAAAGAAAGTTTAAAAAATATTATATGAAAGAAAATAAAAAATTTAGTTTATAAATACACATGAAAGATGTGAAAATTCATTCACCACCAAAAATCTAGATGCCTAATACCGTTAGAGGTTGCGTTTTATTACAGAAATAATGCACTTATAAAAATGTGCCTTCTTCTTTCAGAGTGGCTGTAGAATTCAAATAAGAAAAGTTTAATTTTCATGATTTGTAATTAAATGCATTTTTCTTAACATACATATTTTTTTGATTATTTTTTTGGTAGGAAATAAAGTATTTGACATAAAGCATACTCGCAATCCTTAATTCTGAAAATGTTAATCTATGGGATTCTTAGAGATGTTTGTTGTACGAATTCTAAAAAAAACCAATCCAAAAATTTAGAAAATTAGAGAAACAAAACACAAAGTGTCAAGTTATTTAAAAACTATTTCTTTTATTCACAGCGCCGATATGTAGCTCGGTTCATTTATTGGTTGAAACATAATAATTAATATTTTTGCAAATTGTGCAGTTGCTCCTTTCAAATTGCTTCAAATTTTTTGAATTTAACACATTTTGGTTATTCTAAGCAAAGTTGCTATTAAACTAAAGAAAAATCATTCTACGTGACTGGCTCAAAGGCAATAAGATTTTTGAATGTCAAAATGAACATTCAAACCAAAGGTGATCGATTACGATACCATATGCAATTTTGTTTTAGAATGAATTTTCATGCAAAAAAAAACAAAAAATAACCGTTTAAATATATTCTACAATGTGGAAAAATCATTAACAATGCTATGCATAAAAAAAGGATGAAAACCACCAATTTAAAATAGAAAACAAGTCCACATATGGTAATAAGAGGCACCAAAGGTACAAACAATCCTTTTTTGATTTGTTTGTAAATTTTTTTAGTTTAATTTTGTAGATCTTAGAAAAAAATTATTCGCCAATTGAAATATTGTATGTAGATTTTTGTATATAAGCCTACAAGAAGAAGACAAAAGGTGAATGTAACCATTGTTCTTTGTGCTAGATATTGCTTAAATGGATGAACACAATAGCATATCAGATGAAAAGTTGGATGCACAAGTAGTGGTGCATTGCCATGATGTGCATGTCATAAATGCATATGCAACAAATTAGAGTTTGTTAGGGGTTTCAAACATAAAATTTGGTCTACAAGTTTCTCACCTCACAGGATTCTAGCTCATAAGTGAATTGTTTTTGTTCACTCGTATGCCCAAAGTCTAACACACTTGTGAGTTTGCGATTAGGGTTTTATGCACAAGTTGGGGGTATGAGCGTTTGAGACACTTGTGAGGATGCAGCCGTGCAAAAGTGAGTTTTTGAAGTTCACTCCTAATGTGAATCACGTTAGGAGTGAGTTCTAAAAGTGAGTCACCTTGTTGTTTACTAGTGAATTCACCGAGGTGAATCTAGACGCAAATCACTTGAAAAAATTGATGTTTGAAGCCCCCTATTGTTCATGTTAAGGGCAAAATGGTAACAACAAGATCATCTTGGTTATGCACAAAGTACCCATCAAAGGATGTTGACTATGGCTCATATTACCTTATGCGCCCTAACATGAAATGTTTGATCATTTACAAACCTCCTTTAGGCTCTAGCTATAATTTATGGGTCATTTCTAAATGCTTGGAATTGTAGCCATTTGCCCAAAAACACATTTTTACAAGCATATTTAAGAGTGCATATTTGTTGTACAATCCAAAAGATCAACTATAGAATTTTAAAGAACATGCACTATTGCACCATTGTAGAAAATATCATTAAGATGCAACTATGTAACCTCACAATTGTATCAATAAAGGTTGACCAATCTGCTAAAATGAACTTTCTAAATAAGATTATCTATTTTAAACTTCCACACATTCAAACTTCTTTATAGATCATTTAAAAATATTCATGTATACATTTAGATGTAGGCTTAAAATAAATCTCAAAAGTTCAATTTTTTTATAAGGTTGATGTAGGAAACCATTTTGCTTAAGTAAATAAAGTTTTAGGGTAATGTTGTTTGTGGATTAAGGAACTTAAAACTTATAGATTTTACGAATTGTGTTGTGTGCACATTGTAGGCAATTTTCAAGATTGCCTATGCCATGTGACAATATTTGAGTATGATTAAGGCAAGTTCCAAAATTTGTTTGTTTGTTTTTGCTTAAATGTTTATGGGAAATGTTGGACCTACCAAAATATAGCAATGGTTCTTTCTTTAAAAGAACATTCATGTAATCTTAAATAAACTTTAAAGATTACTTTTTTTAGTTAATTATTAGACAAAATTGAATCCCTTAGTTAGAGGATTAAGAAAGGTAGCAAAACATCTAGATTGAGAAGGTAACAAAATACACCCAAAAAAATATATATATGTTATATATATTGTGGTTTCAAAACTTGATAGATTCTCTTAGCAAGATCTATTTTCCTCTCTGTCCTTTATATGAAAAAATAAGATTTTGTTTTCACACAATAATTCTAAAATTTGATTTCTTGCCATCTCCCCAAATCTTCACACAAGAAAGCCCATGCTTGCATCTTTTTGCACCCAACATAATGCAAAAACTTTCCAATTTCCTCATGAGGAAACAAGCTTTTCCATTTTTGCCCCACACAGCCCATAAGTATTTGTTTCCTCAAGATTTAAAACCCTGAAATGTGTTGTGAAAGTCGCCTATTTGCTTCCAAGACAAGGTTCCCTTACAAACCTACACTACTAAGATAGAAGGGAATAGTGGAACACCTACAGGGAGCTGGTGCAGCATTATACAACTTCAACCATGTACTACGTGTCCTTCAGGGATTGGTAGAATTGGTTTCTCCCCAATCAAGAGTGATTTTGGCAGAGATCGTCCTAATAACCCTAACTTAATTCCCAAACACCAGTTAAGTTAATTGTACCCCAAAAGGTATGTTGGCAAGGAACTCATGCCAAAATAGAACACACACCTTCTGCCTGTCCAGTGTCCACCCTACAGATGTTTCCTTTCGGGCAGCCCTTGCTGCCCGGATTTGAGCAATCAAAATTGTCAAGCCCAAGTTTTTAGGGCAAGAGGATGAGCATGGGAATATGAATATACTCGTCATATATACTAAATCCCAAACGCACATCCATACATATGCCTTTGCCTGCACGAATGCATACATGCCCATGCCCGGATGCATTCATACGTCGTCCATGCCCATGCCCATGCCCATGCCCATGCCCATGCCCATGCCCATGCTCATGCCTATGCCCATGCCCATGCCTATGCCCATGCCCATGCCCATGCCCGGATGCACACAAACGTCCATGCCGGTGCCCGTGGCCGCATGTGCCTGTGCCCATGCCGAGTCTTATAACGAGGCCATGGCCATGAGCTTCACCATGTGTGCCCTCTCTACAAGTACAGCTCTTCAGCTTGCAGGCTGGGGTTTCTGAGTTTTTGCAACAACCAAGCTTAGCTCTGCCTACTCCGCGACGCGCCTCGGCTCAACGACATCGCTCTCATTGAAGCTTTACCTCTCGTCCCTGGATTTATCAGCGTCTTTCTGTTTCCCGACCGCCTGCTTCTTTTTTTTCTGGAGAAATCTCGGTGTGAAATCTCCGAAGGATTAAGTTCGTCCGGCGGTGTTCTTGCTATCGCGTTTTTCCCCCTCTCTTCCGTCCATCTTGCTTTTGGCCGCATCCATGTGGAATTGTGATTAGAAAAATCTGTGGATTTCTCTCTCATCGGAGCGTTTCGTCTGTAGAGTTCGCATTTAGTGATCGAAAAGCGACTTCTCGTTTTCTGCGTTTTCGGTCGTCGTTTGCCGGTGCTGTGAATTGTTTTCTACGGCGTTCCTGGCTTCATTGCGCCGTTATATTCTCAGTGCAATTGGATCCTTTGAACATTTCGGTTCCGCTCCACAGTTTTCCTCATTGGCGCCGCCTATTCTTGTCTTGTCTCGTCGCAAGCCACGTTTCTCGTGGTCTGTACTTTGGCGAAAATTCGATGTTGTAACTTGTAGCATCCGGATTCTGGACGGTCGATTACTGCATATTCTGTAGATTTTAGAGGTGCTTCTACATAGGCCGGTTCTTCTATTGTAATTTTGGAGATTTTGAATATTTACGAATTCGTGAGAGTTAAAATCATCTTTGTGGTCGTGAGAGGCGGCATCGTAGCAGGAAGGAAATGCAATCACTTGTTGAATGGCGCGGGGTGAATAGACGTTCGGTGCGTAAGGGTTTTGGAAAGCGGACGTGTTAGAGGCTACATTGGTGAGGAAGGATTGCCTCCTGTCTGTGTGGAATCAGGCACATTCTGCGCGACCTGCAAGAAAATGTGTGTAGTGGATTTTGTGGTCGCGTTGAGGAGAGATGAGATAAGGTGGAAGTTGTGGTGCAGGGATGGGGTCCGACCGAATGCAGGAGAGTGAAATGTAGCTTATGCAAATGGTAGTTCGAGGCAGAGGCAGCTGTCAATGTTGTCAGACAGGATTTTTTTTTACAGGAATAGCAGCTAGTGGCGAAGAGCTTTTCGAGTGGAGTTTTTTTTGAAATAAATTTATTGGCTTTCCGAGTTTTTTCGATTTTTCTTCCTTTACGTCCCTTCTTCCGTTGAACAAGCTCTCCTCGAAGCGAAGAGGTGTTCGAATATTGTGATCCAATGCAACATGGCCGCATCACGAGAACCAGAGAATGTTATCATCTCCAGAAACGGTTCAGTGCTTGGCAAGAAAACAATCCTCAAGAGTGATCATTTCCCTGGTTGTCAGAACAAGCGTTTACTGCCTCACGTGGAGGGAGCTCCCAATTACAGACAGGTAGATTTTGCTGATTGTCCAGCCGTGCAATTGCAGCAAGAACACAGCTTAAGTTAGTCTAAACTCAAGTTTCATTCTCAAAATACATATCGCTCTGTTTTCATTAATAAATCCACCTTTATATTTACGGTAACCCGAAGATAGAGAATTCTGCCCAACTCATCTTGTTGAATACTCGGAAAATCATTATCAGACCGCAAGTGTCTGGAGATAAGACATTTTGCAACGAATTTGTGTTGATATCATTCTAGAAGGTGTATTCAAGTCTCTTGATCTAAAGTTCGGAGGAAATGGTGGTAAAAGGTCCTTCTTGATTTGCCATAGCGCGAGAACACTTTCCTATTGGAAGTTGCATCTTTTTGCCTCTCACACGCTGGTTTTTCCAGGTAGATAACAAGCCAGTCTATGGCGTGGCCATTCCAACTGTTGATGGCATACGCAGAGTTTTAGAGCTGGTAGGAGCAAGCAAGTATGGATCTCAACGCGTATTGTGGCACAACTTGCGGGAGGAGCCGGTATGTTATCATATGGAGAGCTTCCTTCTTTCTTGACTACAACAAAAGCATGATGTCTAGTCCACATGAATCGCTTTGACAGTTTATTTCCTTACCATACTTTCAATACCTCTATGACGATATTAGCTTTTCAATTTCTTCTGGGAAGGATTTAGCGAGCCTAAGGATGATGCTAACATCTTCAGTTGGTTTTTTCTTAGGTTATTTACGTTAACGGCCGTCCATTCGTCTTGCGAGAGGTGGAGCGGCCATTTACAAATCTCGAGTATACCGTAAGCTCTTAATACAATGACTTTCCCCGCAAATGTTTTCACCTGTACTTTGGTGACTTTTGTAGCGTTGCGCTGATGTAGTTCCAGCTACATCTGTTGATATGGCGAGATATTGAAATACTTGCGATTTGGTGATGAAATGTCCTAGGAATTTTATGGTCTCTAGCTTGTACTCTTCATGCGAGGAAATTCAGGCGTGGCCATGATTTCAAGAATCGTTAAGAATACATTCATAACATACATGAGCTCGCAACTTCTCTTACAAATATATACACTGTAGGTTTTGATTATCCTAGTTTGAGTATCTGCTCAAGATGTGCTTTGCAGTCCCTGATTTTGGACATCGTTAGATTCAAACACATTCCTGCCGTGTTATCTGTAGCTATGTATATTAGTTACAGTTTGCCTTTTAATAGGTCATGATCATAATGGGTTTGTTCAGTCCAAACTAATTGTCCCCATTGATGTCTGGATCGATTATCACTGCAGGCCTCCCAGGGACAAGAACGCCTTGGGGGCTTCCTGCAAGTATCTATTCTGCTAGTGCACACCTGCGGAGCCTCATTATGATGGTAATTAAAAACCCCCGAGAGTTTAAGAAGAGCCTGAAGTGCTGGCTTCCTGTAAATGGAAAATACGACTTCCTTCGGCATAGTTTGCCCAAATTCTATATTTTATATTTCAAACTGAATACGATGACTTCTCATTGTGTTGCCTCTTATATAACGGTTATGTGTATCACCTTCATGGGTTGTGATGTTCAACTCAGATAATCCCAACCAGTAGTGTTTAGTCTCGCAAGAACCCAGTGACGTTGTCCTTCTGTCTAACATTTACGAGCTTTTCTATGCACTAGGACGTGCTTCTTCTCACTGCAGTCTTTCTGGTAAATTTGCTTTTTCTCATGTCCAGCTGACGGCTGACGGTGGCTTTTCTCTTTCCAGGGAATTAACAGGCAAAGAGTTGAGCAGATGGAAGCTCGGCTCAAGGAGGACGTTCTTCAGGAAGCTACCAGGTGTGCAATTCTTCTTCCTATATGCATTCGTCTTAGAACTTCCAACTCTAGTTTGCTCTCAATGAATGACGTACTGGTAGTTGGTTATTGTCATTTGTTGCATCTATTGGGAAGCTGGCTTGAATGTAAATAGAGAGAACTTATTGCAGAAGGAAATTCTCCTTTCAAATTCAATTCTGTCTATTCTTATGCCTATTCATCAAATTGCATTGACGACTTTCTAAGAGGGCTTGTTTGTTATCATTTCTTCTCAGTAATAAATATAACCACATTCTAAGTAGCAAGCTTCATTTAGTGACGGGACTGTATATGTGTGATTTGAAACCATGCAGGTATGCGAGAAAGATCATGGTTAGTGACGAGCTCCCTGATGGCCAGATGATAGACCAATGGGAGCCAGTTGGACCGAACTCTATACAAACACCTTTCGAGGTATTCCTTTGCACACTTTTGTGCTTCTCTTAATCTTCCCCTTGATGTTCTTCCAGTATTGGCATCATCTAGACTGGAAGCTTATGGAGTTAGTGGTGTTTGCAGGTTTACGAGAGTCTGCAGGCAGAAGGTTACTTGGTTGACTACGAGCGAATTCCTATTACGGATGAAAAGTCACCGAAAGAGCGAGACTTCGATTCTTTGGTAAGAGTCTTCCTGGATTACATGCTTCAATGTAGACAATTTATTATTGGACCTTGCATGGCTTAATCTTTATTTTGTTGCGTGATCTTTCCGTAACCAATAATTTTGGTTGTAGGTACAGCGTCTTTCACAAGTTGAAGTTGGGACCAAGCTGGTCTTCAACTGCCAAATGGGCCGCGGTCGCACTACTACGGGCATGGTCATTGCTACTTTGATTCATCTTCGGCGAGTGGGAGCTTCAGGTCTTACAAGAACCACAATAAATAGTCTCTTATGTTGTGCTCATCAATTTTAATTGAGCGATTTTCCAAATTATGAACATGAGCTTATATTCTGAGGACTGCTTGGCTGCGAAGGCGTATGCAAGAATGGTTAGGTATGCTTTCATAGGTAGCGATACTTTAGTTTTAGATCGAAGCTTGCATGTAAAAGCATTTATCCATTTAAGATATAGATGGAAAGCATGAAAAGGTTGTTAGATTAGCAATTTATGGGATATATGTTGATTATACTGCAGGATTACCGCGTTCAAGTTCAATGGGCATGATTCATGAGGCAAGAGATGAAATGCTGTATGACGTGCCAGATTCTGAAGAGGCTTTGAGAAGAGGAGAATACGCAGTTATCCGTAGTCTTGTCCGCGTGCTAGAGGTGAGCATGTATGTAGAAAATGTTTTGTGTCCTGCAGAAATTTGTTGTAATGCATCTTCTTCAGTAGCTCTTCCTTTCACAATGGTATAAGCGGTGTTGCTCGTAAACTCAAGGATGGTGGAGTCCAGTTTAAGATTACTGTGTACTTGCCATTTGAGACAAATGGTTCTGTCTATTTAGCATTTATAAGATCTCGTTGATAACATTTGATGACGTGGATGTATGTGGCAGGGGGGAGTAGAGGGTAAACGTCAGGTCGATAAAGTAATTGACAGCTGCGCTGCCATGCAGGTATCGTAAATTATATGATGCTGCTCTTATGGGATTACCTTTTTATACTCATTGGGCTGCATTTAGAACTGGTTGCTTTTGCCAAGAGCACTGAAGCTTTATGAATTGCAGAACTTGCGAGAGGCAATTGCCAATTATCGGAACAGCATACAAAGACAAGCCGATGAGAAGAAGCGAGAAGCTGCTCTCTCTTTCTTTGTGGAGTATTTGGAGCGATACTACTTCCTTATCTGTTTCGCTGTTTACATTTACAGTGACAAGTCTTCCTTAGGCTCAATCCACCGGTCAGGCCAGGGCGGTTTTGAGCAGTGGATGCGTGCACGGCCTGAACTTTACAGCATTCTTCGCAGGTCTCATTTTGATTTATAATTGTGCATAACAGCTTTCCGACCATAGATTTTTTCGCTAACCATCATTTGATTCTCTGCTTGTGCATTAATAATGCATCGTTTTTTCAGGTTGCTGAGGCGTGATCCAATGGGTGCGTTAGGTTACAGCAATAAACCAATGGGTGTTATCAATAAAGCTGCAGATGGGCGACCAAGTAAGATGGAAAATGTTGTAGCTACCAGAAATGGAGAGGTTTTAGGGCGGCAGACAGTGCTAAAAAGTGACCACTCCCCTGGGTGTCAAAGCTGTTATCTTCCAGAGCTTATTGAAGGGGCTCCTAATTTCAGAGAAGTTGCACAGTTTCCAGTGTACGGAGTGGCCAATCCGACGGTTGAAGGTATCCGTGCTGTACTTCAAAGAGTTGCTGATGGTAACAGTGATCGACCAGTGCTGTGGCACAACATGCGGGAGGAACCTGTGGTTTATATCAACGAAAAGCCATTTGTCTTGCGTGAAGTAGAACGCCCTTACAAGAATATGCTTGAATACGAAGTAAGTACCCATTTAATGTGCTTTTTTCTCACCCAGCTTTTCATTTTAGTTTCAATGGGCGCTCACGATTCTTTATTGCCAATGTGTTGTTAACCTGGGGTTTGACATGAGTGCAGTGTTTCCAAGTTATTTCCTTTACAACCTACGATTTTGATTATCTTTTAGTTAAATCCAATGTTGACTTTTAAATGCTTGCTTTTGTTCGGCTTGTTAGTTTATTAATGGAGATTTCCTATGGTTTTGCATCTTTGTTGTATTTGGCACATTGAATCGAGAGTTGCTTTGCTATGTGCTGCCTGGTTTTGTGAATTTGATACCAAGGGACAATGTGACTTCTGATTGATGCTACTGTACTCGCTTGCAGGGCATTGATAGGGCAAGGGTGGAGCAGATGGAAGCTCGATTGAAAGAGGACATACTACGAGAAGCTGAGCGCTATTCTGGTGATATAATGGTAAATCACGAGACAGAAGACGGGCAGATATATGATGCATGGGAAAGTGTTGGTCCTGGTGCAGTCCAGACTCCTCTCGAGGTTTATGAATGCTTGAAAGCTGAAGGTTTCCTGGTTGAGTATGCCAGGGTTCCTATCACCGATGGCAAAGCTCCCAAAAGTTCTGATTTTGGTGCTCTTGCTTCTCGCATTGCAACTGCTTCCAGAGATACCGCCTTTGTCTTCAATTGTCAGGTGAGACCCAAGAGTACCTTAGAATGTCATTTCCGTTGCAAGTTGTGGCGATAAATTTAGTTTACCTGATGTAGTATATTATATTGACGTTTTCCAATTTGTAACTCAGATGGGGCGAGGCCGCACGACTACTGGCATGGTGATTGCATGCCTGGTGCTTCTGCGGTGTGAACATGGTCCACTTAGGGCGCATGATCTACCTTCACATAAAACTGGAGCGGAGAATGGATCAAGTAGTGGGGAGGAGGCAAACAGTGAAATGGTTGTCGGCAGTCCAGCAAATAGGATAGAGGAGCAAAATAGTATAGCAGGATTTGTGATGGATGATATTCCCATTGTCCGAAAGATATCGCGCCTCCTTGATACTGGAGCGGAATGCCGGGAGACCCTAGATGCTGTAATCGACCACTGTGCCGCTATGCAAAATTTGCGGCAAGCTGTTTTGCATTACCGACGGGCATTTAATGATCAAACGCTGGAGCATTATGCTCGTCGCGCAGCTTTGAATCGAGGAATTGAGTACCTTGGGCGATACTTGATGTTAATCGGTTTTGCTGCTTACTTGAACAGTGATTCTTTTAATGGATACTGTCAAGGTGACTCTGGGACAACTTTCAAGGCATGGCTTCATCGTCATCCTGAAGTGAGGCAAATGAAATGGAGCATGCGACTGAGACCAACTCGTGTGTTCACTATTAATGTGAGCCAGCTCAATTCCTGATCCTTACTCAATTGAGACCACTCTTTCGATGTGGTTTCAGAAGATGTTTGTTCATTATATTATGTGATCCTGAGGTTCCTTTAATTTGTTGCTGCTGAGCTAAAGTCACAGTGGTCACTGGTTGGACATTTTAGGAGATGGAGTTCAAAGCACACGGTGAGAACGATCAGGAAGACTCTGTAATGGAAGCTGTTGTGAAGTCTCGCAGTGGGTCCATTTTAGGGAAACATTCTATTCTCAAGATGTACTTCTTCCCAGGACAGAAAACTACTTCAGACCATGTGCCAATTGCTGGTGCGCCCCATGTTTGTAAGGTGAGTGGGCACTTGCGGTTCACTTTGGAGTTTCATTTAGGATTTCTTAAGCCCTTTGATAATTTATTACAAAACAAAATTGCAGGCATTTGTGCAGTCGCTGTGATTTTTGATCGTTTTGTGGAGAACGCATTAGATTCCTGATGTTTTGACTGAGTTGAGTCTTTTACGAGCATGAATAGTTTATCAATCCATTCTTTACAAGGCAGAGCTGTGTTGTGATTCATTGATAAGCGTTAGATTCTTTTTATTTGGTTCTCTATCAGCGCGTGCATTTGTTTCTGAATAGCTTCATCTTTGGGAATCCTTGGTAACTGATAAACATTCTATATCTGTTACTTGAGCAGGTGGAGGGATTTCCTGTGCATAGCATGGCTACACCTACTATAGATGGTGCTAAAGCTGTGCTCAGTCATCTGTATGCCGAACCTACATGCGGAATGCAGCGAAAAGCTGTTGTGACAGATTTACGTGAAGAAGTAGTGGTGTATGTACACGGTAACCCATTTGTCCTTCGCGAGGTTGATCAACCTGTTAGCACCTTAAAACACGTTGGTGTGAAAGGTCATGTGGTAAGTTATCCCTTGCTACTCAAGAATCTATACTAAATTATTACTTTCTGTCTGTACCAAGGGATGGATGATCCTCCGTTATTTGAATTGGGTAAATTATGATTAGCTGAAGGTTCTTTCACTTGCTGTTGGATGAAGTTAGAAGAGTTTAAGGGTACACGTTTGTGAACAGAAAGTGTATTGAATGTTGTACTCTGCAGGTTGAACAAATGGAGAGCAGGTTGAAGGACGATATTTTATCTGAAGCAGAGCGGACAGGAGGGCGTATGCTTCTGCATAAGGAAGAGTTCAACCTAATCGCTGGTCGTACAGAAATCATTGGTTATTGGGAAGTTATCAGTACTGAGGATGTACAAACACCTGCCGAGGTATATGCTGGTTTGAGGGCAGAAGGCTACAGCCTTGACTACCAGCGAATTCCCCTTACCAGGGAAAGGGCAGCTTTGACTGCTGATGTCGATGCAATTCATCGACGCTTGGATGAGTATGTTCCTCTGCATAAACCTAGTGAGAATGTTGGTTTAGAAGGGAACAAGTAATTGCTATTTCGTTGTTCCTCCTTGCAATATGTTAACATATAATACCATACATGTTTGCTATTTTGTGATGTTTTTTTTAAGTAATGTATATCTGATCAATTCAAGACAATGAGTACTGTTGAAAAGGTTTTTTTGAATTTTATTTCTTATCTTACGTTCGTGACCTTTTTGCTCCTGCTGAATATCATGGTGCTGCTTTAATTCTTGCAGAGCTGGCTCAGGGGTGGAGTATATTTTCATATCACATACAGGATTTGGGGGCATTGCCTATGCGATGGCTATGACATGCCTTCGGTTGCAAGCTGAACAGCAACTAGCCACCCTTTCAGTCTCATCCTCCAAGCAAGTTGATATTCTTAGCCCCCATTTTTTGGCAAATAATAGGGTTGTGCAAAGGCCTGCTGATGACATGGAGGCCTTTAAACTGGGCGACTATCGTGACATCTTGAGCCTTACTCGAGTTTTGGCTAGTGGGCCAGCAAGCAAAGCTGAAGTTGACGTTGTCATTGACCGGTTAGTACAGCTCGCCTTCTTTTACGAAATTATCGCTTGCGGTGGTCAGGTAACAGTCCAGTTTGTATGTGTGTACCAGGCATCTTAGTAAATTTCAATCCACCCGTTATTCTTTGGTTATAAATCATTCAAAGGTAAGACACACGTTTTTGTGGTAGTTTATAATTTGAGATAGAAGGAACATGTCCGAATCTGCCTAGGGATGTTTATCACTTCATTTCTATCCCAACGAGTCTAATGTATATTGAAATGTTGGCACAGATGCGGTGGAGCTGGACATTTGCGCGATGATATCATTGATTACATGCGTCAGTTGGATGAGTTCACGAATGTAGAAGATGAACGTCGAGATATGGGTATCAATGCCCTCAGGTGGGTGGCCTTTTCTGGACCCATCAGATCTATGTCTAGTGTCTTCATGACACCAATAAAAATCTCTTCATAGTACAGCTGCCAGTGCATGCTTTCTTTCAACTTGTAATTTGTGATTTCAGAACTCCCACAGACTGAGGAATTTAAAGTTTTAATAAGTAATACTTTCGTTGACATACGTAAGCCTCAGATAAATCTTAAAATTTGGTAGTATTTCAGAGAATCTTTAGTTAACTTTGACAGAGTTCGATCGCTTTACACCTCACTTATTTACTGGTGACACTGAGTAGAGGCTCAGTATGTGCTTCTGTAGGAATGAGCAAAAAGTTATTCTGAACCTCAGATTTCATTTCCTGATAATTAAACGCGAGAATCGTGGTTTTTACTTTTTGCAGGAGGTATTTTTTCTTGATAGCCTTCAGGTCTTATCTTTTCAGCACAGTTGCTCTACGTGGCAATGCTTGCGCAGGCGAAACCTCATTCAGTATTTGGATGAAAGCTCGTCCAGAGCTTGGCCACCTTTGTGATAACCTTAAGCTCAAATGAGCTTGTATTGGTCATCCAAATGTAGTGTGGAGTTCGTGCACTCTTCCTTGAGATGTGCTTGGTGTTGGGACTTCGTCTGAGTGTACAGCTTTTGTGGCCCCTAGAGATATCTTAGGTACCGCTAGTAAGTAGAGAATTCACGTTTCGCCCAGATAGAGTATTCTTGAATATGAGGCATACTTGATATATTCTTTTGACCAACCAACCTGGTTGTTGGAGTTTATTTTCACTCCGGTTGATATTGAAGCAGGATTTCAGTAATTTCACCCGTTGTCGTAGAGTAAACTGATGCAAAATAGTCTTTGCTTATACCGTCCAGAGGTTGATGAATGATTACATCCAATCACCCCGTCAATGCTGTTGAATCAGATAAGGAAGTATGGTTTAGCCGTAGATCCCTGTCACGCATGGAAGTGGAGACTGACGAAAGGGCGTTTTACTCTCTCTGAAGAGAGGCTACGAACGATGTTTTGGGATATTGCACTGTGCAATGTGTGTGTTGCAGTTTAGTAACCATAAAGCAGATAGGAGTGGGCTTTTGTATCATATTATTGCCCGAGGGAAAGCTGTGTATATGCTGAGAGTTGGGGCTTCACACTTAGAAGTGTTGTAGTTGCAAAGCTCTATCTTGTGCCAAACCATGAGTATGTGCTTTTATTTCTTTTGTCAACGAGTAGTAGCAAATTGTATTCACAAACACTTCCTAGTATTTTCCCACTTACCAAGAGATGGAAAATAACCGATTTTTTCATGTTTTACGTTGAAAGATAGTCGTGGTGTTTGTATACCAAAACAGTGCCTAAGAGTGTAATTTTCACTTGCAGTGTATGTCAACGATGTAAGAGAAATGTATTTGTTAGTAAGCACACATTTTTTGTGCTATGTGATATCTTTTGCATGTATCGCAGTGTTTAGTCCACCACTTGTTTTTCCTTAACACCTTTTCTTTCACCTGTTTTTTTTTCATTGTTTAGAAGTTTTTGCAACTAATCTTTGAACATATTTTTGGATAAACTAGCGTATACTATTTCAATACATTTCTTGTATGAAAGTACCACAAACCCTTCATGTAAGGGGTAGGCAAATTTCGACAAATGTTCCTATTCCACTTGAAATGATCCTTTTATTTTTATGATCTTATAAATATCCTTAAGTTATAAAGCTTCTAATGATACATTGCAAAAAAATAAAGATTTCTCATGAGCACTCTTACTATGTTAAAATATTGAACACTCTTCATGGCATCACATCTGTCCATTAAACTATTTGAACAATGAGGATCAAATATAGCATAGAGAGTGTGCAAGGATGAAATTATGTTGTATCTAGAAGCCCTAAAAAACTAGACTATACATTCAAATTAAAAGTTGGCTCAAGCATTGGTTGTAAAGAGGTTGGGAATTGTCATATATTATGGACTTTGTTTGGAAGTAAATACATCCAACAAATAAACAATAGAAAATGTTCTACTAGTTTATTAAACTTATCTAGCTTGAATTATGAGGATTATTGCTTGATATTGTTGGTGGAACATTTTTTGGTATGTGGGATATTGTTAAGTGAAATACAGTAGAACCTCCCTAAACTAATATGGTTGGGACTTCAAGAATCAAATTAGTTTAAGTAAGTTATTAGTTAATTTTGTGGAAGTGTAAATGAAGTAACCTTGAAGTTAGTGCCGGGATAGCATTATAGGTAGCTTGGGTTTTTTATATTATGGCCTTGACATTGAGATTTGTGTTACACATTAGTCTATAGAGCATATTAGTTTAGAGAGGTATTAGTTTAGGGAGGTTCTACTATATAGGACTACATGCAAAACAAGCAAGTTGCATAGAATACTTAGTTTCTTCTCAAACAACTCAATGGAAGACATTTAAGTAGACAAATTCTAAAATTGGTGGAGGTAACACTAGGAGATACAAGGGGACTAAAATGATGAACACATAGTCAAACTTGGTGTTAGGAGTGTTTGCAAAATGACACAAGTCCCAAGAATAATTTAGATTCATTTGTGAGACACTTGCAATACCATTTGCACAAAAAGTAAACTCATTTCAAATTAAAAAAAAAAACGCTCAAAAATTTACTTTATATGGCCTTTTTGATTCTTAACCCCTAAACATTTGAACATGCTGCTCTTACCAGTACAATACGAGGTATTTTTCTTGTATTTGGAATGAATCCACACCTCTACTATAGTTGAGACCAACAAAGAAGCTGGAGAATAGATCAATGTGGTTCTAGTGAGCTACTTGAGATCCCAAATTAAAATTTCTTGTTGGTAGCAAATGACAATTATATGACAGCGTATATACTATGCCCTATGGATGTTTAAGGGTTAATAAACTTCTTGTGTGACTATGGTACTTGTTGTATAAATTATTAGTAAATAAAATAGCCAAAAACACCTCCAAGAAGTAAAGAAGTTTATTAGTTCTTGGAAAAATATTTTGAATGAAATTATGTAATTTGTAGATAAATATACAAAAATGAATGATCACTATGACCAACCTATTTTAAAAGTTGTAAGTTGCACTACCAAGAAAGAAAACACACAATATTCTTGATTTCATATTTATGAAACCCAAGACAATGAGTAAGGAGATCTAAAAGACAACAAATAGCGGGCCAAATGAAATGAGAAAAAGAACTGATTGAAATTTAAATCTCCTTGATGTAAACGGACTAGACTCTCTCAAAATAGTTAACTGTAATATAAATGTATAATCAATATTTAGTCCATGCACCCAATAAACTGGTGAAAATTGTGAAGTATTTGATTTTCCTAGTGAAGCTCAAAATCTCCCTAGACATTGACTAAATTAGAGGTTTTCCTTGTGAATTTTTGAATTCAAAAGCATTATTCAAAACATGAATCAATGTGTAGACAAATCCATCCACTTAATTATGGTCCCCTTGTCTTGGGTGTACGTATTTGTGTTTTAGAATGTACGCCACCAATACATTATAGTAAAATTAAATGTTAGTACATGTCTTCTTCACAAGTAGCAATTTAACTCGGTGGTGAACACCTTTTCGGTTGTCCTTTGATGGTGGACAAAGCTATTTTGTGAGCGTAAAATGATGAGCCATGCGTGCTAAGTTAAGTTTTTTGGGAGTGGAAACTAATTTTGAGCTCAAAATCAATGGATTATTTTATTTTAAAAAAAAAATCAAGAAAAAATGCTTAAAATACATAATTATAGGGCCATATGTACACGATTATAGGTGAAATGTAGTATTTTGACAAAAAAAAATTAGGCTCACAACTCATGACTCACAAATCCCCACTCACAGTATATAACTTTCCCCCTCTTGATTATGATGTTAGCAATTTTATGGGCTATTTTTAGGCAATTTGCAATCTTTGATCATTGCAATTATACTTGGGTCATATTAATTCTCAAAAACAAAATTGAAACTCTTGTAACAAATATTTTATTCCACGCAATCATTGAACATCAATGATTTTTCTTATGTTTATAATAATTTCACAAGAAGAATAGTTGGAATGAGGACCTTTGACATGTTATTTGATTGTGTTAGACACTTTGAGCACTATCATACTATTATTTTATCCACATCATTAAAGTTTATTGTACTACATTATTATATATCTTACACAAAATTTCCATATGTCAAGTTGTGAATATGCATAAGTATTAATGGAAGTAGACTGTTTTTATTTAAGGAAGTGACATAAGGGTGGGCAGTTATACTTTAACCAAATCAATTAAAAAACATGCAGCCACCAATGTTCATAGAAGAACAACATTTCTATTGATTGGCACTTCTTAATCATTTGCAAAGCCTGAAATTCTAGTTTATTTGAAAAAGATACCAAGTGAAGAAGCATTTTGTTTGATTGAACCAATTGAAAAATTTGTCAACAATATTTCATTGATTTTGATAAAATAAAAGGAGGACGCTTTGCCTCACAATGTAGCTCTTTTATTCATAATAATGATGCTTAAAATATGCCTTTGAAAAGGTTGAGTGGATCTAATAGTCGTTTTGAAGAACTTTTGATAGCCGTGATTTGGAAGCTCCAAATGACCCTTTTATTGGGATTTTTACATGACATTGTTAAAATCGTTCTAAATACATTGATTTTTGAACAAATTATGAACAAGGTTATGTGAAGTTAGAAGTATTATTAAAAAGTGGTGGACAAAATGGTGGAAGTATCAAATGATTGGGAGATAATAAGAGCCAATAGTATCTTACGTGCAATATATACTTTTTTCTAAAATATATTATAAGGAATTGCTAACATGACACCCTAAATTACTAACAAGACATCCCTGTGAGCATGAAATTTGATAATTTAGTGCTATTTTTTATTTATTCAAGTGGTCCGTCATTCATTCAATTACAGCATTATTACCTCCTTGAACAAAAACATGACAAATACAATTTTTTGTTGAAATATTGTTGCACCAATACTATTTGATGTATTTTTGCTTTAAGTAACTCAAAAATCCTATATTTTTAACTTCAAATTTAAGCATACCTATTTTTATTTTTTTAGTATAACCTTAGAATGATAAAAGTGAAACAAATCTTTTGATCCAAATAAAATATCAGCATTAAAAATCACACTTCATGCTCACAGCACTTTGGTGTGTTGCATTAGTAATTCCCTGTATTATATTGTGTTGTCATATTTATTCCATATATTAGATTTATGAAAAAATGTCAGAAAGTTTTTGTTTTAGAGATTTAAGTAGTCTACTACATGAGTAGTTGTTTCTTAAATCTTTTGCAAAAGACCAACTTTAGAATTCATAATTATATATGTTTTTAGAAATTTTATAGTCTTAAATAGAACAAATGCTAAACTGTTACAAAATAAAACTTATGGATCTATTGGCCTAATTATTATTTAAAAAATTTGTGAGACTCAGTCAAAACAATGGATGAAAGGATTAACATTGAATTTGATACAAAAGCCAATAGTCAATTTTATATGTGGAAGTTTTTTACATCACTAAAACTGCAAAAATCTGTTACTCCGAAACGTCATTCTAAATTACGTCCAAATTTCATATGGATTGATCTACATGTTCAAATTTTCTCCCAATTTGTAAGTATGCTGTTCCAAATAACTTTATTATACTCTGTAATAGCAGCGTATGCAATTTACAAGGCTTGCGTATTGATTTGTTTGTTGTTGTTAAAAATTTGATTGCTCCTATAAATCTAAATGACTGCACTTACAATACCTATTAAATAGAATCAGATTTGATGAAACTTATTAAATCCAAAGAATTTTTTCATTAGAAGTGACCTGCTTCTAAGCAAATCTCTGCCGAACGTTTTTCAGCCTTATTTTTAGTTTAGTTTGTACAAGACAAAAAAAGGTGAGGTTCCAAAAAAAAACTGAAAGTTTTAGAGTTGTACTTAAAGTTTTGCATTTTAAAACATATTATGTTTCTATATAAAGAGTATCAATCCCTTAATCCACTCTCAATCATTTATTAAATAGTAAAGAATTAAAGTTGAGAGGAAGACATTCGGCAACTGCTAAAATGCTAAAATGAAATTGTAAAAAAGACATTCCATTTTTTTATCAAGAAAAACTCAATAATTTGAATGCATGAAAATGAATTTGGATCAAGTTTCTTTTATTAGTGAATTTTTGCCTAAATCTTACCTCAAAATCTTTGTAACTACCACTACACTAAAAAATTAGGCTCAAAAAGTGGATGAAACTATCAGATGTCTCCTTGAGCAAATATGTTGTTTGCCAATTTTTGGATGATATTAACTTATGTTAGTAAACTTGTTGGACACATTCATTTCTTCAAATATTAATGAATTTTTCCTTACCTGCGCGCTTTCTAAGGTGCCAGTCGCTCTACCTTGGCTAAAACATTATAAAAACACTTTTCTGGATAACACAAAATCCTGAAAAGCACTATTTGTCATCCAAAAAAATGAATTTCTGCTTGCGTGGTGATTAAAGCTGCTTAGCTGTTATGCTCATGAATAGCTTGACTTTTTGTCATGCAACCAGATCCTCATCATCGGTTTTACATTAGCAGTTTTGGATACTGTAGTCAAGTCAATCAACCCGTAAAAGTCCAACCAACCCATATTGACTCAATAGATGGTTTCAAGGTTTCCTCACTTACAGTCAAAAGTAGTTTTTGGTGTGATTATTATTTTTAGAAGTAGCTCAACGAATTAATTCTTAGTGATAGTTCAAGAAGGCATGATATTTAAAATCGTATGTTTTGAGATTTTTGTATTAAGGGAAAAGCCTTCAAAAGGGTGCATTAGTGTAAACAACAATTTCTTGAAGGTGCATGAGTGCAAACATCAATTTTGAGTGCTTGAATTCATGCAAATAGATTTAATTGTCTATCCAACCACCTAGTTGTACCATTTGCCAACCTCATCTAGACTTTCAAAAAACAACATGCATCTCTTTTTACCAAGCCTTCTTACACTATCACAAAGAATTGTACGTACACAACATAATTAAGAAAATCATTGTTGCTAGAAATTTCACTCTAGTAGAAGCACAAAGACACTTGATATGTGAAATCACCACATAAATTGATTATTGTTCTTAGTGCACAAAAAACAAACAAATGCCATATTCATTAAATTGGGAAAAAGTGAGATTTTGGGACTTTTGGATTTTGTATTTTTTAAAGAAAACTCATGGAGTTCTCTTTAAAAAAACACAAAATCCAAAAGTCCCAAAATTTCACTTTTGCTTATACATCAGGAGTAACACAAAAAAACCAAAAAAAATCAATTACACCAAGAACATCACAATTAAAATCCATTTGAACAAAACTTTATCCCAACATTAATCAAATACTTGATTTGTACTCAAATTTTCAAAAAGAAATTATAACTCTAAGTTTCAAATCTTTTATCAAAATGTTGGTAATAGTACTGATAGATACAACTGGATGATATGTACAGTCGGGTCCATTAGTCTTACGAACTGCTGTTTTAAGGCATTCATATTTTTTAATGAAACTTGGAATACGGATGGTGTATTTTTGTCCAAAAACTTATCATTGCATCCTTACGTAATCCCAATCGAGCATACCAAATATCAATTTCAGAAAAGCAAAACTTTATTTGTGGTGAAATTTTAAAACAAAATTTCATGATTTTACATGATATTTTATTAAAAACAATTGGTGATGAATTTTTGAGATTTGATTTCATGGGTACAAAGGAAACATCCATATGCACATCTTCCATGCTAAAAAAATATCCTCTTAAGTAACAAAAATTTGATCAATAAGAGACTCAATGAAACTTGTGATAGGCCCAAATCTTGAATTTTTATTTTATTTTATGAATATCAAATTTTGTTGTTTGACTCAAATATTGTGACTAAGTTTGTATATTTGAACATGATATCTTGTTTACTTCATGAAAAGCTAGTTAAAAAATAAAGATATGTATTTTCAAGATTTGGGCCTATCACAAGTTTCATTGAATCTTTTATTGATCAAATTTTTGTTACTTAAGAGGATATTTTTTAGCGTGGAAGATGTGCATATGGATGTTTCCTTTGTACCCATGAAATCAAATCTCAAAAATTCATCACCAATTGTTTTTAATAAAATACCATGTAAAACCATGAAATTTTGCTTAAAAATTTCACCACAAATGAAATTTTGCTTTTCTGAAATTGATATTTGGTATGCTTGATTGGGATAACGTAAGGATGCAATGATAAATTTTTGGACAAAAATACACCATCCGTACTCCATTAAAAAATATGAATGCCTCAAAACGGCAGTTCGTAAGACTAATGAACCCGACTGTACAACCTATGTTTCAAAAAGGCACATGCCAAATGATTTAGTGGCTTTGGCCTTAGCATATCAATGTGGCAGTCACGAGTCTAAAATTTGGGCAGCTATGGGGTGCTTACCATCCTAGGATCAGAATATTTTGGTCCTCTCAAGGTATGTTCACACTTGGTACTAGGAGTATTAGACGAGGAAAATTAGATGCATTTGGACACACCCTTAGATTGTATTCATATTGCTAATATCCCTCCTAATATCAAGTGTGAACATACCATAAGTGTCATGCATCTTAGTATGTGCAGCAGGTTAATTTTCAAGAAAGGGTAGTAATAATAATTTGTCCCTTATTTTTTTTGTTCAATTATAATTTCCTCCAAGTTCTTAGCACTAAAGCAAGGTCTCTAAATCTAAATATGATTTCAATGTTCTCAAATTCAATTTTTAGATGGTAAAATTTTGAAATCTCAAAAACATTGAAATGGGAAAAAGCTGAACTACTCCACCTGTCCCACACTGCAAAACAAGGTACATGGTGCTTGCAAGACCAAAATATTATTCACGACCACCATAATACACCCACCTATGGTAGGATCAAATGACCTTGTCATCCCAAGGTCACAATTAGATGGCATGCCATTTTGTGGGACCAATGTGGAAAATCTCATCTTTTTCACTTTCAGCCAAAAAATGTGAGAAATACTATAACACCATCGAGCGGATTGAATTTGAGAATTTTAAATTCACACCTAAATTTTAGAGATTCTATTAAATTTAAAACCACAAAAAAAGACAAAATTGACCAACTCCCATATAGGGGCAAATTATTATTTTTACCCTTATTTTTAGAAAAAGCTGAGATTTTCTACTTTGGCCTCACAAAACGGCATGCCATCTAAGTCGAGCAAAGTCGAGCAGTCATCCGTGGAGACCTAAGAATTTCTTAAGAAGGAATATGTTGGCTCCTTATAAGATTTTCCTTTCAGCTGAGACATCAAGTCTAAGAGCATCGCCACCGCTTCTTCGTTCTTTTCTTCTTTCTTTTCTTTATGCACTTTTCTTTTTTCTTTTTTCATTTGTTTATTTGGCTTAAACTTCATAACTTTGAGATCATATAATATTAAATAAGAATATTTGGCATCAATATTAAATGGTTATCCAAAAAATATGTAATTCACCCTTTTTTTTCTTTATGAAACTTCTAAACATGATGTAATGTAGTAGATTGAACAGAAAGTGTGGTGGATTTAGCAATTGAGAAATTTTCATGGATACCCCTAAAGTTTGCAATAATTTCATGGGGATTGATATGTCTACCACACCCTTTCAGTTATTCTACCACACCCCCGGGGTAAATTTTAGATTTCTACCATCAAATAGTTTAATTTGAGAATTTGGAATTCAGATTTGGACTTACAGACCTTGATTTTGTCTAGAACCATAAAAAAAGGTTTTAATTGAACAACACCCAATGAAAAAGCTTAGCTCAAGAGAAAAGCGTTACTTTAACTTTTGTTTTTAAAAAAGACAAGCCCTTTCATTGGGTGTTGTTCAATTAGAACCTTTTTATGATTCTAGGCTAAATTACGGTTTGTAAATCCAAATCTGAATTCCAAATTCTCAAATTCAACTTTTTGATGGTAGAAATCTAAAATTTACCCTAGAGATGTGGTAGAATAGCTGAAAGGGTGTGGTAGACATATCAATCCCCTAATTTCATAGATACCCTTACTTTTTTAGAAATATCAGAAATACCCAAAATTCTCAGGCGTTTTTTTGTTGTGCATGTCACTTCCCTTCTTCCTTTGTGTACACATTACTTCTTTCTTATTACGCAAGCACGCAAGGAATAAGGAAAGTGGCATGCACAACCAAAAAAAAAATCACTTGAAAATCTGGTCCAAGGGTGTCTGCGAAATTTCTGAAAAAGCGGGGTATCTGAGAAATAACTGCAAACTTCAGGGGTATCCATGAAATTTTCCCTTAGCAATTTTCCTTTAATAGGTTAGCACTCTATTCTTGTATGTGAGCTAAGTCTAGCTAAAAATTCCAACTGAATTTATTTTTCACAGCTAAAATTATGAACATGGTGTTGTATCAAACTTGAAGTCTTGGCAAGTTTAACCCTTTAAAGACCACGCACATTTTCACAAAATTCACAAGAGATTAAGGTAGTAAACTAAAATGTGTGGTTGAATCAAATGTGGACCTAGTTTGCATAATCCAATTGTACAAATGGGAAGAACACCTTATTTGCTGTAATCCATCAAAATTTCAACTAGATCTACCTTTGGAGGTGAAATATTATAACGATTATGTGAGATGTAGGTGGGAAATATTTAGATTTGCATACTTGTGTGGTTTTGGATCTTCATGCTTTGTACAAGCTTTGCTTGAGAAGAGCCTTATATTTCTAGAAAGCAGGGTTTACCACCTTTCCAATAAGACTAGTTTCACACAAAGTGAATAAAAATAACTATCATAAAGTGTAGCTAAGTGGAAAAAGGGTAAAAAACCACTTTATTGCCTACCCTAAAACAACTCTATAAGAAATTTGATAAATGATATGGAAAATCCAATCAATGAAAACAATCAAGAATTGGCCTCAAATGTAGAATGACAAATTTTAAAGATGAAATGATTGCCCAATTTCAATAGATCTTCAAATACTATAACTATACTAATACCATATAGAGAAACAATACAAGCGTATTTCTTAACCCCTCAACGCCCCAACATCAAAAAACTTGCTCCATTCCCTGTGTATTCTGTGATACTTGGGACGTTGAGGGGTTAGGCAAGTTGAAATTTTTTAAGACCGCACAATTGAAACATGGGATTCTTTTTGGATGTTTGATGTATTGTATTGTTGCTTTGATCCATCTTTGACCAAATATGGATACATGTTTTGAGGCCATGCTGTATAAACATCATTTTTTATCAACACGCATTCCCAATTCCATTATCATTTTTTGATTAGATGCAACATACTTGTGATAACAAATATTCTTCTAGAACAATTTCCAAATTATTGAACAATTTTACTCTATAGACCAAAAACCACTCTGCTGAACCAAAATATGGTTCGGTGGTCTCTAAAGGGTTAACAGTGATATTTGTCGGTTCAGTTAATTATATAAACTACACATAGGTTACCGATTTTGACCAAAAGGTGTTAAATTAAGGTCAAAGACTATGATTCTTGTAACAATAACCAGGCCACGTATAAAACTGCACAGTGACACACCGAAGTCTACAGCTATTCAATTCCATGGTAGGGTCCGTGGTAGGTCAGTCAGTAAAATTCCACAAAAAGTAAATAAACAAAAGTCGTGGGAAAAATTAGCCTCTTAATTTAGGGCTCAGTTTACTGCACATACGTCGATGAGTGCCCAAACTGCCCACTGGCCAGGGTTGCAAATCTCAGCTTTTTCTACAAACAAGAGTAAAAGCAATAATCTGCACCTTATATAGGCCTTGTTCAGTTGTATCCTCCTCCGTAATTCTCTACTAAATCAGGGTCTCTGCATCTAAAAGTGAATTCAAAGTTCACCAATTTGGTCTCCTGATGGTAATTATCTCAGAAATCTTACATTTTATCCTGGCATGAATCAGAGCTTATCCCCTAAAGGATTAGACCCCATTTTTTAGAAACATAGCGACTTTGGGCAAGTACCTGTGATTGGAGCTTTTCATATTTTAGGCTGAAATCTTAGCAGAATGTGGGGATAAGGTTTATCTTTCATATGCATTAAATTTCATGACATTTGGAATTATGAGTAAAAATTTATGGTCTAATATGTTGCTTTTTATGTTCAGCGGGCAGCTTAGGCAGATTTCCAAAAATTGTTTGTTTCAAAAACAAAAATTTCAAATGGGTTAAGGAGATTCATGTGAATGTTGGAAGTTTTGAACTATTCCGTCTGGATCAACAAGATGAAAGTTATGAGGATTTTTTGTTTACAGGCAGTTTTGGATTCTCTACTCCAAAATTAACTTTGAAGTTCTTTATTTTACTCAATATTCAGCATTTTGGAAAAAGAACAAAACTAAAGGATGAATATTGATTATGACAACATTATGACCATTGGGATTGGCATTTTTCATTTCCATAATTAAATTATTAACAATCTAATGTTTTGAAACATTCTTTACTTTGTTTTACTTACTAATTTTTTTCCATATGTTGTACAATTCCAAATGATTTGAAACTTTTTTGACATGTACTTTACGTAAGTGGAATAAGGAATTAGAGAAGCACCACCCACATGGCCTTTTTTCCTTAGGAATTTCACTTTCTAAAGGATAGCTGCCCGGTTTTTCACAAGATGTTTTTGAATATTCAAACCTTTCTAACTTCCAATCCCCATGGTGGATAATTGTAAATTTTTTTCCACATCTTCTATAACCATTCTTCTACAAGATCCTATGGTCACCTATGCATAAAAATGTTTTTGTTTTCAAATTTGGTTGATCCTCTAAAAATGGCAGTTTTGAAGAGTTTTGGGTGAAAACTTTGCTCGGTCATTTAGGGGTTATCAGAACTTTTCTTTGCTGGCCCCACATCGACGGAAGAGCACGAAACCAGGGCTATTTTAGCACCCAGCCGAGTGGGGAGTAGTACTAATAACCGCAATCATACACCGAGGTTGTTACTATTCAGTCTGTTCTTGCCGCATTTACTCAGAAGTCAACAAAAGATTGTTTCCTTAATTGGAAACATGAAATTAGGAACTATATAATTTGCCTAAATATAAGAGAGCGCCAACATGTTCGGCAACCTCTTGAAACACGTGCAATTCCAAAATCCCTGCGCGAGAGAGCCCAGTCACCCAGTGGACTGCATGTCATGCATTCCCCCCCTTTGTAGGTCTCTTTTGGCTTCTATCTTTAAGAGCGCGAGAATGTCATTAATGAAGAGGAGAAGGTACCTGATGGTACTTTGAGGTGTGATTCTGCATCGAAATCAGCAATTCATTTGTTAGACTGATTCCATCTAGATCTACCGATTTCATCCATTCCTGATACTATACCAGAAAGGCAGAAACCGGACTTCTCAGGAATGGTAGTTCGTATGCGGTACGCTAAATATTGCATTTGGGACAACTCCCACACTAATTTTTTGATATTTGCACTATTTAAAGACTTGCTGATGATACAGTAAATTTCTCCAATAATTAATGCTATTTACCCCTAAAGAACCATTGTCCCTATGAGGGATAAATGGGATTTCAGGCAGGTACTTACGGCCTCAATTTTTGTCCTAATTTTTTGAAACTTTTTTTGAAAATAGAAAAACACATTAGCTATTGGGGAATATAATTTTTCTTCCAATTGATGCCAGGGAGCAAAAGTTATGCCCAAATAAGCACAACTTTGGGGACTAGGGGTAGCAAAAAAAATTCTTATAAAAACTTGAAAAAAAAATTAATTTTTTTCTTATAGATTATATCTTTATCTACATCCAAAGTTTTGATTCATTCCATTGAGAAACTTATGGACAATCTTGTTTCTTGGGCAACTCAAGCATCTTTTTGAAAAAATAACTTATAAACTTCATTTTGAATGCAGGTTTAACATTTTTTCAAAAAAACTTGTTGGAGAGGGTGAAGTTTGCTTTCTAGAACAATCTCACCATTGGGATTATTGCGTTTCAATTCCATTGCAGGGTTTTAAGCAATTTATGTTTTTGTTCAATCTTGTACTTTCTTCTACCTAATGTTTTTTTAAAGAATGAAAATTAAGTATTTTTTTTTTTTTAATTCCCAAGATTCCCAACTCAACTTCCCACCATGCAAAAATAGAATTCCAATTTTTGTGGTGCAAAAAGTTTAAGTTAAAAATGTTCAAAGTTAAAATATCTAGTCAAGCAAGGTACAAAAAAAGTTTTCTTTTACACTTTAAACGCATATATCTTCCAATCTAAGCAGTCAAAGTTCTTGAGTTTTGTATGACACATTCTTATAGTAGTCTAGCACAAGATCCTACGGTCAGATATGCAAAATGCGTGATTTTAAAACTTTTTTACTCTTTGCCATAGAGGTGGCAATTTTGAGTGTCTTTTGACAAAATAAAGGCCATGGTCCTTTAGGGGTTAACAAAATTTAAAGGGTTTGGCAAGACGTTGTAAAAAACCAAACTAGTCACGTCTAAGTTGTAAATCATGTGAAATTTTAGTATTTAAATAGTCTAATATGCCTCCAAATGACTAAGAGATTAGTCATGAGGTAACTTTCCAATGTATGGGACCCTACACCAAATAGTGAGTTCAGGTTTCCCCATACTAATTTCTTGACATTCCGCACTATTTAAATACTTACTGGTACTACAATAGATTTTATCAATAATTATAGTGATAAATGACTTTTAAAATATTTGACAACTATTACAAAGCTATAGAAACACAAACTGACAACATCCAAGTTGTAAACCAAGTGAAATTTTAATACATAAAGAGTTCAATGTACTTCCAAGTGGGCAAGTAGTGGGTCATGAGGTAACTTTCAAAGGTAAGGCAACCTAATTGTTGTGGCAACCTAAATGCACTATTTGATGTAGTTGTTAAGGCATCCTAGATGCACTATTTATTGTAATTCATATAGAGTAGGTGCACACGGAATACATCAGATTGTGGACAAGCCCCAATTTTTTTTGAAACAAACATTTTGTAATAGGTCAGTTTTTACATTTGTTTCATAAGAGTCCAAATCAGTTTGGAAACCTTGCAAGCTCCCATTCTAGGCTTGGCTAGAGTTAGGGCCAACTCCCATGGAGACCCTAGACGTCCAAAAGCCAGACAAGGATGGGAGACAGGGTTGCTAGCAGACGAGCCTGTGAGCATGAGCTTGTGAGCCTAAGAGCCCATGAGTGGGAAACTTTTTAAGTAAATTTTTGAGTGAAATACCTATGACCGTGGAACTTTCGTACAAATATGAAATAATAAGTAGGTCATATTGTAAGGGAACTTGTAGAATATATGAAACAAATTGAACATCTTAATCAAATTTTTCAAATTTGTTGTAGACTTACATAAAGCATATAATAATTAAATAAACTAACAAATGCAAGAAAGAAATATGTAGCCACAAAACACAAATATGTATAGATAATAAAAAAACCATACTCAGACCACTTTGTGAATTATAGTCTCTCATGTCTAAGTCTTAGTGGACTTACTGGATGAGTCATCAATACTAGGCATGTCAGAAGACTGCTCTATGTCATAAGCCATTCCACCAATAAATTCAAAAATGGCTGTTCAAAGTATAAGTATCACAACAACATTTATGTTTAAAGAATCAGAAGCTTCAAACACTGAGGCCATTTGTTGTGCATACAAAGATTGTGAAATTTTTTTATCTAGGCTAATTCAAAAGTCCTTAATAGTGTTGGTTAGAGAACTTGCCGTTGTCATCAAACCGCAATTACTATTTAAATACGTTCAATATATTAAAGTCAATTGAAACATAAAACAATACATTAAATTTTAATAGAATCATGAAAGATGAAGACTTACTTACCAAATTAGAATTTTGTGCAAATGTTTGAGATAATACATGGATATCATTTGGATCTTCTGTAGTCACTATTGAAGATGGTTACTCCTTATCTACTATGGCTGACAAGGTCTGCATCATAGATTTTAATACTGCAACAAAAATATCTTCATTTTCCTCTAATTCCAAAATATGATGGTCTATACTACAACAAGCTATAACTGCCGCACTTGTAAACAAAATAGAAACCATTAAGCAAAAATAAGTTGAAAACAAAAAGAAGGATACAAAAAATATAACAATACAACTAGTGATTGTACTAGTTGAGGTTGTGCAATCCAAAATAACATCACTTTCAAGCAATACGACTTCAATGAGAAGCTTAATGAACCTGAGATCTTTCACCCATGGTCCTCTGAGCCATGGTCTAATGCCATGCATGCCTAAATTGTTTATCCATGTGAAGTTCATGAAATTGTAATCTCATGCAATGTCCAAGCCTACTTTCTCCATTGTCTCTTTGTATTTGAAAGAGAAATTGCATTTTTGTACCCCCTTCAAATCCTTCACCAAGAGGATAAATCCAAATATTTGTGTCCAAAAAACCAGCCATGCAACTAACTAATTACTATACACACGTAAAATAAAATAAAAACAACAAATCAAAAAAGAAAAAATGTAAAAGACTCATGTTGCAAGAGGTATCAAAAGATAGAGTCAAATGTAGTCAACTTGTGCTCATCTCCTCTTTCATTATCAACATACAATAAGTTTTGCAAAGCCTTGTAATACTAACCTTAGAATCAACAGAATAAGAATAAACAACAACAATTGTGCGATAGTCTTGCAAATGCTTCTTAGTAAAAATAAAAACTATGTGAAGTACATTTTGATCATTTTGTCAAAGTTCTAAGAAAATCAAATAACCATCACACGACAACCTTGAAATACAAAAGACTACATCACTTTACACTTAATGTAGTACCAAGACAATATGGTTCTATGCATAATTGCTATTAAAAATATGACAACAATCCACAATACACATTTTTTTAATCCTTGAAGGACTCTACTTAAAAAAAGATTGAATTTTGTGAGGAAAAATATGATAGAAAAAAAAGGCATTTGTGTTTCTAAAAAGTGACAAAAACTATAGACATTGCAAAGTGCTTCTAGTGGTCTAAATCAAACATCTACCAATGAAATCAAATATTATAAAATCAAGCCTAGAGGGTGGCTAGATGCAATCCAAAAAGCTCACGCATTGACAGCTAAGCCACTCCCAAATTTTTAACCATAAAAAAATTAAAAATAGAGAACATATATTTGTGCACTTAAGAGAGGGTAGGGCACACCTCCAAGAGCTCATTCTTGGAAGAATGAGGTCTTGCGGATGTGCCCAACCACCCCTAATTTGCACAAATTCATGAAAGAACATAATAAAAGTCATGAACTTTTGCAAAATGGTTGCAATTGGGCACACCCCTAGGAGCACCTTCTTGGAATAATGTGCTCCCATGGGTGTGCACAATTGCAACCATTTTGCAAAAATTCATAAATTACATTGTATTTGTTCGTGAATTTTTGCAAAATGGTGGCAACTGGGCACACCCATGGGAGCGCATTCTTCCAAGAAGGTGCTCCTATGGGTGTGCCCAAATGCAACCAATTTGTAGAAATTCATGATTTATTTTTAAATTTTTCATGAACTTTGCAAAGTGGTTGTAGTTAGGCACACCCCTTGGAGCACCTTTGTTCAAGAATGTGCTCCCATGGGTGAGCCGAATTGCAACCATTTTGCAAAAATTCATGAAAGAACATAATAAAAGTCTTGAACTTTTGCAAAGTGGTTGCAATTGGGCACACCCGTGGGAGCACATTCGTGGACAAAGGTGCTCCTAGAGGTGTACTTAATTGAAATCATTTTGCAAAAATTCATGAAAGAACATGATAAAAGTCATGAACTTTTGCAAAATGGTTGTGGTTGGGTACACCCCTAGGAGCACCTTTGTTCAATGTGCTCCCATGGGTGTGCCAAATTGCAACCATTTTGCAAAAATTCATGAAAAAATAAATATTCGAAGGCATGAGTTTGTGCAAATTGGGGGTGGTCGTGCACACTCGTAGGAGCACATTCTTGGACAAAGGTGTTCCTAGGGGAATGCCCAACCACCTCCAATTTTGCAACCATAATCCAATAAATATTACAAAATATGTATTTGTGCATTTTGGAGATGGTTGGGGACACCCTTAGGAGCTCATTCTTGGACTACTAATTAGCTCCTAGGGTTGCGCCTAGCCACCCCTAAGTTTTTCACCATCAAAAAAATAATGATAAATGGAGGTTATTTGCGCACTTTGGAGATGGCTGGGCATACCTCAAGAGGTCATTATTTCAAGAATGAGGTCTTGGGATGTGTCCAATCACCCCCAATTTTTCAACCACAACAATTAATGAAGATAAAGGGAATTTTTTTGTGCACTTTGGAGATGGTTGGCACACCCCTAGGTGCTTAGATTTAGACAACTAAGCTTCTAGAGGTGCACTGGGCCATTTTTGCAACTTAAGTAGCAAGTGAAGTACATCACAAAAGGCATTCATTTTAGCAATTTTGGAGGTGGCCAATCACTCATTAAAGAAATTTGAAGGTGGCCAAACGTATCTCTAGGAGCTTAGTCAGGGATGTCTAGGCTCTTGGTGGTTTGCTGAGGCACCTCCATTTTACTATTTACTAATCACTAAATTTGAACATAGCCAAGTTCTAGCTATTCAACCCTCGCATGCAAAAAAGTCATGGTCATTCTCTAACATGATTGCTTCAGTATTTTAACAAGTTAAGTGTATTGCTAGTGGTGCATATGAATAATTCACAAGTCAATCATTGTTATAGTTGCTTTGAGGATATACTAGAAATGATTGCATTTCACTTGACTATGATCACATTGGTAAGCTTTCTCTTTTTTTAGGTAGGTTGAACTTCATTGTATTGTTTAGTGTTTAGCCTTGAATGCCCAAGGCACTAAATTTTGGTGTCCAAGAAATTTCAAGAAGTTTGAAACTTTGTAGAAGGCACAGATTTGAATATTATAAGGTGAGTTTTTGGGAGAGGTTTCAAGCTAAATTTAGCTTCAACATTCAATTTTTTCTTCCTCAATCTCTTATTGTTGAAAAAACAAAAGTCTCTAACTAGGTTCTTCATGTGTGATTCTATTTTGTTGAGTCTTCAATTTATGTAGAAGAAGATAAGATCTATAAAATTAATGAATAGATACTATCGGTTCTACTTATCAAGTCTATAGAACAAGATATGAAGTTCTAGAATCTATATTATAGTTTTAGAGTGTATATTCTCCTTCTAAGTATGATTTAAATGTCTATTTTGAAACCCAATTGGCCATCAAGTGGTTCAAGTATTGACATGCTTTATGTACATTTCACAAAGTCTTCTAGTTTACCAAAAAGGAATGTAATTTTACATGAACTCTCTTTTAGCATGGCATAATTGAATGAATAGTTTTTTGTAAAAACTTTCTCCCCTTTGGTATGAGTTGAAATTTTCTATATATTGATATTCAAAACCTTCTTCTTCCTTATTGTAGATTTCATATGAAAAATTAGAACAAGTGTTGGAGTGACATTGCTTTTGTATAAATGTTGTATGTTAATAATTATCTAAAAGAAAAATTTCATAAATACCCCTGAAGTTTGCAATATTTTCATAAATACCCCTTCTTTTACAGAAACATCACAAATACCCTTGGACCAAAAAATTTAGGTGTTTGTTTTGTTATGCATGCCACTTCCCTTCTTCCTTTGTGCGTACACTACCTTTTTCTTGTTATGCATGCTTACAAAGGAAGGAGGGAAGTGGCATGCTAAACCCTAAAAATGGCTAATTTTTTTTGATCCAAGGGTATTTGTGGTATTTCTAGAAAAGCAAGGATATCTATGAAAATATTGCAAACTTCAGGGGTATCCATGAAATTATCCCTTATCTAAATAGTCATATTTTGTATTTTATTGCACTTATAAGGATGCTTCTAGTTTAGCTTAGAATGAGCCTAAAGAGGAAGGCCTTCTTTTTTACATGTGTTTGTAAATTATATTATCTCATTTTCTTATATTTCAATTATTCAATGATCCATCTTTTGAATGGTTGTACATGAAGCTCATAACTCATTGTGTAACTTTGAAATTATTCTTTATACAATATTATCACCAAATTGACTTTTAACAAAATATTTCACATTTCCACGGTTGTAGGTATAGAAACTTGTCCATGGTCATAGGTCTTCAAACTTTCTATACTAGAAAATTTTGTTTGAATTTTACTAATTTTTTTAAGAAATATGAAGCTAATCTATGGTTTTTGAAAGTTTTAAAGTTCAAGGCTCACAAGCTCATGGTATTCACGCTCCAGGCTCACAAGCTCTCTGCTCGAGGCTTGCACGCTAGCGTCATTGGGATTGAAGGGGGGTTGGAGGCTCCTAGAAGGCTTAGATCTTCTAGGAGCTTCTCATAGGGAGACCTAAAAAGGGACGTAATTCAAAAAAAAAAAAAAAACCCTCAGATGACTTGTATCACTCCAAATTTTGATATGTAAATTTTTATAAAAACAAACCCCCTATTATATGCTTGATAATTTTGAGTTGTACTGTACATCTCTTCTACACCAAATAGTGCATTTAGGTTGCCCCATACTAATTTCTTGACATTTCACACTAATTAAATACTTATTACTACAACAGTAATTTTCAGCAATTATTATTGCCATATGCAACTTTTAAAGGGCTTGACAACAACAACATAGTTGTAGGATGACAAATTAGCCAAGTTCATGTGGTAAACAATGTGAAATCTTAGTATCTAAACAATTTCATGCTCCTCCAAGTGGCCAAGTCATGAGTCATGAGGCAACTCTCCATAATAAGGCAACCTAATTGTTAAGGCAACCTAAATGCACTATTTGATGTAGTAATTTGGGGCTTTTGATTCCAAATATGAATTCAAATTTCTACATTTTAAAAACATTGCAAAAATTCAAAAGTACTTGAAAATTTTTAATCGAATAAAAATGAAATTCAGAAGTACAAAGCTTTTTAGTTTGGATAAGCATTGTGAAAAAATGGACAAAAGCCAGTAAACGTAAAAAAATTCAACAAACTTCAAGTATCCAACTATTAGTTACTTAGATATGTTGCAAATATGTAAAATAAACATCATATTCAACATTATTAAAGCTCACGCTTTCTACTCCTACAAATTTCTATGATTCTCTATTGCTCTTAAATGCTTTTAAATGTGTTGTATTTCTGCATCTTATGTAACCGTTCTTTCATTAGTTCATATTAAATTCCCTTAGACATTACCAAATGTCCTTTTTCCATTACAATTTCAACAAAAGTGATTGTATTAACAAAATTTGATGCAAGTAACAAGGATGGAATTTTATGAACATAAAATATTAAGAAGGGGTTGAAAAGAACCTGGCACTTTAGTAGTGTAGTTGTTTTCTCACCATGTGTCTTCTAAACAAACTACTACAATCATTATAGTTTTTAACGGTTTAGAGTTTTCTATATCAGGACACATAAAATTTAACTTTTTATACAATCATAAATAATCAGCATGGAATTGTACATACATCCAAACAATGGTGAAAGTTGATTTTGAAATTTGAAAAAGACAATTTTAAATTACTTTGAACACATGCTTTTTATTACAAATAGAAAAGTGAGTATTGAGAATATTTTATTAACTATAATCATTCATTACATTCACAAAAATCGAATTCCATATGTATTGGCCTTTTTGTTAGACAAATATTTGTGCAAGCTTCAACAAAAAACCAAAGGTTCAACAATAGACTTTCCTATTACCTCAGCTTCATTTATTATGACTTACTTGGATAATTGTTGACCCCTAGTTGCCTACTTTCATCATGATGGTCGGGAAGGGGAACATCTTCATCAACAATTTATTTGTGCTCTAAGAGAATGTTATGCAAAACACAATAAACATAAACAAGCTTAGGCACCATTGCCCTCGTAGAGTTCCATATAGCTTGGTATAAAATCCTCTACATACCTTTTAACATATGAAAGCAAGTTCAACTACGATGCAAGTATTACTTTGTTTGTGAAAGCAACTTTCATATATATTGTGTACATTCTTTTTTTGAAAAAGAATCAACATCCATTCAAAATGTGTATGTTCAAAATCTCCTACAATGAGCTCAAAAATCCATATATCTTTGTAAGGAGTCTATTTAAGAACCACCTCATGTTCATTTCACTACAGTCTATATGGTGGTTCAAAATGCCTATGTGGTTTTCAAGCCTCCTACCTTATTGGGTTAGTCAAGAATGGGAGGTCAATCCATGACCTAAGAGCCAATGACATACTTTCCTCCTTTTCCTTGTTTTTTCCCCTCCCTCCCCTCTTTGAATTTTTGGTGACTTTTCAGTCTCCCTTTCCTTACCTTCTCCTTTCCCTCCTTTTTGAACTTCAAAATTGGGGTGACAAACATTCATCCAATACTTGACACCCAATGCTTTCTAATAAAGATTTTGAACATGTAGTGTTGATAGAGGATTTTGAATATTGCATGATAGACAAACAACCCACACTTTATAAGATAGATAAATAGAAGTATTCCTTAAATTCATAAAAACATGTTCTCAATAAATGACATTGTAGAGTGGAATAGAATTCTTTGAACAACTATACCTGATCTCTTTTGTCATCCCTTTTCTTCTCGAATTTTGAAAACTTGTCACTAATGATCTCAAAATGTTGGCCACAAGGGCATGAAACACAACTACACACAGTAATTGGCCAGCATCATATTTTTAAGAGGAAATTACAAATAGGGGGACGAAAACGTAAAATATTACAAATAGGGGCACAGTTTCAAAATAATTACAAATAGGGGCACGATTTCAAGAAAAGTCATAGTTTTTTGTAATTTTTTTGGGTTTGGACATTGGTTGACTTAGACACATCACATTAAATATTATCTAATTTCCAAAAAAATCAAAAATCTCTTCAAATCAAGCCTAAATAAAGAAAGTTTAGTATACAAAATGGTAATTTTTGAAGATTTATGATTTTTTTGGAAGTTAGATAACATTTAATGTGATGTGTCTAAGTCAATCAATGTCCAAACCAAAAAAAATACAAAAAATTACAACTTTTTTTGAAATCGTGCCTCTATTTGTAATATTTTACATTTTCATGCCCCTATTCGTAATTTCCCCTATTTTTAACATAACTAGTACTACAGCAAATAGTGCATGCATTTAGGTTGCCCCATACTAATTTCTTGACATTTCATACTATTTAAATATTTACTAAGATTAGAATAACTTTTGTCAATAATTGTCATGATAAACAATGGAGGAAGCAAGGGGAGGTTGCAATTGGGCTCAGCAACAAGCGTCAAAGTTAGGAAGCAAGGAAGATGAACTTTATATAGACCCATGAATTACTATAGCATAATAAGAGTTGCATGTCTCTTCATATGGTCAAGGGTGAGACATAAGGTAGGCACACCCATCCCTGTCATGTCCCCATGGGCGTTACTTGACATTGTCAAGAACTAACAAATATAAATCAAATGGTTATGGGTTATTAAGTGATAGTTATGGATGACAAAATGATGGTTGTGGGTGACTTGCATCAGTTGAGTGGCGGTTTTGAGTACCCATCTCACTATTTAAGAACCAACAAGCCTTGTTTTTAGCATCTCTTACACATGGTTCCTACAATTTTAGTGATTTTGGACTTTGAAAAATCTTTGTGAACAAATGCTTGCAATTGGAACCTTGAAATTGATGCCAATATTTTTGGTTTCCACTTCCTAACTTATAGTATTTTTTTTCAAAGTTAGTCAATTGTTTTACCTACTCCAAAACCCTTATTTCCATGCTTATGGGTGTGCGTACCTTAACCCCTAAAGGACCAAGCCATTTTTTTTGTGAAAAACACATAAAGCTGTCATTTTGGGGAAGCAAGTACAATGGTAAGAATTTTTTTTTTTTACAAGAATTCAACCATAAGATCTTATAGTAGACTACAAGAGGTGCACAAGGTAAAAAATTCAGCTCAATCTACACAAAAATGAGTGAGATATTTACATGTGAATAGTAGAAGTGAGGGTTTTTTTGCTGCTGCCCAGAAATTTCAGAAGGCTTTGACCACTTTTGGATCAAAAAAATTACTCTACACAAAGTTGAGGTTTATTTTCCCTGTATAGGAGACCAAGTTAGGTATGTGTGGGAGAATTTTCAAATGAATTGGAACTATACAACACATGGGAAAAAATAGTAAGTGAAAAGAAGTAGAGAATGAGTCAAAACACTAAATTGTTAAGAATTTAATTACAAAAATGAAAGATGCAAATCCCAATGGTTATGATGTTGTGATGAACAATCTCCATCCTTTGGTTTTTTTTTTTTTTTTTTCAAAATATTGAAAATTGAGTAAAATAAAGGACTTCAAAGTTTATTTTAGAGTAGAGAATCTAGAATTGCCCGCAAACAAAAACTTCTCATAACTTTCATCTCATCTATCAAAATTGAACGATTCAAAGCTCCCCACGTCTATATAAGTCTAAAGAACCTATTTTAGATTTTTATTTGAAAAAAATGAAATATTTAAAGAATTTTTTGGCTGCCCCTCAAACACTATTTTTCATAAATTCATGCATAACTTCTTCATCACATGTCGGAATGAAAGAAAAAATTAGATGCCCAAGTAGATCTTTGAATTCCCCACCTTCAATAAAAGTTTCAGAAAATCACAAAAAGTAGATTAGCCATAGGTACATGCCCAAAATCCCATTTGTCCCCCAAGGGAACTTTGGTCCTTTAGGGGTTAAGGTAACTTTTCTAAAGTAAGGCAACCTAATTGTTAACTCCTAAAGGACCAAGGGTATCTTTTGAGAAAAATCTCAGAAATTGCCAAATTTTAGTGCATTGCCCAAAATTGAAAATGAAAACTTTTCTAAATTTAAACCGTATAAAAGTGTGTGAAATAGATAAATTAATGTGTGCAAAACAAAATCAGCACATTTGAATGTGCAGATTGTAAGATTATAACGTTTGAAGTGAGAAAAATAACTTTTCTCCGTTTATACAAAACAAGGTCAACAGACTATGACCCTTCCTAGAGTAAATATTTTGCTCTACACAAAAAAGAGATTTTTTACCATTCTTAAGTACATGATGTTAGGTCAACTCATGAAACATTTCAAAAGCAAATATAGTATCTAGCTTATTCTAAATCAAATTGCAATACAAGGAAGTTAAGCGAATTGGCAATACATTAGTCATTCTTTCATGATTTCTTGTGCAATGAGGAAGTCTTTTATTTGAAATCTAAATGGTGAAATGTTAAAGACATACATTTTAAATATGTCAAAAACATTCAAGAGCTTTGGATTCATAACTTGAAAGATAATAGGGCCCAAAGTTGGAGGAAAATATATTTTCTTGAAACTACCTGCACATACTAAACAAAGTTCAGCTCCCTTTAGAATGTAATGTGAGAGCTTGATTATTATTTTTTTGACAATTGTACACCATGTTTTTTTGTTACACATTTGCCAAATTTCAAAAGTTGATGATGAGAGTCTTAGCATAAGATTCTCCAAGATGCCAAATTGCCCATTTAGGCAACATAACTTTTGAACCGGGCATCCAATTGGGGAAAAATTACATTTCCACTTGGGGGATACATATTTACTCCTTGTGTAACACTTTTGAGAACATCCAATAAAAATTGACTCCATATGACCCCACCCAAGTTCTCTAGTGAATGTTGAATGAACACTTGATTGTTTAGGGGTTTGATCACTCCTAAAGGACGAAGCGTGCCGTTGCTACCAATAGAATACGAGATGTTTTTCTTGTATTTGGAATAGATTAACACCTTTATTGCATTTGAGATCAACAAAGAAGTTGGAGAATAAATCAAAACAGTTCTAGTGGGCTACTTGAGATCCCAAATTAAAACTTCTTACTAATAGCAAATACCGAACATACGGCGGCGTATATACTATGGCCTATAGTCCATTAAGGGTTAAGACAATTTAATTGTGAAGGCAACCTAAATGCACTATTTGGTGTAGTGACCATTCTTTTCCATTTGGGCTGAAAGTGTGGTTCAAGTGGCCCTCGATTTTCATGGCTTGTCCCGTGGTGTAAAATGCCCTAATTTATTTCATAGATCGATTCAAGGTCTCTAATTCCAGTTACACAATTTTCCAAAAATCTGTGTACTGTAGGGAACTTTCTAAAATTCTGTAAATTTCTAAATTCCTCCATTTAATTCTCCCTCGTGATAATTCGGGAATTTTTCCTCACTCGGTCCCCAAAACTGGAGTGTGGCACTGTGGCGATACAGTGATCATTATTTGGCTCATTCGTAGCCAGATTATATTTGGCTTGAACAAACTGGTACTAAATTACTAATTCAACCTAAAGTATTAAAAAGAAAGATACAAAAGAAAGGCATGCAGCAACAGTCAACAGTACAAAGACTACTCATGGCCTTGACTCCGTAAACTTTTCACCATTTTCACTTAAATTCGCCAGTTTCTATAATTCCTCAATGCTATTTGCATCACTTTCTTTCGGCAGGCAATAAATCTACCGATTTTTCTTGATTCTCTAAGTTCCTTTCTTGGGAGGAAATGAATCACCTAATTCTGAGTAGATGCTCTTGGCCCATGCTCTCCACACTACCGGACGAAGAATGACGGGAAGTGCGAGCTCTCCCGCTCTTTCGTCACCTCATCGTTGCCCACGCCGCTCAACACAGGGCTTTACAATGAAACCTCTTTCATTTTCGTTTGTATCAAACGAAAAGTGTCCACCAGCGTTCTCTAAATTGGCTAAATTTAGCGGGATTGGTAACAAATTTTTCTCGTAGCTAAAAAAAATGTAAGCTTTTCAGTGTTAAATTTGAAATTTTAGCTTTTTAGCAGTGTTTTTAGCCACTTGTGCTAAAACTGAAAATCATATTTGGGATCACTAGTGTTCACCTCTGCTGTGGGTACCGTTTACCACACATAAGTTAATGTGGGGCCAGGGTGGAAATTTTCTGATTTTGATCCACCAAAAAATGTGGAAGTTTAGATATTTAGCTCCACCTACTAAAAGAATGAATTTTTTTTGAAGAATGAGTTGTGGAGTGGAAATAGGAGCCAATGGGAGCATTTCTCCATGAAGAAGGTGTGATTTTCTTTTTGCGGGTAATGATCAATGGAGAATGGAGAATGAGTTACTTAAAAAATGGTGATGCGGTAAGAAAGCAAGTTGCATTCACAAACTCAACCAAGGTTTTCAACCAAGAGGAGGGTGAAAGCAAGAAGAGCAAGATGAAAAAGAGACATGCATAGGCAAGAATTTCACATTTTAAAACTTCTTCATGCCCATTATTTTCCTCTTGAGATGAAACATTTTTTTTCAAACTTCAAAAATTGCTACCTCTGCAAATCAAGGAGAAAGTGCCACAACCCCATTCTTTAAAGATTGAGAATGAGGTGAGGAAGATGTGATTACCCTATGTATTAAATATGGAAATATTGAATTCACATTTGAATTCAAAGACGCTAATTTTGTTGAGGATCACAAAAAAGATACAAGTGAACATATCCAAATTAGGGGGCACATTATTACTAATGTAGGAGGCTCTAATTCAGCTCAAGCTCTAAAATGTATCATCTTCTCAAATGTACTATTATTATATATGTTTTTCATAGGCTTCAACAATGTAGACAATATACATTTGAGGAGGTGATCCATTTTAGAACCCTATGCCATTTCAACTTCAAATTTCATAACTAACTCCACAAAGCTCCAAAAAACATGAAACAACTCTGGTCAGATGCTAATTCCTCTTGCCTTTGAAGGAAAAATTTACTCTAAGAAGTTTCACCTCCTAAAATTCAGTTTCAGCCCTTAGATAATCCATTCATGAGTCTCTTACCTTATTACCCAGCTAAGCTTTTCCACTCTGACCCCACATCGACATATGTGCAGTAAACCGCGCCACCAACAGAGGTGGACGCTTTTCGTTTGACACAAATGAAAAAATGAGAGAGGTTTCGTTGCGGAGGTAAAATAAAAAGACCTTTTTGGCTAGAGAATTCACGACAAAGGTCAACACTTGCAGCAGTTGACATACAACCCGAGCAACAAGCACCGGAGCTAGTGTCCTTCTCGTGCCAGTACCTAGTCGGTGTCGTGACGGTGAGCGTCCTCAACTCTCCCGCTTATCAGTCTCCAACACTAGGTGGGTGGACGTCGATCTCATCTTCGACGTGAGGTCGAGCAGTATAGGGAGATCTACGAAACCTTGGCCTTCACTTGTCGATAGATCATAGAACCTTGGATCGTTGCAAACTCTGACGTTATTTGCGGTTCTGGTTCTGTTTAGAAGTGGACTTTTGAGTTCGACGGGACGGGACCGAACTTTGCTCGGGGAGATGTGCATTTTCGTTCAAGACTTGGACACTTTCAAGCGAAGCAGATGAATCGAAGCACTAGTAGGAATGCAACTAGGACTAGTTAGACTTCGCCTAGCTACACAGTTTCTGACTTGTTGCTTGGATCGCATCGTAGTAACTCTATGATTCTAGATCTTGTATGTTTGGGTTAGTCCATCACCGGAGTGTTGCATAGCGAGTACCCAGTGTGGACAGCAGCGTCGGACCAGGACGTGGCTGGAGCGTCTTAAGAACCGCCGATTCGGAACACACGTGAAACGGCATTGTAGAGATTCGTAGTAGAAATGTATGAAAACTTGTGAGCACGTGCACCCACATACACTACGTCGACGTAGTGAGAATGCAGCTCAATGTAGTGCGTGTATCAGGTGACCAGATGCTAGAGCGACGTCATGCAATTGTTGTCCACGCGAGGCTGTAATCGAATGAACACTGCGATTTTGACGGTGTAAGTGTAAAGTGCTTCTCAGGATAGAATAACGGGAAGGTACTCAGTTGCGGCATCAAAAGTAACGGACTTGGAGGGAGTTTGCTGGTGCGACATCGCAATTGATGGACTTGAGGTTGTAGACTTGTAGTGTACCGAATTTCCATCACCATTTTGATCGAACAAGATGAGTTCACCCACCAAAGAGTTGGAACGGTTGAACAGCAAACATGAGAAGCGGGCCGGGACGCTGCAAATGCAAGATTTGAAAGTGAACTCGGCTCGGTTGTCATGGGCCATGAAAGAGGAGTACTGGACGCCGAAGAGATCCATCCTCTCCCTCTTCCTCGTCCTCGCCCTGTTCGCACTCGCGGGGGGGTTTGCATTCACAAATTCCATTAGCACGCTGTCATACGATGGCTTCGTTGTTTCTTACAACGAGCGGGAACCCAAATTTCGTCACCGGGAGCCTCTAGGGTTCGCCTTGCCTCCAGGAGAGGCGCCTCGCGACCAGAGGACGGCGGTGGCGCCTCGTGACCAGGGGACGGTGGTGGCGCCTCGTGACCAGGGGACGGTGGTGGCGCCTCGTGACCAGGGGACGGTGGTGGCGCTTCGTGATCAGGGGACGGCGGTGGCGCCTCGTGACCAGGGGACGGTGGTGGCGCCTCGTGACCAGGGGACGGTGGTGGCGCTTCGTGATCAGGGGACGGTGGTGGCGCCTCGTGACCAGGGGACGGTGGTGGCGCCTCGCGACCAGGAGACGATGGTGGCGCCACTGGGGTGCAATGAAAAGGACGCCGCATTGCGAGTTTACATGTACGATCTGCCGCCGGCGTATCATTACGGGATGCTGAGTGGAGAGTTTTCAAAGGTAACTTCACTGCTCCGCTTCTGACATGGATTTGCAACTTTTGCATGGCTCTTTTGAATTGTCTCCCGTTGAAAATTTATAGTTTCAAAATCACCTAGTTTCTTCTTGTCAGTCAGTTTGCCAGCATCCATGACCTGGGTCCCTCCTGCAAATGCATGTACAAAACACTGAATTTTAGTTGTTGTGATGCCCACTCTCCTTGCACGTATGAATAACAGAGGTCTTTGATATTACTTTAGTTAAATATTGTGGATCCTTTTTGTTGTGTGTCTGTAGGGACGAATGTGGCCGAGAAACGTGACCGACATACCTGGATACTCCGGAGGTTTGTACCAGCAACACAGTCCCGAGTACTGGCTCACGTCAGATCTGCTCACCTCCACAATGCCTGACCGCCAAAGCGCGTGCACAGCATACCGTGTCGACGACTGGAGATTCGCAGATGTGATCTTCGTGCCGTTCTTCGCATCGCTGAGCTACAACAAGGACTCGAAAGGCCCGCACGGCGGGGGAAGGCTTCGAGGCTTGGGACGGAAAGACCGAGCGTTGCAGGAGCACTTGATGAAGTTTCTAGAGAGGCAGCCGGCGTGGCGAGCTTCGGGAGGTGTGGATCACGTGATCGTGATTCATCATCCCAACAGCATGGAACTGATGCGGGAGAAACTGCGGAGCGCCATGTTCGTGGTGGCCGACTTCGGGCGGTACGCGCCGGAGGTCGCCAACCTCAAGAAAGACGTGGTGGCTCCTTACAAATACATTGTTGGCGATTTCGACGATGATTACACTTCGTTCGAAAACCGGACGACGCTCATGTATTTCCAGGGTGCCATCAAGCGGAAAGAGGTCGAGCGCTGAACCGTAACTCTGCTTCCTCATCAGCTCCTAACACGAATTGACAGGAGGATTATAAAATCCACAACCTTTGTTGATCTCTCCTATTTCCATGTAGCCCATTGTGATTCAACCCAAACCGTCTAGGAGTTATCTAGCATATATAATGCTTGTCATTCTCAGTTGTACACTCTCCAACCAACACAAAATTACGAGCTAGTAGTCATGGAGCCAAAAGAAATTTGAGTGCACAGACGTTAGTGTAAATGTGAGAAGCACCTGGTTTAGTTTTGAAATCTAGAAATTTATTTGTTCAATGCACCGGCGTAGATAGAATCAACACAACTAAAATTTCTACTAGTAACATGCTCACACACGTTTCTATTATTGCACTTTCATGATTTTTTTTAGGAACTAGCAGATTTTGGATTTTAAGTTAAAACTACTACCTGCATTCACTATTATGTCGTAGATTGTTAGCATTCGCCAGTGCTATGGTTTGTCTGAAACACCATTTCTATTCCTTTCCGTACAACAGCTCGGGAGGTAGCGGTACTAACCGTGGTAATTGATTTGATTTGGGCGAGAGGGTGTCGATGACGTTGTAAGGCAGTGCCTTGAAATAATTCTTTTGAGTGGCAATGGCACGAGCATTCTGACTCAAAGGGGTGTGAATTGTGTACAGGGTGGGTTTATCAGGCAAGAACTGTACGAGCTTCTGAAATCCGAGCCTGGCGTCCACTTTGCTGCGGGGAACACCTCCAGCACTTCCATTCACAGCTCCACCGAAGGCATGCGGGCGTCCAAGTTTTGTCTCAACTTAGCCGGTGACACTCCGTCGTCGAACCGCCTCTTCGACTCCATAGCCAGCCATTGCATCCCCGTGATCATCAGTGACGACATCGAGCTCCCGTTCGAGGACGACCTCGACTACAGCGAGTTTTGCATCTTCGTGAAGGGCCATGATGCAGTGCAGCCGGGCTTTGTGATCAACCTCCTCCGCGGCATGAGTGAAGAGCAGTGGACGCGCATGTGGAAGCGGTTGCAACAGGTGGCAATTCATTTCAAGTACCAGCACCCCACGCAACCGGGTGATGCGGTGCACATGACATGGAAGGCCATTCTGCGCAAGGTGCCTACCTTGAAACTGTTTCTTAACAGGCAGAGACGGTATCGATCCAGTCAGCACTCGGAGCCCAAGCCCTATAAGATCCCTAGTTTGTTTTTCCACTGGTAGCGCCCTCACAAATTGTTTCACACGAGATGACACCTGCAGCGTTACCTGTGCCAACTGCCAAGTCTTTCTCTCAACAGCAAGCTGCAGTTACCCTCTCTTTCCAGCACAGTGCCATGGGAGGATCTGGATGGCGGAGCTCGCTGTGTAAATGGTCACATAGACCTCCACGGTTGTTAGTGAGCTGTTAGATTAGGTTAACAGATTGTACCATTACGCTCAGAGATTATTCTCATCCATTGATGATTAGCCTTCACTCTGCAATGGTTGGGTTTGTAGAATGTCCATTATTTTGCTACTATTACCACCACTAAGAAATTCACAAAGACGAAGTTGTGTAAGACAGGCTCCTAATGTATTCTAGATTGCAGTAATATGTATGTTTTACAGGTAATTGGTACCCAAAACAATGATGTGATATCCACATGAATCACAACTTGAGGAGTAGTTTTTTCATGTTGGTGATTAGTTACACTAACTCGGAATGAGAAGAAAAATCCACCTTGCATCAAATTTACATGCAGATGTTGAGACAAGAACCTTACCCAACCTAGAAGTATTCACCTTCTATCAATTCACAATGAAACAAATACATGTATGTTCTGTCGATCCTTGGCCACATTTCAACCAAATAAATGTTGGACAAACAGCTTGAGCTTCTTGAATTCTACATCTCTAGCTCAAACCTCTCGGCATTCTTCACTGATCTCACTCACTACAACTCAAGCCCTTAGATTCTTGCTAGCACAGCTCAAGACTCTCGGCATTCCTCACTGACCAGTGTGCATGTTCAAACCTCCTCCTTAAGAGGTAAGTGTAGGCACAATCGGGTTTAAGGTCTAACCCTTGCGTTGATTGGAAAAAATAAAACAAAAGAGTAACAGTAGGGTGGTTTGGTTTGTAGATTTCCAACTAAAAATGCCTTCCAAGCAATGGATATTTCTAATAATTATATCACACAATTGACATAGAAAGTAACGTAATTAACATAATGAGCCAAATGTCAAAATTACATGGCTAATTGGAATGGAAAACAAAAGTAATCATACCTTGTTGTGGGATTCTATATACCCCACAGTTTGGTCAATGACGGCCTCCATTATTCCTTAGATTTGGAGGTAGGTGGTGTTAAGTTTGGTAGGTGGTAACTCAATTTAGCAACAAATAATCATAACATACTAATGGGTTACTAGATAAGAACCCTAATTGGACTGGCTCACACCCAAAGCTTGTGACGAATAGTCACAATATAACACGTATACTGGTGGAAGGGTTAGAGACAACCTCAACCACCTTTAAATGGCCAAATAGTATCTAGGATGACGTGAATGGATTTCTTGTCCAGCTAGTGGCCACCGTATGACGGATTTACTATCCCAAATACAAATTTATGACGCAAAATAAGGAATCATAAGAAAGTATTTTGTAGTACAAGAAAAATCCTTATAAAAGTAATCATAATTGCAAGATACTTTCTTTGAAGCACAAAAGGGTGGTTGAGGCATTAATGCATTTCCTATCTTCCATTTTATTTCTTTTTTTGATTAGGTTTTTAGTTTTAGTGACTTGGACCGGTGAAAGCAACAAACCAAAAGAACAAAGCAGACTAGGAGACGAGGCAACCCGGAAAACAAAGCAGACTAGAATATAGAACAGCCCAAAGTCAAAGCAGCCCAGAGGTCCAGACTGGATGAGGGATAAGGCCGGCTATCGTCGGGTATCAGAAAATATGATGTCTTGATGAAAATGCCTCTATCATGTAGATACATGCTATTTATCAATGTTTGTGTTGATTTCAGTAAATCAACAGTAAAGACAAAGGGGGTAGTTGTGGTGAGAACTACAGTTTGATAACAGCACATGGGCCATAGATTTCAAAGCGCTATGCCGTCTTGTCACATGCATAGCTCAGGGATAGGTAGTGGTGTTGAGTTGAGAGGAGCGCGCTTTGAGAATATTTGGGATGTTTGGCTGTAATTGTGTGTGTGGTTGACAAACTTTCATGCAGACTTTAACAAAATTCTATAGAACACTTGCTCTACAAAATGGGCCTCTCCTACTACTAACTTAAAAAGGAATTCTAGAGAGTAGTTGCTCTTCAGTATAAGTTTTTTCCTCTACAGACTCTAGAAAGAGAATTCTATAGAGCACTTGCTCTGCAGAATGAGATCCTCCTCAATTTTTCTAATTCCTCTAAAAGTCTCAAGACCTATAATCTAACAAACTCTCAAATCTATGAAATTTCTGAAATCTATGAAAAACTCCTGAAATTTATGAACTTCCAAAAATCTCTCAAATTTTTAAACAACACAATGCTCTCAAAAATCCTTTAAATACAATAAGTGATAACAATATGAAAAACTAATCTAACAAACTATCACTCATAAAATTTTTAAAAAAAAATATCAATCTCATCAGAAGTTATGGCTCTTCAAAGTTGCAGTCTCCTTCTTACAAATGATAGTCAACCTCCACATTTTTATTTTTTCATAACTTCCTCTTCAAAATTTTAAATCTCAATTCCAATAGCTTACTAAAAAGCTAAGACAAAGAAGAACACACTATCTAAATCTTGTTGCAAAATGATGGACTGAACATCAACTATGGCTTGTCAAAGTCTCAGCCTTTCTACCTCATATGGCTTGGCTATTTTCAAATTCAAACAATTATAATTTTTATATCTTAATTTCAAATCAAACTTGCAAATATAATTTAGAAACATCTCTTCACAAAAAACAAGCTCTCAAAATTTCATAGACAAAAAATATATTAAACAATGACCGATCTTCCCTAACTTATGAACTATCATCCTTTTAAGGTTTGGCTTTCTCTACTAATAGTTAACTAAAACTCACACTTGCTAAAAAAAAACTTTCTTTTATTTTTCTTTTTTTTCTAAAGTAAGATGCATGTAGCACACATTAGCTCATCTTCTAACTTGTACTTAATCTCTACTCAAGATTCTTATCATTTAAACTTCTCTTGCTTTTCAAATCTAATTCATTTCTTTTAGCAGTTTTATTTGATTCAAAAACAAAATGTATGACCTATTGAAATTCAAGCATATTTAATAAAACTATAAAAATTTACATGATGGAATGCTTTCCATCAGAGCAACAGGTTGGCTGGGCCAATTTTCTGCTTCACTAGCATATTAAATTATGAACCGTCATCATCGCTCAATAAGTCTGATTAGATTCAAACCAAGACCGGTAGGCGGCCAAAGACGATTGCTTTTCTAGCCAACCAAGTCCACGACTTGAAAACTAAAGATAAGCATTTCACGCTATTATGTGTTTACATGGACACATGATCATTTTATGGTGGTGTTTATCTTGTATTTACTCATTTTCATATGTTTATCTTTGTGTTTTGAAAGGCTTATATATTTTGAGTTTGTTTTAATAAAAACACTAAAGATTTAGAAATAATTTGGAAATGTGGAAAATAAGAAAGAGTTTGGCATCTATGGTGGGGTTTAGGAAAGAGAGAGGTATGGGTTGATGTGTCCCATTTCTCTATCTTGGATATTGTTAAAATATAATATGGAAGATTTTTTAGTATGGTAGAGTTTAGTGTATGAGTGTTGATTAAAGGAGGAGAAATTCAAAATTTAAATGTGATAGAATTTTCTGTATATACAATATTTTGAATAAAAATTTGAGATAGTTTTTGTTGTATAATTACTTTTTGAAAATGAGTTTACAAGTTTGATTTGGAGTAATAATGCAAAAATTATGAGTGTTTAAATTTTAGAGTTCAAAAGCCAAAGTATGAAGAAAGGCTGAGACTTTGACAAGTCAAAGCTTATAATTTCTATATGATTTTGCAACAAGATTTAGAACAAGTGTTCATCTTAATCTTAGTTTTCTAGAAAGTCAATAATTTTGTAATTTGGAGTTTGAATGAGAAAGTTATGGAAGTGTGAAAGATTAGAAGTGGCTGTTTTTTTATTAGGAGAAGGCTGAAACTTTGAGGAACTACAACTTTTGGATAGTATTAAATTTTCTTTTTAAATTTTTAGAAGTAATAGGTTGTTGTCAAAGCTTTTTAAATTATCATCAATCATTCTATTTGGAATTTTATTGAAAAAGTTATAGTATATAGAAGTTGAGAATTTGGATGCTCTCTAAAAAATTGAGACTCAAACTTTGATTCACTAAAACTTATGGACAGAGTTTTAGTCTGTAATGAAAATTTTAGAAATTGTAGTTGGTTGTGTTATAATTTCAAATTGATATTATACTTATTTGTAAGAGTTATAGATTAAAAGTTATAGAGGTTTGAAAAGACAATTATTAGTTTACAAGGAGAGAGGAGAGCCTCTACTTTGAACCCGCATAACTTTTGAAATAGAGTTTAGAATAATTTGAGATTTAGAGAAGTGTTAGGTGATTAAAAGGACTTTCTAAATTAATATTACATTTAGCATTTGAATCTTTGAGCCATTTGTGACAGTAAATAGATGGTTGTAGTCTTTTTAAGATTTGTTGATTGTGATTTTTCCCATTATTTTTTTTAAAACATGAAGACTTGAAGACGTGAATACTTAAATATTTAAAGATTTGAAGATTTCAAAAGGAATGTTTTGGGTTTATTTTTTATATATGTGTAGGATGTGGCTTTGTTATTCTTAATCAGTTTTGGAGGCTTGTTTATGATTTTATTTCTATTCTATTTTATAAACTTTGTTGCGGACAGTTTGAGTTAAAGCAAACTTAATCTTATTTATTATTGTGGTAACAAAGTGAGATTGATCATCCACATAGTTGAGACTTGCTATGTTTTCACGATCTGGAGTTTTAGCTAACAGATTGTAAATTTGATTTTAAGGTCCCGTCATTCAGATGGCAGCTCATGTCTATTCTCTCGTTTTGCCCGTTCTGTATCTTGTGAGCTTTTATCTCTATTTTGATTCTTATATCTCTAGAGCTAGCTACAAGATATGCCAATGAAAGATAGAAAATTGAAGAGTGAAAATCATAGACTGACGACAATTCTTCGTTAGTAATGCATGATCACATCTTGATATCCTGCGTGTTCTTAAGGCGCGTTCCTTTTTACCTGACAATGGCAAGCCAAAGCGTCGCCACGACATGCGGCAGGTTTGCCAAAAAAGTTCGACCAGAGAAGAGTGATCAAAGTCTAAAAGAATGCTGGGATGAATTGGGAGAGCCTAAAATAAAGCTAGTGAGTTGGAAGAGAGAGAGGTGCTTCGAAGAGGGCTATACAAGCTGAAACAGAGGGTGTCTTTAGAGCAACTAAGTAAAAGAATCTAGAACGAACTGCATGAACTGGGATGAGAGAGACAGAAATTGGAATAAGCTGCGTGAGTTGGGTTAAGAGGCAGAATTTGGAGAGACGCTACATAAGCTCAAATGAATGAGAGGAGATTCTAAAAGGAACTACAAAGCTAAATTGAGAGAGAGAGAGAATTTGGAGAGGAGCTACAAGGTTGGATGAGAGAGAGGATCCGGAGCAAACTACGACTTGGATGGATAGATTTTGAGAGGAGCTGCGTGAGTTGGACTGAGAGAGAGGGAATCCAAAGCAATCTATAAGCTAAGATGGTTAGATTCTGAGAGGAGTTACAAAGCGATGAAAGAGAGAGATTTTTGAGAGGAGCTACAAGGCTGGATGAGAGAGAGAGGATCCATAGCAAGCTACATGAGCTAGTCAAGGGCAGGATCCGAAACAGAGCTATATGAGCTAGTTGAGAGAGAATTTGAAAAGGAGCTGTGTAAGCTGGGCTAAGAAAGAGATCCGGAGTAGAGCCACAAGCTGGAAGGTGAGGAGCTAAGAGAGCTGAGCAAAGTAAGCTCTAGGCAAAGCAATGTTGTAGGGCTGAGAGAAATCTATAGCAACGGCTAAGCCTCAAGCTAAGAGAAATCAGTGAGCAAAGTGGCTTTTTAGAAAACCACTAAGGGAATTGAGAGAGCTAGCCAACTAAAGCTGAGCTGAAAGGATTCCAAAAAAGTTGCTATAAGGACTTATTTTGGTACGGTGGTGGTGCAAGGATTGAAGTTCTAAAAACGGAACAGTAAGCTAATCCTAAGTGGCAGAGTTTCTATATAACTAATGAAGATTGGACACTCAATGGTCACCAAACTAAGGGACTTCTAAGAGGTATGGAAGAGCGGCATCGCCATGTCTTAATCCAATTTCATAGGAGCTAGTAACACTAAGTACAATGACAATCAAGTCCTAATTTCCACTAATACTTGAAAGTGTCAACACCTCCAACCTCAAAAAATCTAACTAATTGCAAGAAGAGGCTCTACTCCCACTAGAGAAACTTGGGCCTAACAACATACAAGGAGAGGCCCCCTTGAGCTTAGACACCAATACTAAGGAAAAGAATGTAAAGGAGCAAGTGAAGGTGAAGGATCCAAAGTGCTAGTGATAAAAATGATGGTAAGTAGTTATTGTTGGTGATGGTAGCCCTCAAAAGTGATAAGTGATGGATTACAAGGAGGTGGACATCCCTTTATACATTTTTGGGAGGACACCTTGGCCTTTCTGAGTCCCAAATTTAGCACCAAAAGTCCTGAGTTTATTTTTTGTTTTGTTTAGATTTGAAGTTGCATTAATATAAATAAAATAGCCATTTGTGTTAATTTAGAATAATTAGACCAAATGGTTAGCAGTACGCTATTTATCCTACTCCATTTGGCAAGTCATCAAGAATAATTTACTGAGATTTAGTAGTTTTAGTTAGTTTGAGTGACATAGACACATGGAGCTTGGGATCCCTTCTAAAAATCCGCTCTAACTTAATTAGAGAGGGTTAGATTATGAGTAGATTAGTTATGACATATGGGGCTTGGGATCCCCTCCACAAGTCCCCACTAACCTAATTAGAGAGAATTAATTTAGAAGCAGTTTAGTAGAGTTTCATGGCTGAATGGCCACATCACTTAGTTTGCAACCGACATCCAATTCTAGTCTTCTAGACCATTTGGTGCATCTTTGCCCCAAGTTCCCAACACCTCCTGCTTCTCGGAAGACAAGATTTCAAGCACTCAACCCTACTAGATTACTAGTCAATCTCAGCCAAGGGAGTTGACTAAAAGCAGTAAAATGCCACCAAAATTCATAAAGGCATTTTTCATGAATCCGAGACACTTCCCCACATTTGAAGTTGTTTTAATAGCGGCAAGGCTTTGAACTACAATCGCCAGCTAAAATAAAAAATTCACGTAGCACCAAATCGCAAGATAACAACTATCCGGAGTAAAATTGACGGAAGCAAGGAGTTCTTCTCAGCTCCCCAATAACTTCAGAAGACCTTGGGAAGTCAATTTCATAATTTGGAATAAATTTCCAATTCGGGATTTTTCATCCATCCACCTCTAATCGTTCCATTAAGATTCCAGATGACATGTAATTCAGAATTGGAAGTATGAACAACCAAAATCAACTATTTTGGGGCCAAGGAATTCCATGGCATTGTTCGTTTGTCATTTAGAGCTACGCTCCAAAAGTTATGCAGATTTCATCCGTTTTGAGTTCTTCTTAGATTTTAGATAGATTTCAAGGGATCTATGGATCTCCTAGATAGAGGGCCAAAGTGTCCTCCCTCAAATGTATAGAGGAAGGCTCATCTCCTCCCAAATCATCACTTTCCATCATTTCAATCACTTTTCATTATCATTTGTACCTTCATTTCCATTAGCAAGTCCTTTTCCAAATATTCCTTTCATTTCTAGTGTCACCTCCATTCCTCTCCTTGGCATTGGTGTCTAAACTCAAGAGGCTCCTCCCTTGTGAGTTGTTGTTGTGTCTAATTCTTCTTGGGAAATTATAGTTTTCCCTTGCACTTAGTAGGAGTTAGAATTGATTAGCATTGTGTGGTCTTACTAATCCATAGGAAGTTGGATTAACACTTGACGATGCTGTTTTTCCATTCTTCTTAGAAGTCATAGTTAGCATTGTAGTAGTTCAGTTGTCTATTAGAGCCCATAATTTTAAAAAAAATACTTTGCTTTAAAGCCTTCCAACCTTTGCCCCATATCGCTATCAGAATTTAAGCTTCCTTACCAGAACAAGCCTTCCTAGCAGCTTTAGAAGAATCCTTTTAGCTCAGCTTCGGCCAGCTCTCTTGATCCCTTGGAAATTCTTTGAGAAATTGCATGCTTGTAGATTCCTTGCCACTTGAGGCATGGCCTTGCCCTTAAATTCTCTCAATTGCAGCATGATACTTGCCCTTACGCCTCTCATCGCAAGTGTCCCTGGCATCACACACTCAAATCAACAGCCTAAGAGTTTTGGCCTTGTTCACTAATCCTAGTCAGTTTTCACTATGATATAGCAGCCAGGAGCTATGATTACTCACTAGACCCTGCCTATATCCCATGGTGAATTATCAACCCAATGTGAGCCCCTGGATTGACACCAGTATCTTCTATATTAATTTTTTTTTGGAAAAGATGTTATTTTTAAGTCGTTTTTTGGGAGAAAACATCAAAATAATAGATAAAAATGAAAAGTATAATTGGCTTTGCGGTACACTATATATCCTATGCTAATTTACACTATTTCGCATAGATTTACGGTTAATTAGGATTTTTTAGGCAGTAGGAGGGAAACTCCCATTTGATCATTTGAACCAGCAGCGGAAGGAATCTGATTAGATCCCCGCTTGCTTTTTGCGTTTACTTTTAAATCATATTTGCGTCTGAAGCATGCAGATAGGTTCCACTATGTCCGGATTAGGCAGTTGGGTTTTTTTAGGGAACCTCGGTGGGGTTCTACTTATATCTTTAAGTCCTATCTACGTTTGAAACAAGCAGATAGACTCAGGTGCATCTAGAGCAAGCACTAGGGTTTTACAAATCTCGATGAGATTCACCTTTTATTTGAATTCTCATACTGCATTTCGATCGGGCACATGGGATGCAAGGGACAATCTCTCTATTAGGGTTAGGTTACTTGGCACAAAAAGTTGCCAGGATGTCAACGGCGACTCGCGAGACTCAATTCCAGTGTTTATCAAAGATTTAACATCCGTGTAAGCTATTTAGAGGACAAACGAGCAGTTCTCGTAATCTAATTGTTGACTTCCAAAGATCCTAAAAAAAATGTTAGAATACATTTGTAGAAGGTGCCAAGGAAATTCCCGGGTCAATTTGAGTGCGGACGATTTCAATTCAAGCGTTCAAAGAGCCTAATTCTTGGTTTAAAAACCCTAGAAAATAAGCAGGCGGTCGTAAAATCTCGCCAAAATTCTAGGCATTACTAGACAAGGCCCCAGACCTTCTCAACAAATTTCAAGATATTTCAATAGCTGGAACATCCTCGACGGCCAACAACAACGAAACAATGGGCATTGACCATGATTTCAAGCAGCATCGGCAATCAAATCGAGCAAGAGATGGGAGCTTTTTCACTCCCACAACCCTTTTGAAGACCATGGTGAAGTCAATTTGGAAATCAAAGCTAAAAATATTTATTCCAGATTTTTTGCGGTTTTTGCCTAAACCGTCGTTGTTTAGTAAAAAATAATCTAAAAATCAAAATTAAATTTTTTTGTATGAAAACCAACTAGTTTGGGCATTTTAGAGCCAATGGCAGCATTCACGAGATATTTGGAGCATTTCTCCAAAAGTTGGTCAAGATCAGTCCATTTTAGTGGTTTTTAATAATTTTAGATAACTCAAAATAGGAAAAGAGGATATAGGGTTCAATTTTGACTTAAACCTAAGGTTGTTATGTAAGGATCCTAGAGTTGTTAGTGTAAGACTTGTAAGTAGTTGGAATGACGCATTGATTATGACGCAATGACGCAATGATGCATTGACTATGATGTAAGACATTAGAGGGAGAAGGACCAATGCTCTAGTATATAATGAGCCTCTCCTCTCTCATATTTTTGAACTCATTGCACCTTGTAAAAGAAATCAAAGCCTTCATTTGAGAGTTTTTTTTAAAATGGAGAGATTCTTTATCTAATTTCTTTCAAAAGTCTAAGCGTTGGTAGTTGGATTGCCAAGCTTGTAGAAGAGTGGAGACTGTGTCCTCTCCAAGATGAGGTTAGATTAATTCGGTTAGTTTGCTATTTCTATTGATTCATACGGCAAAGCTATTGTTATTTCCAAAACGAATTAGAGTTTTGATTGTGTAGTGTCAAGCTCTTGAGAATAAAAATAGAAATAAGAGGGCAAGAGGTTGTAAGGATTTGCTCTTACATAGTCGTCCAAGGTAAAGGTTCAAGCGTTTAGAGTCTTAGTTTAACAGTTGTAGTCTAAGTTTGGTTTAAATCCACTTTGGAAGAGCTGGAGTAGCAGACTCTAGGGTTCTGGAGCTGCTGGAGGAGACGCGACCATGCTGACCAACGCAGCAGGTCACAACCCTGCACAATCGGATCAATCGGTCATCAAGTGCAAAAAGTTTGTTGGAGGTGGGGTTCGACATCTAGACCTCGCATACTCGAGGGCAACTCCTCTCCAACCCAGCAGGGCCACGAGCCCAATATGTCCAGTGGCCACAAAGAAGGACAAGCCCTTGATTGTATTTGTACAGGAACTTGCCGCCTCATACTCCCTTCCTCCTAAGCAAAAAGAGCGCAGGCACTAGGGATCGAACTCGCCATTTAAAAGCACCTATCACACGATCACGACCATTAGACTAGCACCCCAGCGGACAACACTATTTGGTGAGTATAACTTGGTGAGCATAGAGTGGCAAGCCAAGAATATGTGCACAGTGAGCCAAGATTTGATGGACAGCAAAAAAATTTGGAGAAAAAAAATTTTAGAGAATGATTTATTTTTGTATAGAGATGACATGTTTTTTTCAAGTTTTTATGTTGTGTAATATTTTTCCTATGACCGTAGAAACTGAAAGCCCTATGACCATGGGCAGACAGCTATGGGTAATTTGGCTTAGTTGTTGATGAAAAAAACTTGAAATGGTTCTTTTGTGTACATTTTTGAACAGAAAGCAATATGGCAAAAAAAAACATATTATAGAGAAATCACTAATTGAATGATGAAGAAAATCACAAATAAGAGGTAGCTTCTACACAGGAATCACCTTGAAATATATGTTGTACAAAAGCAACTATCAAGTACAAAGATGCATGGTAGGTGTCATCAAAAGGCGTTTCACCTCCAAAAAACTAAAGGTTTGTGCAAATATAAAAGGGCCGTTCTTAGGGCCGCTCTTACGGCCTACCTTACAAACTATGGTGAATATATAATAGAAATGCTTACAATGCACCCATTGACCACATTTGCCAAGCGCCCCTATAGACATCTCCTTCAAATAAAAGACATGTGCACTCAGGAAACAACTTAATGGTAAGCAAGTACTGCTCTATCTTGTTTCTTGATTTTGATTGCAATGTAACTAGGCACCCAAATCTTGAATGAGGAATGAGGGTGACCTTCTGAATTTGATCACAAATCAAATTGGCTAATGCACAATTAATTGATTGTTTGGTTGTACACCCCTTCAGACTACGCACTGTAGGCTTTCCAAACCTTGTTTTAGGGTGCTCATTTGGAAGTGCAAGAGATGGGTACCTTGACAAGTCAATGGTTACAGATGATTGGCCAAAAATAAGCCTTGGAGAAATCTCTTGGCGTTGAGGGAGTTGAAATCTAACTTGCTCAAACGCTAAATCTCCTTGGTGCTCAAATTTGTACTAAATTTCATTGGCCAGATATCCAATTTATACCTTTGACACAACGGTTGATGTTATTGTTGTAGAAATAAAATTTGCATCACTTCCATCTTGTTCTTTTTGAAGTTTGTCATGTCACCAGTATATGTGGGAGTTGCTGTATTACAATTTTATTGCACAATTTGAGTTGTGCACTTTTGCTTTGTATTGGCTTGTTATGCAAAGCATGCCTTTGTTGAACATCTAGAGAGAAGAGCTATGTGCCATTTGCTCTCATCACATGTAATCTCCATAATAGAAATTACATGACCTATAGGAAGTGGAAGACAATTATTGGTTGCAGAACCTAAAATAGGCTCAGAAGGCAAACCATATGAAGAACAATCTTTAGAGATATGTGATAAAATGCTATTGTTAGAATGCACAATTGTCTTCTGAATCCCAACTCAAGATTGTGAGTAGTTCACTTTGTCTAGACAGTGGGATTTTGACTCTGACCCATGAGGAATGTGGGCCTTTTGCTTCAAGGATCCAAAAATGTTCTCTCCTTCAAAGTGTGGCTGAAGAGTGCAAAACCCACTTGCAACGGGAACTTGATCTATCATGACATTTAGTCTTGCAGGGTCTCATGATTGCATGGTAAAACAATGAGCGGCACGCATTTGCAACTCCTCCCTATTTAGCCATTGTCCACTATGGTCACCTTGCAAAAATTGATTGTACTGTACAACCTGTAGAGAAGCACAAACATAATTGTCCACAATTGCAACATACAGATTAGGACCACAATTTCCTGATTGCTGGAACCACTTGTTGTGGATTGACTTTGTCAAATTACAAGATGGCATCTCAACACATTTGTCATCACTTAGTTTTTGCGGGAAAAACATCAAAATATTAGTAAACATCCAAATGAAAAAGCCAAGAAGAAGATTTTGAGAAGAAGCAAAATTACAAGCAGGTCATTCAGCTAAAGAGAACACTCTAGGATCTACAACGTCAAGGTTTATCATTATGTACAAGACCACAAGGGACAACATGAGGACAACTACAAAGGTGGCTTAGTTTCATGTCACGACTTCCAGCATTCTAAAAAGGGTCTTGAGGCTAAGAGGGTTGGCCTTGGCATCAAAGTTGTGCACCAAGTGAGGACATTTGACAATTAAGGAAGGCTCTTGAGGCTGAGAGGGTTGGCCTTGGCATCAAAGTTGTGCACCAAGTGAGGACATTCGTCAATTAAGGAAGGGTCTCGGGGCCGAGAGGGTTGGCCTTGGCATCAAAGTTGTGCACCAAGTGAGGACATTTGTCAATTAAGGAAGGCCCTTGGGGCCAAGAGGGTTGGCCTTGGCATCAAAGTTGTGCACCAAGTGAAGACGTTTGTCAATTAATGAAGGCTCTCGGGGCCAAGAAGGTTGGCCTTGGCATCAAAGTTGTGCACCAAGTGAGGACATTTGTTAATTAAAAAAGGCTCTCGGGGCTCAGAGGATTGGCCTTCTCATCAAAGTTGTGCATCAAGTGAGAACATTCATCAATTAAGAAAGGGTCTTGGGCCGAGCGGGCTCATCTTCACAACTAAGTTGTGTGCCCACTCCTAAATGAGAACACTTGGCAAGAAATGGAGTATCTCTTGGCCAAGGCACTTGACCTATATGGTTAGGTCTTACAGCCACTGGGAAAACATAACGGATATACTTCAGGGTAATACAAATATTTGGCTAATAGAATCAAAGACAAGAAAGAAGATAAAATTAAGGTAAAGTTGGAGGGACCAAACTATGTACCAAATGCGTGAAACCATCCCATTTGCGATAATAAAAATGCTAGAATGCCAACCACAAGTCAAGACAAGGAATTGCCTCATGGGTTCCAGCGCCAAAAGAAAGCCACTATGCCTGGATTGCATAATATATTGTCTCCACTTCGGCAAGCGTGGGTGAGTTCTTGTATTGTTTGCAAAGCTAACAATGTTGGTGTTGCAAGTCAAAGCAAATGTCCACCTTTGTATGTTTTTTTAAAGACTGCATCCAATGGAATAATCAAGTGTGCTCAAGGTCCTGCACGGAAACTTTTGGATCACCCAAATTATAAACTTGGCAAACATCATTCTAATTTGCTTGGGCGTTGTCTACCATGAACCCTTCAAAATTTGCAGGGAAGACACCATTTTGGTAGCAAATTTTGTTCAAATTCTTCCAAAATAATATTTGAGTTGCAGTGTCTTTTTGTTGCATATTACATAGCTGCACCTGACATTATGTGGAATCATACACATGGCATGCCATGTGAGTTACCTAGAATCTAGCAACCTGGATTACATTTAAAATTGCTGCAAGATTTAGAGGTGTGTCTTGAACCAAAATCGGTGTTTTGGATTTCTAGAGATTTCAACTTGGAAAGAGGAAAATAAGTATTTGGTTTTGTAGGATTTGTATGGATAGTGAAAGATAGTGACTTTGAGTTTCTGTCATTGATGCTTATAAATTTAGGCAGGCTGAAAACCAACGTCATGACTTTTGGTTTGGAAATGATGCTCTCATACATGAGATAGGATTTGCGTTGTTAAAAGTTGTGCCACAAAAGATGGATAGACAAGCTAATCCAGGCAACGCCTAAAATATAACATGACAAGGTAGATTTTGCTTGTAAGTCTCCAAATAAAATTTGAGTGTGATTTAGCAATGTTCAAATGCACAGCACGACTTTGAGCACCATGGGGTTGCTCTTGTGTCCGAGACAAGGTCTCCGTGCCGTGAAGTTGTGCAACAATTAACTAAAATCGAGTTGTTAATGAAATAGGATAGTTTGGAATTAGCAAAGTTTGAGCAATTTCTCATAACTTTTCAGCTCAAGTCATTTTCATTTGGTACATCCAATCTTTGCACAAGTTTAAAAGCAAGAGGGTCAGTCTCGTTAACAAAATGGTCTCTTAGCACCAAATTTCGGGATCATTTGCATTACCTATCGTTAGCAGCTACATGACTTGGGAGTTAAGTTTGGCACTCTTGTGCACAAGAGAGGGGCAGGGAACCTTCAAGTCTTGGAGCAACTATTGCCAACTAGTCCCACTGTGGCATGACTTGGCAAGCCGGAGGATCACTCTCATGTGCGAGAGAGGAGTCCGGAACCTTCAAGTCGTAGACTGCCTCTAGCCTGCCACTTCCACCGTGGCATGACATGAGAAGCCAAAGGATTACTCCTGTATGCAAGAGAGGGGTCTAGAACCTTCAAGTCTTGGACCATCTTTTGCCTGCTACTTCCGCCTCAGCAGGACTTGGCTCTTTGAAAACTCACTCTCGTTTGCAAGATAGGGATCTAGAACCTTCAAGTCTTGGAGCGCATCCTGCCTGCTATCTCCACCATGGCACAACATGGCTCTCTAGGAGATCACTCTTGTGCGTGAGAGGGGAGCCTTGGCGGTTCAAGACCTTCTACCTTTATGGGTCACGTGGTCAATTTTGGACCTACTGTGATAGCATAGTTGATAAGAGTTCAAGGACAGCCTGATTGCCGACAACCTAGTCTTAGCAAGAGAGTGTGTCCATGTATGCAATGTTATCTAGCAAAACAAGAATTGGAGTATAAGCATGGCCAAATCGTAAGAGTGAAGCAAATCATTTTGATGTTATGTACTCATTGCAGCAAATTTGTTGTGATTGCAAAATCAAGGTACCCACGCTTGAGTATTTGATGGAGTTTCGGGTTTGAAGAATGGTTGTGATCTTGTCATTCCGGATCTTTTGGATGACCTTCCAATTCTAAGGCTTTCTGGACCTAATTCTAAGGTTCCATTATGGAATGTCAAGAAACCTAGGTATCTGGAAAATATTTTGGATTTTGATACAAATTTTTACATGATTGTGGAGCTGTGATATTATTTCACGCCTCCTCTAATGAGATGGATCACTATGTCAAGCGCTTACTCAAGACATTTGGATTCAAGTTACTCAAAAAGTGGTTTGGAGCAAACTGAATGCATCTCACAAATGTAGGTGACTATGCAAAAACAAAAAGTGGATTCTTCTATTGATTTTCAATGTTTGAATTTAAGGTGTTCTTCTACATGCTTGGATATTAACAACTTTTTGTATGTACTTGCAGACACTTCAATTTACTACCAAGTTACTTGTGCATAATTTGAAGCGCCGTTGCGGTCCAACCTTCAATTCAGACGAATTTCAAGGCTGAGACTACATGTATTAATGTTGGCAAAGATGACATTGTCTTGAACTATATCATAAAGGATACACAAGTTTATTTCAGGAGTTAGCCCTTAAACAACGCAGTCCTCTTGCAGCTGCTAGTCCATGCTACTACTCTCCTTGGAGATGTTGTGATTGATTGTACAGCTGCATGCAATGCATCATTTATTAATCTTCTATATTTTATGTCTTTTGATATACTCAATATTTGTAGTACCGTGGTGTGACATGGGTTTTGTTTTTCCAATCATTATTAATTTTACCTCAAGAGATTTGTTTTTATTTAAATGGAATAATGATGATTTCAATTTTGTAAGTACATAATTATTAGACTTTTTGTCATACATTCAATTTGAACAAAATATTGCGTCCTTTCAATTTAAAGGGACAATCAAAAAATGGTTAATTTCTTATAATGTTTACAATGAATGAAAGTGGAGTGGGTTTAACGGGATTTAATTGAGTTGGTAACGGTTAAAGGTACAGTACTACAATGGATTTATTAAAAATATTTTGTGTTGTCAAAGGACAATTATTGAACTTTTTGTCATATCTCTTACTCAATTTTCAAAAAATTTGAAATTTGTTTTCTAACATTTTCTAGAAATTTGTTTTTTACATTTTTGAATTAATAAAAAACAAAACCCATGTCACACTAGGGTATGTGGTTTCTTTACCAATGTTTGCTTGTTGTTATTTGCAAGAGGTAGCATTCAAGCTTGTCGTGACTCAGGTCGGCGCATAGTTGCAATGGAGGAAGACAAGCTTGTTTTTGACAATCATTTGTTGCCAATGGCTTGAGAGGTTGCAGCTGGTTCTGCTAAGAAGCAGCGAGTATCTTCACCGACTCCTTCAGTTGATTCCAAGGAGGCAAATTTTGACAAATAAGATGTACATGTTCTCCTCAATCAATTCTGCAAGTAAGTTTCTCCCTTCTTTTATTAATGTCTTTTCTTTTTTTATTCTTTACCATGTAAATATGTTCTTGATCCTAAACTTTAAACCATGTTTTTGCAGCCCAAGCATAGAGGACAATTTTGTGATGCCTTGTTATGCAGAGGCCACAGTCCATGTCATGGAAAAATATGGCGTAGTTAAAAAATCTTTAAGGTCTTTTTGTGGAGATTTTAGAATGCGTCGCTTTCTCCAAATTATTGCAATGGAGTCTAATTCAAGCAAGGTGGAAGCTTTTGTGGAAGCTAGCTTGAGTGTTAGAAGAATCTCTTTGTCAAGTTCCTTATCACTTTCAGTTGTGAATTTAGACAGCAGTTATGATGATTTGGAGATTGTTCCTTCATTAGCCTCATATTAGAGAGTTCAGAAACTCTCTTATTTTGTTTTCAATGAGTTTTTTTGGGTGTCTCTAACTATATTAAATATGCTCTAATTTGATTTCTTCTTTATTTCTTGTGTTGATCACTAGTTTTGGAAACTTGCATTTGTTCATTGGAACTATGTCATATTACTTCTTTGCTCCTGATATTCTTAGTTTTGTTAATTTGGTGATTTTTTCTTCTAAAGCTTGCTCTTGTATAAGGTCTAATATATATATATATATATATATATATATATATATATATATATATATATATATATATATATATATATATATATATATATGTTTTTCTATTTCACTCACTTCAATATCCCAAATATGCTCACAACCACTATTATGGATTAATTTTTAAATTTTATGTCTTTGCTCACTACAAGAAAATGAGCATTTTATGACTCTAAGTTATGACTACTCTAAGTCATTCATAATTCTAAATGACTCATGACAGTCATAAGTCAGAGTCATAAAATGCCCATTTTCTTGTAAAATCTACACCTTTGTTTGTATGCAATTTGTCCACTTTATACAAATGATTTTTCCCTAATTTCTACCACCTTACAATTTCTTTTGCTTACATCTTCTATTCCAATGCCCACCCCAAGCCCAAGCTTTTAAGTACCACCTTCCAAGATTTGAAGAATTCCATTTTTGCAAACAATTCATTCAAATGAACCACTTGCACAATCCAATTTTTTGGGCATAAATCATCCAAGTCTTTGCCCAAAGTTTTCCCACGATTTTAGGTACTTCTATCCACAGGAATAGGATTTTCATAAAAATTTCTCAATAATTTAGGCTCACGGCTCTGTGCTCTATGCTCTGTGCTCACTAAATAGCAATCCCCGCACCCCAGCTGGTGACAAGAAGAGAGGAGGGTTTGACTACTTAAATCCTAGCCAACCAGCTCTTCCTCCCTGTGAGTGCTCAAACCTCCCCCTTGAGAAGTAAGTGCAAGCACAACCAAGTTCTAACGCTAACTGGAAAACAGGCTAAGTATGAAGAAATAGCAAGAGGGTGGGTTTGGTTGTAGGTTTCCAACTAAAAGATGCCTTCCAAGCAATGGATCTTTTCTAAATGACCTATAACATACAATGATGAGCAAAATAGAACAATGTATTTAGGGGACCAAACGTCATCTTGACGTGGCTAAGTGAAGTGAGGTGGAAAGTGGAGTAATCATACCTCGTCATAGGGCTCTATGTACCCTATTGCCTTGCTGTTGGCGGCCTCTATCCCCCTTGAGTGTGGGTTTGGTGGTGCCAAATTAGCGTTGAGCTTTCCTATTCTAAAGACAAATAATCACAACACTCTAGTGGATCGTCGAGCTGACCTGTCTTAGTGGGCCGGTTTAGGTTGCCACTGCATGACAAATAATCACAACATAAACCGGTTCCCAGCTCCCAGAATTGAAATGTATATCAACCTTTCCGGACAATTGCAATAATGTCCCAGATGCCGGAAAATATCCCCTTATCTCATGAATAATTGGGATATGACGCTTGTTGCTCTACGTGCCTGGTATGACATAAGTCCTGTTTCAATAGAAAAGCAGTCCTTCCGTGGTTTGGAACAATAGTTAGATGAGTAGATTAAGCCACGGAGTTGGTGGAAGCAATTAAAGGCCTCAACCTTTCTCACCAATAAGTCAAAAATATACTCTTATGGAAAATCCGAACCTCCTATGCTGGGTAGGGGCGGCAGGGCTGAGAGAACCGGACGGGGTCGCTAGGCCAGCCGGATATCTTTGGGCCGGGCCGGGTCTTGGCTGAGTCTCAGCCGGGGGTTGGCGACGCTGCAGCTGACGGAGGCTCTGAGCTGCGGTAGCAGGGTCGAGCTAGCGGCTGGATTGGAGGGGCAAGGGAGTAATTGGAGTGTGTGGGGACGACTGAGAGTTCGAGCTGGACTGTGGAGAGAGCAGGGGTTAACCAAGGCTCAAGCTAGCAGACTGGAATGTGGAGAGACAAGGAATTAACTGAGAATTTGAGCTAGCATGTGGAGAGAGCGGGGTTAACTGAGGCTCCAGCTAGCAAACTGGAATGTGAATAGACAGGGAGTTAGCTAAGGATTTGAGCTAGTAGTCGAAAGGGCCGAGGAGTACAGGATAACTGGGGATTCGAGTTAGAATGCTGAGAGGCAGGGTTAACTGAGGCTCGAGCTAGCAGCCAAAAGGGGCGAGAGGCAGGGGTGATTGGGAATTCGAGCTAGAAATCAGAGGGTGGTTGGGGACTTGAGCTAGCAGCGTAGAATGCTGAGAGACCAGTGGGCGACCGAGGAATCGAGCTAGCAGCCTAGAATGCTGAGGGATGAGAGGTGACTGAGGACTCGAACTAGCAGACTAGAATGCTAAGAAATCAGGGGGTGACTGAAGACTCGGCCTAGTGGCTTAGAATGCTCAGAGATCAAGGACGACTGAGAGCTTGAGCTAGCAGCCGAGAGTGCTGAGGGAGAGAGGGTAACTGAGAACTCAAACTAGCAGCCTTGAATGCTGAGAGAGTGAAGGTGACTGAAAACTTGACCTAGCAGTCGAGAGGGCCAAGAGGAAGAGAGTAGCTGGTGGTGCTGAGAATTCGCTAGCTGGGCAGGGACAATGCCAAAAGGCCAAGAGATATCAGTAGCGAGGCAAAGCCTGAAGCTAATAGAAATCAATGAGCCAGGCGGCTGTTTAGAGAGCCACTTGGGGAATTGGGTTAGCTGGCCAAAGCTGAGCTAAGGGGATTCTTCACAAGCTGCTAGGAGGGCTTGAGAGGCGATGGTGACGTGGTGATGGATTTCTGGTAAGGCTCTGATATGCTAACTCAAGGTAAGGTCTTTCATAGAGGAGGTTGGATACTCAAATGAGAAGAAACACAAGGAAATGATAGTGGAATTGATGGAAGGAACAAGAGTACAAATGCTAGTAACCAAGTAAAGGATCAAGGGCATGATACAAGAGATCTAAACAAGGAAAAGTGATCTAGCCATAAGGAAGTGAGGAGAATGATGGTTTGGGAGGAGGTGGGCCTCCCTTTATACATTTGGGGGAGGACACCTCGGCCCTCTATCTAAGAGATCCATAGATCCCTTGAAATTTATCTAAAATCTACAAAAAACTCAAAATGGATGAAATCTGGATGAATTTGCCATAACTTTTGGAGCGTAGCTCCAAACAATAACTGGACTATGGCATTGGATTCCTTGGATCTAAAAAAGCTAGTTTTGATTGTTCACATTTCCAATTCCAAGCTACAAGGCATCGGGAAACTTGAATGAAGGGTTAGGGGTGGATGAATGTAAAACCCAAAATTGGGAATTCATCCAAAATTGAGAAATTGACTTCCTAAGGTCTTCCAACGTTATTGGGAGAGCCAAGAAACAATCCTTGCTTCCGTCAATTGGACTCCAAATGGATGATGTCTTATAATTAGATGTTGCTCGTGTTCTTGAAATAAGTTAGATGTGGTTGTTCAAGGTCTTGCCGCTATTGAAATGATTTGAAATTTGGGGGATTGTTTTAAATCCTTGAGAAACTCTTCCATGAATTTTGGTGGCATTTTACTGCCATTTGTCAACCTCCTTTAACTGGTGTTGACTAGTAGCCTAACAAGGTTGACTGCTTGGAATCACACTCTTTGAAAAGCAGAAGGTCTTGAGAACCTTGGGTATGGACGCACCAAATCAATCTTGTGACGTGAACTAGGTGATGTGGCCTTTGGCCATGGCATAACTAATCAAATCCTAAACTAGCCCTCTCTACTTAGGTTAGTGGGAAATTTTGGAGGGAATTCCAAGTTTCTTGTAGGTGAGTCACTCAAACTAACTAAAATCTACTAATTCTCACTAATTCACTCCTATTGACTTACCAAATGGAGCAGGGTAAGTAGTGTACCACTAACCATTTGGTCTAACTAATCTAAATCAACATAAATGGCTATCACTAGAAGAAAAACATGTCCTAAACGACTAGTTCACAACGACTGCAAATGTCCTAAATGACTATACAATGACTCAATTATAGTAAAATTGAGTTATTTAGGACATTTGCAGTCGTTGTGAACTAGTCGTTTAGGACAAGATTTCTTCTAGTGTATTCCACTTATATTGATGTAATTTCAAAGCTAAGTAAAACAAAAAATAAATTCAAGACTCTTGATACTAAATTTAGGACTTACACCTCCCTTTTTGTCAACTAGCACGGCCAACGGCCACCAACAGCATGCTCGGCCTTGCACGGCAACATCTATAGGCCCATGCTAGTGGTCTAGGGGGCTAGCCATCTTCATTTTCTTGTTTTTCTCCTTCTTTTCTTTTGATCTTCCATTTTACACCTCTTTCCCTTGATTATCTCCCTTCACTCTCTCTTGGGTAGTAGAATTGGATCCATCTTTTGCAAAATTAATTCATTAATTCCCACTTTATATTTCTTCTTAGCTTTTGTTAATTTGGATGAGTCTTTTTTAGCATTCCTTCTCTCTTCCATTCATTCTTCTCTACATTTTGGAGTTCTTTTAATTCTACAAAATCCTCTTTTAATTAGTGAAATTAATTTAGACAGGCTCATTTTTTTTGGTTTTTTTTAAGGAGTTGGATTCATTTTTCCTTAAATTGGTTTAGATCCTTGGAAGTATAGAAAAGAATTAGATATCTTGGAGGTCACTTGGTAAGCTTGTAAACAACCATCATAATCAAACTCTAAAAAATCCATAAAAAGATAAAACACTTTTAAAAACCGGCTAGCTATTGGAATTCTTGTTGCACCCGCAAATATAGTTTGGAGTATTTGGGATTCAAGGTTTCATCCTTCTTTTTAGTTGATTTTTTAAATTACCCTTTCATCTAGAGTACGGATTCAATATAAGAGAGGGTGTCAAGGGATAAGATTAGTATGACAAATTAGCCAGATAAAGAAAAATAACAAATACTAGAGGTTTTTAGATTGTCAGTAAGGATTTTGGGGCAATTCAAAGCCAACAATACCAAGAATGGAAGTAGCATACGACCAAATTGGCGACGCTCCTCCTCCGGATGAAGTAAAATGATGTTTCTTCTAACCCACATCCACCTTTTTAGTTAGAGCAATTCCCTAATTTGTTGTGTAAAATCCTTCTAGCTTAGACCCTTGATTCACTTCTTGCTTATTGTATGATCTTTCATGTTTTTTAGATTTTAAAAATCAAAATTAGAAAATTCATTACCTAGAAGGCAAAGACTTAAAATCTACAATGCATCACCCTAATTAGCTAGCTCTTAAATTGTGTAATTTAGAATCCGATTGTGTTTGCCCGTCTCTAGGGTGGAGATCCAAGCACTCACACCCAAGAGCTTAGAATTGCTCACCAATCCTGACATAACTCTCACCGTGAGTCAGCAGCCGATGACTCAGCCTTGTTCACTCGACCATGTTCAGCTTTCATCCGTGAACCCACAGCCAGAAGTCAGAATTGCTCACTCAATCCTAGCAGCCTCACTGAGAATTAGTAGCCTAAGAGCTCAGCATTGCTCACTCAATCCTAGCAGTCTCATTGATGATTAGCAATCTAGGAGCTCAACATTGCCCTTTCGATCCTAATAGCTCTCCCCATGAATTTGCAGCCTAGAGCTCAGCATTGCTCACTTAATCCTAACAGCTCTCGCCCGTGAAGTAGCAGCCAGGAGCTTAGAATTGCTCACCGATCCTAGCCTAGTTTTCACCCAAGAATCAGCAGCCTAGAGATCGCAATATTGCTCACTTGATCCTAGCCCGCCCTCACCACACACTATTAGCCTAGGAACTCAAAATCGCTCACTGACCCTGCCTAGCTCTCACCCATGAACCTGTAGCCAGGAGCCAGAATTGCTCATTTGATCCTAGCAACCTCACTGAGAACTAGCAGCCTAGAACTTAGCATTGTTCACCGATCCTAGTAGCTCTCACTCGTGAAGTAACAGCCAGAATTGCTCGCTGATCCTGGCTTAGCTCTCACCCAAAAATCAACAACTTAAAGACCACAACACTGCTTATTTGATCCTAGCCAGCACACCAGCAGCCCAGGAGCTCGGAATTGCTCACCAATCCTAGCAACTCTCACCAAGAATCTGTAGCCCTAGAGCTCAAAATTGCTCACTTGTTCCTAACCAGCCATCACCGCACACCAACAGTCCAAGAGCTCAATATTGTTCACTCAATCCCCGCCTAGCTCTCCCCGTGAATCTGCAGCCTAGACCTCAGAATTGCTCATTCAATTCCCAGCCAACTCTCCACGTGAATCAGCAGCATAGAAGCTCAGCCTCGCTCACTCAATCCTCGCAGCTCTTACCATGAATCAACAGCCAGGAGCCAGAATTGCCCACTTGAGCTGCAGCATTGCCTACTCGAGGCAAACGTTCCTAATGCTACGGCTTCACTTCCCTGCCTCCTCCGGATATTGGCGGCCTATCCGGGTATCGGCGGCCCCATCCCCCTTCCGATCTTGGTGCTCCAGTCTCAATGCTCCAAAGTCTTGGTGACCAGAGTCTCAGAGCTCCAGAACTTGTAAGTTGCTCTACATTCCTTCCTAGATTCAAAATTCATATTGAAAAGAAAGGGGACGAATGCAAGGCTTTAATTGCTACCCAATTCTTTGACCCCAAGGAAAAGCCTCCAACCTAAGGCATCAAGAGTAGGGATTTACTATTTATCTCCTAAAGTTTCTTGAACCACAGGGTATTTTCTTAGAGTTTCTATGTTGTGCATCATAATTTGACACTTAAAATAGCAAACCCGCCATATTTTGCAAATGAGCCGGACAAGAAGTCCACTTGCGCCATTTTGGATACTATTGCATTCATTTAAAGATGGTTAGAGGTACCACTAACCTTCCTCTGGTGCCCGAGATATGTTGTGATTATTCGTCACAACCTTGTAAGAAATGGTGGTCCATTAGTAGGTACTTACCAATGGACCCATTAGTATGTTGTGATTATTTGTCTCTAGAATAGTGTCACCTACCAATTGGATCAACACCACCCACACTCACATCCACAGGAGAATGGAAGCCATCAGCAACCAAGCCTTGGGGTATGTAGAAATTCACAATGAGGTTTGAACACTTTTCTCCTCTTCTCTATGTAATCTTGGCCTTTTGGCTCATTAGATAAATCCTATTATTTTGCTCAACATTGTGTGTTATAGATTTATTAGAAGATCCATTGCTTGGAAGACATCTTTAGTTGGAAATCTACAAACTACACCCCCTATTGTTATTCTCTTAATTCTCTAGCCCCTTTTCCTTTGAACTTGGTTATGCTTGCGCTCACCTCTAAAGGGGGAGGTTAGAACACTCACAACCTTCTATCTGGGAGATCCATGGATCCCTTGAAATCTACCTAAAATCTAAAGAAAACTCAAAACAAATGAAATCTAGATGAAAATTTGATAACTTTTGGAGAGTAGCTCCAAACAACAAACAAACAAAGCCATTGGATTTCTTTGCCCCAAAATAGTCAGTTTTGGTTATTCACACTTCCAATTCTAAGCTACATGTCATCAAGAATCTGGATGGAAAGGTTAGGGAGGGATGGATGAAAACCTCAAAATTGACAGTTCATTCCATTTGTTGATTTTGACTTCCCGAGGTCTTTTGAAGTTATTGGAGGAGCCGGAAAGCACTCCTTGCTTTTGTCAATTGGACTTTGGATGGTTGATATCTTGTAATTTGATGTCATTTGAATTCTTGACTTTAGTTGGCATTTGTCATTTGAGAAATTGCCGCTATTGAAATGACTTCAAATTTGATACGGTGTTTTGGATTCATAAAAAACTCCTCCATGAACTTTGGTGGTATTTTACTACTATTTGTAAAACTCCTTGATCGAGGTTGACTAGGAACCTAACAGGTTTGACGGCCTAAAATCATGCCTTTCGAGAAGCGGAAGGTGTCGAGCATTTTGGGATAGATGCACCAAAATATATTGTCTGTAGTTATCAAGTCACAAATTGGTAGTGTGGCCATTGGCCATGACATACTAATCTACTCCTAAAGTAACCCTCTCTAATTATATTAGTGGGGACTTTAAGAAGGTATCCCAAGCCTAATTGGACGTTCCTAAACTAACCCTCTCTAATTATGTTAGTGGGGACTTTAGAAGGGGATCCCAAGCCCTGTTGGACATGTCACTAGAACTACCTAAAAACTACTAATTCTCACCAAATCTCTCTCAATGACTTGCCAAATGGAGAAGGGTAAATAGCGTACCGCTAAACATTTGGTTTAACTAAACTAAATCAACATGAGTGGCTATTCCACTTATATTAATGCAAATTCAAAGATGCAAATTCAAAGCTAAGTGAAACAAAAAATATATCCAGGACTCTTGATGTTGAGTCTGGAACTCACATATGGCGGCCATTTGGATAGGTTTGTAAAAATCCTAAGAGCCCAAATTCACAGGCCCTATTTTGTGGTCACATGGTCAAGTCTAACTAACTTGAAACTAAGATTCCCCGTCCGCCTCAAATGATTTGAACTTACATATGAAAAAATGATAAAAATCCAGCTTTTTGCCTCAAACGGAGTCAATTTGGACTAAGTATGTGTAAAAAATAAAAAGAACAAAAAAAGACAAATTAAAAAACTATGTTTTCAAAAACTGCACTGAGTTAGGCGCTTATCAAGTTACCATTTGTTGGCATCAAACTCTATATTCTTTGCAACGACTGCCGTCAGTCTTGGTTAAAAATTTGGTGCCATCTAAGGCATTGAGTTGCATGGAATTGTTAGGGAACATGGTCTGGATGATATATGGGCATGTCCACAATGCTTCGAAATTTTCTGGAAATTCTAGTTGTCTTGCGTCTTGGACCATGACTCACATTCCTAGTAAGAGTGTGCACTCTTTGTTTCTCTTCTTGAATGCCACCTTCCTAAGTCATTGAATCACCTCGACGTGTTGTGACGCCAGTCGGCAAGCCTCGCTCAATGCTTCCAACCGTTCCAAACGATTGTGTAGGGATTTGGTGTCGTCCAGTTGTTTGCTGACGGCGATGCAAAGTAACTAGACCTCAAATTCAATGGGTAAGACAACCTCCAGTCTATACATTAAGGCAAAAGGCGTTGCTCGTTATGAAATTTATTTAGCAAGTGCCTCAATACCTAGGTTACCTTAGGTCGCAAAATACTTTCCTCACTTAAGTTTTTTTGGAATGCGTCATAAGTTGGTACTTAGAATAGCATACCTGTCACGTTTTGTCCACTATCTAGACAAGGAGTTATCTTGCACCTTCTTGGATACTATTGGGGCCATTTAAAGGTGGGTAATATCATCTCTAGCTCTTTTCCTTGATATCCGGTGTCGGGTTGAGAGGAGTGCGCCTTGGGAACACGCAGGGTGTCTTGCTGCAATCGTGCGTTGTTGACTAAATCGTCTTCAATCTTGATCTTCTCTTCAAATCTTCAGTTTTCAATTTTCCGTTGACCTATCCTGTGGCTGGCTCTAATGGTATAAGGGTCAAGGTAGGGATAAGAGCCCACTGGATACGGGACGGGTAGATCGGGACAGCAGACACGAGCTGCCATCCATATGACGGGATCCTAAAATCAAATTCACGATCTGCTGGCCAAAACTCCAGATCGTGAGAACAGAGCAAGTCTCGACCATGTGGGTGATCAATCCCACTTCGTCACCACAACAATAAATGGGGTTAAGTTTGGTTTAACCCAAACCGCCCGCAACAAGGTTTACAAAACAGAATGGAAATGAATTGACAAACGAGCCTCCAAAACCGGCTAGGAATAACAAAGCTACATCCCACACATACATAAAAAATAAACCCAAAACATTCCTCTTGAAATTTTCATATCTTCAGATCTTCAAGTCTTCATGTCTTCAAGTCTTCATGTCTTGAAGTCTTCATGTCTTCAAGTCTTCATGTCTTCAAGTCTTCATGTCTTCAAGTCTTCATGTCTTCAAGTCTTCATGTCTTCAAGTCTTTATGTTTTAATAAAAACAATGAGGAAAATCACAAATAACAAGTCCTAGAAAAGCAGCGACCTTCTATCTAGTGCCACAAATGGCTCAAAGGTTCAAATGCTAAGTATAATAGCAATTTGAAAAGCTCTTCTAACCTTCTAACATCTCTTCAAATTTCAGCTTAATCTGAGATTTTGTCCAAAAGTTATGCGGGTTCAAAGTAGAGGCTCTTCTTTCTTCTTACAAACTAAACACTGCCTCTATAAACCTCTATAACTTTTGTTCTATACATCACCCATAGAAATGTGATATCAATTTATAAAGATGATATCATTGGCTACAGTCTATAAAATTTTCACTTCAAAACAAAATTCTGTCCGAAAGCTCTAGTCAATCAAAGTGTGGGTCTCAATTTTTTAGAGAGCACCCAAACCCGCAACTTCTACCCACTATAACTTCTTCAATAAAACTCCAAATGAAATGATTAAAGACAATTTGAAAAGTTATGACAACAAACTATCACTCCTAAAAATTTGAGAAGAAAATCTCATATTGTCCAAAAGTCGTAGCTCTTCAAAGTCTCGGCTTTCTCTTAACAAAAGGGCAGCCACCTTCAAACCTTTACACTTCCATAACTTTCTCGTCCAAGCTTCAAACCTCAAGTTTAAGGACTTTCTAGAAAGCCAATACTAAGATAAACACCCTCTTTAAATCTTGTTGCAAAATGATATACAAATCATAAGTTATGGCTTGTCGAAGTCTCAGCCTTTCTTCATAGTTTGGCTTTTTGACTCCAAAATTCAAATACTTATAACTTTTGCATCACAACTCCAAATCAAACTTGCAAACTCATTTTAGAAAGGTAATCACACAAAGAACAACCTCCTCAAATTTCAATTCAAAATCATGTATGCCCAGAAAAAAATCTCACATCAAAGTTTCGGGATTTTTCCCCTTCTTTCCACCAACACTCATACACTACCTTCCAACAACTAAGGGATCTTTCCTCCATAATTTCGACCCTATCTAAGGTAGGGAGGTGGGACACATCAGCCCATGCCCTCCCTATCCTAACCCCACCATAGATGCCAAACCCTTTTTCCTTTCACACCTTTCTTATTGACTTCTAAACCCTTAGTATTTTTATTCAAACAAAGGCAAAATATATGAACTTTCCAAAACATCTAGATAAACATATGAAAATGATTAAATTACAAAATAAATGCCATCATAAAGTAGCCACGTGCCCTTGCGAGTATATAATAGCGTCAAACGCTTGTCTTCAGTCGCCAAGTTGTGGACTTGGTTGGCTGGATAAGCAGTCGTCTCTAGTCGCCCGCCGGTCCGGGTTCGAATCCCATCGGACTCGTCGAGCGGTGATGGCGGCTCACGACTTGACAGCTAGTGAGGCAGGAAATTGGCCCAGCCAACCCGCTACCTACCCCCCTGAGCTGTGCATGTGACAAGACGGCGCAGCGCACTGGAATCTATGGCCGCTGCGCTGTCACCAAACCGTGGTCCTCACCACGACCACCCCTTTTGCCTCAACTGTTGATTTATTGAAATCAACATAAACATAAATATATAACGAGTATGTACATGATGGAGATATCTCCATCAAGACACCGGTTTATATTGTGATTATTTGTCACAAGCCCATAAGGTAAACCGGTCCGTTGGTGGGTGTTACTTAAAGAACCCATTCAATGTGTTGTGATTATTTGTTTACAGAGTAACACGCGCTAGTTCAATTTACTCATCCATATCCACGCCCAAGGAAGAATGGAAGCCATTAGCAATCAAGCTTTGGGGTACGTTGAATCTCACGACAAGGTATGATCATTTTCATTTTTTCCACCATTGCTCACATAAATTTGGCCTTGGATCCATTAGGTGAATTCCTTTACTTTGCTTATTGTTTCTTGTTGTAGAGTTTTTAGAAAGATCCATTGCTTGGAAGGCATCTTTAGTTGGAAATCTACAAACCAAACCACCGTGTTGTCACTCTCCTATTTTAGCTTACTTTCCAATTGCCCAAGGTTAATTCCCTGCACCTGGTTGTGCTTGCGCTCACTTCTGAAGGAGGAGGTTTGAGCACTCACACAAGGGGACAAATTTTGAGAGAACTACAAGTCACAAATAGGTGTCTACCAGAAAAAACTTTGAAAATTCATCTATAATTTAATAACGCTTCAAAAAATACAAAAGAAATGTGTTATATTTGGCATATATTTTTATTTGTCTGAAAATTATACAAAACAATCTTCTTGTCCCTGGAAGATCATGAAAATTTCAACCAGCCCTTAAAGTGACAGTAATAGAGCATACTATCGTAAACATCATTTACATTAAACACCATATTCATTAAAATGAGAGAATGGGAACCTCTAAAAATAATCATGTTTATCTCAACCTAAATCACTAATTTTCATTAAAATGAGAGTTTTGAACTCAAATCAAGCTGAATTGACTTAAAACCTTTCAATTTTAGGTCAAATCTAAAAAATTTCTTGTCAATTGAATTTCCTTTAACCTACATCTCATTTTAATGGGAAACTCTCATTTTAATGAATATGGTGTTAATTAGGCATCATTTACATAAACATGTATTTGAACAACATGAAGATGACGCATAATTGAGTAAAATCATGATATGGCCAAAAATAAAGAGAGCCTTCTCCTCTAGAATTAGATTCTTGATAATTTAGAACCAAGATATAAATCAACTATACAATTTAACCCCTAAAGGACCATGGCCTTTATTTTGTCAAAAGACACTCAAAACAGCCACTTCTATGGCAAAGAGTGAAAAAGTTTGAAAATTGGTCTTTTGCATATTTAACCATAGGATCTTGTTCTAGAATAGTATAAAAATGTGTCATATAAAACTCAAGAACTTTGACAGCGCACATTGGAAGATATTTACATTCAAAGTGTAAAAAACAAAGTTTTTTGCACCTTACATGACTAGATTATATGACTATGAACTTTTTTAATTTAAAACTTTTGCACCACAGAGTTGGAACTTAATTTTTTTGTGGTGGGGAGTTGAGTTGGGAATCTTGAAAAAAAAATTAGAACAAAAAATACTTGATTTTCCTTCTTAAAAAAACATTAGGTAGAAGAAGGTATGAAATTAAACAAAAAATTAAATTATTAATAACCATGCAATGGGATTGAAATGCAATAATCCCAATGGTGAGATTGTTCTAGAAAGCAAACTTCACCCTTTCCAAAAAAAATTTGAAAAAATGTTATACTTGCATTCAAAAATGATGTTTATAAGTTTTTTTTTCAAGAAGATGCTTGAACTGCCCAAAAAACAAGATTGTCCATAACTTTCTCATAACTAGTCCAAATGGAATGAATTAAAACTTCAGATGCAGACAAAGGTATAATCTATGAGGAAAAGAAAATTTAAAAAAATTCAAGTTTGTAAAAAAAAATTGCTGCCCAAAGTCCCCAAATTTGTGCTTATTTGGGCATAACTTTTGCTCCCTGGCATTGATTGGAATAAAAATTATATTCCCCAAAAGCTAATGTGTTTTCCTATTGTCAAAAAATAAATAAATAAAATCAAGACAAAAATTGAGGCTATAGATACTTGCCCAATATCCCATTTGTCCACCATAGGAACAATGGTCCTTTAGGGGTTAAGTTAGCTATTCAAGTCTTGATCTCATCAATAATTGGTAGTAATACAATTCTATACTAAGCTCTAAGTACTATTTCATTTATTTATTTCCTCTTTGGGATTATTTTTTTCATTATTTTCTTTAGTTTTGTTTGCAAATATATTTGTGGTTTATTTACTTTTTTATTCACCAAAATAAGATTTCTAAGAAAAGAATATAAGTAGAGAGGGCATAGCTTTATTCTTGAAAAAAGTGTTTAGAATTTTACAGATTTTTGCATTTTCAATGCCTGATTGTCATCTAAGCATGTTACCAAACAAACCTATTGATACTGTGCTATGTCTTACAACCCTGAAATCCTTATATTCCATTACTCAATTACAACACACCAATTTTTATGAACTTGGCGGTTACAATAATGCTAGTAGTGGTTTGATATTTTACATATTAAATGAGAAGAAATGACTAGTCTCCAACAAACCTATACAAGTGACTTCATCTACGTCACCTTATTGCCAAACTAGTGTTTCATTCCAACAACATGTCTTATAGTAACCAATAGCAAAATATACACTAATTTTACCATCAAATCACTCAGAAGTGAATTTTTTGATTTTAGTGTTTTCTTGGAGGTAATTTATCTTAGCAACAACCACATGGTTGCCAATTGTATAGACCAATTCCCTAACAAAACATTTCAAACACTTTTAATGACAAAAATTGCATTTTCTTTCCATCAAAGATATGCCCACATGTAGTGTCTGTAAATGGATGCGGCAATTTTTAAATTTTCTTTTGTTCGATCAACCAATGAAAATGTCTTGCTTACCAAAAGCAATTTTGCACTCATTATTTGGTACTTTCTTCAAACCTTAAACGTCCCATGGGCATATATAGTAGATAAGTTGGATTATATTTGGCATTTGCTATCAAAGGGAAGTTTTAATTTGGGATCTCAAACACCTCACTAAAATTGCATTGATCTATATTTCAACTTTTCGTTAATCTTAATGTAGTAAAGATGTGGACCCAATCCATACACAAGAAAAATATCTTATATTGTATTGGTAGCAAAGGGCCTTTCAAATGTTTAATAAGGGTTAATATGCAATACACTAGTGTTTTAAATTGTGATAGAATTATAGTATAGAATAAATTTATCATGATGTTCATCATGAGATATAACATGGTTGTGAAAATCAAAAGCTCCATGATTATGAGACAATTCTTTTATTCTCCTTGCTTTTGCATAATTTTGTTTTGTTTAGCTACTATTACACGACAAATCGCTTTGTTGTTGTTTCATAAAAACTACAATATACTTATTGGTTATATAAATAAGTGATTGTCCATCATAATCTGCATTGTTTTTGTGTTTAGATTTTCTACAGCAACTTAAAGATCGTGAATTGCTAGATGGAATGCATGCTTACTACTGTAGCTTGTGAATGGTTGTTGGATTAACCAACGTTCTTAATTTGAACCCGTGCATGAATGTGGTTGATTGCAAACTTTCATCTTCTTTAATTTCATTGCACTACAGTGTCATCTACAAAGTTGTAGCCGTGTTGTTTATGTCAAGTTTTAAATTTAAAATTTTAACTTAAAAAAAAATAAAAATGGATAGCCAACATCCCAACATCATCTTTGAATGTGCAATGTATAAGTCATGAAAATTTACTTTCAAAGATAAAAAATTTGACAAAAAGAAATTGAAGATGCTTTTCAAAAACAAAGAAAACTGTAAGTGAAAAAGGTAGCAAACTCTGCCACTCTGGAACCACTAGAAGAAAAAATTATCCTAAATGATTGGTTCATAACGATTGTAAATATCTTAAATAATTGTAATTGACCCATTGTATAGTTTTATAGAATATTTATAATTAGTGTGAACTAGTTGTCGAGGACAAGTCTTTTCTTCTAGTTAACCCTAAAGGACCAAGTTGCCTTTTTTTGGCAACATAGAAATTCTAAGCAGGTAATTGTGATTGGAGATTTCCATATTTTAGATTTAAATTCTACAAAAAGGTGGGGACAAGAAATTTCTTTCATTTGCACTAACTTTCATGATGTTTGGAACTGTGAGCAAAAAGTTATGGCCTAATACGTTGTTTTTTTTGCTCGATGGGTAGCTTGGCTGTTTTTTTAAAATCATTTCTTTCAAAAACTAAAATTTGGAACTAGTTCACTAGATTTATGTGTATGTGGAAAGCTTTGGATCAATGAGGTGAAAGTTATGAGGAATTTTTGTTTTTTGGCAATTATGAATTCTCTACTCTAATACGAATTTTGAAGTCCTTTATTTTACTCAATTTTCAATATTTTGTAAAATGTATAGGACCAAAGGATGTAAATGGTTAATAACAACATCATAACCATTGGGATTGACATTTTTCATTTCCATAATTAAAATATTATCAATTTAATGTTTTAAATCATTCTCTACTTCTTTTTACTTCTTGTTTTTTTCCCATGTGTTGTACAATTCCAAATGGTTTGAATTTTTTTACATGCATCCTACTTAGGTGGAATATGGAATCTAGAGAAGCACCCCCTACACAGCCTTTTCCCCTTAGGAATTTTGCCTTTTGAAGGTAGCTACTTGATTTTACACTTGACCCAAAAAACTATTCAAATTGTTCTATCTTCCAATCCACGTGGTAAAAAATTCTGAAATTCTTTCCACATATTCCAAAACTATTGCACTACAAGATCCTACAACTACGTATGCATACAAAAGTTTTTGTTCTCATGTTTGGTTGATTCTCTAAAATGGCAATTTTTGAGAGTTTTTGGTAAAAACAGAATTTGGTCCTTTAGGAGTTAATTTGACTAATACAATATGGAAATGGACAGTTTGGTCCATACAAGCATTGATGGGTTTACCTTCCTCACAAGAGAAACTCAAAGTAAATCTTTGAATAATTTTGGCAATGGTAAATTTGGGACCAAATCACGGTCATAGGGGCAAAGGTGGAGGTAGGCATCAGTCAATGTTTTTTTTGGGCAATTTAAGGCCCAATTGCCTCAAAAAAAAGGCTAGCTTCAAGCCTATAGGAGAAAAAGGGGGATTTCTTTTCGAAAAAGACAGGATTGCAATAATGAAAATTGCATTGCAACCTAGGCTTTCATAAAATCCTTATCAAATTGTAAATTGATGCCATCCTTTTAATGTTATTTGAACATTTTAATTTTTTTGAGGTGTTGCCTAATCCAATTCAATACAATGCTTAAGTAATGGCAATGGTTATGTGCATGTTTTTGAAAAATGACCAATGAATAATTTTTTCCCTACAAAACAAATCCCATGATGCTCCAAAAATCCATGCATTGGAGCCACCTTCAACTCCAACCCAAATAGGGACAAAGCCAGTAAGCTTCAAACCATTTTCAACAAATGCCCTCCAAGCATTGGTGAGAAAACCAAAAAGAAAACCTTGGCATAAGCCTTGCACTGATTGAGGTTGGAGGCTTGAACTCCATTAGGGCACTAATTCCGCTCACCTCTCCAAATGATCTTCATCAGTACATGTTTTATTCATAGCCTTTCCATAATGTACAGTAGACGTACATTTGAGGAGGTGCACCATTTTAGAGCCCTATGACCTTTCCACTTCAAAATTTCATAACTAATTCTACATTGCTTTAAAAATTTCAAAATAACTTGAGTCAGATGCCAATTCTTCTTGTCTTTCAAGGAAAAGTTATTGAAAAATATTTCAAGAAGTTCCACCACCCCAAAATTCAGTTTTAGCTCTTAGATGGTCGGTTTACAAGCCTCTTACCTTACCAAGGCTGAGCGCGCTAGTTCATGATGGTAAGCACTCCTGAAAAAGTGATTGAGCCCTCATCGCCGCCAAGCCTGCTACTTCAGCTTCTTAATGGACGGCTCTAGATTGCTTGACCATATTGACCGTTTGCAATGGAATCTCATTGGACAGCTCTGGAGAAGATTGACGGCCATATGGGCTTTGGAGAGGGGAACCAAAGCCAAGCATCATCATCATCCATAGCAATTGTATGTTGCGTTGATATGCATTTTCTTGAAGCTTACTTTTGAAATTTGGTATCAAGGACATTAGCGCACGAGTATTTTGGTGCTTTGGCAAGATTTCAAGGCGATTGGTGGTGCTTTGGCAAGAGCACGTTGGCGCTGATCCTTGGTAAGTTTTGAGCTTCAAGAACTCCTGCTCATAGTTCATTGGTGTGTTTCAACTACTTTTTTTGGCTTCTTCTTGAGATTGGCAGGTGAAAAAGACTATGGTTCACGCACCTTGATTGACCTGACTCAGAGTGCACAAGGAAACTTACCAGGTCTAGATATAGCAAGGATTGATAGATTGAGAGCTCTTTCTTGATTCTATGGGTGGTGGTGCATGGCCGTTCTTAGTTTGTGGAGTGATTTGTCTGAATAATTCCGTTAACAAATGAGACCTCAGCTTGCTAACTAGTTACGCAAGGAATTTTCTCCCTTGCGGCCAACTTCTTAGACTGAGGGACTATTGGCATCTAGCCAATGGAAGTTTGAGGCAATAACAGGTCTGTGATGCCCTTAGATGTTTTGGGCCGCACATTCTTGGCAATACATATATAGGGAAATGTGATAGAGGAAAAATCTCTGAAAAAATAATCAAAAAATCTTATTTTTGTGTGCACTATTGTTGTTGAATTTTAAGATGCGCACATTGTTTGCAGTTGTCAGATGGTGATCCTCATTTTTCTGGTGGTGTTTGCGATACAAGAGTTTGGTGTTGAAGGATTCAATCCTCACACCTTGCTGGCAGCCCCTGCCGCCCCTCTCCACCCTATGCCGGCCCCTATGCTGGCCCCTGCACTAGGCCCTGCGCCCGTGGTCCATGGATGGTTAAAGGTGTTTCTATTGATACTTCTTGTAATTGCATTTATGCTCTATTGTGCAATTACAATGCTAGCTAAATATTATCAACTCTTTCTAGAATGACTTGCTCCCATAGAGCTTGTGGATGTGGAGGAGCCTGTTCAGGAGCCTATGGATGTGGAGGAGCCTGTTGAGGAGCCCGAGGATGTAGAGGAGCCTGTTCAGGAGCCTGTGGAGGAACTGCCTGTTTGAGTTTGAAGTTCATTTTTGGAGGGATAGTTCAAGCTTACTAATCACCAACTTGACTTGTCAAGTATGATTTTGTCAGTTTTGTCAACGACAAACAAGAGTTTGAAGGAATAGCTCTTGCAACTATAGGTTGAAATACGGTTTGGCAGAGAAATTTGTTTTGGTGAATTTTTGCCAAAATCTTATCTCAATTTGATATTAACTACAGTACCTTAGCATTCAAAAAAATGGGAATGAAAAATTTGATGAAATTGCCAAGCTTTCCTTAAAAGACAATGGACTCGCCAAAACTTGGATGAAATTTACTACAATTGGCTTACTTTGTTGATGAATTTGCACCCAAATAATCACTTCAGTAGGAAGTCCATTTGCGTGGGATCCATTTCATGCCAGTGGAATACTCACCAAGTGTCATTGAAACACTTGGAATGAGATAAGATTCTATTAGAGTCAAAGATGCTCTCATGAGATTCATTGCAATTGCAAGCATATGCAAACATGCAATGCATTGGGATCCTCTTGTGGTGAGGCCTCAAATAAATATATTACTATAATATGTTCTATGATATCTACTGTAATGATACTCTATTATTGCACATGCCCTGTACCTAATCCCAATTCCAATCACTGGCCTCTCCTAGTCTTGTTTGAGTGAGTGAGTTCAATTTGATGGCTTGTTTACGGTTATTTTAGTTTAAGAAATCATGGCTGTCTTGACATTGAAGAGAAATGACTAATATACTCCATGTGTATCGACCATGTACAGTTTCCAGTATTCTCATACGTAGCAAACTCTAGACTTGACCGCAGAAGGTCAATTAGAAGCTGCAAGAGTGGTCTGTACTTCAAGCAATGTAATCCGCTCTTGACGTACATGTAGCTCCTATTAATGCTCAACAATCCAACAGCATGCGCAGTACTACTAATCCAAACGTGAATTAAAAATTGCTAAATTTAGGAGAGCATGGAAGAACGGGCTTGGAGAGACCACTCCCTCTTACATTTTGCATACACCTACAATAATGACCTATTTAAATGGAGGCTATTTACTTTGTCAAAAAAATTATAAGAGATGGTATTTTTTTAAATAAAGATAAATGTTAATGATTGAGTGCACTGTATTGGTACTTATAGTTTTTCCAATGGCTCATTTTAAGCTACCATATATTACTTACAATCCTTTATTTTCCTTATACCCCAATTATTCCTTGTAAATCATTCTAGAGGATTCCATTTTTTTGCTATTTTTTTTATAAGGAAAAAAAGGAGTTGTTGAACAAAGTGAAAGAAAAAAGTTTTGGATAAGAGTTACAAAAGAAGCATGTGAATATTTAATGGTTGGACTTTAATATTGTAAGAAAATTAATTCTTTTTTCACACCCTATTTTTTATTTTTTATTTTTTGGTTGGTATTTGATTTTGTACTTTTTTCACATCTTATTATTTTAGATTGGACCTCAGTTAGGGCACCTTTGTTTATACAAAATATTGATATTTATTTCATTTCCCATTTTTTATTAGATACTTCTTTTGGGTTTTAAATTAATATTTGATTTTGACATCATATTTTTTGCTATAATATAGACTATGATACTTTGATTGGTTTTAAATTTTGAGTTTTTTTCCACTTCTTATTATTTTTGTTACGTCACTTTTATTTTTATTTTTTATTTAATACAACATGGTTCCTTGAATACCTAGTCGCCTATGCATATCCGTATTAGATACAATCTTGTGCATAGGATAAAGTTAAGCCTTATGCCTCTACATAAGCTGTGAAAAAAGTTAATGCCTTAGATTTGTAATGTACCTATATTATTTATATTAGATTTAACAGTTTGAATGTTCTCTTCTTTATTTGTAAGTTTATTATAAATTTTTATCTCAAATGAGTAAAATCCTTGCTATATTACGCCGCACGTCAATTCTAAACTACGTTAAGTGGTCCATCCAGGAAATCATTCTATTTTGTTATATGCGTTTTGTTTCCTAAGTTTAGTACTATCTTGAAATGTTTAGTATTATGAGTCATTGTGCAATGACATATACACAATTTCAACATAAGAAACCAAAGGCAAAGAAGAGCTGGTAGAAGCATTGGTAATACATATGGTAATACATTAGAGAAAGTATGAGCCCAGTAGAAGGCCTCCATAGTTTGACAGTCAAGGCTATTAAAGAAGGGATAGGGTGGCAGAATAGTACAAGAATTCTGATAGATTATTGTTGCCATCTCATATGGTTTCTTGAAAGTAAGTGGATTTGAGCTTGGGGTGAATGTCCTTATTTTAATGGCATGGTAAACTTGTGTGACAAAATTTGCAAACAGTTGTAGCATTAGTTTACTCATACCAAGAAATTTTAAAGTCTTTCTAATTGCAAAGTACTACTTAAGACTAGGCTATACCCAGATGCTATTGCAACTAGGCCAAGGAAGATTAGATGTTATTTCAACTCTATGAAGATGTCCAACAATTCACATTCTAATACCTTTATATTCAAGTTTTTTTTTTTGCCATAGCATCTGGGTTCCATAGTTCAATCGTAACTATATATTTTGAACAATGCGGTTGGAAATCAATTGTAAAATGAGTTAAATTTGATATTCTAGCATATTTGTAGCAATATGTCTATCAACTTGAAACAATCGTGAAAACAATCTTTGAGATCAGCGCATATGAAATATCATTGCACTAGAAATAGAGAGCCTATAAAATGAAATACAATTAACCCCTAAAGCCCTAGGGCCTTTATTTTGTCAAAAGACACTTAAAACTGCCATTTCTATTGCAAAGAGTAATAAAGTTTAAAAATTGATCTTTTTCATATCTAGCCATAGCATCTTGTACTAGACTAGTATAAGTATGTGGGAAAAAAATTCAAAAATTTTGACCACCCAAATTGCAAGGTATTTTGTCTTTAAAGTATAAAAAACAAACATTTTTGCACCTTGCATGACTAGGATATTTGACTTTGAACTTTTTTAACTTAAAATGTTTGCACCACACAATTTGAGGTTTATTTTTCTATGGTGGAAAATTGAGTTGGGAATCTTCAAAAAAAAAAACCAAAACAAAAAATACTTGATTTTCATTCTTAAAAAAAAAACATTAAATGGAAGAAGGTATGAGATTGAACAAAAACTTAAACTGTTAATAACCCTGCAATGGAATTGAAATGCAATAATTCCAATATGTGAGATTGTTCTAGAAAGCAAACTTCACCCTCTCCAAAAATTATTTGAAAAAATGTTAAACTTGCATTTAGAAATGAAGCCTTTATACACCGACTCACAAAATTGTCTCAATATTTGCTTTGATGCCAAGCTTTTTTCAATTTCTCCACTATATAGTGCCAAAATAGAATTGGCATTTTATCCTCTGATTTTTTATATGTGATCCTTGTGCAATCATGATCAAGTATACCAAATTACAATTACTAAAAACCAAAATCCTATTTTTGGAAGAAAAAAATTGTGTCAAAATTGTGGTTATACAAGAAAGTTGATTAAAAAACATTGGTGATGAATTCTTGAGATTTGATTGCATCATTAGCAAAATTTTGGACCCTCCACAAGGCCCCTAAGAACCCCTTTCAAGGGGTCTCCTTTATTGTTATATTTTGTACTTTGGGACAAAATAAGTTTCCTACACCCTATTATGTCATTGAGTACAATCATGGCTCACATTGGCATGTCCAATTTTAATTGGGTGTCACAATTACATGTACATATTACCATGGTCCTTTTTCTCAATATTAAAATCTTCAACGCAGTACTTGTGAGGGTGACATTTAGTTATGATTGTGTACAATAGTAGGAGAAAAATTAAAAAATTGTGACATAGTACTAGATTGCCATTTTCTATTCATAGTTTTTGTGATGTACAATAGGTAAGTCATACGAGGTAGAGACACTTCACACAAGTTCTCACATGCTTCAAATGTACCCAGCTTAAGCTCATTAAATGTTAAGAGTGACCATTCTTAAGGGCCTCGTGGAGGGTCCAAAATTTTGCTAATGTGTTCACAATGCCTCACCATATCCTCTTGAAGAGAGAATTGTAGACACATAAGATATATATATATATATATAGATAGATATATATATATATATATATATAAATATAAAAGTTTATATAGTAATTCATTAAGAAATAAAAATAGCTTTTTAATAAATAAGAATTTGTACACGTAGTAGATATAATTATAAGACCCTCAGTTTAAATAAGAATTTGTAAGAAAAAAAGATTAAAAAATTTGTTGTATGTTTTTACTATAGTAGATTATAGTAAAAGTGCTTTGATTTTATTAGGCACATAAATAAAATATGAAACAAATAAATTAAATTAAAAGAAATTTAAAAATGATAAAAATAGAAATACAATAATACATGCACTTACATTCTTTTACTTCTTGGCTAAATGACTATGAGGAAAATAGATGAATAAAACGTACAAAAAGGTAAAAAATAAGTAAATTATTGTTGTTAAAAAAATCAAAAAAACCAAAATTAAAAAAAATAACTGGCTAAAAGGATTTTAAAAGAAACAATCCCTCAAAACGAAAGTTAAACCCACCTTGTTAGGTGGGCTTGACTATACTTCCAAAGACTCAGAAATTATGCTTTTTCATTGCTATTGAGCACAAAAGTGTTGTCCACTTCATTTTTTTTTCTTATTATTTGGAAAAAACAAACGCAATGTAAAGTAAAGTTGTTTGATTATTTGAATTTCCGTAATTCTTATTGGCTAAAATTTACCTCTCCATGGTTTCTCACATCTAGTGAGAAACCAGACCTAAAGTAGGTTTGAGCTTCACCTCAAGCCTACTTTAGTGTCCCCCTCTCCTTTTCTTTTGATTTTATGACTTTGGTGCAAATGCACAACAACATAAAAATCATGTACCCCAATACCAACCAATGATTGGAGAGTATAGCCATTTAGTGTATTAACGGCTAATTCAATTTCCTAAGAAGCCTTTTGAATTTGAAAATATTGGTTAAAAGTTGTGCAACTATAAAAACCAAAAAAAAAACCAAAAAAATTTAGTATGTTTCAAAATTTTTATATAATGTATAATATGCAATAAAGCAAAAAACAATTGAAAATAACTAATGCTAGATATTAGCTAGTGAAGTCAAAAAAATCCCCAAATAGTAGTCCAAAATCCAATTACAATAAAACTTTAGCACAATTGTACATTATTATTTTCAATTGTTTTATATGTGCGCATTGCCATTCAACCTTCAATACATGCTTCTCTCCCATTTCTATCCTCATTATTACCTCAATTATGATAATGACACCATTCCCTCTACTTCATTTACCGTCTTGAACCCATTTCACACCATACAGGAGGTAACTAGAACTTGAATGTTCTAAAAATGTCCCTTTCCAAACTTTTGTGGACTTATAGTTTATCATGATTCCACAACATTAGTTATCAACATTTTGGCAATTTTGACAATGTAGACATTCAAAAACAAGTATACATGCATGCTTTTGCTACTTGAAATGTATAAAGACAAATTTTTGATGTTTCATATTGGCCCTAGGAAAAACTTGTATGAAATTGATGTTTAAATAATTCACAACTACTATTCTCAAAATTTATGGGGTGATACACTTTAAGTTTATGGGCCATAGAATTTTTATAATTATAATCCTAATTATGGAGATCCTTTTAAACAAATTTGTAATTTGGATGAGTCCTTAATTTCATTTTGTCCAAATGGGACATTTCTAAATTTTCTTACAAAATTATTATGGATTTAGACATAATAACATTTAGCATCTTTAATAACATTTTTGTGTTTTATAAATTGACAAATATAAACATGTTATTTCCAAAATGAGAACAACATAACACTATGAATATGACTTAATAAGGAAGAGAAGTATAATATAAATAGGGAATTGCTAAAGTCACACCCAAAATTGTTAACGCCATACCCTATAAGCATGTAATTTGAGAATATGTGCTATTTTTTTTTATTCAAGTAATCCATCATTCTCACAATCATTGTATTACCACCTCCTTGAAAGAAAGATGAGCAAACACACAAAAAAATTGAACTTTTATTGCATCAATGCTATTTGTTTGATGTGTTTTTGCATTAAATAATTTAAAAGTCCAATATCTTTAATTTCAAATTCAAGCACCTCCACTCTTTTTGAATATAATCTTAGAATGATAAAGATGAAGTAATTTTTTGATCCAAATCAAAAAAATCATCATTAGAATCTCACATTCCATGCTCAAAGCCCACTTTGGGGTGTAGCATTAGCAATTTTGGGTGTGGCTTTAGCAATGTCCTATATATAAGGCCAACTAGTAATTAGACAATCCTTTTTTGAGACCTTGATTATGCCATTGCGCTTATTTATGAGTGGAAGAGGCTCCAATTGAATCAATTTGGGCCGATGACTTGACAAGTCAATACAAGGAAACAATGTCCAGGACGCTCCAAAGTGACAAATTTTGACAAAAAAATGTCCAAGTCAAGGTGACCTAGACGAAAAATGTCCAAATTGACACTGTTCCATTGTAGTGCTTATGTGACACATTGAGACTAGCTATTAGATTTCCCCCATTAGATTTAACATGTAACCCAAAATAGTAAAAGAATTACAAGTGCAATTCTGAAAAAAGGTTAAAAAGCTATGACTCAGCTGTCAAAGTGTATCTTCAATAAGATATTATACTAACTAAGTATAATTCCTTTCTTACTACATCCAACTCAAATCTCCAAGGCTATATCTTGGGAGCAAAAAACTGATTGCAACCCTCGATTTTCAAAGTCTTAGGAGGAAGAACATCGGCAACTACAATCTTCTTCTCTGAGCGCTGATGGATCTTCTTATCCGGTTGCCTAGGCTCACTTACAGTGAATTTAAAATCCATTGGTGCATTTGATCCCATTGCTATCTGGACCTCATGTCGCAGCTGAGAGAGCGGCCAATCTTCACCAACATTGAAGGTCAATTGCTCAGAGGGTTCACTGTTGTTGATCACGTCACATTTGATAAGCACTAACCGTGCTGCAACATCTTGTTCCATCAACATCCAACTATGAGGGGCCACCCATCTCTCCCGCACAAAATAAAGTTGGCATATAGTGTTTGTCTGCCAATGTGGAATCGAAAACACACGGAAGAGTGGTTTACTGTGCCGCAAATGATGTCAATGCAATTGGTGGTCTTTCGGTCCCACCCTGCATCCATCAGATCATCGAATACAACATCTTCCATGTCACGGATGGTATACAAAGTAGGAGATCTTGTGAGTGTTGTTGAGGCAGACGCAAACAAATCAACGAAAACATGGAAGGGCACAAACCACTGTAGATGGGATCGACGAGAACCCGTGCTAGGTTTGAGAGCACCACGGAAGTCCAATTGCATCTTTGCTCGAAAGGCTTCAGAGGTCATCATATCTGGTAGGGACCACGATGGGGAGGAAAATCTTGGTAGTGGAATCTCTTCAAGCTCCCCATACAGGCGTTGCCCAACTGGTGGCACGTATTTCCATTTATAGAAAAACACGCTAGCCTCATAGAGCTCACGAGCAGATCGATCGTGATGAATGAGGATGCCCACCTCCGCGTGCATTCCCACAACAAGACCAACTATTGATGCTGGATCAACCCAATCGTCAAAAGTGGTGGGGAACAAGTCTGCCTCACCAACAAACAGTAATTTAGTACCTCTCTGAATTGATCAGTAGTTCAGCAGTCAATTGGCAATTCATAGCCTTGCAAACAATTTCATTATACTTTGCAAATGGTATCAGAGTCGACACTCAAATGAAGATTATTCAAGACCTAAATCTCAAATTGCACTTGTTTCAAATACTAAGTGCAGGTGAGAATGCTTACAATTGCACGGAATGCGAGGTTGTGGGAGGTCTGGGTCAAGACGCAAGTTCCGAGACTCATAAGCATGACACACCTTCACCCGGGAGATCAGGCCTCCAGTGTGCCCAAACTCAAATTCTTTCACTTGAGCTTTCCATAAGTATTGCTGGCTACCAGGGGGGGTACCTACATGAATCTTGTCCCCACTCTGATGCCAAATCAGGGTTCAAAGTCACCCACGACTCCAACTCAAAGCGCATGGAACCCAACGCCCGCTAGGCCAGTGTTGCGTGTTGTGCAGGCAGACAGCTTCAATTTGATTGAGATGTGGCATTGCTGCAATCCAGAAACTTTGACGAGATCAATTGCAAAAAAAATTATCATAATAGACACGAATCCATTAACAAAAAATGAAATTCATAGGTAGAGCTGTCGTGAAAGGGGTAGGATACAGGACTGTCTCCACCCAAGATGCGACTAGTATATAGCAAGGAACATTGCATTTCCTGAATGTACCAACTATATACAAAGAATCGAAAACTAATATGCTTCATTGATGAAAACCCTAACACCTGTGACGAACCCTAAACCTAACGAAAAAAAAACCTGGAGAGTTACGAGCATCACCTTGTTTAGAATCCAACAGCCGTGGTGGTGCGGACGCCGAGCTCACATGGAAGCCTCGTCCTAATTTTTTGCCTGCTGCATGCAGATCATCGGCTTCAGCTCCTCCCAGTACACCTGCTTCACAAGTGCACTGATCGTGAAGCTTAATGTTCAGTTGAAATCACCTTGCCTAGTCTCTCCCTTGCACCACCCGAACCTCCTAGCAAAGCAGATGCCATTGGGTACGAAACTTGTCCATCTAAAACATAAATTGAAAAATCCACTGGTAATCGTCACGGAAAGGTAAGTGAAGAAGATTTCCATAATAGACATGAATGCACCCAAGATGCGACCAGTATACAGCAAGGAACATCGCATTTTCTTCACATACCGACTACGTACAAAGAATTGAAAACTAATAAATATGCTTCATTGATAAAAACCCCAACACTTGTAAAGAACCGTAAACCTAACAAAAAAAACTGGAGAGTTACAAGCGTCACCTTCTTCAGAATCTGGCAGCCGTGGTGGTGCGCACGCCAGGAGCGCCACAAAATCTCATCAATCCCCCATTGCGATCGCCACCACAACAGTACTCGGAATCTGAAACACTTATTACCGACAGACTGAGCTGCAGTCTATCCCAATGGCACTCCCTGTTGTAAGAATATACCAAGAACGTAAACAAGGACAGCAAGTTGTACAACTGAGATTGTATTTCAGAGAGAGAATTACAAGCTCTGGAGACTTAATCCGTAAAGGATGTTGCTGTTTTGTATACGGACTCCCAAGTTGTATACGGATGGGGTACTTGGATATCACATGAACTCCATTGGAGTTGTAAGTTTCAAGTCAATTCATATACATACTACTTGTTAACTAGGATTTTTTGGGGAATTTTTAACATTTGTCATATAGTCATTTCTTTAAGTACTAAATGGTGAGTGTAAAAATACAAACAACACTTTTGGTAAACAACATCTTTTAGGGTTAAATGTGTATCGTGGTTTCTAAACTAAGTGGATGAATGAAAAGCATAACAACTATAACTGAATGGATGAAGGTGGATGACTAAGTCTGACTGTACATTAGATGGGAGCGTGTGTTTCCCAACACTCCCAACACACTACAATTGCATTTCAAGTTGAAACAGAAATCAACAGACACAGAAGTGATCTCTCATTCCAGTGAGCACTACTGTAGAGCTTATTAGGTAAATTGAGAAAAATGGAGGGACCATTTTGTACTCTACCTTAACCCATTAAGATCCGTGGTCAATTCTGGGGTGGGCAATCCTTTGTATGGCCATTTGGGGCAAATTTTAAAACTTTTGAATACAAATGTTTATCACAGATCTGATAGTACAAATGGAAGTATCTTGCAAGGTTTAGTGTTATGCATCATGAATTATGCTCACTCTTTTGTTGTTATGGTCATCTTTTTGCATTTATTGGTGTATTTTCAGCCGGTACTCTTTTAGTTTTTTCAACCCTCTAGCCACATGCCACCTTAGACTGGCCTGGTTATTGTCCTAAACTCTTCACTTTCCAATTCCCCAGACCTGTCTCCTTTGCCACATCATCAAATTCTTTAACATGCTCTCTCTACAAACTGAAAAGAGTCAAAGTTGACCAAGAAATGGTCAAAACCAAACATTAATGGGTTAATGGAGGGTAAAATTATCAAAGTAACATTTACTTTTGACATTGTACAACAGTACTAAACTAATTATATTTTTTGGACATGGTACTAGATTACTATTTTATATACATGGATTGTATGATGTACAATAGGAAAGTCATACGAGGTAGAGACACTTCATAGAAGTGCACACATGCTTCTAATGTACCCAGCTTAGGCTCATTAAATGTTAAGAGTGACCATTTTTAAGGGCCTTGTGGAGAGTCCAAAATTTAGCTAATGTTATATGTAGGAGACATCCATATGCATGCACATCTTTGTTTCAAGCAAACATTTCTGAAAAAATTCAAAATTCCTTCTACAAATATTTTAATGTTATGGTGATCATGACCAAATTTAGTAAAATAGTTCATTCTTCATGGGAATTAGTTTTTTGCAAAATAACTCATACATTGTGATTGAGTTTGTTCCTTTCAATGTGAAGATATGTTTATTTTGCCAAAAACTACTTCCCATGAAGAACCATCTATTTTACTAAATTTGGTCATGATCACCATCTTATCTCTATAATAGTCTTATCTCTATTAGTTGGGTAGTTGCAAGCAAAGTATGATTTAAAAATTTGTGACTGGCGGAGGGCTAAGAGGCAAAGTGAAAAATTTGTGATTGGCCGAGGGCCAAGGAGCAAAGTGTTGAACATGGACTTTGTGTAGGAAGGGACATCTTTGGTGGAACCCATTGAATCTTTTTCCAACTAGAATTTGGAATCCACGGGGTGGGGAGAGGCAAATTGATTTGAATCTAAAATTGAATTTGAGTTTATGTTATCCCATGGAATATTTTTTAAGAGCATGGGGTGGTCCAATAGCCTTCCGCCGGAACGGCGAGTGCACGAGTCCACTAGTTACATTAAAATATTTGTAGAAGGAATTTTGAATTTTTTCAGAAATGTTTGCTTGGAACAAAGATGTGCATATGGATCCAGATGTCTCCTACATATAAATGCAATCATATCTCAAAAATTTATCACCATTGTTTTTTAATCAACTTTCTTATAAAACCATGATTTTGACACAAAACAATTTACCAAAAATAGGATTTTGGTTTTTAGTAACTGTCATTTGGTATACTTGATCATGATTGCACAAGGATCATATAGAAAAAATCTAAGATAAAATGCCAATTCTATTTTGTCACTAAATAGTGGAGATATTGAAAAAAATTGGGCATTGAAGCAAACATTGAGACAATTTTGTGAGTTAGTGTAAGTTATTTTTTTGAGATGTTTGAATTGCCCAAAAAACCAGATTGTCCATAACTTTCTCATAACTAGTCCAAATGGAATGAATCCGAGCTATAGATGTAGAAAATAACTATAACCTATTAGAAAAAATTTAAAAAAAAGATTAAGTTTTGGTAAAATTTTGATTGCTGCCCAATCTCCATAAATTTGTGCTAATCTAGGCATAACTTTTGCTTTTGGGCATAGATTGGAATAAAACTTCTATTTCCCAAAAGCTAATGTGTTTTTCTATCTTCAAAAAAAGTTTCAAAAAATCAAGGAAAAATTGAGGCCGTAGGTACCTACCCAAAATCCCATTTATCCCCCGTAGGGACAATGGTCCTTTAGGGGTTAACTGTTTTTTTTTTTTTGAGGTCCTTAAATCATTTCTTGGACTTCAAAACCCTTAACTCCCAAATGCCCAAGGCACAAGGATGTGGTGTCTTGAAAACATTGGGCTAATTTGATACCCTATTAAAGGCACAAAATTGATTGTTTTAAGGTTTTGATTTTGAAGAAGAGGCAAGATTAAGTTAACTTGAGAGTTCCATTTAAATTTCTTCCATACCTTATTTCAATTTTTGGTGGAAAGGAAATTGCAAGCATACCTTTTGTGTCATGAATAGTGCCATGCATAGTATCACAAAGTTTATAACAAGTTGCTACATTGAAAAGTTGGGAATCAAGTTGAGAGAAAAGTGAAGATTTTTTTTAGGCATTACCTTTGGCAATAAGGGCCCTTTTACTAAACTTTTGTCGTGTAACAAAATCTAAAATTGCTTTTGGAATAATTTCACTTGCAACAACTTTGTTATAAAAATTAGAGTTCATTCACTATTGAATTTATTTCATACACAGTGATTTTTTATTAATAATTGGAGTTAAAAAAATTCTTTGTATTAGGCTGTTGCACTTTGACAATTGTGTTTTATGATCATTTGTGCAATTGTGATCATGGATTTGGAAGGGGGCCATTACTTTTTCAATGACAACCCTAAACACTAAAACATCCTAAGTGGTTGTTAGCTCCATAGACATTTGAAATTCAAAACCTAAATTTTCACATAATCCTTGATTTTATGTTTTAATTCTTAACTATAAAAATGTAGCTCCAATAATATACTTTTTATCCTAATTTTTCCTTTTTACTTTCTTTTTAGATTGTTAAAATGTCATTTTTGTGACAATTTGAAGATAACATCTTGAAAGTTCAAAACATATCACTTTTGAACCTCTATCAAATTTCTCTTTGTATGAATTCAAGAAGTTTAACTACACCGTGACATTTACCACTACCATTTTCATTTTTCTTAAAAAAATTGTTTTTAAAATGACTATGTTTTATAGAGAATATTTTAACATGCATGTATAATTCAGTTGGATGTTTTTAATTATAAAACATTTATTTAAAAATTAGATTAAACTATAGACATATACTACTTTTAATGTAAAAAATGTAAGATGTTTGAAATGAGTGTTTTAATGTAGAAATCTAACGCAGTTTGACAAAACATGAAATGTTCCTTAACCTCTAAGTACACAAGTTCACTTAAATCCAAACCCTTTGGAACTCATTCAAATCAAACTATCACCTAAAAGAGATCCACAAAAATTGACCGCACTGATTGGTAATGAACATAGGCCCAAAGCTCCAAGGAAAAGGATACGTCCTTTCACCATACCATTGAAAAGATTAGAACGATCAAACAAGGAAATTTTTCAAAATCGAGAGGCCATATTTTGGTCCCTTGGGCGCTCAGGGGTTAAAGACTAATGTTGTAGGACTTGCACTGGGCCAGAGGTCACAAGTGCATCAAGATGGAACCTACATTGGTTAGAGGCAACGGTCCCAGCTATACAAGATTTCCAACTTGCCACTACACCTAAATGAACATGTATCTACCACAAGTACAGTACATTGTGGTGACTGGTATCTGTGCAAAATGAAGAAAGTATCATGTACACATGCGTCTCTCTCTGTCGAGCAGAACTCTGTTGACTTCCAAAATTATTAGCGGAAGTGGAACTTGACCTCTTAGATGAGGACGTCCCCCAACACGTGGCTACATATATGCTTAAATTACTTTGATTTTCAAGGGGTCCAATCAGAAGGCATGGCGCCCAAATTTTGGAGGAGGGGGAATTTGGTACATCCCAAGCTTTCTAAGTAACGTCAACTAATGGATGCTGACCTGCACTACTCCCACAACCTTCCAGCATGTTGATTTTGGGCAGCTTCCCGCCCTAGCCCATTCCTGTAAGTTTCCCTAATTCACTTGAAAATATTGTGTGCTTGTAATAACCTTGTTACACCTCGTTCACAAACTTGAGGTTTTTCTCTATGATCAATTCTTTGCAACTGCTAGTTACATATTCAGGTGAACTTTTGGTGTTACTGCCCACTCCTCGTGCAAGACCCAATCACCATGTCTCTTTCTTTTTTCATTTTTCAAAGATTTGTACATGTGTTGATATGCCTTTTTAGCAGCCCTGTGATAGACAACTAACCCCTCAATGCCCAAGGCCCTTCTTGAAAATTGCTCTAGATTGAACAAAAATTCAACATTTTGATATGTTTTAACAAATTGAATTTGGAATTGTAACCATACAAATTCCAACTACACAAACTAGACCCGTTAGAAATCACATAGGAAAAGAAAACACAAACAATATTACTCATGGATTAAGAGATTATAATTTTTGATCCTTAGGGTGTTTAAACTATGAAAATGATTTGAAGTCTTTTAATCCTCTTTTCACATGTCAAATCTCAATTGATTCATAAAAAAATGATTCATATAAAAAAAAATATGAGATTGAATGGCATAACATGCATAACTCAAAATCTCCAATCAATTTACAACTTCTCAAAATCTATTCTACAATACTCTTTTACATGAATTTTTAAAGTGATTTTTTCCAAGATCTATTGTATTTGAGGGTCATTTCTAGGAGCCCTCAACACTAAAAAATCAAGATTTGCAATGGACACCCTTGCACAAAATCTTGAGTAGAAAAATCATAATCATTCATTTTCAAAATTGAATGTTTGACGCTAAGCCTAAACTTCAAAAGATTTTTTCAAAAATACAAACTACTAAAAATAGTAACTTGGAGTTACAGGGTTACATCATTGGAGCGATCAAGTTACATTGCTCATTGCCAACAATTTATACAAATAACTTGTTATTTGTTAATTTGGGAAAAAGTGTACAAAGTGGGACTTCTAGCTTTTTTTCAAGAGAACGCCATACTCATTGAATTGGGAATCTGTTGACTGTTTTCGAATGAAATGAGATACACATCTTCCCAAAATACGCTCTTTTTGGACAGAAAGTTCAAAAATCACTGAAATTTTGGATACATGTTCATTAATTAGGAATCAGACAACCTCCTAAATTTAAATTAAGGTGGCTGTTTTGGATTAAGGTGAGGTACAAAATGGTACCCATTCCCAAATTAATGAATAACACATTAAATAGTATTTCAGGTTGAAAAATACAAACCTTCCTGAGCTACTATAGGAAGACAAATCACCCATATGAATCTTCAGCATGAAACTTCAACCTTCTAAAATTGTGAAATCAGCAAGGAACTTCATGACTTCACCTACTTTAGTCATAATATAAGTACAAAAGAGAATACACAAAGCATTTTGCAAGAAATATTAGGAGAAACTTATTGTAATAATTCAGTGAATTTATTTTTGAATTTTTTTAAAAGTCAGCCATGTGAAATCGTGTTCTTATTGCAATCTATACCTCCTGGAATGTTGCATTTGATTCCTCGTAAGATTATCCAATTAATATCTACCATAAAGTTCTCTACTCTAGTGTACCACTGCTGGGTTCTACTGGTAATGCAGGCAGCGGTGCTTTCAAGAGGTTTGCTTAGTTTCGTGAGATGAGATTGTAGCCAGAATGACAATCTGTTTTTTCATGCCACATCACCCTAAACCGTAACACCTCAAGTTGATGCCTTTTGTATCTGTCCTCAGCTCTCAATTGTGTATGACGAGCGCTGGCCCAAAAGAGGTTTCTAGTGTTTGATCGAATTTTGTCAACAAGTAGGTAGTGAAGAATTTAACTTCACAGGTATAAATAGCAATGGTCCTCGGGGATATTACTAATGTTTACAGCACTGACACTTATACTCCAAGTTGCCGTCTCCCAGGAAAGTATCGGCCAGTGATAGTTCGAGGCAGTGTTTTTGTTGGGGGCGATAAATCGTCAGAAAGCTACAAAAAATTTGAGGAGCCTGAAATTAGCACCAAAGCCAGTGAAAACATTGAGTGAGATTCGTCAAAATTTGCTAGAATTCACCAATGCAAGGACTCCTTTTGTCCCCTTTTCTCACATGACACCCCACAATCATTTGTCTTAGATGTCTTTTTGCACTAAAAAGTTGGGGATTGCGTGTGGACTTCACCAAAAATTAAATGAAACAAGCCAGATTTGCACCCAAAAAAAAGACAATTGCCAAATTAGCACCAAACACGAAATTCCAATTTAAACACTGGTTCGAGGTCGCCCATTGTCACAACAGGGACGATTTTTGGATTTCCCGGCTAAGCGAAAAGCAGGGGATACAAACATCGACTTGTGGATTGATGGTTCCGTGTATCCAGTCAATCCATTGACAAAGCAACCACCCCCTTCAAGGATTTGAGGGAGCTATTGTGCTTTGTTGGTGATGGAGTTGGAGGATTGCTTGGCTACGCAAATGCCCTTCATCGCAATGGTGGGCATGCGACGCGCTGTGAGAACTTAATCGGACTTGTAAAATTGCTAGAGGACGGAAAGAGTAGGGTCGAAGCTGAACTGCAAGCTGAGAGGAATGCGAGCAACCAGTTGCAAAATCAACTTCAGCAACCTCTCTCTGCAATGGAGACCCGAAACCATGATGCGAATTTGACAACCCGTGACGCATGCATGCATTAATCGATTGAATGCAGACATTTCTGGCCATATTGCAGACAAGCGACGGCACATTGCAGAAGCAAGCCAAGAGGTAGAGACCTTGAAAAAATGGAGTTCTGAGGAGTTGGAGCGGCTCAGACGTGACTATGAGATCCAAATGAGGGATTTGAAACTTGACCTCCTCACAACACAAAACAACTTGGCTCGGTCCCTTCTTCGTTGCACCAGGTTGTCTAACTCTTGCCGCAGTGGGCGCATTGGGAGGAGAAATAAGGATTTGTCCCAATTGTCAAAGAATGGTGGGCGAGCAAAACGCCTGAAGATCCAGATCCGGTGAGAACCGTAGTATTCTTTTTTCCATGGTAGCAATTTGTTTTTAACCTAAAGTTTGGAGGTGTACTATTTTATCTTTTATCTTTGCACCCATGTCACTAACAAGATTCATTGCTCTTGTTCTTTAGGGAGCTTATTCATGCGAACACAGTGAACACAATTCGTGAACATAACGCTGTTACTGGTAGTCGTAAACGTTTATGTGGTGGGAACGGCACGCAATCTGAAACAGGCATAGTGCTAGGCGAACTTCTCTCTCGAGGTGAAGTAGAGGCCTTGATGGCAAATCCCAAATTCGTCAAGGTTGCAGCAAACATCACAAACAAACACATGGCAAGAGTGGCAGAAGCTGTGGGTGACGATGCCATTCTTGGAGCGATGGATGCCGCAGGAATCCCACATCACGCGTACAACAAACTAATCCAAATCATGAAGACGGTGTTCGTGAAGTTAATAAGCATCTTAATTTTAGCTCCATGCCTACCGCATTCAAGGTAAGAAAATTTCCCCAACATTTTTGGAATGCAATGTTCCATTCTTTGCTTTACTTGACTGAATCTTAGAGTCTTTCTTCAACTTTTCGTTGCCAAAATGGTGTGAGAGGTGGGTCTTCTGCGAACAGAGTTGAATGCGAAGTTGCAACAATACATTGGCGATTACTACCACATAAGCAATTCGTGGGAGATCCCCAATGAGGATCCAAAGAAACGGATAGGCCCCACACATCTACACCTCGATGACAACAACAACCTCTTTGTGGACTTGGAAACAGTGCAGCGAGCCATGGTGCGACATTACAAAATGGCTATAGAAGGTATGTGGAAACTGATCTCTGCATTCAATAATTTTTACTTCTTTTGTTAAGTTTGTAGTAACACCATATTAGGTAGATTGGGACAAACAATACGTTTTGGGACTTTCACTATTTCTGTCAATATGTACAATTTAGCATATTACGGAAAAAGTAAGTGTGCATTTTCTTGTACAATAGTGAAGTCTCAGTAATTGCCTCCAAGAATTTCAAATAATCACAACTTTGAGCTATAGCTATGCCTACATTTACTGTATGTAAGATTAAGGTGGAGTACAAAACGGTCCCTCTATTTCCCAAATGATTTACCTAATATGGTGTTTAGTGGAGATCTAGAAATTACAGGTTCATTATTCCCTTGTCTCTGGACTTGCATTGCCATCTTGTAGAAGTTGGAGATGGCCCTCTCATCTTCGTCGTGAAGCTAGATGAGGCTGAAATTGTAAAAGGCTAGAAGATGGAGCGGATGTCTATCACACTAATGAATCGGGTGTTGAATGATCCTCACCTTACTAAGTATGATCCACGCTATTACTCAGTGCAAGCGGAGCATGATATTTGGCCTGTAGCTACTTTTCGGGTAATCAAAGAGTCACATGAATGCTTAAAGTGGGTACTAAACCAGACTCCAATCCCGGCAATCATGAAGGCTCAATCTGAAGGCCAGCGATTAATTGTCCAAAATATAGGAGAATTCGCTTTGGAATGGCACATGGCGTGCGATATGAAGACAGTTAAATGTTTGTATGGCTTCTCTCATGGCGCAAGTGCTAAACACTCTTGCACGTACTGCTGGCAAAAGGACAAAAAGAAACAACTTAGTGCCGCAGAAGTAGGGAGCCATGGAAGTACAAACAACCCTGGAATGGTGGTCTATTTACCAGATCTATCCCAGCAAAGCCAACAAGGGAACCGGACAAGGGCCCAGATGGGGAGGAAAAATGGTCTCCAATTATTGACATCCCTATGACGCATGATCATTTTTGCACTCTACATGCCATGTGTCGGGTGATAGAAAAATAGTACACTTGCATATTTCATATGCTTGGCTAATTAAAGATTCTGTTGAGCGAAAGGAGGCGATTGCAAATATGGAACATGCGTTGTCAAAGGCTGGCCTTTGTTCAGGCGCAGTTGTGCTGACACGTGATGCTAAGCTCTCTGGCCAGAGCTCGGATCTCCCAGCAAAGATTTCGTTCAAGGGCACTAAATGCAGGAAGATATTTGAAACCTCTAACTTACCATGTCAAACTTTGACGCAACCTGGAAGGACATTTGCGAAGCTGAGCGGAACAACACAAATCAAGGGCGTTCTAAGCAACAAAGGCAGGAAGTCTGGAAGGCGTTTACAGAGCTACTTCCCTACTTTCAATGCATGATTAAGCGATCATAGAAGCAACGGACCACTTCGGGATTCTACCTCAGTCCTGAACAACGACAAGCGTATAAGCCATAATGGGATAGTTGAAAGATGGGGCAAAGTATACGTGGCTGCCTTTGGAGAGGGGCAAGTTACGCATTGTGTGGTAATTTAGCATCTCTAACTTTCAGTACTTTACTAAGAGTCTTCAAGTACAAAATTGTGCATTTTTGAGCCTTGCAAGAGTCGTTTCCTCTTATTGAACTGATTGTATTACAGTGGTCGCGCTTGGTTAGCGTCGACCTTTGAAACAGCAACTATTGGATAAGAGCACACTCCCACTCCCCTTTTGCCCAAAGCATGTATTATGAGCTTGGTTAAGGTCAAGTGCTTGCTTATGGTCAACGTTTCCTTTTCATCAATGTTCATTTTGACTCATCAATTAGAAAGGTGTTTGGATAGTATCCCAAAAACATGGGTGGAAAAGCACTTCCAAATTTGCAACCACTAGAACTAGGGAAAGTAATGCAAAATGGAGTGTTTCTTTATGATCAATGCTTGGCTAAGGTCAATAGTTTTTTCCAGCCCAAAGTGTTGATGCTAACTAAGCACCACTGTACTTGTGTTTGGTGAATGCAGCATGTCCTTGTGAAGTACAGCAGTTGGTTCGTTATGACATATGGCAGTCTCTCGGTATGGTCGACGCAGGGCATGGAGAAGAGTCATTACTCTGCTAAGACATCTTTTGTTAAGCATTCACAACACAATGGTACATCCTTGCGTCACTCTGCAATTGTACAAAGTTTCCAGTGGTGGTACAGGGTCATCCAACACAGAGAGATCCAGAGCGAGAGGAAAGAAGCCAGAGCAAGGAATCCTATCATTCTAGCCACTGAAGTAGCTGCAGAAAAACGTCAACAGGCATCGAATTTATCTGCAGCGAATGCAAGACATGCTGAGTGGAGGGGTTGTGTTTGTGCTGGTTCACGATTTGTTCCATCCAATGCATCAGTCTCAGAAGATGATACTCCACCCATTCTCTGATTTCCTAGCGGTACTTCAATCGATCAATCAAATACAGCATATCTGAGCTTTCTAGCTTCCCATTTTGTAGATAATCTAAAGACTATGGAGCTTGTTACAGAAACTTATTAATTCTTAAGCGATCTTTGTCTGTACAAACCATCAAATTATAGCAAATCAATTGCTGCAAGGATTCCAATGCTGTATTATACTTGCAGTTGACATTAAATAACCCTTAAATGACCATAAGGCATAGTATATACACTGTCGTATAATTGGCATTTGCTACCAATAAGTTTTAATTTAGGATCTCAAGTAGTTCCCTAACCCCTAAAGGACCAAGCAAAGTTTTCATCAAAAACTCTTAAAAACTGTCATTTTTAGAGCATCAACCAAATTTGAAAACAAAAACATTTTTATGCATAGGTGACTGTAGGATCTTGTAAAAGAATGGTTATAGAAGATGTGGAAAAAATTTCACAGTTTTCCACCACGTGGATTGGAAGTCAGAATGGTTTGAATATTCAAAAACGTCTTGTGAAAAACCAGGCAGCTACCCTTCAGAAGGTGAAATTCCCAAGGAAAAAATGCCATGTGGGTGGTGCTTCTCTAAAATTCCTTATTCCACCTTAGTAAAGTACATGTCAAAAAAGTTTCAAATCACTTGGAGTTGTACAACATATGGAAAAAAATTAGTAAGTAAAAAGAAGTAGATAATGATTCAAATCACTAAATTGTTAATAATATAGTTATGGAAATGAAAAATGCCAATCCCAATAGTCATAATGTTGTCATAAACAATCTTAATCCTTTGGTGTTGTTTGTTTTCCAAAATGTTGAAAATTGAGTAAAATAAAGGACTTCAAAGTTTATTTTGGAATAGAGAATCCATAAACTGCCCGCACACAAAAAATCCTCATAACTTTCATCTTGTTGATCCAAATGGAATGATTCAAAGCTTCCAACATTCACATAAATCTCCTTAACCAATTTGAAATTTTTGTTTTTGAAAAAAGTAATTTTTAAAAATCTGCCCAGGCTGCCTAACGAACATAAAAAACAACATATTAGGCCATAATTTTTTACTCATAATTCCAAATGTCATGAAATTTAATGCATATGAAAGATAAACCTTGTCCCCACATTCTATTAAGATTTCAGCCTAAAATATGAAAAACTCCAATCACATGTACTTGCCCAAAATTGCTATGTTTCTAAAAAAGGGGTATGGTCCTTTAGGGGTTAAAAGCGCTTTGATATATTCTTCAACAGCTTTTTATGTTGATCTCAAATGTAGTAAATGTGTGAATCTATTCCAAATACAAGAAAAATTCCTTGCATTGTACTGGTTGCAGCAGCACGCTCAGATGTCAAGGGTTAAGTTACCGGAAATTGATAAGTTACTCGCACGAGAATTTTGTGTCTATTTTGGAATCACTATGTTGTTGTGTGGGATCATGTTGTCAACTGCCTACAATAAAGTAATAGGAAGCCAATTAGTAAGTTATTGAAAGTAGTTTATTATGCTTGAATTTTGTGCCAATAAGATTCCAAGGATGTACAATAGAACTCCTCTAAACTGATATGGTTGGGATTCCAAGAACTAGATTAGTTTAAGTAAGTTATTAACATGTTATTCTTTAATTTGGGAAAATGATGGGTAACATTTTGTACCTCACCTTAATCCAAAATAGCCTCCTAAATTTATGTCAAAGAATCACATGGAACCATATTCATTAAATTAAGGAGGTCACCTTAAACCTAGTTAATGAATTTCTGTCCAAAATTTCAGAAGTTAATGAACTTTCTGTCCAAAAAGAGCGTATTTCTAGAAGATATATATCTCATTTCATTGAAAAACAACTAACAAATTCCCAATTCAATGAATATGGCGTTCTTTAGAAAAAAAGTCCCACTTTGTATGCTTTTCCCAAATTAATGTATAGAAGGTTTATTAGTTAATTTTGTGAAAGTGTAAATGAAGTGACCTTGAGGTTAGTACAAGGATAGCACCAAGGAGCATTACTACTATTGAATTAATTACTTTGGTTTATGACTAACATATGGTTTGACATTGAGATTTGTGTTATACATTAGTTTACAAAGCATATTAATCTACAAGATATTAGCTTATAGGAGTTCTACTGTAGTGCATTGCTACAATGTGCCAATACTAATCTGCCATGATCAAAATTTTCCAGTTCTGCAACTTTGGCTTGCCTTTAGTGCATTTGGTGGGTAAGGTCATTGTTACAAAGCTACTTTAGTTGCAAGAATTGATAGCTGACAATGGGGACTATGTCAGTTAACCCCTAAATGCCCAAGGCCATTTTGAACTTCTTGGCATTTTCACGAAAGTGACCTATCAACCAACTTTTTCATAAATCTTATTAAGTTTTTTTAAACTATAACAGTAAAAATTTAAACTTGACATGTTAGAGATTACATGAAAAAAAAAAAAAAAAAAAAACACAACAATATTACTTATAGTTTGAAAGATCATAATGTTTGAACATGAGGGTGTTAAAATTGCAAAAGTGACTTGAAGTTTTCGAATCCTCATTTCACACGTCAAATCTAAAAAGTTGGTCATTAGAAAAACATGAGGTTTAAGGTCATTACATGTTTAACCTCAACCAATTTACGGCTTTCAAAATCTACTCATGTGTATTTTTAAATGGGCTTCTAATGCGGATTTTTCTCCAAACTATAATGTATTTGAGGCTCATTTTCAAGATCTTCCAACTCTAGAAAACTCAAGATTGCAATGGACGCCCTTGTACAAAATCTTGAATAGAAAAATCATGAACATTCATTTTCAAAATCAAAATTTTGATACTGAAAATAGACTTTAAAACAAACTTGTGTTCAAAAAAAAATACCAAAAAGATTTTATTTATCTTCAAAGGTTTGCAAACACCCAAATTGGGTGCCTTGGGCATTTAGGGGTTAACACAATGCCTATGCCCAAGTCAAATATTTGTTCAAAAAAAATTTGGAAATATTAATGCATGAAATGAGTTGCCTAAAAAAAACTTGCAAGCATACATACCTCAAACTTCAATCAACCCAGAGTCTAATAATCCCAGTCAAGTATACTTGGACTCATGTATACCCGGACTCATGTATACCCAGAACCCAATCGGAAGTTGACCTTACATTTTTATAAAAAAACATTTTGCATGCACTAAAGAACTCGATTCTACTCAAAATCAAAAGTGCAAGCGTACTGGGAGTTGCAAGTTTTGGGGATTAAATAAACCATTGGTTTCCAATACATCATTTATACCAACAAATGGGAGCCTCCTTCCCTGACCCACCATCATGATTGCCCATGCTCAATAACTTGAGCAAGAATAGGGCATTATTTCATGTAAGTACACATTTAAATGCAATCAAGGGTCCCTTAGCAACTATTGGGCTCATACTTTCTCTAATGTAAGAAATAGTAAAAGAGTATAATTTGTGTTTGAAAAACACAATGATGGATGGGAACATGTGCCCTCCATTGTTATACATTTGCTGTTTGAAGTTTGCCCATGAGTATGCAGCACATAGGCAAGAATTCTTTTTTAAAGAACTCGGACTTCCATTAGTGTCCCCACAACAATGAAGACAAGTCTAGAAAGTAATACTAAAACCATTGGATGCCCACTCTTCCAGTGATGACCAAGCGGTTGGTGACATCCATCCATCCACAAATTTTGGACATTGAAATGTACTTTATGTTCTTGTTGAATGAACCCTAAAGCCCATGGCCCCAAACCCTATACCCTACACCCTATACCCTTCAGTACTCACTAGTCACTACTTATATATATTTTCTATGCTATTTTACATCTACGGCTTATATAATTCTATCATTTTTTTGTCTATCTTATATTATATATAATTGTGTTTTCCACTACTAGACCACCCTATATTATATGTAATTTTTTTACAAATTTTACCTAGAATTAATATAATAGACCCTATATTTTATTGCATGTAATTTCTATTTTTTTTGCAAATGACCTCCCCAAGAGAACGGGATGATGTCAGTTTTACTCCTAAGGCACCAATGGCGACTTTGTGTGTATATAAACTGCTTTTGCAGTCACTACTCATCCACATTTTCCAATTGCTCTTCCACGCACTACTTATCTACACTTTCTCTCTGATTGTCACAGAACCTGTCTCTTGATGACTCCTGAGTCTAGTCAAAACTCCTCCATTGTAATTTTTCAGGAGGATGCTAGTTAGCCTCAGATCAGTCCCCATCTACATTGCTACCCAGTGACAATCAATCGAGTGGATCACAATGAGAACAATTCTAACTGGTTTTTAGCGAATTCATTATTCTATTTCTTGATATATATTTTTTGTTGTCCACCAAATTAATTACATATTTTTCTTTTTTGAAACCAATCATGCTAACGCTTCATCTTATTGCACCTTTTTTTTGATGTCACGCTCCAACTAGCGACATCATGGGAATGAGAATATGAACACTACAATACATTTGGCAGACTTCCAAACAAAGCTCAAATTTGGCATTCACTTTTGACAAAATAAGCAGATATCCGATGTAGTGTGAGGTGTGACTAAGTACAAATTGGTAGACGGACTTTGATCTACCTTCTATCGACGCACTAGATGTATAGCAAGAATCTCACTTATTCCAATGTTTTGACTCAATGATCATGCAGAAGAATATGAGAGGCAAACGACCATTAGTTTGAGATAGAGGCCATAAAAGTAGTGATAATGTGCTTCCTAGATTTTAATTTTGAAATGCATATTTTCACAATTTCAAATGTGACTAATATAATTTTCATGCAAAATATAATAGGTTTATGTAAGTCAATAAATTTTTTATATCACATTAAAAAAATCCTTTTAATTTATTTGTATATGGTTATCTCATAACCCTTGTTTTCTCAATGCATATTATTTTATGATGAGTTATAAAAAGATTTTTGTTTTATTGTTGCAATCCTAATTTTGAAGAATGTATAATAAGTTTAATGATCATGTTATATAAATGACTATTTTTATTAATAGATAAGTAACGTAGTTTAAAATTTACTTGATGAACGCAAATCAATATATTTAAGGTGAATCAAAATCTTGTAGTTTCAAATTTCACACAATTCATTTAATCAGTGCAAATTTTTTTAAATAATTTTACATGACATTCATGACTCAAAATTAAATAATTACATGTCATTTTGTTTGCAAAGTAATCATTTTAATCAATAAAACAAAGAAAAAAGGATTTACATAGTTGTAGGTGGAAGCACAAATTTGTGGTCATAGGTCTCAAATTTTATTATTAATAGTGAATTTTTATTTATTTATTGAAACTTTTATTAAAAATTTGAACGAGTATTCTCATTTCTTAAAATATTATTTGTTAGGGCTCTATGCTCATGGACTTCACGCTCAAGTCTCACAAGCTTGCTGTTTGAGGCTTGCATGCTAGCATTGTTGGTACATTTCATGTAAAGTTTGGTTAATCCACAATTTGTTTAACAACAGTTTTGCAATTTCTTCCAATTTTTCACCCAATCTTCTTAGTGTTCAAGAACATAGTGTCAAAAGATGAAAGACCTTGCAAGGAGCATAATGATTATGTTTCCAACCTTGTCTTTGGCTTTTCCATTACAAAAGTTTTTGAAACACATTAGCATAGTGTATTGCAAAGTGCCACAATTGCAAAAGCAAAAGAAAAGAGACCATTGGCTTTTGGAATTTGCCTTCATCTCAAGTAGGGCTCTTGCTTTTTTTTGTAAATGCATGAATTGTCTTCCAACTAGTGTGATAAGAGGTATAATTGTGGCAAAAATTAGCATAAAAATTCTTTTGCTAAACATTGCCAAATGAAAGCATGTGTATTGTCATGTGCATTGTCATGTGCATGTATCTAGTTATTAGCATGGTGATTAAATGACTTTGTGCAAACCTAATAATGTTTTTTTGAAATTTGGTTGTTTATAAAATAATAGCATAATTTTATATGATCATATTTAACTATAATGAGGTCTAAATCCTTATCTAGTATATTCTAGATGTAGGCTCTAAGGGTGCCCTAAAAATCTTACCCTAGATCAATGTCAACTAATTATATTATATTGTACTACCTCAAATCCATTGTGTATTTGTATTGACAATAACTTTTCTTAAAAATTGAAACCTAGTAATTACATTCATATCACCATATACTTGAAGATGGAAAAATTGGAAGTTTCAAAGTAAAATTTAGTTCTTCGAACTCTTAATTCAAAGTATTGTGGGTGTTAGTGTTTTTGTTTTTACATTTGAATAAAAGCAAGATGCAACACATAGTTTCAGAAATTCTCAGATAACATCCAAAAAGAGACTTTGAAATCTAAATAATTTTACATGCTCCTTTAGAAATTTGAATGTGAAGAAATTTTAAAAACATATATTAATCCAGTTTTATTGAATATGGTGTCAGTGTAGATGAAGTTCCAAAACTTAATTCACATTGAGACTTGATTAATAGCACACTTTTGTTCAATTCTCAAAGAGTATAAGGTAGGAACACCTATAATTGTTAGTTTAAGGGTTTTGATCATGATAACTATTAATAAACATCTAGCAAATTATAGGATCCTATTAGGAACAGAAAAATAATGAGTTTGCACTTTTAAAAGTATTATTTGGATACGTGAGAATAAGTTGTGAATTTTTAATGAGCAAACGACCATTGCACCCATAACCAACACTAAGGTTTCATGTTCACATGTTGTACATTCTTGTAATTACATCTATTTACTTCCACATATTTTCCAAGATTTTAGAGGTGATTGTTATGGGGACACTAATGCTTATGGGTGTTTCCTACCTTAATCTTAAAGGACGAGGCTACTACAATACATACCATGTATGTTGTTATATAACTGGCATTTGCTACCAACAAAAAGTTTTAATTTGGGATCTTAACTATCTCACTAGAACAATAGTAATCTATATTCTAATTTCTTTGTTGATCTCAAATGTAATAAAGGTGTGGATGCACTCCAAATACAAGAAAAATACATCGTATTGTACTAGTCCCAAAGGGCTACCTTGTCCTTTAGGGGTTAAGCTTGAATTAAAAGCTGCTTTCATTTCCAACTACAAACTTTGTCATTTCTTTGGATTCCAAGTTTCTCCTTAAAAAACTTTAGATGATATTTGAGTTCAAGAGAAGGCCCTTATGGGAAGTGGCTGGAAGGGTTAAAGGTATTAAAATTTAGTGTCCTTTTACATATCATACAAGACTAATCCTCTAAATCAGCTTGCAACTTGAAGTTTGCAAGGACCATAAAAAGGAGGGATGGGAGTAGGTGGGTTCCAATCATGCATGAGCAAATTAGCCATATTGTACCCAATTGAGCTTACCAAGCGTACCATTTAAGATTATTAAAATAAATATTGACTATTTTGATTAGCAATTACCAAAATGGTACACACCAGATGTCCTTGCATTTGTCATTGTCATGTTATAATATTGTCTTCCACCATCAAATCATTTTTTCATGTAGCATGATACATTTGAGTAGTTATACAAGGTAAAGACCCTTTTGTAAGTACCTTACCTATGCTTCTCCTACCTAAATAAGTATGGTAATGTGTCAAGATTGGGAGGCCTTCTCTTGAGCTCAAATATCCTCTAATGCTCTCATCTTTCTTCAAAATTTTGTTTTGCTTATTACAGATAAATACTAGCATCAAGGTGAATTTTTTGAAGTTGCTATATATGATATAGTGGTAAGTACCCCTAAGAATTCACTATAGTGATCATGATTTCATTTTTCTCCTAATTTTTCACATTTATTTTGAAGAATTCCCTTTGTCAAAACACCTAATTGGAGTTTTTTGTATTGAGTATATTGCATGGTTTTTCATGAAGTTGGAGTGGAGTGTATCACTTACTCTCTTATTACTGTCTTATAACATTAAATTAGCATGAATTATAGCAAACCTATGGAATTTGCTTTCAAAAACCATCTAAATAAAAAGTACATACTACCAAGATGAACTAGCCAACAATGATTATATTGAATGGGAATTAAGTTTAAATGCAAATATCAATAAGAATAAAAAGATATTGTTTGTGGATTTTATTTTTATTACATGTCTCATCAAATCTCAAGATTTCTTTATTTTCCTTTATTCTCTATTCTTTTATCTCAGCCACTCACTTGAGTGTCTCATATTTTTTATTTGTCTTCAAAACAATTGTTGCTACTTGCCAATGACAGTGACTTCATTATGAAATTTTTTAATTTAGAATTATTTCTTTTTATTTGGAAATTTGATTGGATGTCATAATATTCTTGATATGGTAGTATTGCTTGACATTATTGTTTGTGATGTCTTTGTCAAGATTTTGATTTTCTTTCTTGTAGACAGAAGTGATATTTTAAAATAATTAAGACATGGTTTTGAACATGTTAAAATATTAAGGTAGACAAATCCATTCCTAATCAATTCCCAAAGTTGACCCCTACTTTTGAGGTGTTCTCCACCCATTGTTGTACCCAAAGTGGAGCACTGAATGCCACTTGTATAAGTAAATTTTGCCACATGTGAGTTGCTAAAATACTTTGGGACGGTTGGGATTTGGATTATCTAGTGTAAGTATAGAAACATATCCAAGTAGTTTTAACCTCTGAGCACCCGGAGTTGTTTTAGGGTTTAGGAGAAAATGGGGGGTTTAATGGCCACCAGAGCTTGGAAAATTACATCCAAAAAAAGTGACCGTAGGATTTGAAAAAGGACTACCTTCTCTGTTGATGAGGACCAACCACAATTGTTTTCAGTGTACAAATCAAGAGAAAGAGTGAGATCAAGTTGTGGTCCCCAACAACAAGATCCTGTTGCTGGGGTGCTCAGGGTCTAGAGTTGCTAATAGGGACCCTATGAGCTACAACTTTGCCCTTTAATATAAAATAATGTACAATACCTTTTTCCACAAAATTAAATTCCATGATAGCTTGTTGAAAGGCTAACCTACAGATGTTATTCTTGAATTTTCCAAGACCTTGAGGTATCCCAACTCTTAAACGGCCAGGTATGGGTCTGTCTACCTTAGTAACATAATTATACCACACCATGTTTGCACAAGTGTATACATATGGACATATCATGAATAAAATTTATAATAAATAAAACTACAATTTTATCATTACAAAAATAAACAAATAATTAAAAAAACAAGAGTGGAAATGCTAAATGTATACAACCTTTAAGTTTTTATCTTTAGCAAAATCAAATCAAAAACAACAAAATGAAAAAATCCAATTTATCATGATGTACAAACCACTTCTCTATTAGTAAGTTCAATTTGTTCATAGTATTTTTTCATCTAATTATAATCTCTAGTATTTAGAAGCAAGTTTCAGTATTATAATATTGCAACTTTTGAACAAGCATTCTTAATCCAAAATTGGATAAAACCTATGATTAATAATGAATTTGCTTCAAAAAATTTAGAAGCAACAATTAAAATGGTTTTGAAGGGAAGAGAGCAAATTCTTGAAAAAAATAGTTCTTTATGCAGTTCTTTTTAAAAATGGTGTCAGGTTTAGATCTATGCATGATAATTTGGAAATACGTTTGATTTCAAATTCAGATGATAGATGTCAAGAACTATATGAGGAATATTTATGTATGAGAAGTTTGTTTGCATGTCTAAATGATTTATCAACTAAATTTAAAAAATGTGTGAACTTCTAACTTGAAATCCAAGCATTGAAATTTAAATCCTTGGACAAAAAATAGTGGAGCTTGGCCTTTATCAAATGTAGCCATGGATCTGCAAGCATTAGAAATCAACAATAAAATGTCTTAAAAACAAAAAAATCAATAAGAATACATCAAAATTTGGATTTTCACCAAACCATTTTTTTTCATTAATAGGAAACCAATTGAGTGTAAAAAAATTTAAGAAGTTATTGACTGACCAAGAAAGACATGTCTGAAACATGACCAAATAAAAGTAAAAATAATTTAGTGAACTCAGGTAGAAGGAGAAGTTCCCCAATTTTCTTTAATAAAATTCCCACAATATGTAACACACAACAAACAACAATGATACTGTGATTTGTGTAAAACAGAAATTTAATAGGTTCTGAATATGTGAGAACACTTGTAATTGAAATTTTTGAGAAAAACCACCCACTCAACTTAACCCATGAACGTCACAAACGCCCTTTGCGGCCGTATGTATAGACTTATTTGAGGTGCTCTGTGGGCTTTCCATATTTTCTTATGCACCCACCATCTTTTTAGATTGCAATAATATGTATGTTTTACGGTTGATTGGTATCAAAAGAGTGCAATGGTATCTAAATAAATCATATGGTGCATGACACTTATAACCAACAACTTCTAATTAAAGCAGTTAGCCTAAGGCTTTGTCAAAAAAAAGTTATCAAAAATTCGAGTCCACTAAGATGAAGCTTAGAGTTTGTCCCTCTTGGTGGTGGAATTACTTTTGAGCTATTAGGGGGTTTCAAATATCTCAAAAAATCGGTGAATGAATGGTCATGAATAGTTTTCATTTAGTGGTGTCATGAAGTCACAAAAGTGAACCACCCATGAGAACCTCCAAGAGGTCGTCATGGCTTGTTCACACATGAACGACGTGAAGCCTCTCCCTCCTCGCCTCTCCCCACTACTAGGAAACTATGGTCAAATCTACAAAAAGTTGACAAAGATTATGACCTAATCTACAGTATACTATAGATTAGGTCATAATCTTTGTCAACTTTTTGTAGATTTGACCATGATTTCACTGTAGTGCCCGCTAGCTCCGCTCTTGTTCCTATCGCTCCACACTTGCACCTATTTGTGTTGTTGCCTATCTCTCGGCTCTAGCTTTACACTTGTGGCTCGCTCTATGCCTCTAGACAGTTTGGATGCAGAGTTGATTGCCAAGTCAAGGTCATTCAAGGAATTGCAATGTGTGAGAAGCGACAATGGTGGAGCTGAAGAGATCCTAATGACAATGGTGGAGTTCAAGGGATCCGTACGGGATTGGTGATTGTGGGCAAAGTTAAAAGGGTGGTGAGTAGTTCACTACAATTCAGATATTTGAATGAGTGATTGCCAAGACATGAATAGTGGCTTGACTAACTTGTTCACCAATTGAAACCCCTAATGAGTATATTTGTTGTGCCTTAGTATTTCTTGTTTGGCCAATAGTTGTTGGTTAGTGTCATGCACTATAACCCGAGAAGTATTTCTTTCAAGTTGGTGATTAGCTAGACTACCTCGGAATGAGAAGAAATATCTACCTTGCATCAAATTTACATGCGGATGTTGAGACAGGAACCTTACCCATCCGGAGGTATTCACCTTCTATCGATTCAGAATGAAACAAATACAATCATCTATGTTCTGTCGTTCCTTAACCACATTTCAACCAGATAAATGCTGGAGGTTCCGCTGAGGTCGATTAGGAGGTGGTAATCTCCACTGCGGCTGAATTCTCCGAGCGAATGCAGCTGGGTCTGCATCCCAATATCTCACAGAGTGATTACCATCTAGGTCATCGGCGAATCGAAGTGCTTGACGATGGAACAGCATAATGGCGAATCGTTGGGCGACAGTTCGGACGCCTGGGAGGAGATCTCTGACTGCTGGCGCCACGTCTTGAGCAATTTCGGCAAATTCTGAATCAGGATCAAAATTCTCTTAGCAAGTGCTTCAAATCGCACTCCATTAGAGTCAGAGTTCGTTCACTATTGCTGAATATCCGTAGACAGGATTCAAAATTGTTCTGATTCAAGAGAAAGATGCGTATAAATAAATTGCCTCGTTCAAATCCGTACCTGTTGTGGAATTAGGACGCAGAAGATGAGGCTCCACAAGCATCCACAGTCCTCTGACGAAGTCAAGTGATTTGTAATCTTCTTCTGACAGCTGCGCCATTTGTCTTCCACTAAACATTCCCCCAAATGTAAATATTGGGAGAGGCCATGACCCTGGGCTGGCCATGGTTGCTGGTAAATTTAAGCGTCTTGAGAGAAACTGCCATAGATCGGCCAACGCTTCTCTAGATAGTGCATCCACGGAACGAACAACCTGGACACACAATCGAAACCCACTGAAACACTATCCATACAGAACACTCCAAATAGACGGTCCTTTATAGTGATACGAACATGCGAACATGTCCAGCTTGGGCACGCGTGTCTCGTCTCTCACACGCTCAGAAATTTAAACACAGTATTTAGGAAATTTATACGCACGCAAAAGGACTACGAGAAGTTTCTAATGCATAAAAAAAGAGGCACATAGCTTCCTCTTGTCAAACAATAACGCAACAGAATGTTTCACCGGAAAATGCTTAGATTTTAGCTTAATGAGCAATGAAATTTGGTGAAAGGTCAGAGTAGTTACTCTTCATCGTCCTTAACAGAAATACAGCAACGTCTTTGATTGGTGACCACTGAGAAAAGAATTGTGTATCAATATTGGGAAATGGCAAACAGAGGACATGTACAATTCATATCTTATTTCGTTTGCTTCCGTGTATGCATTTTTACCTCAGTCAGAATAAGCTCCTGAATGTAGCTGCCTTCAGATGCAAACAGCAGCTTCAGAGCTTCCTTTGTAGTGGGATCCATATAACTCACTTTAGGAGGTGGCATAGTGGGACCACCATGAGACGCGGCCATAATGTCTCGAAAACTCTGAAATCCTGAAGCCAATGACTCCACTCGCCGTATGTCCAGCTGGGTGCTATCCCCATACAGAAAATACTTCAATGCCGCCCTTGTTCGAGGACTGCAGAATAAACTCCTATTAGTGCGAATCTAAGATTGCTGATTACACCTGCTGACGCGATTGTAAAGAATTAAAAAGAAACAGCAGCATTACAGGCACAATCTACTCACCTGTCATCAGTGAGCAGCCGTTTGGAGAGGTATGGATAACAAGCATTAACGATACTGAAATCAGGATCTACATCTAATCCAATTCCCTCAAGAACTGAAAAAGCGCGGAGAATGAGTGCAAAGTATGGCGGTATCACAAAAATGTAGTCCTTCGATATCTTTGTAATGTCTTCAGTCATCTGCACAAGAACGTACAATTCACATTTTACTACGAACGAAACATATTAGTGAACATGATTCAAAAATTTATTATCATTTGGATCACTCTCCAAAGGATGGTTAATAAGTTGATTTCATTTATGCTTCCTCGACCGCATCAAACCTAGCCTCATGGCCGACTAGATTTAGTCTAGTACCTGCTGGATGTTGATCTTGCGGACACCACCACCTTGTATAAGCTGGCTCATAACGCGAGTAAGTTGGGGAACAGCGGCAGCAGTTTTCTCAGGGTCAGCTCTGTCTTCAGGAACAAACCCGAGCCGCACTAGGTCATCAGCAACGCGAGGATAATCGGAGTTCATCAAATGGGATATGTATTCGATTAATGTGTATCTCTGATCTTCAGTCACCTGCAATGAAGAAATACTGCTGTCGTTGAATTGATGCGCCAGTTTGATTGAAGGATGAAACGCACATAATATTTTTCATCAAGAGCCATATGATGGGAATTTTAAAGCTCAAAAGAATACCTGGGTCATGAGCCCAAAATCCAGAACACAGAGACGTCCATCCGGTGTTTTCAGTAGGTTCCCAGGATGAGGATCCGCGTGAAGGAACCCACTTTCAAGTAATTGCACTAGGTAGCAGTTCATAGCTGTTGTGATCAAAGGTAGCAAGTCGGCAGCATCGCTCTCTGAGAGTTTTTCTCCGACAACCCAAGCACTGGTAAGCACCTGAGAACAACCTTCCAATATCACAAAACAATCTCGCCAAAATTGGATTCCAAATACCGAAGAAAGCCTATCTTCTAAAGTTAAGAAAATCCAACCCAACCCCACCCCGCCCCACCCCCCGCCCCGCGGTATCACTTTCCCGCTGCTATCGATTGCTCTCATATCAGATCACATCTGTCTCATTAATTTGCTCATTAAATTCAGGTAGAAGGTAACTATGTTGGCATAATCACAACGTCAATCCCGACAAGCGGCGGTTTGAGTCATCATAATGTATCTTGTATCTGGACATTTTGATAGAGATTAAAGGAAAGAGAAATACATTCAAGGTCGTGTTTCGTTAACAAGGTGAAGTGATTTCAAACCTTGCGTGAGGTGTAAGAAATGAACATCTCAGGAACGGTGACGTTTGGCAAAGACTTCATGTTGTCCAAAAACTGGATGCCATTCTGGGCCTGCATCATAGCAATGGGGGTATTTGATAAGTACTCTTTAGTCAATAAATCTTCAAGCTTCGAAACAACCTTTGATTTTCAGCTCGAGAGTTTCTATATTTAAAGTCAAAAGCAATCTTCATAGCAAGTTTCAAGTTGGTAATCTACGAGGGGAATGAGGACTGCCACTCAACCATTACAACCTGTGTGAGGCTAGCAGGGTGATCATATGTAGAACATCAGAGCATACTACTTAGTCTTTTCATCATCATCAGTAAGCGCTCCAATTTCGGTGCACTTTGTATTCTTTTCTGTGTATCCGGTTCGTAAGATAATATCTGAAGTCAATATGAAAATTTACAGATAAAAACAAGAGAAAGCTGAACACACATGCAGCACCCACCTCTTGAACATAATCGAGCTCATCAAAGAAGCGAAGAGCCCAAGTGTCAAGAAGTCCAACCATGTCAGATTGCACCATAGGAATTTGCTCAAACAACCACGCGCCAATCCGGAGCAAGAAAAGGTCACGTGATATTCCTTCTAATACTCCCGGTCGCTGTACTTTGACCGCCACCGGAACTCCGTTCTCCCTCAATATTGCCTTGTATACCTTCCATGAAAGAAATACAAGGAAAAATTATTACAACCTCGGCAATCATTCCAAAATCCTCTTGTCAAATGATCGCTAGTATCAATTGGGCAAACACATTGAATCTAGAAAACTTAATACGTTCTAGAGATGCCTATATCCCTCTTATTACACTCCCAAATTGCATTTCAGCTCAGTGCAAACCTGTCCCAAGGAAGCAGCAGCAACAGGATGTTCGGACATCTCCGAAAATATCTCCTCGGAGGGTTTGCCAAGGGATTCCAAAATAATTTGCTTCGCCTCCGCGTTTGAGAATGGAGGAACGCGGTCTTGGAGTTTTTGTAGCTCCTCTAAATATGCTTGTGGAAAAATGTCGGGGCGTATGCTCAATGCCTGTCCAATCTAATTACCATTCAAAACAGAAATGGCTCAGCGTTATAAAATGTGCATATATCATTTACGAAGACAACCGTCCACAAATAAAACACATAAGTTAGACACGACATACAACCAGATATTTCCCTGGATACAAACATGAGGTACAAGTGAATGTAGATTTGACGTTGTGATACAAGTAATAGCCATTCCATACCTTGACAGCGGTAGGCCCAAGTCTAGTGATAAGCTCAACAAGTTGCCTAGCACGTATTTTCTCCATCTCTTGATCTCGCCCAACGTACTTATCCCACAAGACGTTGAATGTCAAGCTTGAACACTCGAACATAATTTTTGCAGATCTCATCGCAATGTCCATTGGTCTTTTCTTGAAGTATGCAGCAATCAATCCTGCATCATATCGCAATGGAAGGTCACGTCCCTCCGAGAAATCTTTCCTACTTTCGTGCACGGAGGAAACTACAACAGTTGAAGTTGCTATTGTTGCAAGAAGGGCTGGCATTCCCCCGGGCATAGCTCTCAGGCTTCCGTAATCAGATGACGTTGAAACCCCAATTTGATCTACGAATTGCTGCGCAGGTGAAACACTAACTTCAATTTGATCAAGGCTTGGCATAAAGTGTGACATGAACTGCTCCACATGATGGAAGGATGAAGTCAGGGATTCGATCACAGTGTAATAATCTGATGCAGACTGTATTGAACAGAGGACGTGTGGCATTTCAAAGGAGGGCTTGATGAAGTGAATAGCAGGATTTACCACTGCCAGCAGTAAGTCTGTCTGTATGTGCTGCAAACACTGTTGAGTTATGTACGCTGCAGGAAGCTGGTCCATAAAGCATACTGGCACTCGAAAACTATGGAATCGCTTTTTAACAGCTACGTTGTTGGTGTGAAGCTCTTTCATCAATTTTCTTCGACGAAACGTCGCAAATTTACCCCGGATAATGCGGCCTGATAAATGTCTACCTTCTCCTGGACAAAAAGTGCCACCTATCTTTGCATCCATGCTGGTCCTCGGTCCAGAACGTGTAGTTTTGGTTTCACTTGGTGAAGATTTGCCCATCAACGAAGCATTCAGCACATATTGCGCATTGCAGTTATATGAAGTGAATGTAGTCATCTTGACGTTACTTCAATCCTGAGAATATCCACCAGCAAGAAAGGAAGTTGAAGATGAAAGATGATAATGTCTGATACCGTCAAATGGTTAACATGAAACCTGTGTTGCAGGTAAACTACTCATATCTATGTCCCCAATTCATCGAGAAAGGCAGATCGGCTAAAACAAGCAGAAGAGTAAATTTGACTTAAAGAGTAGAGTTTTAGTAATGCAACAACCTTAGATTTTTAGAAGTTATTTCACCGTGAATTGGGACGAAGCCACAGGAAGATATATTTTTGAAATCTGCTTAACCAATTCTCTACTAGACGCTCAAAGAGTACAAAATTCAAGCATCCAAAGACCGATACTTACATGAACTACAACAGAGTCTAAGATTGAAACGAATCGGGAGAATAACTTCGACGTTCAGAAGTCATCAATTTCTCCAAACAGCCCAAATTTGCTGACGACATGGTCTCATAAGCATCTCCTCTCTTTATACTGAAAGAGGCACATCAATAGTTAGCAATTTGCTTGTCAGCCGAGGTTTCCACCCAGATCTGCATCAATCCCTCAGAATAAACCAGATGCTCTCCATCAAGTCGTGAATGAGAGTAGAATATACAGTGCTACTTTCCAGCACGAGAAGAAACAGATTCTAGACTAAGCAGGAGCATAGCTACAAGTGATGATCATTTCAGTTCCACATGGACATCATCATGTGTCCTCGCTGGATGGCGTTATCGACTCTGTACTTAGGACTTCGGGGAGTCGTGGACAAGTTGCCTCCACATCTTAAAAAAATACTAGAGAGCAGCAAATACAATCCTATAGACAGTGGCAAGCTCTTAGGACCAGTCATTCAGGAGAATCTACAAAATGATAGTGATGACAAGAGCAAGTCTACGAGTACGCTAACCTAGTTATTTCAAGAATGATTATCTTGTCGATCACAAGATAACGACAAAATAGACCTAGAGATTCAGCGACCTAAGCTTGTAATAAAGATGTCTTGCACAAACAACGCATAATTGATGAAGCTTACACCGCACACTATAGCCGAGCCGAACGTACACAGGCTTCAAACAAGTAGCTCAAACCCGACCGTGCAACTAATTCGGACAAAACAACACTGGACAAGAAATACTTGAAAACAACGACGCCTTGGTGTTCCCACTCTATAACCATAGCTGAAATATCGCAACATTAAAATAGAATGACCTAGAGTATTATTCAGTCGTGGTGTCAAATCCAAACTGAAAAAGCAATTAGATTTCAATGAAATTTGCACTACCGATCACTCCATTTGCACACCAAATTAACAATTCCAAGGTCTTCCTAACTCTCTCACCGTCATAAGAAGAACTTTCGACCGTGATCGCTCTGTTTAACAATGTTCCGAAGCTCTTCCTAACTTCGTTGTTGCAATTGGAATTAGGTCCAACGATAAAGAAAACGAGACAGTGTCACCTGTGAATACCACAAACAGATCGGTAGCAGTCAATCGCACAACAAAAGCCTGCTATTGGCTACAAACGTAGAACTATAGGCTGGAACTATTCCTCCTCCGAAAATGCAATTGAACTTCAAGCTCTGTTTTCAAACCACCATTAATGAACTCCGCATCACCTATCGGTCTATTTACACAACGAATCGATGTTTCCAAGTTCTCCTGTCTCTAATATTACCTTCGAAAGAAATTCTTCACCAGAGTCTCTCTGTTTACACTTTGCATCAAAATTTCCAATTTATCGAGCTGCAATCGAAATTGAGGTGCAACGAACAAGTGGAGATGGAAAACGTGCTCATGCCATCTGTAAGCACCTCGTACAAATCGGATGCGTCAACCTCACAATAAACGCTTGATTTCTACTTCTACATACCTGGCCCTCTCGGCTGAAACTATTCCACCTCGTCGTACCGAAGTATCCAACTGCAATCGAAATTGAGGTGCAACGAACAAGTGAAGATAAAAAACGTGCTCATGCCATCGGTGAACATCTCGGACAGATCGGATGCGTCAATCACACAATGAACGCTTGATTTTTACGTCTACATACCTGGCCATGGCACTCTCGGCTGAAACTATAATTCCTCCTCGTACCGGAGTGTCCTCGAAGAAATGCCAAAATATCTGGCAGCATGAGCACGTTACTTGTAGCGATTGTTAACCTGTTGACGGTTCGATCTGGTGTGCGCCATAACGTCATCGTTCGATCGATGGAAGGCATCAACACTCAACCAAATGCACTTTCAGTATGCTGTTCTAATGTACAGTTCAGTACAAGAGAAAAGAAAGAGAAAAAACAGCTTGGCACACGCCATAGCCTCCCAATTAGGTTCGAGGTTAGGCCATGTGACGTTGTGGTCCCACCATCCCCAGGCAGCAACAACAACAAACAAGGACTTCTCTGTGGAAGAGGAGCCACCATCGCTAATACTCCACCGCATGCGTGCTTCGGTCAAACCGGTCATCGTGCACAAACCTGCACGCATCTGCTTACGGCGGAATTTGCTTGAAGGAAGGGCAACGTTTGGTATTGACTCCTTTTTCAATAATTGTATTGAAAATTTAAGGAATTGCTAAAGCAACAAGCAATAGCCCCATATAACGTCATATTCGTTAAATTGGAAAAACAGAGATATCATTTTGTATTTCACCTCAATCCACAAAAGTATCAAATTCAGTTTGAGCCACTAAGATTTTTTCCCTCACAAATTCCTTTTCTCAAGTGAGGATATGTGTACCAAAAAAAACGTTGGAGCTCAATTTGGGGCCTACTTTGGGGTGATCACCCCAAACCTTCAGAAGTCCCAAAATGACCGTTTTGGCCCAATTTAACAAATATCTTGTTATATTGTTAATGCCCCATCTCAAGGTTTGTTGTGAGCATGCAAATTGAGGATTCAATAGTAAAAGAATGATTTGGATTTGAAGAGTTGTTCACTTTTATTATGTTAGGATTGTGTCTTAAAAATTTGATTTGCAATTGAAAATAGGGAAAATCTGATGGATGTCCTTGAAGTTTGTGATATTTATACAAATGCCTTTGGTTTTTCAATAATGACACAAGTACACTTGTACTATAATTTTCAAACATTTGTCTTGTTGTGCACACCACTTCCTTCTTCCTTTGTGCACATTTTGCTTCTTTCCTATGTTGTAGTTAGTGTTGCAACCACCACCTTCATAACATGTTGAGAGAGCTCTTGCATCAAAGAAAAATTGTTGGTCAACTTGTGAAGTAGCTTCTATAGGAGCAAGTATAAGGGTTTGTGTGGAATGTGTCATGATCAATGTTGAAGCACGGAATGCAATTAAATAAGAAAGAAGAAACATCCGCACTAAGGGAGAAGGAAGTGGGGCATGCACAATAAGACAAATGCTTGAAAATTATAGTTTGAGAATATCCAAGTAATTTCTGAAAATTGAAGGCATTTTTATAAATATTGCAAACTTCAAGGGTATCCATCAAATTCTCCATTGAAAATATAGGACTTTGGAATTACATAGAGCAAGAAGTTGTTGTAAAGAAAAATAATGGTATGATAAAGGTTTAATCACAAATTTGTGTTTACTCTTCTTTCTTTCAAGAAGGTGATACTGGTATAATTAAAGAAATGACAAACCACCTAAACTAAAATTTTAGCATTAAATTCTCAATTTGCATGCTAACGACCAACCTTGCTGGGTGTGGGGTTAACCATATGGAGGTGTTGCTTGATGAGGAATTCCCTATAATTCACAATAATTGTGAAGTTGTTCTTCAATGCGTTATGGTATTTAAATATTATCTCAAATACTGTGACTATTGTAATAACTTTTTGTCAATATCTTAACCACCAAATGATTCAACAATCAATATACCAAAACTCTTAAATCATTTGGTGAGTACTCACCTCAACTCAAGTGGAGAGTGAGTGAATGATGCCACATTATAGAGGCTACATTGCCAAGTCATGTCTAAGGGCCAGTAACAAAAGGTTGTGACCATATCTCTAATGTAAGAATAAGGACAGGATATATCCCAAGCCTTTGCACTATTTAGACCTATTCATAATACAAGTCACTCAAATAAGTGTGAAGAGTTTTGGCACTACTCAAATTCTTGCAATAATTGAAAGATCTTATTTTGTAAATGCATGTGTGATATAAAGCCATCTACAACTTACTAGAACACCATATTAGGTAAATTGGGAAAACAGGGGGTCCCAATTTGTACGTCACCTAGATCCAAAGAAATCATCTTAACCCCAAAGCGTCATTGGGGATAGAAACTGTCCTTGGTCAATTTTTGAAGTTAAAGAAAACCCAATCAAATTATTATTTTTAGTAGTTTATATTTTTGAAAAGTTCTTTTTGACATTCGAAAAAATATAAACCCTCCCCATGGCCCTTAAGAATGGTCTCTCTAACTATAATTGGGCCTAGAGTGGGTACATTAAAAGCGTGTGTGAAGTGTCTCTACCTTGTATGACGTACATCACTAAAACTATGAATAGAAAATGGCAATCTAGTACTATGTCACAATTTCTTAACTATTCTCCTAATATTGTACACAATCATAACTAATGTTACCCTCACAAGTATTAGGTTAAAGGTTTTAATGTAGAGTAAAAGGTCCATGGTAATATGTACATGTAATTGTGACGCCCAATGAAAATTGGACATGCTAAAGTGAGCCATGATTGTACTCAAAGGCATAGTAGGGTGTAAGGTATTTATTTTGTCCCAAAGTACAAATTAAAATAATTAAGGAGACCCCTTGAAAGGGGTTCCTAGGGGCCTTGTAGAGGTCTCATATTTTCTCTAATGACCTTAGTTTTAGATTCAACAATCTAATTTTGCAAATGATTGATTATGATTTTTCTATTCAAGATTTAGTGCATGGGTGAACTCTTGACTTTATGTAGTGTTGAGGGCTCTTGGGAATGAGCCTCAAATACACTAGATCTTTAAGAAAAATCCCATTAGAAATTCATTAAAAAAATTGTAGAGTAGATATAGAGAAGTCATGAATTGGTTGGGGTTATGCGTGCTAGGCCCTTTAACCTCATATTTTTTTGGTGACCAACTTTTTGAATTTGGCATGTAAAAAGAAGATTGAAAGACTTCATATCACTTTCACAGTTTTAACACCCTCATGATCAAACATTATAATCTTTCAATCCATAAGAGATATTGTTGTATTTTCTTTTCTAATGAGATCTCTAACATGTCTAGTTTGATTTTATACGGTTACAATTCAAAAAGAATTGATACAGCTTATCAAAATGTTGACTTTTTGTTCAAATTAGAGCAAATTTCTAGAAGCCCCAAAAATGCAATGTCACTTTGGGGTTAAACCATATTTGAAGGTATCAAATTCAGTCTGAGCCAATAAGATTTTTTTCCCTCCCAAATTTCTCCTCTTAGGTGACAACACGTGTACTCAAAAATAAACTAAGCTTGGTTTTAGGTGATCACTTAAAACCTTCAAAAGTCCCAAAAAATACTCTTTTTCCCAATTTACCTAATAAGAAGTTCTAGTTATAAAAAATAGAGCCTCAAGACACAAAACTTAGGAAATAAATCACACTAAGACTTACAAAACAATTACATCAAAGGTCCCAATCTTAGTCAACTTTCAAGCCTAAAAACCTCTTCAATAACATTTACTAAACTTATACTCCACACTAATATGTTAGGTATATTACAATACTAACATGCTTTTAGCATGACTTCTTTTGTCTTTATTCAAAATATAATGATTATAAAGAGAGAATAAAGAAAAATATCCTTAGAAAGTTAACACAATAATTACAAAAATACATATACAAACACACACATATATATATATATATATATATATATATATATATATGTAGGGAATTACTACAGCGACACTCTAAATTGCTAACAGGATACCCCCTCTAAGCATGAAATATGATAATTTACTGTTGATTTTTATCTATGAAGTGGTCCATCATTCCTTCAATCACAACATTTTCACCTCTTTGAAAGAAAACTTGAAAAATATGAAAAAAAAAACTGAAATTTTATTATACCAATACTAATTTTTGATATATTTTTGCTTTAAATAACTCAAAAGTCCTATATTTTTAGTTTGAAATTTAAGCACACCTATTTTTTTAGTATAGCCTCAGAATGTTAAAGATGAAATAAATCTTTTGATCCAAGTTTAAAAAGTTAGCAAAATCAACATTAAAAATCACACTTTCATGCTCAAAGGGGGTGTCCCTTTAGCAGTTTAGGGTGTCGCTATAGTAATTTCCTATATATATATATGTATATATATATGTGTGTATATATATATATCCTTATAAAAAAATGCCCACTTTCCATAATGTATTTTGTGTTTGTTGGTTTGTTTGTTTGTGTGTCCGATTTGATAATTAGTGATTGGCCAAAGGCCAAGGGGCAAAGTGAAAGGACAATGGCATGGATGTTGGGTGTGAAAGGAGATCTTTTGTGGAAATCCATTGGACCTTTTCCCTACTTTGGTTTGAAATTCAACTACAAAGGGGTGGGGCAGGAGAGATGAAGAGGCAAATTCCTTTGTATTTTATGTTGGTTTGTGTGTTTGTGTGTCCGGTTTGATAATTAGTGATTGGCCAAGGGCCAAGGGGCAAAGTGAGGATAATAACATGGGTGTTTGGTGTGGAAGGGCATCTTTTGGTGAACCCCATTGGATCTAACTTGGATTTCAAATTCAACTACAAAGGGGTGGGGAGGGAGAGATGAAGAGGCAAATTGATTTCAGTTTAAGAAATGGATTGAACCATATTGGGTGTTTTATTAATTTGATTTTGAAATTGAAATTCTATATTCTTCAAGGGTGGGGAGCATTTTTCTATTTCAATTTTATTTATTTAAATTTCAAAGTGCATGATTGGATATTTTTAATTTGTCTATAAAAAATAAAATTGAACTTCTTTGGGCTCTTTTTATGAATGACATATATTTCTTTCTACTAATTTAAATTCAAATGATTATCATAATTTGCTTAATTTATTAGAAATTTTATATTAGGGTTATTTAAATTCAGCTCTTTAAATTGGTTTAATAACAATCTTTTTTTTTAAATGAAATTTCTACTAAAAATTTCAAGTTGAATTTCTACAAAAAAATGCTAAATGGGGTTGCCATTTCATCTGCCTATGCAAAATGGAAACATCACATTTACCTTTGCTATGCTAAATGGGGCTACCTCCTTCTTTAACAAATTTTCCTCCTTTTTGTTTTTCAAACCCCCCAATTTGAACCCCACCACCACAATCGACGAGTCTTGAGACCATTTTGCGGTAGCAAAATGGGATCAAGACTCGTCTATCTATATAAAAAAATGCCCACTCTCCATAGTGTATTTTGTGTGTGTGTGTGTGTGTGTTTGTGTGTTTGATAATTAATGATTGGCCGAGGGCCAAGGGGCAAGGTGAAAGGACAATGGCATGGATGTTGGATGTGGAAGGTCATGTTTTGGTGAAACCCATTGGACATTTTTCCTCCTTTGATTTGAAATTCAATTACAAAGGGGTGGGGAGGGAGAGATGAAGGGACAAATTGATTTGAATTTAAGAAATGGATTGGACCACATTAGAGAGTTTATTTATTTTGAAATTGAAATTCAATATTCTTCAAATCAATTTAGCTATGCCAAATGGAGAGAATCCCCTCCCCCCTCCTCTATGTTAGATTTTCTCCCTCTCCCTCTCTAATATTGGAGATTTTATTAATTATTTTTATTTCAACTTTAGTTATTTAAATTTAAAAGTACCTCATGGGATATTTTTATTTTACTAAAAATTTCAAGTTGAATTTCTACAAAAAAATGCTTAATGGGGTTGCAAACTCATGTACTTATGCTAAATGGAAACATCACATTTACCTCAGCCATGCTAAATGGGGCTACCTCCTTCTAATTTTTTTCCTTTTTTTTTCAAAATTCCCCAACTCAAATCCCACACCACCATGATAGACAAGTCTTGAGACCATTTTGCAGTAGCAAAATGGAATCAAGACTCATATCCTTATTAAAAAATGCCCACTTTTCTTAGTGTATTTTAAGTTTGTTGGTTTGTGTGTCCGGTTTGATAATTAGTGATTGGCCAAGGGCCAAGGGGCAAAGTGAAAGGACAATGGTATGGACGTTGCGTGTAAAAGGACATCTTTTCATGAAACCCATTCCATCTTTGATTTAAAATTCAACTAGCAAAATGTGGCTAAATTTCCCCTCCTTTTTGTTTTTACAAATACAAGTTTCCTACTTGAATCCCCCAACTTGAATCCCCCAACTTGAATCTCACACCACCATGATAGACGAGTCATGAGACCATTTTGCAATAGCAAAATGGGATCAAGACTCGTATCCTTATAAAAAAATGCACACTTTCCATAGTGTATTTTGTGTTTGTGTGTTTGTGTGTGTGTGTGTGTTTGTGTGTGTGTGTGTGTTTGTTTGTGTGTTCGGTTTGATAATTAGTGATTGGCCAAGGGGGGCATTAAGGAAATGAAAAGACATTTTTAATGAACCTTATTGGATAGCTCTTAATTTGTGGTTTAAATTGAGTACAAAGGGGTAGGGAGGGAGATGAAAAGACAATTTAATTTCACCCCTTTGAATACTTTTAAAACCTAAATCTGAATTTTAAATTGAAAGAGGTGTAGATTGACATGAAAAGACATATTTAATTGATAAGCCCCATTGGACAATTCTTAATTTGAACTATAAATTCAAAATTCAAAAACCAAGAGATAAATGGAAGGACATGTTTGAACTTATATAAAATTTAAAGTGCCTCATTGGATGTTTTGTATTTTTATTTCAAAAAATTTGAATTTCTTTGTATATCTTTTATGAATAGCATAAATGTTTTTATTACTAAATTTATTACTAAATTGAATTCAAGAAAAATTATAATAGAATTCTCCAATTCAATTTATTTAAAAGGAAATATTTGAATTTACTTTAATACCATTCTAATTTGAGAATTTAAATTATACTAAAAATTTCACGTTAAATTTCTACAAAAAAATGCTAAATGGAACTACTCAACCTATGCTAAATGGAAACACCACATTTACCTCTACTATGCTAAATGGAAATATCATATTTACCTCAGCTGTCTACCTATGCTAAATGGAAACATCACATATACCTCAGCCGTCTACCTATGCTAAATGGAAACATCACATTTCACTTATGGTATGCTAAATGAGGCTACCCCTTTTATAATAAAATTTCCTTCTTTTTGTTTTTCAAAATCCCCCAATTTGAATCCCACACCACCACGATAGACGAGTCTTGAGACCATTTTATGGCAGCAAAATGAGTTCAAGACTAGTATATACAAAAAAATAGTGTGTTTGTATATTCTTGATTGTTTTTTTTTGCCAGTTAGCCAAATTCATTTGCAATTTTACTTAAGATATGTTCTGTTCATCATAGAGACAAATCGAACATTGTAACAAATAGGTCTAAATAGTTTATAAGTGAAAGCAAACAACATATTATTACAAATTTGAGACTAACGTGCTTGCAAGGGGTGGCCATATAAAGGCAACAAAACCATGAAGGGAGAGTCTCCTAAGTTAAACCGGGCCACTTGTATCCATGTGTGTTAAAAATAAAATGCAAGCGTCAGTATTCTGGTTGAATAAAATGTGTAGTATTAAATTTTTGATTGTGTGAAGAATATGTCAAAGCTTTTTGTGATTTATGGTAATTATCCCTACACCTCTTATAACATCTTTTGAATTTTAAGCCTCCATTTTTCAAAATAACGTTTCCAATTTCATTGATAACTGTCACAAATATATAATGAGAGAATAAGAAATAAATAGAGTAATCTCATTGATAATATCTTCACAAAAAAATAAGGTGAAGTTATTTTAGAAGTAGCTTTGAGACAAGTAGAAGCTTCTTCAAAAACTTTTTTAATAATTTTTTGAAAGAGAAAGTTAAGCTTCTGCAAACCTCTTAAAAAGCATTCTTAACTAATGTAAGTAGCTTACAAAGCTCTTAAGTAATATGTGTAGAAGTGGAGGTTGAGGAAATCTTCAATCTTGATAGTTAACACAATATTGCTTAATTTGGGAAAAAACGTCTATTCTGGGAATAAACTAAGTTTAAGGTAATCACCTTAAACCAAGTTTTAGGTTTAAGCAGTGTTTTTTTTGTACACGTGCCCTTACTTGAGAGGAGGAATTTGCAAGGGACAAAATCTCAATGGCTTAGACTGAATTTGATACCTTTGAATCTAGCGTTCAAACGATTTAAGGAGAAAAAATCGGTTTACGGTGACGTACAACTTGGGAATCTGGTTTCCCAATTTAATGAATATGGCATTAATTTCTCTTTCAAGATTTAAACTCTACGCTGATTTTATATTCCCTTTAATAATTTGAAAGTGATTCACTTGTACTTGTTATATATTTCAAATATCTCATCCTATATTTTAATTCTTATTTTTTGAAACAAAGTTTATTGAGCCTTTGCATTTCGTGAGTTTAAATTATTTGTTTAGTATCTCAAGTGAACTCTAAATTTTACAAGTGGCTACTAGAAACCTTTGAACACTTTTCTAAATTATATAAGCAAATACTTGAAGAAGTTTAATGGCCTATAGGATTTCTTAGCATTTATTTATCAGGAAAAGCATGGATTTTTTTGAAATAAAAAGCCATATTGCTTGATATAGAGAGGGCAAGATAAAGAACATTTCAATTTTAGAAATTTGAATTAAGCTTGTTTTGTACTTTTTACGCAATATACTTATCTCATTGAATTGTGTAAATTATTTTAGGAGTTAATCCTTACCCAACTAGAATCTTCTACAAGGTAATGAATAATGATGGACATTTGTTGGATGGACATTTGTTGGATGCACATTTGAGTTATAGTTTAGGGAATGTTAACAAATTTTTGTACACAAGGACCAAGCTTTATAAAGAATAATGAACTTCAACTATTGATTCCAATTTTTCTTTTGCTGAAGATTTTGGCAAATTTAAAATAGTTTGATGCTTTGAATGCAAGTATCTATTCTTTTTCTTTTTAAAAACTCAATTTTTTTGAGAAGTCATATTACGTAACACATCAAGGTTGCACTTAGGGAATATTTTATTTGCACTTGGAGATATAATTGCAGGTTTATGTGCTAGGTGAATTTTTTTGGAGACAATAGCATAAAGTCTAGGATGAGGACTAGATCTATACATGAAATGTCAATAATCTAGTAACTTGATTAGGATAAAAACAAAAATGAAATAGTGATAACAACAAGAAACTTATGTGGTATGTAGAAACATTTTAGATAAAAAGGATTCAAACAACATTAAAAGCTTTGTCTAACCTCTAAAGGCCCAAGGAAACAATTCTCAAAAAATGTCAAAAAAATGCTTTTTTTGAGTATGTTGATGCAAAATGATCATTGAAACTTATTTTTGAAACTTCAAATGTACAAAACTAAAGTGCAATGTTTATGCTATATATATATGCAAAAAAATCAGCCTTTTATTGCATGGATTGAAAGATCATAACATTCAAAGTTTTAAAAAAAAAGTTGTTTTTGTCCTTGCTTGGTAGGATCATCAAACTTTGGATCTCTTTGGAGTAAAATAATTGATGGACATGAGTTGAGGCTTTTTCTCCATTGACATCAAAATCTTGTTAGGTACATTATGACTAAAATCAAGGGAAATGAGAGTAACTTACTCTAAATTTCCTACAAGGAGGTTTGAAAACTTGGTAACACACTAGAAAGTTTAGAATAATTTCTTGTGCATGGATTTATTTTTAGAATCCAAACAATGAAGGGATTATTCCAACAACCATTTAGAAATCATTTTCTTGGTAATAAAATAATAATTAATGCATACTTTGTCAATTATTTATCCTTCCCTAGTGTCCACAATTTTCATAAGTTTTGCTAAGTGAATGCATGTCACCACTTAATTATGACTTCCACTTCTAATCCATTCATCTTTTGTAAATTGCAAAATTATAATCTATGAGTGTGCCCCTTGATCTTTTGAATAGGAAATATAACTTTTTAGTAATTAAAAAAAATTGAGGCAATTTTTTAGGACTTGAGCATTTCTTGCTTTTGTGTGAATTTCATCATCTATTGACATTTATTTATAAGATTGAAAGGGACTTTCTTGAAAAGAAAAAATAACTCTGTGTTATTGAATGGAAGAGTGTCGGTGTGTCTAGTATGTGCTTTTGAGAATGTGAGAATTGATTTTGATCATAAGAATCTATTTGTCTCTATTTATGACCTTTTGCTTGCATTTCTATAATTTTTTGGAAAAGTGTTTTTATTTATTGAGAACAAATACATCTTACTCTAAATTTACAAAACACCTCTTGATAAAAAAATCACAAAATTCATATGTAAATTTTTGGAATCCTAAGCATGGAATTCCATAAAGAGAGCCAAAATCATGGGACTTCAAACAAAGGGCCTTGGGGCTCCAAACAAAAAGCCCTCGGAGAGAAAGAGCCTTGAGAGCCTTGAAAGCCTTGTAAGCCTTGTAGTAAGTTTATATTGCCAAATGGAGAACCCCAACCACTTGGGCAAATTTGGCCAATTGGGCAATTTTTATGCTTGTCCAAGCAGCCCAATCCATCTAACTCAAGTTGCTCAAGCTGCCCAAAAACAATCTACAAGAAATCTAAAATCTAGTCATTGGATTTGGGTTATTTTTATTTTTAACATGACCCAAATAAAAGAATCTACCTTTGATCAAAATTTTGAGAACATTTGTTGAAGATTGAGTTCATACAACACTGCCCAGGTTCAAAGTGTATGTTGGACAAACCTTGGGACCTTAGGGGTTAAAGATCAAATGGAAGCATTATATGAAATTCAAAGAATTTCAATATTCTAAAATTTCCTACAATAAGCCAGCAACAATTTTGGAGGTGAAGCTACCTATTTGTGCCCTTACAAAACAAATCATTCAAATTTGAACATTTGATGAACAAAAAGAAATCTCATGCTTAGAAAAACTTCTTGGTTCATCCATCCACATGCTACTAGTTTCTTATGTTAAAATTTTAGCTTACATTTAGTATAGATTTCAAAAACATATTATGAAAGTTGTGTGTAATTTAAAAAGTACAAGAATGTTTCACCTTAAGAACTAACTTTTCTAGTTTAAAAAATGACCCTTCTAGAATAATTTCTCAAATCATTTTAAAAAGACCAGCAGTAGAGGTTATTATTTCAATTGATAAAAAATCTCTGTAAAAACGATTATTTTTATTCTATAATCTAATTGAGAGGAATTTTTGAATTTATTGTTTCATGTTTTAATAAGAAAGGTTTTTAGTGCAATGGTAGATTCATCTATAGATAAGATTTGTGATTCATAGTCTGCAACTTTTGTTTAAAAGCCATCAATTGGTTCTTCTTCTAAATTGTGCTTTATAAAAGGGAATTGATAAATGCACCAGGGTTGCTAGGGGGCGAGCGTGTGAGCATTCATGAGCATGTAAGCATGTGAGCATGTGAGCGGGGAAAATAATTTTAATAAATTATCATACAAGGGCCTATAACCGTGTGTTAAGGGTCAGAATAAGGAGTGGTTTAGACATTAGAGCTTAAAAATGCAAATTTAGAGATGAAATGTAGAGGAAAAAGATGGTAACACAAGAGATGATGGTCCAGTTCAAGCATAGGGAAGACAAAACCGATCACTCTAGAAGAAACAGAAACTTGGGGTTCAATATTCCCAAGAAGGTTTTGTCAATGGATGGCTAAGTGGAACTAGGGTCTGATGATGTATCCTCTCCTTCACTTGCCATAACATCTAAGAACTCATGAACATTGCCAGCATAAAAAGGCAAACAAGTGGAAGGTTGTGTTGAACCACAACAATCAAATGCAGTAGCCATCTTTTCAGCATAAGAAGGCATGAAATATGTTTTGTTAGAGCTAACCCAAACCTCCTTCATGAGCCTTGCTTTAGAATGCTTCCTTGTCTTCACTCCAGAATGGCTACAACATAGAAGAATGCAACTTTAGCTTAATAAAAAAACAAAATAGTACAATACCAAATGAAAGAAGGGATTTTAAGGAACTTACTCACCAACCCTTGTTAATTAGGTGAATTTGCAAGGGACAATGACAGCTAAATCCGGATCTTGGCTAGCAATAAGAGAAGGAATTGAATCTTGAACGGCCGCCATCAGTTTTGGAGCTCAAATCATTGGCTTCAAGACACCATCAAAGACCCTTGAATCTCCCTCCACCAACAAAATTGCGACCAATGCCACAACAAGCAATAAGGGAGGCACCTGCGCAAGAAAGAAGATTTAGTAAAGGTATAAAAACAACAAATCAGCTTCTCCAAAAATATAAAAGATAACATGATAGAGTGAAGCCTGCCTGTTGAAACTGTACAATCAACAACAACGTTGCCTTCATCCGTTGCAACTTCAATAAGCAACTGCAAAAGCCTAGGGCTCTTCTTGCGTGGTCCTCTCCATGGTGTATCCCCGTCCATTGCAAGGTCGTCCCTCCCATAGAAATTCTGCAAGACATCATCTATGCCAAGGTCTTGATCTAGTTTCTTCATGGACGAGGAGACCTTAAAAGAGAAATTGGATTTGCAAGAGCGTCCTAGGTATTTCACCAATAGAGTGATGAAAAACTTTTGGGTCTGTTACAAACTAGGCAAGCTGTAGCATTAGAACTTTAGGACAAAATGAACTATAGAACCAAAGGAGTAAATCAACTAACAAAGGTATGTCAAACTAACCGTTTTCTTGTCTTCAACTGCAAAGGTCCCATGAAGGCGATTCATCCCAATCCATTCCTTCCTTACAACCATGTTGTAAAGCTCACAAAGACCAACAATGCAGCTCTTTGAGTCTGTGCAATAAGAATGCATCATGATTAGGGAACCATCATCATGAAGCTGGTCCTCGGAGAAAGCAAAGGCCACATTGAGAAGGGTGTACTCAACATCCTTATTCCACTCAAGAATATCCTCATCATTAACAAAAATCCTAGGAACAGGAAGGTTCTTGGGGCAGTCAACCAGCACAAGATTGACCGCCACATTTGTACCTGCCATACCTAAGAACAATCTCTCCTTTAAAGACGCAAACTTGAAAAAAACAAGCCAACACAAATTTTTAGCCTCCACGAGGAACAATTGCAGACACAACATGCAAAGACAGAAGGTGCCAAAACTAAAACTCAGCACTAAACAAGAACATTGCAAAGGATAGAGACAAACCTTCTTTACAAAGTCAATGACTTGGAAAAACAAATTAGGCTTTGGGGCCGCCATCTCTTGAACCACGGTGACCATGGACAGATTGACGATGAGCTCCTCCATGCCATTATTGTCATCATCACCAAGAGATGTAATATCTACATCCTCAAGGACTTCCTTGTCTTTGTCAGACAATTGACTAAGAACAAGTGTGTGCTTCAAGCCTTGTTGGGAGAGGCTCAGCAAAGAAGAAGGGGGGATGTTGCTGGTAACTAGGGATGCCTTTCTCCACTTTGCTTTGCTTTTTCCATCCACGTCTTTAGCAGTGGCCTTCTCTTCTTGCCTAGCTTGCTTCTCTTCTAGTTTTGCTTGCTCTCAGCATCCCTAGTAGCTTTCTGAGCAAGAACTTGTACCTCCTTATCTTCCTTCTTCTTATCCGCCGCAATCCTTTTAGTGATTGCCTTCTCCCTGGTTTCTTCGTCCATACCAGCAAATTCAGGAATATTCATATCCACCACCTCTTTCCCTTCAAGTGATTTCCAAAGCTCTACCTCAGAAGGGTGCATGAATACTAAGGGGCAATCAAGGTATTAGGCATCGCTGGCAAGATGAGAGGTAGTGAAAGTGCGAATCTAAAAGTTGTAAACATACATTTAGACAAATAAGTGTCAAGCCATGACGACAGAAAGGGGGGAAGGTCTTCTCGATGGACAGCCTTCTTTGCCTGCAACTCATACTTGAAATACCTGCAGTAATATAAAAAGCACAACCACAAGAAGGATGGTATTGTCATTTACAAGTATGATGCAACAACAAGGATAAATCAAGTGAACATGACCCGCCAAAAGACCAGAAGAGTTAGGCAACTTGCAAGAAATAACTATTTCTAGAATGAATACATACTACAGGAACCAAACACTACATAAGACTCTTGAAACACCAAAGAAACTCCAAATTCAGCAACAACCATTTAACAAAACAAGAATAGTAACAACAACAGCAGTAAACGTATAGTCAAGTTGAGAATAAGAACTATGAACATACAACAAGAAAAGGGCGCAAAAATTAAGTGTGATCTAAGTCAAGGAAATAAAAACTCATGTGGTGTGCCCACATACTTACCGAAACAATACACGCCGGGTAGCTTGTTTGGATCCTTTGAAGTTTGAAAAATTGTCACCTTTCTTGAAACAAGAATTTCCCTTCAAATATGAGTGAAACTCCTTATTCCAAATCTTCATTTGCCATGCCTCAATATATTTGGGCAAGGACTGCGGCTCCATTGAGACAGACATGTCAACAGGGACATTGTCCTTCTTAACAATAGAGTCAAAGTACTCAACAACTGCATCTTCAACCTAAAGCACCAATTATAAGAACATCAGCAACATGCAAAGAGCCTGGAGTGCAGAGAATACAGCAAAATTTGGCAAACATCATCATACGTGATCTCAAAAAATCCATAAAGTTTAGGGATAGAAATTGTACCCCGGCATACCAAACACATTTTTCCAGAAAAGATTTAAGCGGGTCCTCCACTACCGGCTTAGGAGGGAAACGCCATGACTCTCTTGATGGAATGGATGAATTCCACCATCTCAGGAATTTGGTTTTGTGATAAGCACTTGTTTGACAAATGGCCACAATCTGCAGCTTCTCCTAGTTCATCTTGGGAGTCTTGTTTGAGCTATAATGCTTCTCCGCCTATGAAGGAAATAAGATCAAACATCAGTAACAAAATCTAGAACACAAACAATTGTGTCAAAAAGGGATCACTGATACCTTACCTCCTTCAAAAACTCCTTCAAGTTTGCTGGGTTAGCAACAGCAACAAGCTTCATCATCTTCATATATAGCTGTTTTTTTTTGTCCTTTGCACCCTTGCCCATAGCATCTGCAGCTTTGGCCTCAGTCTAGTTTTCAACAAGCATTGTCTCTTGGTACTTCCTCAAAGTGTGGTCCGCCGCCATCGATAACTCTTGCTGCATAATCAGCACATGCAAATATGAATGATAATTATGAGACTGTCATTTGCACAAGAAAAAATGAAATAAACTATTCAAATTAGCAACACCTAATGAATGCGCAATTGCAAAGAACGACTGAACTAATAAAAAAGAACAATAATAATGAGCATTAATCAAGTGTCGGAGCACTATCAGCCGACCACCGAAGAGCTTATTGAGCAACAACGATGCATAGGCAAGTCCCTAAATCTGCCTCAAAAGCACAGAAGCAGCATTCTTTCTAAATTAAAAAAGGAAAGGTTGCGCGCTTGGAGGTGGATGCGCACAACCCAATGGCTCAGTCGCCGCCGACTGAGCCATTGGAGATGCGCGCATCTGCCTCCAAGCGCAATACTGATGGACACAAAGCAAACTATGAAAGCGAGCGCAGCGCGCTTAGGGGCGGATGTACAAGCCCGTAGCGGCTCAATTGCCGCCGGCTGAGCACTTAGAAGCGCGCGCATCCGCCTCCAAGCGCAATATTGATGGACACAAGGCAGATTATGGAAGCAAGAGATGTGCGCTTGGGGGTGGATGCGCGCGCCCTTAGCAGCTCAGTTGCGGCCGACAGAGCCGCTAGGGGCATGCGCATCTGCCCTTAAGCGCAATACTGATGGACACAATGCAGACTATGGAAGTGTAAGTCTTAGATTTAGCACTAGAAGTCTTGAATTCATTTTTTGTTTTACTTAGCTTTGAAATTACATCAATATAAATGGAATAGCCATTTATGTTGATTTAGATTAGTTAAACCAAATGGTTAGCAGTACACCATTTACCCTATTCCATTTGGTATGTCATTAGGAGAGGTTTAGTGAGATATAGTAGTTTTTAGTTAGTTTGAGTGACATACATACATGGGGCTTGGGATCCCCTCCAAAAGTCCCCACTAACCTAAGTAGAGAGGGTTAGTTTAGGATTAGTCACATGGGACTTGGGATCCCCTCCAAAAGTCTCCACTAGCCTAATTAGAGAGGGTTAGATTAGTTATGCCATGGCCAAGGGCCACATCACCTAGTCAAGTCACATTGTCAATTTAGTTTGTCCACACCTAAGGTTTCTAAGACCTTCCGCTTTTCAGAGAGCGTGATTCCAAACAATTAACCTTGTTAGGCTACCAATCGGCTCCAGTCAAAGGAGATTGGAAAATGGCAATAAAATGCTACCAAAATTCATAGAAGAGTTTCTCAAGGATTTATGAAGATCCCCCAAGTTTCAGTTCGTTTCGATAGCGGCAAGACTTCAAATGGCAACATCCATCCAATTTTAAGAACGTGCGCGACATCCAATTTCAAGATTGTATCTATTTAGAGCCCAATTGACGGAATCAAGGAGTGTTTCCTGGCTCCCTTGACAACGTTGGAAGACCTTGGAAAGTCAATACCTCAATTTGGGATGAATTACCAATTATGGGTTTTTCATCCATCCATCCCTAACCCTTCATTCAAGATTCCCGACGCCTTGCAGCTTAGAATTGGAAGTGTGAACAACCAAAACCAACTATTTTAGGTTCAAGAAATCCAATACCACTGTCCGTTTGTTGTTTGGAGCTACGCTCCAAAAGTTATGGCAAATTCATCCAAAATTCATCCATTTTGAGTTTTTCTTAGATTTTAGGTAGATTTCAAGGGATCTATGGATCTCCTAGATAGAGGGCCAAGATGTCCTCTCCTAAATGTATAAAGGGAGGCCCACCTCCTCCCAAGCCATCATTCTCAACACTCTTTGGCCACTTATCACTTGGGCTCCTCCCCTCCATGCTTAGAACCTTTCCTTTGATCACTCACCCTTGCCCCCACTATCCACTTGTCCTTGGCCTCCCTCTCACTTAGACCCACCTCCCACTCCTTTCATCTCCTTAAGATTGTTGTGGTTTCCTTAGTGGAGATTAGAAGTGTCTTACTAACCACTAGGGGGTTGGATTACGACTAGCAATGCCGCTTTTCCATACCTCATAGAAGTCTCCATTAGTCATTGTGGGTCTGGTCAGCCCTTAGAGTCATAGTCAGAGAGACGTCATGGTCCATAGCCTTGGCTTACCATTCCCTTACCAAAACCTTACCAGAATGCCGTCCCCGCCTCGCCCCCGCATCACAAGCCTTCCCAGCAGCTCTTGAGGAATCATGACAGCTCAGCCTCACATTGGCCAGCTCCTTTGATTCCACAGGCTAGCTCTTTGAAAAGTCACTGTGCTAGCTAAATCTTTCAGCTTGAGGCCCAGCCTTGGCCATAGATTCCTTTGGCAAATGATATGATCCATCGTCCCCAACCAGCAGTCACCTCCCCCTGAGACTGAGTTCTTGGCGTTCTCACTTCCAGGATAGTCCCGAGCTATTCTCAATTTGAGTCTAGCCTCTTGGCATTCTCATCAGTCTAGCCTCTCGGCACTCTCAATCTGAGTCTACTTCTTGGCATTTCCATGAGTTTAGCCCCTAGCATTTTCAACAGTCCAGCCTCTTGGCATTCCCCTCAGTCCAAGCTTCTCGGCATTCTCATCAGTTCAAGCCTTAGCATTCCCCTCAGTCCAGCCCCTTGGCATTTTCATGAGTTTGGCCTCGGCATTTCCATGAGTCTAGCCTCTTGGCACTCCCCTCAGTCTAGCCTCTCGGCATTTTCATCAGTCCAAGCCTCTTGGCATTCTCATTAGTCCAAGCCTCGGCATTCCCTCCAGTCTAGCCCCTCGGCATTTTTCATGAGTCCAGCCTCGGCATTTCTCGGAGTCCAGCCTCTTGACACTCCCCTCAGTCTAGCCTCTCAGCATTTTCATCAGTCTAGCCTCTCAGCATTCTCATCAATCCAAGCCTCTCAACATTCTCATCAATCTAGCCTCTCGACATTCTCATCACTCCAAGCCTCTTGGCATTTTCATTAGTCCAAGCCTCTCGGCATTTCATCAGTCTAGCCTTGGCACTTCCATTAGTCTAGCTCTCGGCATCTTCATCAATCTAGCCTTGGCAATCTCATCACTCTAGCTTTGGCAATTTCATCAATCTAGCCTCTCAGTATTTTCATCAATCTAGCCTTTGAGCTACGGATTTGCCGCCCCTGCTAGGCCAGGGGTCCGCCCCTCCTTCTCATGACAAATTTTGACTTCTTGAATTGTTAAATCAAGCCCTTAATTGCCCTTACCAACCTTTAGGCTTAGCACTAGTAAATTAACCATTGTTCTGAAGCACGTAGAGATCTTTGGATTTGCTTTTGCATCATATTGCACACGAAAATCCGCACCCCGTTGTCGGGTTGAGAAGAGCGCGCCTTGGGAACACGCAGGGTGTCTTGCTGCGATCGTGCGTTGCCGATTAAAATCGTCTTTAATCTTGATCTTCTCTTCAAATCTTCAATCTTTAGTCTTTCGTTGACCTATCTTGTGGCTGGCTCTAAGGGTATAAGGGTCAAGGTAGGGATAAGAGCCCACTGGATACGGGACGGGTAGATTGGGACAGCAGACACGAGCTGCCGTCCGTATGACGAGATCCTAAAATCAAATTCACAATCTGCTGGCCAAAACTCTAGATCGTGAGAACAAAGCAAGTCTCGACCATGTGGGTGATCAATCTCACTTTGTCACCACGACAATAAATGGGGTTAAGTTTGGTTTAACTCAAACTGCCCGCAACAAGGTTTACAAAACAGAATGGAAATGAATTGACAAACGAGCCTCCAAAACTGGCTAGGAATAACATTCCTTTTGAAATCTTCATATCTTCAGATCTTCAAGTCTTCATGTCTTCATGTCTTCAAGTCTTTATGTTTTAATAAAAACAATGGAGAAAATCACAAATAACAAGTTTTAGAAAAGCAGCGACCTTCTATCTAATGCCACTGATGGCTCAAAGATTCAAATACTAAGTCTAATAGCAACTTAAAAAGCTCTTCTAACCCTCTAACATCCCTCCAAATTTCAACTCAATCTAAGATACTGTCCAAAAATTATGTGAGTTCAAAGTAGAGGCTCTTTTTCCTCCTTACAAACTAAACACTGCTTCTATAAACCTCTATAACTTTTGTTCTATACATCACCCATAGAAATGTGATATCAATTTAGAAAGATGATATTATTGGCTACAATCCATAAAATTTTCACTTCAAAACAAAACTCTGTCTGAAAGCTCTAGTCAATCAAAGTGTGGGTCTCAATTTTTTAGAGAGCACCCAAACCCGCAACTTCTACCCACTATAACTTCTTCAATAAAACTCCAAATGAAATGATTAAAGATAATTCAAAAAACTATGACAACAGACTATCACTCCTAAAAATCTGAGAAGAAAATCTCATGCTGTCCAAAAGTTGTAGCTCTTCAAAGTCTCGGCTTTCTCCTAACAAAAGGGCAGTCACCTCCAAACCTTCACACTTCCATAACTTTCTCGTCCAAGCTTCAAACCTCAAGTTTAAAGACTTTCTAAAAACTCAATACTAAGATAAACACTCCTTTCAAATCTTATTGCAAAATGAAATACAGATCATAAGTTATCGCTTGTTGAAGTCTCAGCCTTTCTTCATAGTTTGGCTTTTTGACTCCAAAATTCAAACACTTATAACTTTTGCATCACAACTTCAAATCAAATTTGCAAACTTATTTTGAAAAGGTAATCACACAAGGAACAATCTCCTTAAATTTCAATTCAAAATCATATATACACAGAAAAAAATCTCACATCAAAGTTTCGGGCTTTTTCCCCTTCTTCCCACCAACACTCATACACTAACTTCCAACAACTAAGGAATCTTTTCTCCATAATTTCGACCCTATCTAAGGTAGGGAGGTGGGGCACATCAGCCCATGCCTTCTCTATCCTAACCCCACCATAGATGCCAAACTTTTTTTCCTTTCACACCTTTCCTATTGACTTCTAAACCCTTAGTATTTTTATTCAGACAAAGGCAAAATATATGAGCCTCCAAAACATCTAGATAAACATATGAAAATAATTAAATTACAAAATAAATACTATTGTAAAATGGCCACGTGCCTTTGCGAGCATATAATAGCGTCAAACGCTTGTCTTCAGTCGTCAAATCGTGGACTTGGTTGGCTGGAGAAGCGGTCGTTCCTAGTCGCTCGCCGGTCCGGATTTGAATCCCATCGGACTTGTCGAGCGGTGATGGCGGTTCACGGCTTGGCAGCTAGTGAGGCAAGAAATTGGCCCAGCCAACCCGCTACCTACCCCCCTAAGCTGTGCATGTGACAAGACGGCGCAGCGCACTGGAATCTATGGCCGCTGCGCTGTCACCAAACTGTGGTTCTCACCACGACCACCTCTTTTGCCTCAACTGTTGATTTATTGAAATCAACACAAACATAAATATATAACGAGTATCTACATGATGGAGATATCTCCATTATGACACCGTCATATTCTTCTATTTGACTGGATAAGGGAATATCTTGTGACTAATCCAAAGGATTAAGATAATCCTCAATCCTAGGTTATTGAAGCCAATTTAGGTTGTGATTATTTGTCACAAGGTAGTAGCATAGATTAGTCCATTAGAACGGGTTGATGTATCAACCCACTAGAGTGTTGTGATTATATGTCTCTAGAATAGAATTATTATAACACTCAATCCAGCATGCGCACCTGAAAATGGAGGCTGCTCACCATCCAGTTAAAGGGTATGTCAAGCCCCGTGACGAGGTATGACCACCTATGCTGCAATTGCAACTAGCCACGCTTGATGTATCGTATCAATTATTTCTTTGCTCATCATTGTATGTTGTAAGTTCATTAGAAAAGAATCATTGCTTGGAAGGCAACTTTAGGTTGAATATCTACAATTCAAACCTACCTTCATGCTATTTTTTCACGATTAACTCAATTCCAGCTAAGATTAGAACTTGGTTGTGCTTGCGCTTACTTTTCAAGGGGGAGGTTTGAGCACTCACAAGAAGCGAGGAATGTGCGCTTGAGGGCGGATGCGCGCGTCCCCAACGGCTTAGTCGCCGCTGATTGAGCCATTGGGGGCGCGTGTATCCGCCCCCAAGTGCAATACTGATGGACACAAGGCAGACTATGGAAGTGTGAGATGCGCGCTTGGAGGCAGATGTGCGCGCCCCCAGCGGTTTAGTCGGCGGCGACTGAGCTACTGGGGGCACGCGCATCGCTCGGCTTGTGCTTCAATGCAAGTCTTAATAACGTTGTGCATTTCTTCAAAAACCATGCGCACTTTGTCCAGTTCACTCACCCTTCAGTCATATTAACTTGGCACAAGCATACTCAATGTCATTTCAACTAAACTTAGTTCTTCTCATCATTTTTAGACACATTTCTCCAAAATGCTTGGAATGGCTAAAAGAACATTCCCTAAACATGAAGGTTGTAAAGATGTCTCCAGTAACGCTATACCAAGTCCTTTTTGACTAAACTGTTTTCCGTTTTTCAACTTGGCAGGGCGCATGAGCTTGATAAAACTTTCTGCTAGTAGCAAATTGTAGGTCTGCGTCCAGTACATGGTGTGAACCAGGTTTGTCTTCACATGCAAATCCTCTATATGCCTGCAGTGAAGGATGCTCAAACATCATTGTTGTCCTTTTTGACAAACTTTGAATAGTTTGACAGCAATGAATTCAGAACTTAAATGATGTAGGTTGCTATATGGATTAGACTTACTTGTTGATGTCATGCATAATCTACATAATAATGTTAAATTTTTCCTTTGTCACAAAAATGATGCAGTCCACGCTAATGTGCCAGAGGGGGTCCTCAACGTAGAACTTCTGGATGTGGTTCATCCAGGCTATTTTTCTATGGTTGTCATTGCAAATAAAGAACTTTGAGTTCTTTATGTGAATGAGTTCAAGATGCTTTGCTATTTGCAGCAAAAATCTATTTTTCTTTGCCTACCAAAGTTTTCCCCATGTTGCAACTTCATCTGCCAAGAAGTCTGTCCCCTCGCCACTTTCATTTGTGGTGGAAACATAGAAGACGGGTGAGTTGTTACAATACCCATGAACAAACTCGTGCTCAAGTTTTGTCAAGTCAAAAGCGAGTGTTGGCTGAACCATTGGCATCAGTATGAGGCGGCACAAGGGGATCCAAGCCCTGGATAAATGCTCTGGCTGTAGGCGTAATCCTGCAGTTGTTGCCACAACATTTAGCTTTTGGTTGCGAGAAAGATTGTACTCCAATAAATCAGCGTCTTTCTCTGGTCCTTCTTCCCCCTCTGCTACCTCTTTGTCCCCATTGTCTCCAATTTTTGGCTGCTTGCTGGCGTCAGTGTGGGGAGAGTTCGAATTCTCGCCGGGTGGGCTATGCTCCAGGGTCGTCACTTGTAATGCAATAGTTATCAAGGAGGACAAGTGAGTCTCTCATGTTGAGCTGTGAATTCTACCTATCATTACGCCAGGAACAAGGCCATTTCTCATTCCATGATTCCAATGCAAATGGGTGGGGTTTGTGTATATTACCGTGGAGGTTGTGAGGATGCCCTCTTTGGCCACCACTTTCTTTGACGTGTTTGTGTCTTTGTTTGAAGACGATACCTCTTATGCGATGTCGGTTTTGTCGAAGTTGCAATGATTGCCTAAACCAAGAGGCTCACTACTTTGTCAATGGTCCAAGGTGAGCTGTAGCAATAGGTGACTCATAAGCTAACTTGGTTTGTATCAATTCCATTTAAATTGACAACCGCTCTACCAACAATCGTTTGCGTCACTAATGACACTTTGCACTGGCTTGAATACCTTTCCTTCTTTGAACATCGACGTGAACGCCAGTGCTACAACTCCACACAATTCTCCCCCACATTTGTTTGGAATTCACAAGTTCCAGATAACAATGATAGATCTGCATCGCTCACCTCATTCCTAGATGGATCTGCATGCTTGTGCTTGCTTTGGTCTTTGCTCAACTCTAGTTTGATGACGACCCGGTTCCTTAGCTAACGCGACTGCGACATTGTTTCCGGCAAGTCTCTTCCCTGCATGATGGAAGAAGGCACCTCTGAAGTCAGGTTTGGATTTCTTCTAGTGATGCATAATCCACATTATTTCACTACAAAACCTCAATCCGTATAAGTTGCAGTCATTGCTTGGATTAGGAACAACCGCACTAAGCTTTCTCGCAAACCCTAACCTGTAAGCATTGACACTAATTAGTTTGATAATGAAACTAAATCTTTGATACTAACATTGCATTGAATGAATCTTAATTGAACTACAAAGTTTTTGAAGGAAGTTCCACATTCCAGAAGCCCTGACTCAACCCTTGCAATTTCTAGCCAGGATTATGCAGTTCAGCAATACAAGCTCACTCAAAATCATCTTGTTTGAGTACGTCATTCTAATCCTTCATTTGATGCTGTGATGACCAAAGCGGCTCTTGCAGATCGAGAAACTTAATAACCTAGAGGCGGGTGCTAATATTGATTGAATAACTTGACTTCCCCACGATGTTTTGAGCGCCGGCCAGATGCAACATTGCAACACAGGGGCAAACGACCTTGAGTCGATTTTAGCGTTTGCCAGTAAAGGGGTTGGGTTCCGATTCTAATGCCTTGGTGTGCAAATGCAAAAACCCTAACAGGTTAAGCTAGTTAGGAACGGACGAGTCAAAATCCTAGGACAAGCGCTCATACTCAAAAACAATGACGTTGAATGTAGAACGATCAAAACTAGAACAAATGCCAATGTGCCATGTGGCATGAATGGTGGGCCCCCTTTACAGTGCTCTACACTTGCCAGTTGGCAATGACTCAAAGTAAGAATACGTCATTGCATCATTTCTTGATTTTAACTGACTACCATGCAATACTAATACACAACTAGCAAAGGCTGAAGTTCTAGGGAATGAGGTCGAAAACTCAAAAACCTTTTGTGATGTTTCCGCACAACTTGTGCAAGATGACTGGCTATGAACTTGTCCTCCTTGCTGCTAAATATTTGATAAGACAAAGCCAGCCACCTCTACTTCAGGACACTCAGCAACTGGAAACAATTGCACTTTCTGCAGTTTATCAAGTCTCACTAGTATTTTGGAAATACTCTTAGTCCGTCTCTTCATTATCTAGTAGCCTGCAAAGCACTATAGCTTAATTACTGAAATCCTGGTCTTATATGAATCTGATATGTGAGACCGCAAGTTCTTAGTTGCTACTATATAGTTCTTTTGTTGCAATGAAACTTCTTACTTATACTATCCAACATTTCTATGAACAACCAAAATACAAACGCAGCCGTTAAGCTTGTTTACTTGTGCAATAGTTACATCCAATTGCTGTCAATGACTCAGTGGTACCAGGTGGCAGGTAGTCCTTTGCAATGTGCTGCGCTCAATTCATTTTCTTAGAGTCCCTCTTTAAGTTTTCAAATTCAAATAATGAAAACATCAAAGTGGTGGCTAGTAAATAAAGATATCCTTATCACTCACCTACAATATTGTGTGTAGTACCAGTTCAGAGTTGCATTGTTTTTGAACTTCAAGAGAACAAATCTATGAATAACTCTTTGAAGTAAGTCTACTCGGGTGATAAGCAAATACTGTCTTGATTTTGTACAGCTTCTCAATCTCCATTTGATTCCATTTAACCAGATTCTTTTCATTAATGTGGCTACTCTTGGCTTCTTAATATTGATGAGAACGGCTGGGTCTCGGATCCTTATTGGGTCATCCCTATTCTAAATTGGACCAATGTATGATTGTAGTTTTTCATATGACTATAATTTAACAACCCGGTTTAAACTCTTTGCTGCCTTCTATGCTAGTGTGGTTTGAATATTTCGACCCATATAGGTCCTTTATCATATTATTTTAGTTGATTAGCATTATATGCAGTGAGTTTCTGCAAAGCTCAATAAAGCATTCATTGTTCTCTGCAAGTTTTGATATGATTCTATGTTACTTTTTTATTGTCATTGTAGTTGATGTCAATAATTTTATACCACCCCCTCTCTTTACTCTAAAAATTGATTAGGTCCTTTAAACCTCATTACCTTTGAACCAACCTACCTCTGTTAGCCTAAAAAGTTCATCCTACAATCATCCCACTGCCATACAAGGTGGAACTCGCATGTCGCCTACTTGTAACACCTAGGTCCAAGTTTGTTTCTATATCTATCCTTAGTTTGTCATTTGGCTGTCACTTGTTGTGGAGCTCTAGTCATTCCTCAGTGTAGCTTACATACGGGCAACTGGGAGAGACATCCCTCTAGTGCTTCCTCTTGATAGTGACGGCATTGCTATTGTCTCCAATCATCTTCTGCACGTTTGTTTTTGTTTTAACAAATTGTCAATATATGTTGAGGAAGAGAAGATATCAGCTATCAAAGAATTGGTTCAGTGCGTCCCAACAGTCAAGTCTATTGTTGATGGTGTTCAGGTTTGGAATTTTTATGAAAGTAGTTTCAGGGTTTACGGACTAACTCTTTCTGTAGCTTCAATGCAACTCCAAAAGGAAATTCTTCCTCATAGTGGTTCCAGTGTTGACATGCCCCATATTCCAACAACATTGTCCTCTCTTGTGCTTTCCAAGTTGAGCGTAAGCACGGAGAATGTATCATTGCCACTGCCAGTGAAGCTTGAGAAATTGGATGTTGTTGTAGATTTGTCAAGTGAGTCTGAGTGTGACTCTCCAGTGAAGCCTATGAGAGGGGATTCTACCATATCAAAAGAAGTTATCACTGTGCGGCCTCCACACTGTTGTGTATTGGGACTGCGCAATATTGGGGAGAACCGGTTTGATTGCAGCCGTCCCCCATTGCATCCTAATTCTATTGAAGTGCTCAGTATTATGGATTGTTTAACAAAGCTTTCTAGAATGCATCACTATAGGAACGAGTTGTCTCTGTTAGATTTCAATACCACAAAACATCATAGAGTTGCTTCCTTACCACCTATTTTTGATGGTGATGTTGTATTCGAACTTCCTCCTTGTCAATCAAATGCTTCTGCCTCAGGAGCAAGGAACTTAGAAGGGATGGATAAGCAATATGATGGACATCTGTGGTGCAAATTGGTCACCACAAATATTCAGAATGATAGTGGGCTTAAATTTCAAAAAGCACTTTGTGCTGGACATTTAGAGTGTGACAACTCCTAGTGTCAATACCTTGAACGTGCAGCTGCACAAAATGACCCAGAGTGGGCAGGGTGCACGTCACTCCCTTTTTTGGTTGGTAGAGTTGTGCCAAAGGACTCCACAATAATTTGTAAAGTTTGCAAGTCTCCTCCAATATGTTTGAAATCATGTGAAGCAAGAATCTGTTAAGTGTACGGTACAAATTTTAGAATGAGCAGGGCCGCTATTCATTTCAGCGCTCACAACCACCTTGTCACAAAGGGAATGCACAAAGATTCTGCAAATGAGATCAATGAATTGTTAGCTTCCGCTGTAGCAAAGACCCCAAAGGCCACAATCTCAGCAATTGCATTATCAACCAAGAAGGAATTTGTAACAAACCGTCTTTTCCATGATGGGGCAAGTGAGAAGACAATGCTGGACAGCGTGGGCAGGAACGAGGTGATGGACAAATTTCAATACTTGAGTAGTTCTAATATCCGCAGTCATATATCTTTGTTATGGTCCAATAATAAAGGTGGAATCATTGACAAAATTATGACAATGAAGCGTTTATCCAAATCCGAGTTCAAACACGATAGTATTTTCCTTGGCCAAAGGATAGAGAAAGTCTACTTGTTCAAGATGCTCACGGATGGACCAGAAAGTGGTGTGGATTTAGTAAAGCAAATGCAAGCGGGGGGAGATTTATAGAATGCTTGGGTCAAGTTTGATCATGTCAAACGGGTTCAAGAATGGACTACTATGGCTTGTCACGTCTATGATAGTAGCTACAAGAAAGTCATGACCATAGCTACGTGTTATATGCAGTTAGAAGATATCGAGATCCAGGTTCAATTTTGGAAATCCTTGATTGCAATAATGGCAACAAGAGGTGTTGCAAAGCCAAACTTCAAGGGGTTCATGGCAGATAATGCCATGGCAAATTGGAGAGCAATCCATATAGTTTTTGGGACTGGTTCACTAAAAGATGTACTGCAAAATTGTGAGAGGACATGCCTCTTACATTGGAGCACTTCGTTGCACAAACACACTTAGAAACACATCAAAGAAGCTTTGCAGTCTCTACATATGAAACTCTGCAAGCAGTACAAAGACTCCAAGACCATGGAAGTAGCAGAGAGTTGATACCTTGCTATCCGATACTGGTGGTTCTCTGCCTCGGGGGGAGGGGTCACACCCCTTTACGATTGGATACCACCTATGATAATGGGGTAATTAAATGGAGGGTATTTAAATTCTTTAAGGTAATTTTTTCCTCCTTTTCTTTAGATAAAAAGCTACTTCAGCGTATTTTAGGGTACCCTATGCTTATTTCTAAATCGTTATATGACCTAAATTTTCAGACCCTACTTTTTTCACAAACACAAAAGTATCCTAAGAAAAAATTATATTTATACAATGGGTTTATGACTTTAGCCCTTACAAGCATTTGAATTACAAAAAAGCACATTTCAAAGAGAAAATGCTTCAAAGAACATAAAGCTAAAGCAAATAACTATAAATCTAAGCGTGAACCCAAATTCTTATTGCCGAGAACTGCAAAAAGAACTGAGCAATAACGCCGACGTCCACCACCATCATTGCTGGGAGAAGTTAAGAAATCCAACCCCGAACTCCCCAATAAGGAAAACAAATCCAACCTTGAATGCAAACTCCACTAAGCTCACACTTGCATGCTTGCAAATACATTGCTATGAGGAAAATTTTGTAAGGAGGATGTAAAACTTCAATTGCAAAGCACCCTTGCTGCCACTTTTAGCGCGCTTAGCTAATCTAGGGAGAGAAAATTTGCAAACAGCAAGAAAGAAATCTCAAATCTGAGAATCCTAAGTGCTAGCAAGAGTAACAGTAAGCTCAGCATAACATCATGTAAAGAATCCAATGTGCTTGCTAGCACAAACCCTACTCTCAAGATTCCACAACAATGCCAGCCTTTGCCAGTACGCTTGACCCTTCTTCAATTACCCTACAACCCGTTCCTAACCCTAAACCATTACAACCCAAAACCTAGATGGAAAAAACCATTTTTCATCCATATTGCTCATGAAATCTAAACCCCACACTCATCCTACTAAACTATTTTAGGATAATTGTGTAATTCCCACCCTTTTTATTTCTATAGTATTCTAAAATGGAGGATTATATACCACCCTATTTTACATATAATGAAGCAAAAAATATTTTTCCAATGCTATGGTAAATCTAAAAAAGATATAAAATTTATCTTTAATGAATAAAATTGACCCTATTTTTTATCTCAAGGAGTTTACTAAAAATTGGAGAGTCACATCCCCGAATTCTTTGCCGATGCTACCACAAAAGATGGGTTAACTCATCTAGAACACTGGCTTGCGTTTTGGCATTTTTGATATTGGCAATGGGGGGTGTTGATCAAATGGTCAAGTCACTCTTCATGTTTCTAATTTCAGAGTTTGATTTGTTTTGCAAACCATTTAATCAGAACTTGATGGAATGAGCTCTTCAATTGATTTTGTTGTATTTGAATATTGTTGATGCCGGTATATGTTTTTTGTAACCCTTTTTTAGAGTATTTTATGACCATGAACCTTGTTTGATTGCTGTTTGTATGAGGGCTGTCTTGTTAGAATTGGCAGAATTACCAAGATTTTTGTGTCAAAATCGTCTATTTTGGCAAAATATCATTGTATGGTAGCTTTTTGGACCTTGAAATACTCAAGTTGGCCAGGTATGAGGATTTTCTTGATGACTTTTTTAGACTGATGTAGGAGGTATGATTTATAAGCAATATTTGAACTGTCCCTTTTATTGATATTTGTTGGAGTTCGAATGTTCTGTTTATGAAAAACTAGTGTTATAATTAGAGAACAATTTTATTTCTCATGGTTTGATATATATTTGATCACCTAGCAATGCTGCAACTTTGTATGGCAAGCATATGCCTCAAGTCATTTGTTGTCTACGGTTGTGGCCATTGACATTGAGGTGATATACCTCTTTTCCCCATAATAGCATTAACGTTGTTCAAATACACCATAGAGTAGGATTATGCTGAATTTTTAGTGTGTAAGCCATTCATGTATATTGTGTAAGTTCTGCGTCCAATAACTAGTAGATCATGTCATGATAGACACAAAATCTTTACCTCCTGGACTTCAGTCGGCGCCGACTGAAGCTCTTTCCGTGAAAGTAAACATGAAGTTTCCAAAATTATGGTATTGAACTTTGGTCAATTTGTTATGATTGCCGGTTTGTTTTTGGGTCTCTAAAGTATTCTTGACATTCTTTTCTGCAGTATGATGTATTTGTGTACTTTTATTTTTCTTTCTATGCCCAGTTTTTATCTTATAAATGTTCTTGTTATGCAGGATTTGGATTTGGATGAATTGGCAAATATGCCAATGTGCAACTTATCAAAGAGAGTCCATAACAAATGGTTACGGATGTCTGGAAACCAAGGAGACAGTTTATTTGAAGCAACTTGCGATGACAATATTTGGGCTTGGATGCAAATGACCAATTACAGAGCTTACCTCAATGGTAAAGCTCCAAGTTCTAGTTTGACCAAAGAGGCGTTGAAGTTGAGAGTAGCAAGGCGTAGTGGGGACCCCAAGAAACTAGCAATGGCTCTGCATGCATTGCCCGCAGGCATAGATGTGGAAACTTGAATTCCTCATTTGTAAGGAGAGGAGATTTTTGGAAGTCTTAAAAGAAAAGTGGACATTGCAATTGGCAGTGAGGGAGAGTCACATCGACTTGATAAGTTTAACATTTCTCATCCCCGAGTGAAAATAAGGTCAAGCGCCCCTTCCCTTGTTTCTAATCATTCACCTGTTGTGGCTCCTGGGACTACTTCAAGTGTATATGTTTGAATTCCTTTTGAAAGCCAGTGCAACCCTTTCAAGTGGCACATACGTAGAGTGAGCCATAAGTCAGGTGTTAAATGCCATGCTATGCAACAGAGTTCCAAAATGAAGTGTGTTGCTAAAATTGCCAAAGGTAGCAAAGGTACCCCGGCCCCAACTTATCGCAGTTAGAAACTGGAGTACAAAAGCAGACGGTGTCGAATTGAGAGGAGCGCGCCTTGGGAACACGCAGGGTGTCTTGCTGCGATCGTGCGTTGCCGACTGAAAACGTTGTCAATCTTGATCTTCTCTTCAAATCTTCAATCTTCAGTCTTCTATTGGCATATCCTGTGGCTGGCTCTAAGGGTATAAGGGTCAAGGTAGGGATAAGAGCCCACTGGATACGGGACGGGTAGATCGGGACAGCAGACACGAGCTGCCGTCCGTATGACGGGATCCTAAAATCAAATTCACGATCTGCTGGCCAAAACTCCAGATCGTGAGAACAGAGCAAGTCTCGACCATGTGGGTGATTAATCCCACTTCGTCACCACGACAATAAATGGGGTTAAGTTTGGTTTAACCCAAACTGCCCGCAACAAGGTTTACAAAACAGAATGGAAATGAATTGACAAACGAGCCTCCAAAACCGGCTAGGAATAACAAAGCCACATCCCACACATACATAAAAAATAAACCCAAAACATTCCTCTTGAAATCTTCATATCTTCAGATCTTCAAGTCTTCATGTCTTCAAGTCTTCAAGTCTTCATGTTTTAATAAAAACAATGGGGAAAATCACAAATAACAAGTCCTAGAAAAAGCAGCAACCTTCTATCTAATGCCACTGATGGCTCAAAGATTCAAATGCTAAGTGTAATAGCAATTTGAAAAGCTCTCCTAACCTTCTAACATCCCTCTAAATTTCAACTCAATCTAAGATACTGTCCAAAAGTTATGCGAGTTCAAAGTAGAGGCTCTTCTTCCTCTTTACAAACTAAACACTGCCTCTAAAAACCTCTATAACTTTTGTTCTATACATCACCCATAGAAACGTAATATCAATTTAGAAAGATGATATCACTGGCTTCAACCCATAAAATTTGCACTTCAAAACAAAACTTTGTCCGAAAGCTCTAGTCAATCAAAGTGTGGGTCTCAATTTTTTAGAGAGCACCCAAACCCGCAACTTCTACCCACTATAACTTCTTCAATAAAACTCCAAATGAAATGATTAAAGACAATTTGAAAAGCTATGACAACAAACTATCACTCCTAAAATTTTGAAAAGAAAATCTCATACTGTCCAAAAATTGTAGCTCTTCAAAATCTCGGCTTTCTCCTAACAAAAGGGCAGCCACCTCCAAACCTTCACACTTCCATAACTTTCTTGTCCAAGCTTCAAACCTCAAGTTTAAAGACTTTCTAGAAAGCCAATAATAAGATAAACACTCTCTCCAAATCTTGTTGCAAAATGATATACAGATCATAAGTTATGGCTTGTCGAAGTCTCAGCCTTTTTTCATAGTTTGGCTTTTTGACTCCAAAATTCAAACACTCATAACTTTTGCATCACAACTTCAAATCAAACTTGCAAACTCATTTTGGAAAGGTAATCACACAAGAAACAACCTCCTCAAATTTCAATTCAAAATCACGTATACACAGAAAAAAATCTCCCATCAAAGTTTCGGGATTTTTCTCCTTCTTCCCACCAACACTCATACACTAACTTCCAACAACTAAGGGATCTTTCCTCCACAATTTCGACCCTATCTAAGGTAGGGAGGTGAGGCACATCAGCCCATGCCCTCCCTATCCTAACCCCACCATAGATGCCAAACCTTTTCTCCTTTCACACCTTTCCTATTGACTTCTAAACCCTTAGTATTTTTATTCAAACAAAGGCAAAATATATGAGCCTTCCAAAACATCTAGATAAACATATGAAAATGATTAAATTACAAAATAAATGCCATCGTAAAGTGGCCACGTGCCCTTGCGAGCATATAATAGCGTCAAACGCTTGTCTTCAGTCGCCAAGTCGTGGACTTGGTTGGCTGGAGAAGCGGTCGTCTCTGGTCGCCCGCCGGTCCGGGTTCGAATCCCATCGGACTCGTCGAGCGGTGACGGCGGCTCACGGCTTGGCAGCTAGTGAGGCAGGAAATTGGCCCAGCCAACCCGCTACCTACTCCCCTGAGTTGTGCATGTGACAAGACGGCGCAGCGCACTGGAATCTATGGCCGCTGCGTTGTCACCAAACCGTGATCCTCACCACGACCACCCCTTTTGCCTCAACTGTTGATTTATTGAAATCAACACAAACATAAACATATAACGAATATCTACATGATGGAGATATCTCCATCAGGACATGCACCCTCTCTAAACCTGCACATCCTGCGGTATGTGCCAAGTTTGCTCGTCCTCTATATCTTGGTTGTCTTCTGCATCTTTCAAATCGTCATCTCTATCTTCAGCTCCTTCGTGGCTTCGCACCTCTTGAGGGTCAAAAATCTCCTCAAGGTCTTCATGATGAAATCTTCCACTCCTTCGAAAAGCTTTGATTCGTTTACTAGCAACAGGCACGCGCAGAGAAGTCCCATCCAATTTCCTAAGTGAATAAGTGCCGTTGGTGTGCACTTTCATTACAACATAGGGTCCAAACCATCTCTTAGCAAATTTGCGCACTGTACTATGCTGATGCCCTAATGTACTGTCAAATACAAGGATCCAATCATCCTCTCCAATCTGCTTAGTTCTTAATCTGTGTGTTTTGTCAAATCGCTCTTTATTGCTGAGCCTCGCTGTCTTCATCTTCTCCAATGCAATATCAAGGTCACTTGACAACCTTCCAAGCTATTGAATCCAAAGTTCCAACAGTCTTTCTCTGCTTATACCATCCTCCCATGAAAGAAACACCCATGTGGGAATATCCTCTTCCGCCGGCATAATAGGTTTCTGCCCATACACAAGTTCGACAGGCATGTAACCAGTAACTGTACTGTGCGTAGTTCTGTCTGTCCACAAAGCAAATGGTAATAGCTTTGGCCACATATTTGGTTTGCCTTTACAAGCTTTAACCAAAGCATGAATGATCGGAGGATGCCCTCTCTCAATTTTGCCATTAGCCTCAGGGTTGTAAGCCGTCGTCAGCTTCAATTGCACACCATAACGTTTGAAGAACTCTTTGGCCTCAGTGGCGTTTAATTCTCCTCTGTCAGCTCTCATTCGGCCAATGCTGCCATAACGACTGAAGATGTCTTCGAGTATAAATCGGCATACATTTTCGGTAGCCTTAGTCCTCAAGGCTTTGCCCTCAACGAAGTTTGAGAGCTCCTCTCGTGCCAAAACAAGGTACTTCATTCCCCACATAGCATTTGGCATGGCTACCAAATCTATCATCCATTGAAAATGGATTGCTAGAGGGTAAGTTGGATGTAATTCATCTCTGTGGCGCACCTTGGATTGCAGTTGGCACACCACACAAGAAACTACAAACTCTTCAACGTCTTTATAAAGTCTTTTCCACCAGTACCTCTCCTTGATTTTTGTATAAGTGGCCCATACACCTCTGCGACCTGCTCAAAGAGTATCATGGAACTCCTTGAGAACTTCAGCTTTGGTCTTAGAGTCCCCACCACTCTCAATGGTACTTCATCAGCTCTTTTTGCCCTCTTCCATAAAAATCCTTCTCTCAAAAGATATCTATAGGATTGATGCCTGATGTCTTTGAATGTTTTGTCTGTCCATCCTTCTTGCAGCTTCATTGTGCTCAAATATAGCCTAATGTCTTTCAATTTTTCTTCATAAAGCTCAGCTTTGAATGGCAAAGCATCAATCGATGAGCTCTCAGCATCTATCGTCACCACATAGCCTCCATGCAATAAATCTTCGACATCTTCGTGGCCCATCATCTCATCTTCATTAGAATACCTTGCCCTAGACAACATATCGACAACAGAATTCTTTTTGCCTTCAATGTGTATTAGAACCGGATTCATAGATTTGATGTAGGCGATCCATCGAAGCATTGCAATGTCTGGCGAAGAACAATTTGCTATCATCCCCAGCAAAGGTAAGCAATCAGTCTCCAGTACCACCTCTGCTCCAATAAGGTAGTTTCTGTCCGCCTTCAGAGCTGTAAGAGCACCCCATAGTTCTCTTTTCACTTGTGGATATGCTCTCTGACGCTATGTCAAAATCCTTGCTCCAAATCGAATAGCAAATCTTTTGCCTTCCTCATCATCTTGTCCAATAGCCCAACCTATGGCAATTGGACTTGTGTCAACAGTCACGATCACCGGCCTCTTGCAATCATAGTTCACTTGCTTGAGAATTGGTGGCGACTCCAAAATCCTCTTCAACTCTTCCATAGCCAAGTTTTGCTCATTTTCCCAAATGAATTTGGTCCTCTTACGCAATAATTTGTAGAGAGGCTCTGATATATGAGCAAAATGGGGAATCCATATGTGATAGAAGACACAAGCTCCAAGAAACCTCCTTACTTCGGTGATATTGCTACAGGCTTTCATTTTTCCAATTGCATCAACCTTTTCAGGATTAGGTTTTCTTCCATAAGAGCCACATAAGTGCCCAACCACCAGAATTTCATTCACCCCAAACTTTGACTTATCAATGGATAGAGTCAAATTCACCTCCTCAAGTCTGCCCAAGATTTGAGCCACGTCATGAATATGGTTGCTTACAAAGGCTCGGCAACCATCACTCTGAACCGTCAAGTCTCTTTGATTCTCCTCGCATCCTTTTATTGGGATATCATCCACAAAAGGTATGGTTTTCTCTAGCACAAAGTCTTTTAAAATTTGATTCATAGCGCTTTGCATGTGTGCCACTGAATTAGTAGCGCCTTGAGGCAATGTGCACATACGCACCAATCCAAGAGAAGTCTTCATGGTCGTCAAATCCCTGCTTTGAGCAGCAAGTTGAAATTGATCATAACCAAAGTATAGATCTCCAATGGAATAGATTGCATGTCCAGCAAATGCCTCCGCCACTTCGTCAACAACAGGGCCTGATCCTTTGTTTCTGATTGTAATTTTGTTTGCAGGCTGCATATCTTGAATGAACCTCAATGCTCCTGACTTCTTTGGCACAGTAAACCAACGGTTTGAATATGGGGCCATTGAAGGCTCTAGTATGCCCATGCGCGTCTTTTTTTTGAGCAACTCCACTAATTTCGGCAGTAGAGCTCTAGGCACTGGAATAGGCTTCAAATCCCATGGTATATGTGGTACTGTGAATATGACCATTGGTGCTACAACACTTGGCTGCACACACCCAATCTCATCTGAAGAAGAAGCAAAGGCCTTTCCATGCATCAAAAGCATATCTTGAAATTTCTTTTTCTCTGGCTCAGTCAGGAAACCATCTCCTCCAATCTTGAGGTTAGTTAGAGTCTCTTTGGTGAATTTGTGTCCAATTCTCCTTGACTCTCTCAAATTTGGCTCTTTTTCAGCTTGTTTGATGTGATCATCAGTGTCAAATGGTAGCTGAGTAGCCACTGGCTTCACCTTCTTGTTCACAGTCTTGTACTTGGTATGTACTGCAGCTTCAGGTCTATATCCATCGATATTAGAAGAACACAGTTTTGCCATTGCTGTGTAAATCTCATGATGCATTGCAGCTGTATGGACATCAATAAGACAATGAGTAGTCGGCTCTGCATCCTTATTTGTCTTCAAATCTTGCAGAGTATGCAAGATATCATCTGGCATGCCACTTTCTTCATACACACCAGTAATGCTCTCATCTTCTTCAAGAACCTTCATTTTTTTTAGGTTTTTCTCCTTCTTTTTGATAAATCTTCTATGTACATGGTCCAAGTCTTTGGCATCCATGAAACTCGCAAATCCACACTTTGTCACGCTCAAAAATCCACACTTGAAAGCAGTATGTATATTGGGGAATTTTCTAGTATTGATATCCTTGGCACCCGTGGATCCCCACATCCCACGTGTGCCCTCTAGAAATCCGGAAAATTCAGAGAAGTCGGCAAAGATACTTCTCTGAGTTGCATTCGATGCCTCTCATTGTCAGCTCTCACAGTTAAGAACTGCACTGACTTCTTCCCATCTATACTTCGAATTCGAGCATAGTGAGATCCATCATCCAACACTTTGGTTTCCATGCGCGAAGCAGTGATGAAAGGTTGGCCCAGAAGCACTGGATATGCCCCAGTATTTTGAACAAAAAAATTCTGCTCAACCTCCACATCTCCAATCTTTGCTGGCACTGAAGGGCAAGCTCCATACAATGAACTGCGCCCATTGTTAGCTGCTCTCATCACCCAGCCATGTTCTGTGTCAATTGGCCATTTGCCCTTCTCATAGGTATTGCGAGATATGATGTTGATCTCTGAACCATGATCTACAAGGGCCAAAACAGACTCATCCATTCCACCAAGCTTCACTCTCGTCTCAGTGGTGGCTCTAGCCCAATACGGTTGCTGAAACTCAGTCTCGACATCACGAGGTCCATCAGTAGAATGATCACAACTGAACTCAAAAGTCTTAGCTTCAATCTTTGATACTCCATCATCAGATGTCTGAACTTTTGCTTCATTAGCCTTTCCATTTGAGCGGTGCACCCTCTCTGGCTCTTTTCTTGCCACCTCCGTGAGTGTAATTTCACTGCAGTGAGCCTCATGATCTCCCATCATGGCAAAAACTTCGCCAATCTCAATCTCTTCATCGATGGTCATGTGAGTGTCCAAAGCACTCACCATCACAGTCTCCGCTGTCATCTGTCTCTTTCGCTTGATGATGTCGATGATCAGCTCATGAAAGTCTTTCTTGGCTATGCCAAGTGCTTCCCTCAATGTGAACTCGATCTTGGCATCCAAGATCCTCTCTTCCAATATTCCCTTCATATCAATGGAGGTCTCAATGTCGGACTGGAGCTTATAAGCAGGGCTCTTCCCCTTTGGCTTGCTAGAGTCCTCTTTCTCATGGCCTCTTCCGCTGCCGCTAGACTGCCCCCAGTCTCTATCAGGAAGCAAATCATCCTCAGGGTGCACAAAGCTTGGACTTTGTGTCTTCGAGCGCGTTTGTACTCTGCGCCTCGACTCATTTGCAGAATCTTTCTGCGCTTGAGCCCTCTTCTTTGATGAAGGCTCTTCACCATCTTCAGCTTCAACTCTCCCACGCTTCTCTTCAACTGAGGCCTCATAGTGATCAACGTTGGCTTGATCTCTCTCCAAAAATGCTTTGATGCTGCTTGCATCAACCGGGTCTTCCCATCCAGTTACATTTCTGATGGCTTGAGCTCCTCGTTTCATCAGTGTGGCTCTTTGAGCGGGTGAAGCTCCAATTGAGTGCTGCTCCACTTCAATGTGGTATGAATCAGCCTCACGTACATGTATGGAACTAGATCGTCTCATCTTTCCCTCCATAAGTTTCTTCATCCCTCCTCTGCCAAAGTTGGTCTTCAATGGTGTCTTTGTGGATGAATCATGAAGCTTGCCGTCAATAAATTCAACGATGCCATCTTTCAAGACTTCGTCGCACTCTGTGCAGTCTCAAAGACGATGCTTGCCATCTTGCTCGCTCTTGTCACACCATATACATCTCCAAGGAAGTGTCCTCCCTCCATCAGATGGCTGTGACGATGAAGAAGAGCCAGATGCCTGAGACTTCCTCAACTCAATAAACTCCACCTTCAGCTCTTTGAAACTCTTGATGAGTTCTTCAAGAGCATTACCTTCGTTGGTTTTGGTGGTCTTCAAGATAGACCCTGGAGTTGTTGATGATGATGGTGCAAAAGATACTTTAAGACTTTTTGGAACTGAAATTGGATTAGTGTCTACTCCTGCTCCAAATCCTCTTGACCTCACACGTTGTTGTTTGGCCAACAAGGTCACGGTCTCTTCCACCCTTCTCCAATCGGTGGTAAAACCACCTTCTGTGGTACGATCTCCAAGAAGTAGAAGAAGTCTATCCTCCAATGCAGCATCAGCTGCTTGAAGGAAAAGCTCTGCCTTCCTGGTGTTGAAGAGGCGTCTCTCAATCATGGATAACTGAGAAAACTTCTTTTCAAAGGCCTTCAGCAGCTCATGAGCATCCATGTTGTCTCCTGGCCGCTGCTCCACTCATTCTAGAAAAGATCTTCTGGTCATCCTTTCCGTGTCCTCGTCAAAGTACTCGTCACGTAGACGCTCAGCAAAGGCAATCCAAGTGTGAACTCCTTCGCGGATCTCTCGCACACGGTCACGAATGTCAGGCACAACTGCCATGTCGAAGGTAGCCATTATTCGATTTTCATCAACTTGATGCACCTCCATTTTGCAAACATAGGCTCGCAAAAATTTGGTTATGTTCTTGCCGTCAAACCTACCAGTCTTCACAACAACAGCTTTCAACGCCTCGGTGGCTACTTGACCACCCTGGTTGGCTCGATGTTGCTCCATGAATATGGCCAATGCTCCTAGGAGATCCTCCATTGGCATCTGAGGTCCACCAACACCTCTGGTAGTGGCGCTTGGAACCTCTCGAGGCAAATCAGCTCCACCAGCACCACCGGTATTGGCGCCGAAAGCCTCGTTACTGTCTCCCATATCAACAAACACAATAATCGCCCCAAAGCTCTCTCAGTGGAAGCACCAAATGTCGGGTTGAGAGGAGCGCGCCTTGGGAACACGCAGGGTGTCTTGCTGCGATCGTGCGTTGCCGACTGAAAACGTTGTCAATCTTGATCTTCTCTTCAAATCTTCAATCTTCAGTCTTCTGTTGGCCTATCCTGTGGCTGGCTCTAAGGGTATAAGGGTCAAGGTAGGGATAAGAGCCCACTGGATACGGGACGGGTAGATCGGGACAGCAGACACGAGCTGCCGTCCGTATGACGGGATCCTAAAATCAAATTCACGATCTGCTGGCCAAAACTCCAGATCGTGAGAACAGAGCAAGTCTCGACCATGTGGGTGATTAATCCCACTTCGTCACCACGACAATAAATGGGGTTAAGTTTGGTTTAACCCAAACTGCCCGCAACAAGGTTTACAAAACAGAATGGAAATGAATTGACAAACGAGCCTCCAAAACCGGCTAGGAATAACAAAGCCACATCCCACACATACATAAAAAATAAACCCAAAACATTCCTCTTGAAATCTTCATATCTTCAGATCTTCAAGTCTTCATGTCTTCAAGTCTTCAAGTCTTCATGTTTTAATAAAAACAATGGGGAAAATCACAAATAACAAGTCCTAGAAAAAGCAGCAACCTTCTATCTAATGCCACTGATGGCTCAAAGATTCAAATGCTAAGTGTAATAGCAATTTGAAAAGCTCTCCTAACCTTCTAACATCCCTCTAAATTTCAACTCAATCTAAGATACTGTCCAAAAGTTATGCGAGTTCAAAGTAGAGGCTCTTCTTCCTCTTTACAAACTAAACACTGCCTCTAAAAACCTCTATAACTTTTGTTCTATACATCACCCATAGAAACGTGATATCAATTTAGAAAGATGATATCACTGGCTTCAACCCATAAAATTTGCACTTCAAAACAAAACTTTGTCCGAAAGCTCTAGTCAATCAAAGTGTGGGTCTCAATTTTTTAGAGAGCACCCAAACCCGCAACTTCTACCCACTATAACTTCTTCAATAAAACTCCAAATGAAATGATTAAAGACAATTTGAAAAGCTATGACAACAAACTATCACTCCTAAAATTTTGAAAAGAAAATCTCATACTGTCCAAAAATTGTAGCTCTTCAAAATCTCGGCTTTCTCCTAACAAAAGGGCAGCCACCTCCAAACCTTCACACTTCCATAACTTTCTTGTCCAAGCTTCAAACCTCAAGTTTAAAGACTTTCTAGAAAGCCAATAATAAGATAAACACTCTCTCCAAATCTTGTTGCAAAATGATATACAGATCATAAGTTATGGCTTGTCGAAGTCTCAGCCTTTTTTCATAGTTTGGCTTTTTGACTCCAAAATTCAAACACTCATAACTTTTGCATCACAACTTCAAATCAAACTTGCAAACTCATTTTGGAAAGGTAATCACACAAGAAACAACCTCCTCAAATTTCAATTCAAAATCACGTATACACAGAAAAAAATCTCCCATCAAAGTTTCGGGATTTTTCTCCTTCTTCCCACCAACACTCATACACTAACTTCCAACAACTAAGGGATCTTTCCTCCACAATTTCGACCCTATCTAAGGTAGGGAGGTGAGGCACATCAGCCCATGCCCTCCCTATCCTAACCCCACCATAGATGCCAAACCTTTTCTCCTTTCACACCTTTCCTATTGACTTCTAAACCCTTAGTATTTTTATTCAAACAAAGGCAAAATATATGAGCCTTCCAAAACATCTAGATAAACATATGAAAATGATTAAATTACAAAATAAATGCCATCGTAAAGTGGCCACGTGCCCTTGCGAGCATATAATAGCGTCAAACGCTTGTCTTCAGTCGCCAAGTCGTGGACTTGGTTGGCTGGAGAAGCGGTCGTCTCTGGTCGCCCGCCGGTCCGGGTTCGAATCCCATCGGACTCGTCGAGCGGTGACGGCGGCTCACGGCTTGGCAGCTAGTGAGGCAGGAAATTGGCCCAGCCAACCCGCTACCTACTCCCCTGAGTTGTGCATGTGACAAGACGGCGCAGCGCACTGGAATCTATGGCCGCTGCGTTGTCACCAAACCGTGATCCTCACCACGACCACCCCTTTTGCCTCAACTGTTGATTTATTGAAATCAACACAAACATAAACATATAACGAATATCTATATGATGGAGATATCTCCATCAGGACAACGGAAGGTCAGCACCGATTTTTGGTTTTGCCCCGATGACATGCATCAATGTGTTTCAGGATTTAAGAGGAATTTTGTTTTGGATTGGCCTGAGGTTCCGGAGGTGTGGCCTATCTTCCCAAGGACAAATCTTTCTCATGAGGAGTCCATATTTTTGCAGCATGCAGGGTTTCGCCTGCAAGAAAGGCCCACATTGTCACTGAGACAACTATTTACTTCATCTACAGACTTTGAATGCGAATTTTACACTGAGAAGTCACCCCCAAATCTAGACTCTTATCCAACAAGGAGGCATAATTGTACAATTCGACGCATTACCAACATACCAACGACTAAGCAAAGAAACAAATGGGAGACTGCAAGTAATGTTACAAGAAATATTCTTGGAGTGACATTGCAACCATTGCTTAGACTTGGAGCAATTGTCACCTTGGAAACTAGGACGCAGGATTCAAAGAACATTTATTGAATCATTATAGGGAATTTTTCAAGGTGTACTTGTCCAGATTTTTCCTATATGGCTGCATCTACGATTGGAGGACAACAATAGTATGTGAACTGTAAACACCTGTATTTCATGTTTTGTTGCATTTGTGTCATAGACATTGTGAAGCATAAATTTGTGCACGTTCCAAGCTTGAGCTATTATGAAATGAAGACTTTACAGATTGCAGCAAAGATCATTAAGACAAAGAAGCAGGGTTATCCAGATTGTTAGCTCTGCTAGTTGCTCTTTTCCTCTGCTGAATTTTAGGTCTCCATCCTCTTTGGTTGACAGTATTTTTAGCACATTTTATTCATGACAATGAATTACAATCAAGCATTTTTACCTCAGAAGTGTAGTTTCTTATCTATGCCTTTGTTGTTGTCAAAGTAATCCTGGTAATTCTAAATGCACCATCCCTAAAACCAACTTTCTGTACCTATTCTTATTTAGTTAACCTTTAACCCTTCACTATTGGCACCCTTACAATGCAATAAATTCTTTTCCTTAAAACTGCATTACTCAGCCTTTTCCTTTGTAAGCATGACATCCATGAACGTGATGTACGATCTAGTCCACCTATAAGCCATACCCCCTACTTCGAAGTGCATCAGTTCTGATTCAAGCATCTGAATTTTTTCCTAAACCAACCCCCTCTCTATCCTGACCAAGAAGCTTACAAATCTTCAAACCGCAAGTTCCCTTCACACATGTTCTCATAATCATACTTATTAATGTTTTCTTCAATACCTATTAGAACTATTACGTCCCTGTAGTCCACCTCAATACTCTCTTTTGGCTCCCTAGAACATCATACCTCTGAACAACATTCTTGGAGGTCCCAGTAATTGCAAATGCCGATTACACTTCCACGGTCATAGGTGCCTACTATTGCCATGGTCATAGGTCCCCATTGGCACTTTCGCCACCAAAAATATCTAAACCTTGCGGAATTTTTAACAAAGATGTAAAATCCCAATACCAAAATGTAAATTAAACCAAAATTCTAGCCCATGCTCATGGAATTCCCGCTCGAGGCTCGCATGCTTCCCGCTTGAGGCTTGCGTCCTAGCGTCATTGATAAAGGCACACCTTGGGTTTGTTACATGTACATGGGGGTAAATTTTATATTTTTACCATCAGCTAGTTGACTTTGGAAAATTTGAATTTAGATTTGGATTTAGAGACCTTGATTTAGTCTGGTACCATAAAGGAGGATACAATTGTACAACACCCAATGGAAAAGTTTAACTAGGGGGTTAAGTATTACTTTTACCTTTGTTTGTAAAAAAAAGCTAAGCTTTTACACTAGGCATTGTTCAATTGTATCCTCATGTGTGATTCTAAACTAAATCAAGGTCTCAAAATAAAAAATATGAATTCAAATTTTCCAAATTCAACTTGTTGATGTAAAAATGTAAAATTTACCCCGAGGTCACTATAAGGGAACTGTGTCAATTTGGATAGTTTTTATAGATTTGGCCATGTTGATTTGGACATTTTTTTTGTCATTGGGGGACGTTTTTTTGTCATTTTGAACACATTTAGTCAATTTGGACATGTCAATTTGGACAAGTTTTCTTGAAGTGGGTCTACATATAACAAACCCCAAGTGTGCATAGATCAATTTCTTTTATAAAACGCCTTATTCATTAAATTGGAAAAAAAAGGTACCATTTTGTACTCCACCTTAAACCCAAAAAGCCACCTTAAATTAAATTTGAAGGTATCAAATTTAATCTGAGCCACTAAGAATTTTTCTCTTGCAAATTCCTCCTCTCAAGTGAGAGCACGAGTACCAAAAAAATGTTGTGAGCTTAATTTTAGGTGGTCACCTGAAACCTTCAAAAGTCCCAAAATGTAATGATTTTCCCAATTTAACAAATAACGCGTTTAAATTATCCACATTTCAAATATCTTTAACATTTTGTTATTTTTAAGGATTTAGAGGAAATTGAACACTTGTATGCTATTGTCAACCATAAGGCCTGTCCATTAGAATATATCTAGGGTAGAGATTTTTGACAGAAGACCGGCCTCTATCTTCTTAAGAAACCCCTTCTTTATTAATATGCAAACTTAGGAATAAAAAACTCCAATTTTCTTAAAAAACGTAAATATTAGTAAAACTAAGCCTCTATTTTTTTGTTGGTCAATTTTATCTCTTTCACCAAAATAGTACGTTTCAGAGTCTTTGAATCCCAATATAAATTATAAACTCCTCAAGTTGATTTTCTAGTGTAAAATTTTTAATTACCATATTTTACTGAGGTGAAAAAAATTAACAAAAAAAAACAAAAAAAAAAAAAATCACATATTCCACATATTGGGAAAGAAGGCCGTTCTTGAAAGGATGAAGGCTGGCTCTATGCCTACTAAAATCTCAAGATGAACTCTAGTGCATGAGATCATAGGGTGTCTTGAACCCCAAGAGAATAGAAAAAGTGCAAGAATGTAGGAACGACAGCCAATACAATGAAATGTATAGATTTTTGTCTCAAATACACAATTCCAAAAAAAATGCAACGGTATTATTTTAAACTTTCCATGTTGCGAAAAAATGCTATGAGATGTTAGTTCAAATTTTGAACTTGTTACCCTCTGTAAGCTGGTCTGCTCATCACAAGTGCCAACAAAAAATAACCCACATGAAAAGTTCAGTGCCTACCACAATCCCATCATGGATCTTTAATTGAATCCAAAGTTTTAAAGATGGAAGCGTTTTTTTTTCGTTACTGTAATTAAATTAAAAACGTACCTCTAATTGTGATCTTCACAGTACACATTTAAGGAGCTCAGAAGCACACAGCAGACAGAAGAAAATCAGTAAAGAATACAATGAACACTCTGACGATCTCAGACGAGACTCACGAGAGAGAGATGCTATCATTGATTACTCAGCTCTTGTAGAAACAAAACTTACGGATCTGAGATCCTGACCACTATCAAAGATTAACCACTTGCATCCAAGCAAGCAGAAAAGAAGAGAAACGCACAGCTCTTGAATTCGTGCTGAAACCTATTCCTAAGTTTTGATACACTCTGTTTTCACTATCTTGTCAAGCTCTAAAGGGTCCACTCTCGTTTACAACTACTTGCAAATACCGAAGGGGGGATTCCAGGGCACTGGGCGGACTGAACCATAACAGGACACGGTGTAGTGATCCTCGTCTCTGATGATCTAGTAAGAAGAGGAGAATTGACTACACGGGTGGCACTGAAGCAATGGCAGTAGATGCATATTGAGTGAGGAGGGATCAATGGCCGCATGAGAGTGAAATTTGTGAAAGGAAATCTACTATTTTATACAGACAAGCTACATTTTCCCCAACTCGAGCTGTTTCGTCGACTTGGACCATCGAAAGGGGCGCCCGAGCGACATTTGCTTCAAGCTGCGAGAGGATGACGAGTGGCGCAGAATTGTGGGAAGCAAGGCACTGTAAGACCGTCGGATTTGAACTTTCACTGTACCAGGAGGAGGCCTGAGCTCTGAGGAGTGTTGGACGTGCCAAGCCGACTCGCGAGGTCCAGGGAGATTAGTCTCGTTGTTGAGGTCGAAGTATTCATCTACGTCCTCGTAACGACGTGTCGATGGCGGCGTTCGGGTCAAGTAAGGAGAAGGGGAGAAGCCTGTGTTTCGTCGACTGAAACTAGGCTCGGAGAAAGCAGATTCAAAAGAGGTAGAAGAGTATGGTGTGCTTGGATGATCGAATGAGCTCATGGTATCCGAGTCGTAGCTGCATCCATCGAGTTCGTCCATGGGGAACAACATGCCGCTGTGTTCTATGACGCGTTGCGCTTCAGAAGTGAAGCACGCTGCTGCGACCATCGATTTTCTTCGTAACTTGTTCAGCTTCTTCAGGATCTTTTCAATGAGCTGCGCCTCGGCAGCTATGGGCCGTTCTGGCTCGAAAGTGTTGAACTCCAATGGCTTGCTTAGTTTGCGAACGCCGGGAGGAGGGCGGAGTGGACTCTTACACGGCTCAACCTTTGGCGGCTTCACCGGCACGACCTCTGCAATCGGTGTACCCGGTGCAGCTTCCCACTTGTATGGAATGGCCACAGGGGAACTTGGGATTTCGTACTCTTGCTTCATCGCTGACCCTTTCGCATTCCAAGTATTTCTTTGAACTCTTTGCCACAAAATGTTCTGCGTGACACTGTCTGGACTGACACTCTCACAATGGTTTTTCTCCAGCGCGTATTAATCTGCCAGGTACTCTCTTGGAAGATCTACTGCTGCTACTTGCACCTGCTCGTGTTTCCGCATCTGCAGCAGCATCTGCGGAAGATTCAAAGGTTGAATTGATACAACATTGAAGAGAATCTGAAGATGAAGCTATCAGCTCGTATGCTCCTCAAAGTAGAGGATTCCTTAGAAACTGTAGAATGCAAAAGCAACAAAACGCAATAAGAATTTTATTGGGACAATCAAGAGCCACCAGGCAGTCTGAAGAGAAAACAGAGACTTTTCAGTTCACGAGACTAGACACATCACGTATTCATCCCTCTAAAGTATCCATGTCCTCAAATGTTCGCATGGTTCAGAATCTCGGTGCATTCGTTTACAGTAAGTGATAGCATCTTCCATCAGTCTATGGTAATATAACATCGACGTAGATTTTCGTGCAAGAAGGTAGATAGAAGCATAATAAGAATGATACACAGTCGCTGCAACAAGAAAACCACTCACCTTCGAGCTGGATTGGACGATATTCTCCACTCAAAAGATGTCTTCAATGTGCAACATATCAAGAACCCTCGGCAGCGTCAAAGAGACAACCTGATTAGAGGGAATGGCTTCCAGAGACACTCTGATAAAAGGGAACCGAAAACGAAAATTAATAATCTGCGCAATAGATACTCAGGAGGCGGATTATCTTTCTCCTTGCACCACGTGATAGAACGGTCCTGAGCTCTTGAAGAGTGCCGGAAGCGCAAGAAGACGATGTCCGAACTGTGAGGAAAGGACTTGACCGGAAGTATTGCCAAGGCTGTTATAGAAATGGCACACACACACACACGTTGAGCGACCAAATCACGGCAAGGAAACGAGGCAGCGAAGCAGGGATATGACCAAGCGTTGCTTTTTCACTCACATTTACGAGCACACGAGTGCCTGTCCAATGACTGCGGCGATGTTGGTGGCCGCTTGCCGTGACTCTCGCTTTCTACATTATAGTAAAACTCCGATAAAAATACACTCTCCAGTTTGTTTATATATTTTTAGGACATATGAAACGAATTCATTTTATCAGGAGGTCATTCGAGCCACAAATAAGGTACGTACACCCATTAGTAACACCAGCCATTTAGTGACATCTAAAATTAAATTTAACAATTTAACAATAAGCACTTTTGTACCCAAATAAGACACACATGCATCTAAATCAGACACAAAAGTTAACATAAGGAAATAGAAATTATATAAGTGGTTGTTTATGATTGAGTGTGACATGGTTTTTTTGTTGTCGCTTTTTTAAGAGTTTAGTGATTACAATAAGAGTTGCTTTCAACAATTCATATTTTATTCATATGATCACAGAAAACTCCAAAGACAACTTTCCTTGAATGTGTCCCCATTTCCTAACAAGCTCATGCCATTAGAGCATCTCCACCGCGAACGCAAGCACACACGCAAACGTGACTATTGCGAGAGCAAGAAATGCTACTTCGCTCCGTGCACGCCAGAGTTCCAGATTTTCACTTCCACGCAACAGCTAATGCGGAAGACTATTCTCTTTCATTTTGTAAGGGTTTGCCAACTGTTTGCACCTCAGTGGTTGCCTAGTGGTTATCGGTTGGTACAGCATGTGTTGTGTTGTGCATGTTCACTGAAAAATTGAACAAAACGCTCTCAAAAAAAATTGAGTTACTGGTTACGTCTACGGGATGGAGATGCTCTTAGATTCTCAAAACAACCTCCCAATTACCATATCTATATAAAGTAAGTGTCACTTTTGGGTGTACATACCTTACGCAAGTGCAGCCACTCAACCAAATACTGTAAGTTACTGTACATTCAACCTCCTTCCACTCTTGCGAATCGATCGGCGGAAGTGCGGAACCTACTGTACCGGAGAGTGCAGAGGAGTCGTCCTCCAAATCCTCGAGTCTTGTCTCAGCCGCAGCCAAAATAGTCCATGATTGCTTGTTCGTTGCGGACTCTCGGGCGTCGGGCTATTTGCAGTAAGACTCTGTCACAGACACACATGGCGCACACCAAAACGCATCCGCCATGGCAGAAATTAATGGCGCAACTTTGCAAGAAACTCCTCAATACGAAAGCCACTGATCTTATTTGGCTGCATATCACCGGACGTCGACAACTTCCATGATCTAGGTCCAAGTATATAGGAAAATTTTAAGCAGAGAAAGCCATTTGTAAGCCAGTATTCCTTATAAAAGTATGTTGAGAGATTTCTATAATTAGCCTCAAACTATACAGTTCTCTCCGGAGAAACCGAAAAATTCAACAAACTTCGCCATAAATAGTTACAGTACCTCGGCCGAATTGCCTCGAGCCAATTGTAAAGAACAAGAACTGTATAAAAAATTTCAAAAAAATAACAGCTCTCCGAGGGCTCAGGTTTACTGCACACACGTCGGTGTGGGGTCAGGGCGGAAAAGTTTTCCCCAAGGGTAATAGTAATAATTTGCCCCCTATATTTTTTTGTTGTTCAATTGTATCCCACTCTAGGGTCTGAGACTAAAGTAGGGTTTTTGAATTCAAACATGAATTCCAAATTTTCAAAGGGAATTGGTATGTGTATCACACCTTTTCAATTATTGTATCACACCCTCGGGGAAAATTTTAGATTTCTACCATCAAAAAGCTAAATTTGAGAATTTGGAATTCAAATTTGGACTTAGAGATCATGATTTAGTCTAAAACTATAAATAAAAAGTTGCAATTCAACAACACCCAATGAAAATGTTTATCTTTTTTTGCAAACAAAAGTAAAGGTAACTCTTTTCTCCCTAGCTAAACTTTTTCATTGGGTGTTGTTGAATTGTAACTCTTTTATGGCTTTAGACTAAATCATGGTCTCTAAGTCCAAGTCTAAATTCAATATCCAAAGATGGTAAAAATCTCAAATTTTCCCAGGGTGTGGTACATATCAATTCCCATTCTCAAATTCAATCTCCCGATAGTAAATATCTGAACTCTCACATTTTCTGACAGGTGGAAAAAATAGTGCTTTTCCACCCTCACTGGCCCCCACGACGTATGTCCAGTAATATGAGCCTCCTCTCCGAGGTAGTCCGTCGGTCAGGTTTCGATTTCCATGAAGCTTTCCACCCGTCGTAATCGGATCTTCCTGCAAGAAAATGGCGATGGTCGATGAACGGTGTGCCGCAATTTGGCAACTAAAAGGCAATCACGCGGAGACTTGCATTTATAACCTCATTTTCTGTGTCAGAAGACCGATGGAGTTCCGTACTGGAGAAGAGGAACCCTATCGATGACCCCGATTACGAGGCCCATGGGCCATGGCCATGAATCTGCGCAGGGCGGAGGTCCGGAAAATGCAAATCTCAAAGGCGGCGCTAAAGCATCCGAAGCCTGCATTTCGAACTTTGCTGGTGAGGAAGCTTTGATCGCCAGAGCGCCCTCGACCCTCTACTGTCCCTCTTTATTGCCACGTGGCGCATGATGGTTGGAGAAGAGGTGTGTGGCTTGTCGTTTTAACCCCTAAAGGATTTAGCCATTTTTTCAGTGAAAATCACTTAAAACTGCCACTTTTGGGGGGTTAGTAAGAAGGTAATTTTTTTTTTAAATTTGGGAAATCCAACCATAGGATTTTGCCCTAGACTAGATTAGGTACTTGTGGAAAAAAAAATCAAGTCATTTCGGATGGACATGAGTGAGATATTTACATCTAAAGTGAAAAGAAAAGTTTTTTCATGTTGCCGATAAAATTTCAGAAGCCTTTGAACATTCTTACATGAAAATAATTGCTCTACGCAACTTTGCGCTGTATTTTTCCCATGTAGGAGTTCAAGTTAGCTATGTGTCGGAATATTTTCAAAACAATTGGAACTACACAACACATAAGAAAAATCAGTAACTAAAAAGAAGTAGAGAATGAGTCAAATCACTAAATTGTTAAGGATTTAATTGTTAAAATGAAAAATGCAAATCCCAACGGTCATAATGTTGTGATAAACAATTTACATCCTTTGGTTTTTTTTTTTTTTTCAAAATAATAAAATTTGAGTAAAATAAAGGACTTCAAAGTTTATTTTAGAGTAGAGATTCCATAACTGCCCACAAACAAAAACTCCTCATAACTTTCATGTCATTGATTGAAATTGAATGATTCAAAGCTTCTCACCTATCAAAAAATCTAAAAAACCAATTTCAATTTTTTTTTTTTTTTAATTAAAGAAGTTTTTGGGCTGCCCGGGCGGGCAGTCCTCCCTTGCTTTTCAGATTTTCATGTATGACTTCTTCAATAATTATCAGAATGATGAAAAAATTAGATGCCAACATAGATCTTTATTTTCCCCACCTTCAATAAAAGTTTCAAAAAATCACACAAAATAATCTATCCAAAGGTACATGCCCAAACTCCCACCTGTCCCGCGAAGGGAAAATTGTCCTTTAGGGGTTAAGGTTTTGGTTGTTCCTTTACAATCCATTTTGTGTTGTGGAGGTTGTCTCTTTTGACAACCAATTATTAATGTAGGTTGTCAATTTGACTTTCACAGTAATGGAAGTCTTCATGAACCTTTTCTTCGTTCTTTAGGATTTGCTTCATCCTTGGGATTTTTTTCATTCTTGTAGCAAATTTTCATGTCCAAGCAAAGTTGGTCAGATGTCAAGCTTTTTTTATCAAAGTTGGTAGGGGTACAGGTAGTTTACCCTATTATCATTGGGCCTTAGGTAAAAATTTAATTAAAAAATAGTTAATATATCAAATGACATGGTTATGGTCTCATCTGAAAGATAATCAAGTTAAGTTTTTGTATTAAGTTCCAAATTCCTAAATGAGTGAATTTTGAGTTAGTTATTAAGGTTTCAATGAGGTAAGGTCAAGGTTCCCCTCAAATTTGAAATTGCCTGATTATCACTTCCTTATCACTTCCTTAGAGGTTTTCATTGTGATATATACATGATAAATTTTTGTCATTTTCATTTTTAAACTTCATCTTCCTTTCCTTGGCCTATGTGGTCATTCATAAATGTTAACTTAGTTGACAATTTTCATTTATTTTGGTATTTTGCAATTAACATTGCTATAGCTAAGGCATTGGGGCAATAAATTGTATATCTAACTAAGGTCTACATAGCTAATATGCTATATCTTTTGCAAATTTTGGTCAAATGGAACAAAATTTGCATTACTAGTGAAATACTCTAAGGCCTTTCTTGCAATACTTGTAAACTTGGATTTGGAACTAAGCCCTAAAAGATATGAAATTTTTAAGATAGAAAAGTGATAATAGGAGTGGAGTGATAATAGGATAAACAACTTATAATAGAGATGGGGACACAAAGATGCATTCCCACATCACACCCCTCCCACACACTCAATATTTCATTAAATTCAAAATTTTAAATTGTATATCTCAAAAGTTCTAATAATAGATTGAGAATGTATTGGTTTTAGATTGCGGGTGGATTTATATTGATTTTATAAACAAATAAATAATAATTTGATGCTTTTTTCAAATGTTGTTTTATTAACACTTTTCCTAATTTGATTCAAGTCAAATTTTAGTGCACTATGTTCCTCTTTCTATCTACAAGAAGCTCGCTTGAGTTGAGGTAATTTCAAGCTCTTAAAGGTGGTTACAAGCTAAAAAAAACTGGTAGTGGAAGACTTGAAGTTGATGAATTTAGCGCATTTGATAATGCATAATTGCACTTGACATACGTTAAAGGTATGGAGTTGGAATAGTCTCCACTTCAAATTTTAATGCATATTGTCCCCGTCATAAGCTTTTAAAATATGTAATTGATTTTGGATTTGAAGACAAATTGATTACATGGGAAGGGTTTGAGTGAAGAATGGATCGTTTTGTCCACATCTCTACATAGTCTATTGTGGAATACAAAAAACCTTGTTGATTATTTCCATGTGAGTACGGAGCAAACTAGTGAAGGAGCATGATAGCCTAGTTGTTTAAAAAATCTAAAATATGTTGAAGTTCAAAATGTAGTGGCATCAATTGTTCAAGACAGTTTCACTAGTGGAATTCTCGTCAAAAGCAAATGAATAGTATACTCGTTGGAATGCTAGTGACAATAATTTCGATGGTATGTTATAAGCGTTGCTAGAAAATAATCAAGTTCTAGTATTTGTGACAGCATGTTGTATAATGTTGGTGAGTTTCTATTATTAACTAAATTCAATTACCAATATTAGATCAGGTTCACTTTGTAGAAGCTTTTTGGCCCCTAACGCATTGAACAACTTTTTTTTGGCAACATAGCAATTTTGGGCAACTCACTACCAATGGGGTTTTCATTTTTTTCTTTGAAATTTTCACACATGATGTGTCCACGGAGTAGCTTTAAGGCCCAACAATTTTCATAACTTTTGGCTTCATGGTTCAAAATTTAATGTATTATTTGTAGTTTTCTTTGCTCAACGGGTAGCCAATTTTTTTTTTTAAATATCACGTTTTTTTATTTTATTTTATTTTTTGAAATTGGTTCTTTATATTTATACATACTTGGGAAGCTTTGAATCATTCCATTTTGATCAATGTGATGAAAGTTATGAGGAGATTTTGTTTGCAGGCAGCTATGGATTCTTTACTCTAAAACAAACTTTTGAAGTCCATTAATTTACTCAATTTTCAACATTTTAGAAAAACAAAAAAAACCCCAAATATACAAATTGTTTATCACAACATGACAACCATTGGGATTGGAATTTTTCACTTCCATAATTTTGTTCTTAACAATTTAGTGGTTTGAATCATTCTCTACTTCATTTTACTTACTATTTTTTTCCATGTGTTTTACAATTCCATATGATTGGAAGTTTTTTGAGTGTGTACCCAACTTGCTTTGAAGAACAAATCTAAAAAACTACAACTATTTTGGATTTTTTTCATACAAATATGACCTTGTGAAGCGCAGCTGCCCAAATTTTTTCAAAGACAAAAAATGGCTTTTTGTCAATTCAAACTCAAATATCTAACAAGTTACATGGTGAAAACTCCTAAATTTTTTTCCAAATCTTTTGATACTAGTGTAGTACAAGATCTTATGGCTAAACTTGTCAAAAAAGTTTTTTTTTCTAAAGTATGATACTTGTACTAGAAATGGCAGATTTAAAGCGTTTTGGTGAAAATTTGAGCTTAGTGCTTTAGGGGTTAAAACACAAGCGCTGTATTTAAATCATGCAAGACAAATTTGTCAATTTTATAATATGCCAATTAGCTAGACTTCCATGCACAAGTTTGTTCTAGGATATGACATTTTGGATTTCATCAAAAATAACATAATTTGGAAGTCTACCCTTAGTACTTTTCATGGAAACAGTATTGGACGAATTTTCACTAGAACCGCTTTATCCCATTTTGACACTAATTGCTTAAACATTATCAGAACTAAATATAAAATTTGGATAATTTGAATAAAGCTGTGGCATCCCTGGTCTTTTGAATTCATTATGTATGTCAACATTTGGATGAAATTTACCTTTACTGGTTGATTTTATAGATGAACTTGCAAACCTAGAGTGTTCTATCCATTTTCTTCCTTACATACATGCATTTTGAATTGCCTATTGCTAGAGCAATGAAAAACAAAACAAACTTGTGATCTTCCTTGCAACTCAGTACCTACTAGCAAGATTATTTGGCTATAGTATGCAGCCAAATTTCTTCTAACTTCAAGGAGATGGGGGTTTGTATAAAGTAAGGTATGCTTTCCTTGTTAACAAATGGGCTTGGAGGTTTGAAAATTTCAATATAAAAAACTAGATTGAAGATGTTGATGTTACACAATGATTTAGCTACTTATGGATTATTCATATAACTATAAACTTTCTGTGTCCTAATACATTTGAACATTCCTCCATGTTTTGCATGTACTTTCTCATTTGAATATATTTTCCTATGCTTTGTAAGCATCTCTTGATGTTTTACAAGTATCTTACAACATTTTGCAAACTAAATCAGTTTTTGGATTATTATTTATGAGCTGTGAATAGTCTTTAGTAGTTAAATAGGACTTGTAGCAATTGAAGTTACAAATATCATTTTGTTAAAAACTTTGTAGCAAAAGATGTCTATGCTAATGAGTTTGGTGAAGTCACATAAAAACAAAAACCTATTCAAACATCTTCAAAATTAAATGGTAAACAATTGAGATTTTACAAAGTTTCCACAATATTTTGTTGCTTGTGTATGAAGCTTTGTTGTGTAATAGATTCTAGAGGTTATCTTTTTTACATGGATGTAAGATAGTTACTTAAATGTATCAATCAAGGTATCTTGCAAAAATATGTTAACCTCAAAAGGACCAAACATTAATTTCTGGCAATATAGCAATTTTTGGCAAGCTAGTACTTATATAGTATTTGGTATACTTCCACAAAAAAATTAGAGGACGTGTGCCCAAAGAGCATGTTTCTAATGCAATTATTTTCAAACCATTTTAGTTTGTAAACAAAAAATCATGATGGAATATGTAATTATGCTTGCTTGAAGTGCAAGACGCGCACAACTATTTACGTTACAACTGAAATTTTGAGATCTTGCCTACTGGTTGAGGGGCAAAGCTATTTCCTTCTTAGACCTTGACTCAACCTCATTCTATAATGGCAACCATTTTTGCTTATTACCCTTAACTTCACCTAAGGTAAGTGTGGCCCTATGTTGATCAAGCTTGTCAAAATTTTAATTTTTGGCTAGTTTCCTTCTTTTTCCCCCTTTCTCTAAAGCTAGCTAAAACCTAAATTCTTTTGTTCATTTTTTGAAAACATTATTGTATGTGGAAGCCAAAATTTGTTGAAAAAGAAACTTTGTATGAGAAGTTTCTTGAAGTTGGTTTCCTATTCTAAAGTTTTAGAGTGTTTTTCCCAATAAAAATGTTAAGAAAAATGCTAGGCATATGACCAGCTCTATTAACCCCTAAAGGACCATGGCCTTTATTTTATCAAAAGACACTCAAAACTGCCACTTCTATGGCAAAGAGTAAAAAAGTTTGAAAATTAATATTTTTGCATATTTGACTATAGGATCTTGTACTACACTAGTATAGGAGTGTGTCATACAAAATTCAAGAATTTTGATTGCATAGATTGGAAGATATTTGTGTTTAACCCCTAAACGCTCAAGGGGGTAAGGGCAAAACATAAATGCATTCAAAAAAAAAAACTCTTGTAACTTTAATGAAAGATTTTTCAAAAGAAAAAAGAAGAATCATGATGTTTAGCAATTATCCATATGGTCAAATATTCAAAAAAAGTGTTGTACACTTATTTAATGAATTTAGAAGCATTTACCAGTTAATATTCACCAAAATTACAAATTTTACTCATAGATTTCAAAATTTGGTATAATTGGTTAAAAATAGACATTCTATCCTAAAATTCAAAAATGCTATCTTTTGAAAGGAGGGAACATCATTAGTTTCCCGATATAGTAAATTCTACAACACTAGCAAATATTGAAGTGTTTGTCTTTGAAAAAATTTCCTTGGAGGAGTTTAACTTGGATTGACATGATTCAAGTTAAGTTGGAAAGTAGACTTGGTTATCTATTATGGAAAAAAAATGTTTATTTGAAAAAAGTTTTTTTTTGTCTCAGGTACTCCAAAAAAAACAGGCAGCAACCAGAAAATGGTCAATTGGGGGCTTAGGGGTTAAAGTGTAAAAATAGCTTATTTTGCACCTTGCCTAACTAGATTATTTGACTTTGAACTTTTTTAACTTAAAATTTTTGCACCACAAAGTTTGGAATTCTATTTTTGCATGGTGGGAAGTTGAGTTGGTAATTTTGGGAAAAAAAAAACAATAAAAAATAATTAATTTTCATTCTTTGAAAAAAACATTGGGTAGAAGAAGGTATGAGATTGAACAAAACTTAAATTGCTAATAACCCTACAATGGAATTGAAATGCAATAATCCCAATGGTGAGATTGTTTTAGAAAGCAAACTTCACACTCTCAAACAATTTTTTTGAAAAAATGTTATACTTGCATTAAAATTTGAAGTTTATAAGTTATTTTTCAAGAAGATGCTTGAATTGCCCAAAAAACAAGATTGTCCATAACTTTCTCATAACCAATTCAAATGGAATGAATCAAAGCTTCAGATGTAGACAAACACATAGTCTATGAGAAAAAAATTAAATTTTTTTTCTAGTTTTTATAAGATTTTTTTTGCTGCCCGAAGTCCCCAAATTTGTGCTTATTTGGGCATAACGTTTGCTCCTTGGCATCAATTGGAATAAAAATTAGATTCCCCAAAAGCTAATGTGTTTTTCTATTTTCAAAAAAGTTTAAAAAAACCAGGACAAAAATTGAGGTCGTAGGTACTTGCCCAAAATCCCATTTGTTCGTTGAACGGACAAATGGTCCTTTAGGGGTTAAGAAAATGAATCCAAAAGAGTTCAAGTAAAAAAATAAGATCAACTTGTGCAAAAGCCAAGGAATGCTATATTGTGAGCAAGGATTTGTGAGCCATGAGCGTACATTTTTTTGTCAAATTACTAAATTTCACTTAAATCCATGTATGGTGGGCCCTTCATTTATGCATTTTGAACTTTTTTCTCTTGAAAAATTTGCTAAATTTTTGGGTTTTTGATTGATTTTGAGCTTAAGATTGATTCATGCTCACAAAATTCTTGGCTCACCGCTCATAGCTCACCATATTATGCTCACAAAATAGCGTTGTCCAATTTCTGGATGTTTTGGACAACTCTCTTTATATTTTGCATAGATATCTCAATATTTTGCATAGAGCTCCTAGTGTCTTGCATAAAATTTTGATAGAACATGTTGTGCAAATTGCCAACCCTCACCAATTGTGCCTATCATTGTTTTCCATGATGAAGCCCTAAAACTAACATACAAAGAAGTACAATCTTTATTAATTTGCAAGTGTGTGCATTCACATCTACTCTTGCTACTTAGAAAATTTGAGAGGAATTAGGAGCTTGTAGAATTTTACAGAAATTAATAAATAGCAACTACCTACCAAAAAATGAGATTTTGCCATTGCATGTTGTTTGATCAAATGTTATAATCTCCCATCTCCCATGGTCAACTATTCCCAAAATTTGCAAATCATTTTCTAAGTAGGTGTTCCACTGTTTTCAATGGTCACTTTTTGTGGATCATCCAATTAATTGAGATACAATGCATCAAAGTTGTAAATTTCCCAAAACCCTAATTTTGGTGAAAATGGCTTGAGCACTTGGGGGTTATGAAGGTAAGGGCATATACTCACTCACTTGGTCAGCAACACATAATTTTAATTTAACTTCTTTTTTTGTCAATTGGTAATCTTTTTGTTATCAGTAGTATCTTGATGTTTTATTTAGTTATGTTATTTTTCAAATTGCTGCATTTAAATAATAATCTCACCTTTATGTTTCCAAATGACAATATGTTGTGCTCACACCCCTAAATGCCCACAACACCAAAATGTGGTGTATTTAACAAATTAGCACCGTGTTCATTGGTGTGTCTGCATGTCATCCATCTTTGACCAAAAAAGTAGCACTACTGGCCTACATTTCAAGAAACTTTACATTAAAAGCCTCAGTCAATCTATTGTTTACACAAGTGGATGTATTCAATTGATATCTAAGGTAGGATGCCTTGGGATTTTCCTTGCCCATTGAATTACATCTCTAAACCGTTCTAAATAGATATTGTGGAATCTTAATCCTTCTAAAATCAAATCCATTGCCATATACCTATATGTCAATTTTAAGCTAGCTTATGACATTCAAATTACATAGAGTCTTTAATTTCATACTTTCACAATATGATATTGTGAGTTGTCTTTCAATCTGAACAATTTCAGACTTTCAGTTAATTTTTTCAAAAATTGTAATCAATAGTCACCTTCTTTAAAATGACTTTTAACAATAAAATTTGATTCATTCAAAACAAATTTGGTGTCTTAGTTTCTAGATTTAAGTTTTGATTTTACCTTCAATTGACCAATCAAGAAAATTATTCTTTGATTGTTAAAAATGAACAAAAGATACACGAAGGTAAAGTTTTCTTTCATGAGCAGCACTTTTCCTCATTTGTTGTATGTAATATAAAACCAAAGAAAATATCGGTATTTTGAAGTTGACATTTCAGCTAAATTTGCAGCATTTGAACTCAAACTTAAGTCTACACTGGTGAATTCATGATTTCTAGTATGAAATGTACACATTTCGACTTGCAAAATACTAACCGTCAAAATTTTATCACAGGCACAAAATGAATAATTACTTTGACATAAATTTTTGAGTGGTAGCTAAAACTGTAAGATTTTAAAATTTTCTTACAAAACCAAAAAGAAAACCTCATTTGGAGCCTTCACATTCTTGGTTAAGTTGTAGATAGATCAAAATTTGTACATTTTATATAAAAAGAAACAGTAAACAAATTTACAATTTGAAAAAGTCATGAATCTCATGTGTTTTGTCAATCATTCCAAAACGCATATTTAAAAAATTCACAAACAGTTTAAATGTTCATTGCTAGTTTTATTTTGTTCAAAATCGTATAAGAAAAATTTCAAAACAAATTTTGAAAATCCTACCATATTACCACACAAATGGCAAATTCCATTCCTTCACAATTTCTTTTCTTTTCTTTTCTTACAACCCAAGTGGCTTTTCTTTGCATAAGTCATGAATACTTGCAAGAAAACGCAAATAAAAATTAAAGAAATATTGTGTAAATCAGATTATACCATATAAGGCTTGCAACTACAAACTTTTGATTTTTTCTAAATGTTTTGCTTTTAAGACACCAAAGTACTAACTAAAATTAGATATTGCTTTTGAATCTTCCAATGTAAAATGAAGGGTAAGTAGTGAGTAGTTACTTGCTCTCTTTACAAACACAGAAATCTCTACAAGTTGTTGACTTTGAAAACTCACAAATAATTCCACAAGGATTCCAAAATTATGAACCAAGTTAGATCAAGTACAAATTATTGTTCTTTTAAGGAAAATTTGCCAAAATTGTTGTTCTTAACCCCTAAAGGACTGAGCCCTTTTTTCTCTCAAAATCACTGAAAACTACCACTTGTAGGGGATGAGTAAGAAAGTAGGTTCTTTTTCTTTTTTGGGAAATCCAACCATAGGATCTTGTCTTAAAATAGAAGAGGTACTTGCGGGAAAAAAATCAGATCATTATAGATAGAGACGAGGGAGATATTTACATCTAAAGTGAAAATTAAGGTTTTTTTCCATGGTGTCCAAAAAATTTAGAAGCCTTTGACCACTCTTACATGAATAAAATTGCTCTACACAAAGTTGAGGTCTATTTTTTCCATGTAGAAGACCAAGTTAGGCATGTGTGGGAGAATTTTCAAATCAATTGGAACTATACAACCCATTGGAAAAAAATAGTAAGTAAGAAGAAGTAGAGAATGAATCAAATCACTAGATTGTTAAGAATTTAATTATTGAAATGAAAAATGCAAATCCCAATGGTTATTATGTTGTAATAAGCAATCTGCTTCTTTTGGTTTAGTTTTTTTCCCAAATATTGAAAACTGTAGAAAATACATGACTTCAAAGTTTATTTTAGAGTAGAGGATCTGTAACTGCCCACAAACTAAAACATCTCATAACTTTCATCTCATTGATTGAAATGGAATGATTCAAAGCTTCCCAGGTGTAAAAAAATCTAAAGAATCAATTTTTGATTTTAATATTAGAAAAATGGAAATTTTAAAGAAATTTTTGTGCTGTCCAAATTGCCCTCCCACCCTCAGGCAGCAGAAATTCTTGCATAACTTCTTTGTCAAATGTTAGAATGAGGAAAAAATTAGATGAATTCCCATCTTCCATAAAAGTTTCAAAAATTTACACAAAATAGTTTAGCCATAGGTACATGCCCAAAATCCCCATTGTCCCCCAAAGGGACAACAGTCTTTTAAGGGGAAATTTGTCAAATTGTTTACAAGGTTCAACAACTTCAAAAAGAGAAAACATTGTTGACAAAGATGATTTTGTGACACTCTACCTTAGTCCTTAACCTCCAAAGGACTAGACCCCCTTTTTAGAAACATAGCGATTTTAGGCAAGTACCTGTGATTGGAGCTTTTCATATTTTAGGCTGAAATTTTAACAAAATGTGGGGACAAGGTTTATCTTTCATATGCACTCAATTTCATCACATTTGAAATTATGAGTAAAAAGTTATGGCCTAGTATGTTGTTTTTTATGTTTGAGGGGCAGCTTGGGCAGATTTTTAAAAATTACTTTTTTCAAAAAAAAAAAATTTAAGTTGGTTTAGGAGATTTCTGTGAATGTAGGAAGCTTTCAATCATTCCGTTTGGATCAACAAGATGAAAGTTATGAGGATTTTTTGTTTGCAGGCAATTTATGGATTCTCTACTCCAAAATAAACTTTGAAGTCCTTTATTTTACTCAATTTTCAACATTTTGGAAAACAAACAAAACCAAAAGATGAAGATTGTTTATGACAACATTAAGACCATTGGGATTGGCATTTTCATTTCCATAATGAAATTCTTAACAATTTAGTGTTTTGACTCATTCTCTACTTTTTTTTACTTACTAATTTTTTTCCATATGTTATACAACTCCAAATGATTTGAAACTTTTTTGACATGTACTTTACTTAGGTGGAATAAAGAATTTTAGAGAAGCACCACCCACATGGCATTTTTTCCTTGGGAATTTCACCTTCTGAAGGGTAGCTGCCCGGTTTTTCACAAGACGTTTTTGAATATTCAAACCATTCTAACTTCCAATCCACGTGGTGGAAAATTGTGAAATTTTTTCCACATCTTCTAAAACTATTCTTTTACAATATCCTACAGTCACATATGCATAAAAATGTTTTTGTTTTCAAATTTGGGTGATGCTCTAAAAATGACAGTTTTTAAGAGTTTTCGGTGAAATCTTTGCTCGGTCCTTTAAGGGTTAAAGGCCTAGAATTACCTTAGGGGACAAAATTGATTTTTGGGCTAGCCCTGTGTTATTGGGATTGTGTTATTCGGATTTTTGACCAATTTTTTTGAATTTTATTAGAGAAAGAGATTTTTGCAAGGGGTCTGTGGGGTTTTGAATTTTATTGAAATTGGTTTTTGCAATTTAAAAATCTATGGAGGGTTTTGAAGAATTAGTAAATTGGAGGCATAATGAGCATGGCAATTGCCTTTGAATTTTTGCCAAGGCCAGCAAAGAAGGCTACTCTAGTGCAAGGCAACTTGTGAAGCTCTTGCATGTGTCCACTCCTGTATCCCTACGACTTCCAAAGTCACATTTTGAAGGGTAAGAAAATAATGTTATATTGAGATATTCCTATGTGCCTTAGTCTTGTGAGAATTGATTTCATTCATTTGGAGCATTGGATGATTAAGAAATGGAATTAGACGTTTCCAATGATGGGAACATGTTGGAAATCATAAAGAACATATTGTGACCCTTCATTTGAGTATGACTACTGTTTTAGATCAATACATGAGCCTTTGAATTGCAATAGCTACTAGAGATTTGTTTGTTTTTCACTTTCTTTTTTTGGTGATTGTTAGTAAAGCCAAAAAATTCAATGTATTAGTTTAGATTTTTATTTCTCAAAAAACATGATTTGGAAATTTGATTTGCAAAAAGACTTAGTGCATCAAGAATTCCTAACCCATGTTTGCAAGCCTGTGTAGGGTGTGTTCCACGTCTATGTTAACCACGGAAATTAACGTAAATATGCCTAGCCTGCGTAGAAGCATATTCAACCAATAAATTCAGCACCATAGAGCAAAAAATCTCCACAATATGCAGTCAACGAGGCTTAATTTTTTTACGCAAAGGCTAAAATATCTAAAGATTAGCTTTAAATGGTAATACATCTCAATCCATCCTGTCAAACTTCACAAAATATTTGTTGTGTCTTTTTAAGAAAATCTACTGTAAGATTGGTTAATACACATACACATATATGACAAGATATATGTTGAGTTACTTATACACATAATTGCAATCGTTAAGTTGATTGCAAGTTGGTTGCTTCCATTCAATTAATTACTTACATTCTCACTCACCAATTTTGAATAACCAATTTAGATACGTACAGGGACCAAGAAGTATGAGTTGGTATCAGAGGTGATTGTTAGATGTACTCTTCCCCAAACTACAATGTGTATGCCATTTAATGCTGCACACACTAATTCAAGTAGCATTTTTTGAGAAGAAGAGGCATAATTCACAATGACACACGTTATTTTATGTATCCCACTAATTTATATATATGTCAATTATATGAAGCTCACTCCAAAAGATCCCATGTATAAAATTTACAAATTTTGATAAACAAAAAAAAGATACTGAGTAGCATACTTTTAGATTTCTATGAAGAAACTTTCTAGGTGCTTTCAAAATCAAAGCTCAAATGCACCTTTATATAACTATTTGTATGAAAATTGGATTTTGATCAACAAAGCACTAGAGTTTGAGTAAATCATCGTTGGATTTAGTAGGGAAAATTACACAAATTTTTGTCAATAAGTTCCAAATTCTATGATGTAGTGCCTCTCAATAGCTTGCCAAAGTTTGAAATGTGCTTTTAGAAACCTTGTGTACTATGATTTGAATTTTGAGTAACAACGAATAGATTTGGAGTGATATGTGGTTGGGCTTGTATAAAAAAATTGTCCATCCTACACTAACGTTTATTCAATATCCACCATAAATTGTACTTGGCATTACTTGTCAAAATTTAATATTCAAAACAAGGTATATGAGTTTAAGCTAGATGGATGTATGAACAAAAGTTTTGGAGAGTCTCAACTACTGGTGAGGAAGTACTTTGCCTTATCAAAACAACTTCTTGTATATTGCAAGCTCAAAATTCAATTGGGTTTCAATTTCTATAAATTTACCCAAACAGATACATGATAAGTATCATATACAAACGGAAATAAGTAGATTCTGTAGTTTTAGAAAGATTTCTATCATTTTTATCGATTTTGGAAAACTTGTGTTGGTATCTACTTCGATGAGTGTCAATGTTTTTGAAACTTCATGTCACATTCGATAGTGTAAGTAAAATTCTGTAATAAACACTATTTGATGTTATTGGCACCATAAAAGTTACAATATCAAATGTCATATGTGATGTAGATCATGACACTATCTTTAGGATTTGTAATTTTTAAAAAATGTTGTAGGAAAGATAAGTTTTGACTGCATCATTCTAAATGAATGCTACCAATTATTATCTCTGTATAATAAGTGGATAACAAGTTCTTCTAGTTATTTGGTGCCAAAATGATAAGCATTAAAAAAATTGGTCATCATTTTTGCATTTCTTGTTTTGAAGGGTTTGATCTTTGATTACATGTGTGTAATTTTGTTTGTGTCATTGTGTATTTATAATGAACATAGGATATACAAATATCACAAGAACTTAATTCAAATAAAGCATAGGGTACATGAAATTGTCAGAATTTAGAAATTTAGGTAAATATAACCTTATAGAAATCAATTTTCTTACTTACATAGGCCCCATCTTATATGAGCTTGAATGCATGCTACTCACAACCATCATGTATAGTGCACTCCCCATGCTTCAAAAAACTTGAAATGTCCATGGTATGAAATGACTTTGTTAAAAGAAATATTTTTGCTATGTCTTTTTCTTGGACCAAAATTGTACAATACCACAAAGTCCAACTAAGTATACCTCATACTCATTAACAAATAATTAGTTACCACTTTTTAAGTAGTTTTTAGAAAGAAAAGGTGTTGAATAAGCCTATATACATATGCTTCTCTATGACCACAAACCAATATTACGTTGATACACTTTAACTCTGTTGTGTGTATCACATGAAATAAGTTTTTTTTTAATATATTTATCAATTGATTACGTCTCCTCAAATTTCTTAACCCCTAAATGCCCAAGGCACCACATTATGGTGTTGACAACACTTTGAACTTCTATAAGACCTAACTAATTTGTTAAGTTTAGTAGATTTATTTTTTCATTTTTCTTTATGAAGTTTAGTTTTAGAATCAAATAATCGATTTTGTAAATAATTGATTATGATTTTTCTATTCAAGATTTTGTGCAAGGGTGTCCATTGCAATCTTGGCTTTTCTAGTGTTGAGAGCTCTTGGAAATGAGCCTCAAATACACTAGACCTTGGATAAAAAATTACACTAGAAATTCATTTTAAAAAATTATAGAAGAGATTTTGAAAGCTGTGAATTGATTGGATTTATGTACATCATGCCCTTTAACCCCATAAGTTTCATGTAACCATTTTTTGAGATTTATCGTGTGAAAAGAGGATTGAAAGACTTCAAGTCATTTTCACAATTTTAACACCCTCTTGATCAAAAATCTTAATATTTCAATCCATAAATAATATTACTGTGTTTTCTTTTCATATGTGATCTCTAACGTATGTAGTTTGATTTTTTAGTTACAATTTAAATAAAACTAATACGATTTTGGTTTTTTTGTTCAACTTTGGACATTTAGGGGTTAAGGTTCTTTATATCGTAGTTAAATTGAATTCTAAGATAAAATTTAGGAAAATGAACAAACTCATCTACAAAGACATTCAGGTCTACGCATTCATAAGCACACTACAAAAAGTTAGTTGTAACCTCTTTGGTGATATGTGACTAGACTGGAGTCATTTTTCATTTTGGTATCGAATAAGATCATATAATTATGTGTGCTTGGAGCCAAAACAAAACAAAGGACAATGGAATGATCTTTCATATGCGGAAAAATCACAATTTGAAAAAATATATGCTTTTCCAAAGATTATTCCAAATTGTAACTACAACCTTGAACTTGGAAAGACGTCCGATATGGTTTTTTTTTTTTTTTTTTCATTTTCCATGTGACTTATTCCTGGAAACAAACTTTTAATAGAGTTTGTTGAACATTGCTTATGCCCATTTGCCCATGTCACCATCACTAGAAAAAAACATTGGTAATTTGACTGATAACAAACAACTTATTGTCCTAAACAACTTGACAACAACAACAAAACGACTCTGGTCATGGTTGAAGTTGTAGCAATTGTAATGCAGTTGTTTATTTGACTTGGAGATAATGTCTGTTGTGTATGTTTTGGAATGAATGGTTTTGGGTTCATGATCATATGAAATCTTTGCTGCCGTTAGAGCAGCTTGACATTTTTGACTTAAAGTTGTATGTGAGTCGTATGAATAAACGACTTCTTCTTCTTTACTACTACAATATTACTATAGAACGATTACAAAATGACTCTTGATAGAATTGAATTAAATAATTTATAAAATTCATATTTAGGCTGCCCGCATTGCAGCTCCCAATACCATTCTTATTTTGGTTGGAAGATGTGCACATTAACGAGTGGTTCCTAGTTGTTCCATAGTTGTTGATTAGTGCTAGAGTGCTACATCTAATTAGGGACTATACTAATGCGGTTGTATTATAGATGCAATGCATTTCTTCTTCTTAATTGAACTATTTTGTCATTTGTGATACATAATTGAGACTTTCATCTTCAAATTTGGTCATGAAAACAACTAGATTATTGCCACTGCTAAACAACTACTTAATTGTAAATTGACTTGATATCAACTACACAATAACTATAAGACTAAGTACTAACTTTGCATCGACTAAACAACAACTACGAGACTATACACCGACTACTAAACGACTACAAACTAACTTAGTTCCTCTTGCAATTGTTGTGTACTTGTTATGTAGTTGTTCTAATCCAGTAGTCGTTTGTTACTTGTTCTTCTTAAACTTAACCCATTCTCTTGAGTTGTTTAAAATGTCCGGACTAGTTCATCTCATCAATGTTAGCAATGACTATATTACATAGAGTGCCAATAACCAAATATTTACTAATACCTTGCACATGCTAATAAGTCCTCTTTGGTGAACAATTCAATAGCACCTACCAAAGAATGTTTACAAAACAAGAAATGTCATGCACTTCTTACCCCAATTCCAATCGACTATTTAAAAGGGGTGTATTTTTTTTAGCTTACTAAACCATAGGTTTAGCGGTTTAATTATATTTTAGGTTTATACGAGTTATAGTGAGATTGTTATAATCTACTCCAAGCATGTGCTAGTTGTAGCTTAGTTGTATTTGAGTTCTAAATTCAATTGTTATTGTTATTATTATTAATAGCAATTTAAAAGCTACAATTAAAGCTCTTTGAAAGCTTAAAAATTTATGTTTTGTAATGATATATTTTTTTCATAATTTTAATTATTTTTAAAGATAGAAGATATAAATAAAAAAGTATGATTTATTTTTAAAAAAATTAACACACTCAAATATTATATTACAAAATTTGCAAATTTGCAAAACCTTGTTGCTAATGCTGTATAATTTGGATTTGAGCATGTAAATAGTCTATTTTGAGGTAAATGCATGTTTTAGTTAAATTTGCCAATTTTTTTTAAAATTTTAATAGCAATCACCTCTAAAATCGAGTTGTAGTTTTAGAGTCAGTTTAAACCCTTCATTTTGAGATTAGGGTTGGTAGTTTGTAGGGTGAAGATGCGGCCGCCACCTTTGAGTTTAGGGTTTAGCTCTACAAACTTGGTTTGATGGCTCCGTGCTCTTCTGAGGGTTTGTTGACAATGTGCATTTGTCAAAGTTTGTTGGCTCCGCATTCTTCTCATGTTTGTTTGCTCCGCTGAGGTTTGTTGGCTTCGCGTTCTTCTCATGTTTGCTTGCTTTGCTGAAGTTTACTTGCTTTGCAATCATCTTAGATTTGCTTGCTCCGCGTTTTTTTCAAGTTTGCTTGTTTCACGCTCTTCTCAAGTTTACTTGCACCGAGCACTTGTCAAAGTTTGTTGGTTTTGTGCTCTTCTCTAGCTTGCAAGTTTGCTCGTTTCGCATACTTATCAAGGTTTTTTGGCTCCAAGAGCTACTACATTGTAACTAATTTTGAGGTTTTGCTTTTGTTGTTTATATAGAATTGCAAGCGTGTGCACATGATGTTGAGTGAATATGAAAGACAATGTGTGATAATCTATAATTGTTAAATAAATAGTGGATGTGCTATGAGTTTCTAATATACATGAAGCTTTTAGATATGGTGTATATAATTAATATATACTTTGAAGTAACTGTTGTGTATCAATTATGGAGTAAGTGACTACTAGATGACAACTAAGTGGCAACTCTTGGATTTCATGTGAAATGTGATTGAACTCAAATGCCAGAAAGCTATGACTCTAGTAGGATTCAATGGTGACCAAGATATGTCTGTAGTAAATAGAGTCTTATTATCTATGACTTAGTAAATAGTACAACAACACGACTCTCATATCACTTAGTGTTCACTATATTACTACTATGCCATGACTTTGTGACCAATGAATTATGACTGTGCTGTGACTCAATGGCCAATAAAATGTGACTCTAATACAACTCAATGGCCACTGAGGTAGTACTATAGTATGACCCATTTATTATCAATATATGGCTTTGCAGTATGTCATTAACAACTAAACTGTGACAATATTATGACTCTGCCATGACTCTGTAGGCACTAGATTATCTCTATGCCATGATTGAACAAGAACCTTTTTTACAACTCTATGACGATTAGATGACTACTAGGCTATGACTCAACTACGACTCAATTACGACTCAACTACGACTCAATTACGACTCAACTACCACTCAACTATGACTCAATAACAACTTCATAATTACACAAATACAACTTAGAGTACTCCTATAAATGACTTACATAACTGAAATTTGACTAACCCACAACTAATACGATCACCTGAACATTACATAATTTATGGACAAATAAACATCCATAAAGTTGCTCTTAGCAAATAGGAACAGAACAACTGGAAGAAAGTAAACCCTACCATGAATTGTATTGTAGTTGTAACCGTACCCATGAATAGTCGTATGGGAGTAAAGAATGCAGTATTTATCTAGGCACTTACTTGATGACCCATAGGAAAAAAAATCTGACGGAGAGAAATTAATACCTTGTCAGTTGTGTCAAACAAATGAGGACTATTGTATCACTGGAATGTCCTGAACAACAAGTTTTTCAAAACTGGGACATGACTGCTTAGTTGTATAGTCATGAAAGAGTTGTTTGTATCCTAAATGACTCAAAAATGAGTCGTTTATAGAGTCTTATTTTGCACATTTTCTTCTAGTGCATGTGGTGGTGGGGGATGCAATTCCGTGAGCATGGATTTATGATTGATGAGTAGTGAGTTTGAGTTTTTTTGTTAAAATATTAAGTTTCACCTATAACCATGTACATAGGGCCTTATAATTGTGCATTTTAAACTTTCATCTCTTGAAAAACTTATCATTTTTCTAATTTTTTTATTTTTATTTTGAGCTCAAATTTGATACTTGATTACAAAATCTTGGCTCACCATTTTACCCTCACAAAATAGTGTCATTCATGTGGTGGTGCACACCAAATTAAAGCATTTGTATTGAATTAAGGGAAAATTTGCACTTCGCAACAAAGGCCCCAAGTGGTCATGACAACGAAAGGCTGAGCCAGTGGAGGCAGTCAAACCAAGAAAATGCAGTACACTGGTGGACAAGGCAGCCATTGAGGGAGTCCTATTCCAAGCCCTAGTCCTGAATCCTCCAGGATTTGTGTCCTTTGAACCTTAGTACTGCCATATCTAAGCATGATTTCCAGTTACCACCCACTCTCCTATACAATGCTACAAATAAAAATCCATCGTAGATATGAACTACAAACAAATCCAAACCAAAAACCGTCTAAAGGGATTTGAGAGAAATATAAAAGAAAACTATAAAAACCAAACCAAGATCTAATATCTAAACGTCTGAAAGTGCCTCTACCGCCAACACAATACAAGTTTCCTTTTCTAGTATTTGAATCAAATTCACGCCTTTACTATATTTGAGATCAATGAAGAAATAGGAATACAATCAATGCACTTCTAGTGAGTTATTTTGAGATCCCAAATTAAAACTTCTTATTGATAGAGAATGTCAATTATACAAAAGCATATCTAGTATCTTCATGGGATGTTGACTAGGATGTTGAAGGGTAAACCTTAAAGGACAATAGGGCATAGTCTATACACTATTATATAAGAAGTTTTAATTTGGGATCTCAAGTAGTCTACTACAACAACTTTGATATAATTTTCAACTTCTTTGTTGATCTCAAATACAATAAAGGTGTGAATCTATCCAAAATACAAAAAAAACATTTTGTATTCTACTGGTTGCAGCGGCACATTCCGTCCTTTAGGGGTTAAAGCCCATCTTTGAGGTTGAGAAATTTGCTAAAATAGAATAAATGTCAAACCTAAGAGCTCCTCATTAAAAAAAAGCCACAATAGAGGGCCATGCTCTTTAAAACTAATGCACCACAAACATGAATGCCACTCCTAACTAAACCTAGACCATGCAACATTTACGAATAATAATTTGCACTCTAAGGGACCATTATAAAATATTGAACAAGATATACAAAACATTGAGATGTGTAAGCAAAACAAGGAGAACTCCATGTCCCTCAACAAAAGGAGATCTCCCAATAATTTGCTTGCAAAGTCCAGAATTGTATGAATAGTCGGAATTTAATTTACTTAAATGTGGCATATGAGTCATGTTGGCAAAAGAACACCGTTTTTGTACCTAGGAGTTCAGAAATTGTCGGATTTGAGTTACGCCTTTGAAGAGCTCAAGATCTCCACACATTGTCTATATCATTGTACCGTGGGTGGGTCCAATTCTAATTATCAAATGATAATTTAAAAAAGCAAGGTGAAAAACGAAAAATTTATTGGCTATAATAAAGTCAAAATTATAATATTAACATGCAAACATGTGACATTTATACAATTGCCACGTGAAATGTAATGTTTTTTTAAAAGGCTAATCATAGTTGACGATATAAAAAGGAATTGCTAAATTCACTACAGTTTTTGTTAGATTCACCAAAGGGCCCATAAAAGACACCTCCGCACATGTCCCACCCCACTCATTTTTATCTAGCTTTTTAATCCAAGCACCAAACATGAAAAAACTAAATTGTTTTTAACCAATTGATTTCAATTTCATTCAACTTTTTCCACGTTTCATTTGATTGACTTTTAATTGCTTCTTGGCTCTCCCCATACAATATTTAGAAGTTCCTTAAAGAAAAGAAAAAGGGAATTGATATGGGCACACATAGGGTTTGATATATGCACACCTCTTGGGATAAATTTTAGTTTTTTACCATAAAAAAGCTGAATTTGAAAAAATTTAATTCAGATTTGGACTTAGAGACCTTGCTTTAGTTTAAAGCCATAGAGGAGGTTACAATTAAATAACACCCAATGTAAAAGCTTAGTTTTTTTAAACAAACAAAAGTAAAAGTAATACTTTCCCCCTAGCTAAGCTTTTACATTGGGTGTTATTCAATTATAACCTCCTATATGGCTTTAGACCAAATCAAGGTTTCTAAGTCCAAATCTAAATTCAAAGTTTTCAAATTCAGCCTTTTGATGGTAAAAATCTAAAATTTACCCCAAGAGGTGTGCATATATCAAACCATGTGTGTGCCCATATCAATTCCATTTTTTCTTCTTAAGGAACTTCTAAATAATGTACAAGGAGAGCTAAAAAGCAATTAAAAGTCAGCCAAATGAAATGTGAAAACAGTTGAGTGAAATTGAAATCAATTGGTTAAAAACCAATTTAATTTTTTAATTTCTGGTGTTTGGATTAGAAAGCCGGATGAAAATGAGTGGGGTGGGGTTTGGGGTGGAGCTTGTGGTGTAGTGTCTTGGTTGGGGCTTGTGGTGTGGTGCGGTGTCTCAAGTGGGGATTGTGGTGTGGTGTCTCTGGCGGGCCATGTGGTGGATCTAGCAAAAACTCTTGTGGATTTAGCAATTCCCTATAAAAAAAAACAAGTTGGTTATTATTTATATGCAACATTTCTCATTGTTTATACCAATGGATAATTTCAAAATGACATGATTTTCCATGAATCATAATATGTTACATTTAACAAAATCTAAACTATTCATGTAGTTTTGAACTTAGTGTGTAAAGCATAGGGAGATCTCCCAATGTTGAGGGACATAAATCTCTCATTGTTTTACACACATCTCCCAATATTTAGTACCCATCTTTCAATATTTTACATACATTTCTAAATGTAAGACAACCATCTTCTATTGTCTAGTGCCCATATTCATATGCACAATATTCATATCCCAATGCAAAGTATACATCTTCTATTGTACCTCAAACATTTCCCAAAATGCTTTGCAATTCAATTGTTACTTTTGGACTTGGCATAGTCTAGATTTAGGTAAATGTGATATTAACCCCTTAAGGATGTTGTTGTTTTGTATACACTCTCCCTTGTTGTATATAGAAGGGGCTCTTGGGTAGCACATGAATTCCATTAGACTATTTTTTGCAAGTTATTTTAGGATCAAATAAATTTAATATACAAACAAATTTTAGTGCTGAAGGTAAAAGAATTGTTGTATGGGAAACTCTTGTAAGCACCAATTTTTTGTTTTATCTTTGGGATTTTGGAATTTTGTCTTGTTTAAAATAGCTCAAGAATAGGTACCAAAATATAACAAAATCAAATGCATTACCATATCTCACATTTCTCAATAGATTTCTCAATAGATTTTAGAATGGACAATTGCCCCTTTCTTGTATACATTATATAACCTCCACAAATATGTCTAATCACCCCTTTGCACAATTATGAAATTGCATAATTTTCTTTATGACATGGCCTACATATTTCATTTTTGACATTTGTCATAAAACCATTTCCTTCAACTTTCAAGTGCTAAATGGCCCTCAAATGAATCATACTAGCTCTTTTGGAGTGCAACAATCTTAACCCCTCAATGCTTGAGGAGACAAAATTGAGCCCATTCCTAGTGTATTATGAAAACTGCCAATGATGAGGGGTTAAGGGTCAATACATTTTCACATTTGTTACTACTTATGACAAGCACTCAAAATATCTTCTTGTGTTATGAGAAGTGTTTTTAAATACAAAATCCTAACTCATCTAAGGTAGAGGGCTCTAAAATGGAGGGGGTTCTAAAATGATGCACTTCTAGGAATGGCTTACATGTTTCCCTCAAATATCTATTATTGTCATTGATGAGTTAGGAGGGGCTTCTAAAATGGTGCACTTTTAGGAATGGCTTACATGTTTCCCTCAAATATCTATTATTGTCATTGATGAGTTAGGTGGGCATAGCTATAAAGCTATGCCCACTTAACTCATCAATGAGAATAATAGATATTTGAGGGAAACATGTAAGCCATTCCTAGAAGTGCACCATTTTAGAACCCCCTCCATTTTAGAGCCCTCTACCTTAGTTGTCCATTTGAAACTGTACACCTTTTGAAAGATTTTAAAAGACAAATGTATAATAAGAGACTAAAACCAATAAGACTAATAGCTCATTTCAAAGTACAACCACACTAAGTCCAAGTGAGATTTTTTGAATTTGAAGGTGCCAACATAATCCCACAACAATGCCTTTGAATCTCAACTCTCAAACAATGCAGAATGCTATATTGTGAGCAAAGATTTGTGAACCTTGAGCCTAGATTTTTTGTGAAAACACTAGATTTCACCTCTAATCGTGTGCATAGGGCCTTATCAAGTTATCATTGTGCATTTTATACATTCATCTCCTAAAATACTTACTATTTATATATATTTTCATTGATTTTAAGCTCATAATTAATTTTTGTTCATAGAATCTTGACCCATGCTCATCTCTCACTATTTTACGCTCACAAAATAGTGTTGTCCTTAGTCAATGTAGGATTATTTCACCCCTCTCAAGTTTAAATGTTTCTCTCATTTTCAAAAATAAAATCATATTCATTTGATTAGGAAAACTAAATTCCCAAGTTGTACTTCACCTTAAACCTAAAGCTTGATTTAAGGTGCTTACCTTAAACCTAGTTCATTCCCAAAATCAGGATTTCTTCCCAAATTAATGAATATGGCTTGAAGTCCTTTTGAATGTATCCCAAAGCGAGGACTCCTCGATCCTCATACACCACAGAGATCTCGATTGACATCCCCATTGTGCAGCTCTAAACAAATTACCATCAGTTTTTCAAAGAACTGTTACAAAGAGTGCCAAAACTGAACTACTCACACCCCATAATGTCCATATCTCTACCCTTGTATTATAGACATTTTTATCTGTAAAACAAAATTTTAGGACATTTCAATCTAAGGTTCAGGCTCCACGAGATCCTGAACTAGCTATTGGAGGATTTACTTGTAGTTGTTAGTGCAAAACTTTTCAAATTCAAACCTCCAATATTTTTGGAATGGTTTTAACCTTTAAGATATTAAGTTTTTTAACTTTCGAGGAATTTTTGACAAAAGATGATACAGATATGTTGCAGTACAGCTGCAGTTTAGATATGAGTAATTGAGTACTGGATCAAAATGTCTGGCTTGTCTAGAGAGTTCAGCATGTCACTTCAATGCCACCATACCCGGGCATAGCCATCCTGCACCAGATGACAAGAGAGAGAGCAATTGGGTGAGGAGTCCGCCCATTCAAGCCTTCCAGATTTCCAGTACACTTGTGGCATGCCCATCGATGGTTTTTCTAGACTTACATTTAAACATTTGAATTACAGAATCCGGCAGAATCCAAGATTGGCAATATTATTGTACCCCCCAACCCAGCAACGTGTCAGTTGTCAAGAGTTTTATTACACGACCATTGCATTATTTGCAAGTAGGGTTGAAATCAATCAAGTAGAAATCAGGCGCAGTGAACATTCCAATTGACTTCAAAAGCTGAATGGACGGGTGGACTGACTGACTGGGATTACACTGCTACCATGACTCCTGCCAAGCCAAGGGGTAAAATGAGTGCACTGTTACACCCACCAGAGTAAAGCTGCCTGTACTTGCTCCACCCCCATGATAGAAATCATAGAATGGACAGTGGTTAAATCCTCCTTAACTGGATGCTTGAGTTTTAACATTTTGCTACGTTTTACATTCTTTTCTTTCTTTTCTTTTGTTTTACATAGAGGACAAAGCTAGAAACTGACTTGTCCTACTTGTTGTACTGAATGAGAGGAAGATTTGAACAGAGATTCACTCCTTCTGGCACTACTAGATTTCAATACCAAAATATTGATAATAAAATCAGCAGTTTCTTTCAAAGTTAGAGATTTAACGACTTTACAAACCCCCCCTAATACTGGTGTGGATTGTGGATGACAACTCTTGCTATCAAACTCATTTTTAACACGTAAATGTCCCATGGGGAATTGGGGATAATTGGGGATAGTAGATAAGTTGCCTTATTATTGGCATTCGCAACTCACTAGAACCGCATTGATTTAGATTTCACTTATACTTTGTATTGTATTGACTGCTAAGGGTCTTTCAAACAATTAATGGTTAAGTGGTTCCTCTTGTATTTTCCCCTAATCCCCTTGTATTAGGCTTATGGGAGACTGATCCTATACCAAAGCAAATCTGCTTGACAGCCATTAGACAGGTTGATCTATTACGATGAGAATCTTAGTTTTTTAACTTCTTTGCAAGTCCCATTGAAAATTTCCTTTCTTGGGACGTATTAAAGGTTAAAATGTTCAAAGCTTTCAGTGCCTCCCACGTCAAGGTCTTAGGACTGAATGTTAGGATTGAACTATCAGATTCTCCAGTTTCAGTTGGACATTCTCCACTGCAGAAGCTCTAACTTGCAGCTATCTGGGTGAGAGCAAGGCAGGGATTGCAACTTTGCACATCTTGAAGCATGAAAAATGGCTTGCAACCGACAAGTACACTCTTAAATTTAAAGATGCAATTTATTCATGCACAGAATCCCTACCAGATGGAGTCCTAGAATTCAAAATATTGCAGCATGATCTGCTCAAAGTCTTCTAGAGAAGAGAACGAATGCCATGATAGGCACTACGAAAAAAGTATTGTTTGAAACGGTAGTGGAGAGGTTTCTTGCTAAACTGACTAACTAACTTCAGCCCTTACTAACAACAGAGGCTCAGGGACTGAACAACAACGAAGACGTCAAAGACTCGGTACTAATGAAAGGAAAAATGTGCAAAAATACGTACTCAAAGCACATGATCGAAGTGCTCGACAGGCTCAAGTTGGTAATAAGCCTCACACATACTAATTACATACCAAAATTGGGCTAATGCGTGGACGGGTCACTTGCAGAAGCTGGCCGACTTGAATCGGATGGGGTACATGAAGGAGTTGGCGTAGGTGAAGCGCAGAGTCTCGCCGTGTCTGAGAGGCCGGCCTCCATTGACGACGCAATCGTCGAAGGCGATGCGCTTGAAACTGTTGGGATTAACCAGCATTGCCGATGCAAACCAGCCGCAAAAGACGTGGATGTTGGACGGCGCGCACTCGGACATGCAATTATTCATGATCTGCACCGCGTACCGTGGAATGCCCGACGAGCCGTCTGTTCTCTGGAAGATGCTGATGTCCTTGTTTGTGCATGCACCTGTGATCAGACCTACAACTCTCACGTAAGCAGAAACAACTTACAACAAATTTACGCACACTGTTCAAAGCTTGGCACTGACATCAGTTCCTGAGAGCTTGTCTTGAAAAGTGCTCATGACACTTCAACAGTATACATAAAGAAGAATATGAAACCTGAATCTTAGGCCTTCAGTGGGAATCAAACATGAATGTGATTCATGCTATAGTCATTGACGACGGTAAAAAGATTTTGAAGGTTTGCAGAGTACTTACTGGCGACCAATACACGTCGACGGACGGGAAAGATGAAGCGGCGGCCCTTTCTGTGTCTGCGTTGAATTCCCTGCAGTGGCCAGTCTTTCAAGTTCGACACTGCCAGTTGTTGATTACTCATCCTTGTAGTCAGGCCTGCATGTACTACGGAGCTCGAGATCAGTCGATCGAGTGAAACGACCAGAGTACCAGAGTATTCAAGTTCGTGCAAATGGCATGATTGTTTCAGACTGCCAGATTCGTGACATTCAAGTGAATCAAGTCCATATTGCTTGCTCTAAAAATTAAGACAATTTTCCTGACGAGCCAGAGTCTTCAAAGAAACCTTCATGTTCAAATTCTTGATATTATGCTATTTTACCTAACAGGAAAATCTTGAAGATATCTGACTCAGTAAGACAATCGGCATCGACATATTTTGTAATGAGCGAATCATGTACCAGGCGTTGTTGTTTTCTTCAGCATACAGTCATGCGGCCTTGCGAATTCGGAATCATTGCCACTCTCGCTCTCCACCTCAGGCTCAGAACGATCAAGCACGCTCTCAAAACCTGTGAGTACAACACACAAGTTCACGATTGAATTCATCGTTTAGGCTGTGAAACACCTTTTTAATGACAGGCTTTATGTAAATTCAACTGTGCCGATCCCAATGTACTATAACATCATAATAATACGAAAAGTCAGCATATACTGTTGCAAGCTCAATCGATCAGAGGGCGGAGGGATATGGATCCACCCACCTGCATGGTCAGCCACTGTAAAATTCGCAGTAAACAACACTAGCACAGTGCAGAGGAGCAGGAGAGCGCCGTTTGGCCGCCTCCAAGAACGTGGCCTCCAAGAACGTTGCAGTTTGACCTCGAAGGAAGCAAAAGTCTGGTCCACAGTGGAATTATTCAGCAGCAGCAGCAGCAGCAGAGCAGGGACATGCGAACTAGGTGGATTACGAGCGAGGATTGGCATCATGTGCCTGTGGGATCCTCAATCACATTCTCGTTCATACTCAAACTGCAATTGCTACCAGATCCCCCCAATTCCAATGCTTGCACCATTCACCAACCGCTAGCTGCTTCTCACTTCTGCTGAACCTCTGGTGTTATCGCAGCATTCTGAACGTCACTAAACACTTAATCTCTCTTGCAACTGGAGATATAATGTAGTCAAGGATTGTTGGGATCCATGCTCGCACCATCCATACAACGATGTTCAAGCTTTATAGAATTCGATCGAAGGTTTGAAACTCCTAAACGTGTACCTGCTGTATCAACTACTCCGCCATTCGAGCTGTGCTGTTGTACAGATCGGTAAAAGACAAAGACAAGGCCATGTCAGCTGGGAAGGAGAAACGACATTGATCCTCCTCGATCAGCTCCGACCTGTGAACAAATCCTTCTTCTTGACTGTGAGCTAATCATGGGGTCCAGTGGGGTGATGTCAGAAACTGGCCATGCGTAACAGGAGCGCCCCTCACGCCTCAGTCATAGACTCAGTCCCCATTTCGTACCACACCCGCACTCCCCTCCCTCCCAGCAGTCGTCTCTACCCACGACGCACGTACCCAGGCAGGGATTTTCAACTCCTACATGTGCACACAAGAGCACCCCCTCGATCCCAACGCGCACGAGGGTTAACACAGAACGACTTTATTGACAGCTCTGTCAAACACTACTGTTTCACCAGGTTTGTGAGTTGTGACCTGTTGTAGTGAAGATGATTTAATCCCGAATGCACGCCCACCTGGGTGCCTGAACCTGAAGCTTCGAAATATACTGTAGTTTCTGGCTGTACTAAACTCTCGTACGAAGTAAAAAAAAGACTTACACAAGTGATGGTGAAATACAACAAACCAGCACCTCTAGAATTCTGTGTAATATTATTCTACCACTCGCAGTAAAAACCACTGATTTTGGGGAATCAAGCTAGCTCTCATTGCCGGCTTAGTACTAGTCTATAACCGTTACACTTTCTACTACAGAAAGTTCTACCATGCTTGTAAGTACGTCGTGACGAAAACTGGAACGCCGGCACTACTTTCACTCCACTCCTGAACACACACGACCAGTCGGCAAGAGGAAAAACAGAAAGACTTTCAAGCATGTAATAAGAAGACCGAGTCTTCTACGAATCTGGAAACACCAACGTGGGCACCACGGCACATGCGGACGATATTATGTACACACCACACCAGGTGACCAGGGGAGCTTCAATGGATCAATCTCTGTGGTGGCTTTACCTTACTTTTTCTAGCCTCGGGTTTTTATCCTTTCCGTCAGCGAGTTGACAGGCTAAGGCGCGAATTTGGCGGAACTCAAGGTGAAACTGACATGCTGGGGTAAATGATAAAGGCAGTCCTTCTACCAACGTTCTTTATTACCCACCCCTGTCCCTGCCCTTGCCCTGTCCTTGCCCTGTCCCATCCAATTACCCAGGTACTCTCACTGCCACACTGCTACACTAATCATCATCCAAGTTTTCCTTCAAAGCTTACAGCCATGCCTTGTTCACATTCTTCTAAACCCACAGCGAAAAGTCATGTATATGGAAGTGGCAAAGTGTCAACGTTCTGAACGATTGTACATGCATATTTTAGTATTATTTTGGTATTGGAAAAATGGGGTAATGCAGTTGAGGATCAGAGGGTTTGTGTCTGTTGGACCTGCATTGAAGGAGGGAAGGAAGCAAGCAAGGGATTCCACGAGCAGTTCGGGGAATTATGAAGGCCGGGCGGAGACGACAAGACACATGCGAGGCTGTGAGCGTCATCATTCCAGAGTGGTTAGGAACCGGGCTGTTTGCTTCAGTCTCTTCAAACCTCCGCATTGATGAAATCCTTATGAGGTCCTGAGTATCCATTGACGTTGATACCTGCTTGAATTTGATACCCGCTTGAAAATCATACTGGCCAGAAATAGATGTCCAGTCTTGTTTTTATTTGCATAGGTGTCAAGCATTGGGTGTCAAGCAGGGCTTTTTTTTCTAGCGTTTAAACGTCAGATTTGAAGTATCCAGATTTCTATCAATCAATGCACATTTGTCCCTCAAAAAATTGTCCTCACCAACCTCACCTGTGAGAGCACATAGGGATTTATTGTTGAGCTACATTACCAAAAAAAAACCTTGTGCCAAGTATTGGGTGTCAAGCATTGGGTACTTGTAAGTCACCCAAATTTAGAATTCACAAAGGAGGGAGGGAGAAGAAGAGGTAGGGAAAGGGAGGGTGAAAAGTCAAAATTTAAAAAAGACAAGGCATATAGCACATGCAAGACAGATTTGTTACAATAAATAAATAAAAAACACATGAAGAGTCAACATTTTATAAATTATAATGTCATCACAAATGAAATAATCCTTCAAATCTCTTTACACAATATTGAAAACATATGTGAAAGATTTAATGTTGCATATAAGGTAGGCACACCCATCCCCATCATGTCCTCATGGCCAGCCATGGGCGTTTCTCGACATCAGGGACTAACAAATCTAAATCAAATGGTTATGGGTTAGTTATGGGTGACAAAGTGATGGTTGTGGGTGACTCCATGATGGTTTTGAGTACCCATCTCACTATTTAAGAACCAACAAGCCTTGTTTTTAGCATCTCTTACACATGGTTCCTACAATTTTAGTGATTTTGGACTTTGAAAAATCTTTGTGAACAAATGCTTGCAATTGGAACCTTGAAATTGATGCCTGTATTTTTGGTTTCCACTTCCTAACTTACAATTTTTTTTCAAAGTCAGTCAATTGTTTTACCTACTCCAAACCCCTTATTTCTACGCTTATGGGTGCACCTACCTTATGTGTAATAAATGATCCACATCAAATTGAATTGAAATATCTCTATTTAAACTACACCGAATAGTGCATTTAGGTTGCCCCATACTAACTTCTTGACATTCTACACTATATAAATACTTACTAGTGTTGCAATAAATTTCATCAAAAGTTCTTGCATTAAACATGTTTTTAGAGGGCTTAGCAACAATAATAAAATTGTGATAAACAAAATAGCAACATCCAGGAAGTAAACCATATAAAATTCTAACATCTACATAGTTACATGTGCCTTCAAGTGGCTAAGTAATCAGCCATGAAATGACTTTCCAAAGTAAGGCAACCTAATTGTTAAGGCAACTTAAATGCACTATTTTAGTGTACAGTATAACAACTGAGTGACACTTGTGCACAAAATGAAGATTCTACAAATACAAGATCCATGGGGGTTAGGTATGACGTTTAAGGGTTAGCATGATAAGTAATCCTTAACCCTCACATGCATGAGGCTTGACAACATTAGTCTTCTTCTTGAGATGTTTTGAAACGGAATTAGGGGGTAAAGAATGGCCACTCTAGGATTTGTTTGTACAGATTTAACAGATTCAGTTGGTGCTGGTACCAGCTTGCCTGATTGGACCACCGGTTGACTCCAAGGCCCCCCCTCAAGACTTCCATTTCAAATTTCGCTTTGCATGCACAGGTGTGCTCCACTCCATTCACACTTCGAGTGGAGTCAAGGGCTGTTTGAACTGAAATTTCAAACCCATTTATGACCTCAAAAACAGGTTCAAAAGCACCCGTTATTGTTCGACATTTGTGTATTTAAGTAAAATTTGGACAAACTTGCGTGAAAATTTTAGGGTATAAGGGCGGCTTCACACTATGGCCGAAGATCGAGAGGCAGTATGCACAAATCAGGTTGCACAAAACCAAGAGTTCGGCCGTTCAATTCTTCACACTAAAGGTCAAATTTTAAAAATCGTTATCCCCCATATGTCTACATGAGCACTTTATCGTTCAAGGTTAACAGCCTCTCAAAGGGAAGTTTGGGTTCAGCAAAAATGGAGACCCAAACTATGGGCGAGAGGTCATCAGTTTCAACATTTATTGTTATCAATTTTAGCATTTATTGTCTATTTTCAGCAGATTTTCTTGACTTTTTAGCAAAGTTTGGCCACTCAATTTGACGACCTCTTGACTTGTCTAACCATAGTATGAAGCGGCCCTAAATTTCACTAAACCCATTTTAGATATTGGAGCATTTACTTGAAGTCCTTGCTGCAAAATCTCCCAAATCCAAGTGGTTTGCTTATTTGTTTTAATGATATGGGGCAAAAGAAGGGGACACATTAATCATATTTGTAAATTTAGGTATCCACAAATGAATTGCAGATGAAGAGACGGATAGAGGTCCAAACATCAAGATCCACTCTTTGCTCAAACTCTTTGCACACGTCTAATTCTTCACTTGTTTGTAAAAATGAATCAATTATATATTTTAAAGCTGAAAAAGGGGAAAAAACATATTGATGATTGAAGTTTATTCAGCAAATAGAAATAGTAGTTATACAATTTTGAAAAATGCATTATCAAATTCGTGTTAAAAATATGAGGAGATCAATCCTTATATTTTATGGTATTCACTTGAGTTAAGAGGCTATTTGATGTAGATGGATGTTTTGTATGATTATTGCTCACGACACTAAAATTTGGTGTTTTTAACATTGAAATTTGGCAGCGGGTGCATTTAGGGGTTAAGATGACTTTGTTTTTATATAAAAAGCTACAAGGGCATATTTCCAACACCTTATGTTTTTATATAGATTCATTCATTTGGTTTTTAACCCCTAAAGGTTTTTCACTATGTTTTCATCAAAACTGCCCCAAAATTGTCATTTGTAGTGCAAGTATCAAATTTTAGGTAAAATTTATTTTTGGACACATCTAACTGTAAGATCTTGTAGTACACTAGTATCCAAAGATGTGGAAAAAAATTCAAAAATTTTTGCCATGTGGATTGTTAGGTGATTGAGTTTGAATTAACAAAAAGTCATTTTTTGTTACTGCAAAAATCCAGGAAGCTGCTCTTCACAAGGTCATATTTGTATGAAAAAAGTTTCAAAATGGTTGTAATTTTTTGTACTCATTCTTCAAGGCAAGTCAGGTACACACTTGAAAAATATCAAATCATTTGGAAATGTACAACACATATGAAAACAATAGTAAGTAAAAAGAAGTAGAGAATGATACAAAACACTAAATTGTTAAGAATTTAATTATGAAAAACAAAAATTCCAATCCTAATGGTAGAAATGTTGTAATAAAAAATCTACATAATTTGGCTTTATTTTTTTTCCAAAATATTAAAAATTAAAAACTAAGTAAAACATAGGACTTAAAAGTTTTTTTTAGAGTAGGGAATCCATAACTGCCCGAAAACGGAATCTCCTCATAACTTTCATCTCATTGATGAAAATTGAATGATTCAAAGCTTCCCAAGGACATATATATCTAAAGAACTATTTTCAAAAAAAAATTCAAAATATAATTTTTAAAGAAGTTTTTTGAGCTGCCCAAAATTGCTATGTTGCCAAAAAAACACTATTTGGACATTTAGGGGTTAAGTAGGACTACTTTACATATACGATTTTATTTTTCTAGTTTTATCCTATCCTTGTTATTCTTCGAAAAAGATTTGTTTGCTTTTTGTGACAAGCTAGGTTTGGATTATTTTCTTGTTTTCCTAACAAGAATTTTATGTCAAGTTTATCAATATTAACTTATGAAATACGGGCTTTTCAATAAGTGGAATTTGATGTAGACATGGGTAAAAAATCTCAAGAAATATAAACCTTGAATCTTTTGTTGCAAGTTTATATTTATGTTGTAGAATTGTCATGCATAAATTTTAAACAAAACTAGCCATAAAGCAATCATTTAGAGCCTTTTTTGGATGATTGAAATTTTTTTGTTATACTATAAAAAATTGCACAACCCTTTGTTATTGATGGCTAATTTATTAATAAAAGTTCTTACTACCTAATTTTCTTATTTATCCCAATTTATAAATACTAATATATATAGTGTTTCATGAACCCTACAAAGTCTTACATATTTTGTCATCATTTTTTTGGATTAAATACACCCTATTTTTTAACTCACGTAGTTAAAATTTTTTTTGCTAGTAATATCTCAAGATTAAAAAGCTCCAAAAGTTGTTACAAATCCATTACCAATCTATTTTAAACTTACAAGATGTTTGCAAGAGTTGAAGCTCTTGCAAGTTTTGAAAGAGTAGTCCATAGCTAAAAATGGTGCTTTTGGAAGTTGATGAGCATGGCACATTCATATTGCTATACAAGTGCAATAAGTTATTGCACTTGGCAAAGGATTGTAATTTTAATTCTGTTGGTTTCCCATGTGGAATTTTCAAATGTATTTAGTTTGATTCTAGCAACAAAGTGTCCAACGAGAAGGATTTGTGAGTAAAATGTGGATATTCTTTGCTAGGTCTCTCATGAAAATGCAACAAGAGCCTTTTTCTTTAATATTGAAGGCATGGACGTCAAAGATTTAGGTATCACTATGGGTTTTGAAAATTTCAAAAGAGATTATTCTTAAAAGAGACCAACTTGAATTGTTAAAATTCCAAGGCCATCTACAATATGCATTATTCATATATAATTGTACAATCATCCACTCATTCACATACATACATATGCATATTATATTTTAACAAGAACTTGACAATAGCTCCAAGGGAACAAATAATAATTCTATATTAATGAATTTTTTTTTTGGAGTTGGCCGTATGGCGCCATGTCAAATATTGTTTCTTGAGTATTAAAATATATCTCAAAATTTCAGCCTTGCTCCTAATGCAAAATTATGACTTGGATATTGATTCCTAAAGTTCAAACGATGAGAGACAAGGATTGGAACCTCCTTAGGCTTCAAAATTTGCCTAGACTTCTAGTGTAAAGTGGCTCTTAGTGGCTCAACGTTCCAAAAAAAAACTGATTTTTCATTTACAAAGTTTTAACATTAGATTGATAAGGCCAAGTATTAGAGTGACAATAAATCATTATTCAATTGTGAAGCTAGAGTGTCATAAGAATCCATGGGAAAAAACCCCATAATTTTAGGGTCTACTACACATTCATGCTTTCTTCACATCTGTATTTCATTAGTGATAGTCACGGTTCAAATTTTCTCATTCGCAATCTTCACGGAAATTGACGTGGCCTTCAGTCCACGGCTGGCGCGAGACGTTTTCCGTGAAGATTGAGAAAAAAAATAATCCTTGCCCAGGCGTGGAGAAATGGCTTCCTTCAGATTTTTGCGAGAGAACTATAATTCTAGTTTCATCTTGTGGCGCTGCTCCCATCGTATTGGCTCGTAATTTCACTTTGCGTTTTCTCAATCTTCATGGAAATCTAAATCTTAGACCAACCGTGACTACCGCTATTGTAACTTCATGGCCTAAGTCTTTTTCCAAGTAGTGTTAATATTTGATGTACTTCTTTTTTGTTGTAATCATTTTTGGATGCCAAGTCCTTCTTGACCTTGCGACTGAGTTTTAAGCTTTTAACCCCTAAAGGACTAGACCTTTTTTTTTGAAACAACAATTTTGGGCAGGTACTTGTGATTGGAGCTTTTCATATTTTAGGCTGAAATTTTAACAAAATGTGGGGACAAGATTTATCTTTCATGTGCATTAAATTTCATGACATTTGAAATTATGAGTAAAAAGTTATGGCCTAATATGTTGCTTTTTGTGTTTGTCGGGCAGCCTGGGCAAATTTTTAATTTTAATTTTTCTCAAAATCAAATTTTTAAAATTGGTTTAGGAGATTATGTGAATGTAGGAAGCTTTGAATAATTCTATTTTCATCAATGAGATGAAAGTTATGAGGACTTTTTGTTTGCGGGCAGTTTATGGTTTCTCTACTCTAAAATAAACTTTGAAGTCCTTTATTTTACTCAATTTTCAACATTTTGGAAAAAAAATCAAAATCAAAGGATGGAGATTGTTTATTAAAACGTTAAGACCATTGGGATTGGCATTTTCATTTCCATAATGAAATTCTTAACAATTTAGTGTTTTGAATCATTCTCTACTTCTTTTTACTTACTAATTTTTTTCCTTGTGTTATGAAATTCCAAATGATTTGAAACTTTTTTGATATTTACATTACTTAGGTGGAATATGGAATCTAGAGAAGCACCACTCACACAATCCTTTTTCCATAGGAATTTGACCTTTTGAAGGGTAGCTGCCCGATTTTTCACAAGACGTTTTTGAATTTTCAAACCGTTCTATCTTCCAATCCACGCGGCGGAAAACTCTAAAAACATTTCCACATCTTCTAAAACTATTCTCCTACTAGATTCTATGGTTGCATATGCATAAAAATGTTTTTGTTTTCAAATTTGGTTGATGCTCTAAAATTGGCAGCTCTGGAGAGTTTTTGGTGAAAACTTTGCTTGGTCCTTTAGGGGTTAACAATAGTCAAACATTCTCATCTTGCAAAATAGAAGAGTTTGCATTCTAGGTGAATAGTCATATATGGCCATTCTTTTAAATATTCATTAAACCTTTACCCTAGGCTAACAAAGGGAGAATGTTATATTGTGAGCAAGGATTCATGAGTCGTGAGCTATGAGCCTATATTTTATGTCAAAATATTTAATTTCCCCTATAATTGTAAACACAAGGTCCTATAATTGTGTATTTTAAACTTCATCTTTCAAAAAAAATTATTGTCTGTTTAGATTTTTCATTAATTTGAGCTTAAAATAAGTTTCTACTCATCAAATCTTGGCTCACCACTCACAAGCTCACCATTTTATGCTCATAAAATAGTGTCTTTTGCCAACAAAACTATGAAATTTAAGTTTTTCTAACACCTAAAGATCTAGGGTTTGTAGTAAAGTGGTAATAGGTAGCTCAAATTGCTACCCCTCTCTTGAAAAGCATCCCACATGTAGCTCAAGAATGGATATGAGGTACGGTGGTTCTTGAATGGACCCTCTTAAGTTATAGAAGAATAGACCTTGTATTCTATTGCAAGAGCCAATCATTCTCCTTGATTTCTCCTCATCTCTTTACAAGTTGCCAGAGAATGGTGTGTGGAAGACCTAAATAGGTGTCTACTACAAAAAACTTTAAAATTTCATCAACAATTCAATGATGCTTCAAAAAAGTATGAAAAAACTTGTGTTTCATTTGGCATCCATTTCTCTTTGTCTAAAATTAGACAAAAACCTCTTGTCTAAAAATACTCATAAAAAAGGCAGATCAGCCTTTAACCCCTAAAGGCCCAAGTGGCCCCTCGAGGGCCAAGTAGGGTTTCAAGCATGTACTTAGAACTAAACTACTTTGTGTAATTTTATGAAACTTTTTGGGAAGATGGAGAATTCAAAGATCTACGTGGGCATTTAACCGAGCATTTAACTTTTTCTTCATTCTGGTAGTTATTGAAGAAATAAAAAATGAATTTCTAGAAAAAAGAAGGGTGGGCAGCCTAAAAACTTCTTTAAGAATTACATTTTTTTGAAATAGAAATACGAACTAGGTTCTTTAGACTTATATATACATGGGGAGCTTTGAATCATTCAATTTTGATTAATGAGATAAAAGTTATGAGAAGTTTTAGTTTGTGAGTTGGTATAGTGGAAGCTATAATTCTATTTACGCATTAAATTTGTTGCCAAAAAAGTTAAAGAAACATGCTCCAAGAAAAAGAAACAAATGATGGTTATTTTCTTAACCACTAAACACCCAAGCCTGTTTTTTCTCAAAATACAGTCAAAATTACCATTTTCATGTATTTGATCCTCAATTTGATCCCAATAATTTCTACAAATCTAACCATAGGATCTTGCCTTAGATTTATGTAAGGAGCCATGGTGAAAATATCATGAGGTTTGACCATATGGGTTGAGAGATATGATCATTTGAAGTTAAGATGAAAAAGTTTATTTAGTCCTTGCCCAAAACTTTCAAGCCCTTTTGACCACATGTGGTGGACATTTTTTGCACTTTGGATGCAAGAGAGATTTTTGCACCATGCTCTAAATCATGTTAAGCATATTTTCACAAGTTTCACGGCCAACAAAGACTTGGAGTATTCCCTACACAATTTTGCATTGCAAACATGTGCTTAAAATTCACACTACACCAAGGTTTTTTGCAAACCAAATTTTTGAGGGCTAATTTTGAAATATGGAAATGCAAATGGTGGATTGGAAAGTTTAACCTTTATTGAAAACCACAAAAAAAGTTGAAAAAAAGTACCAACATGTCAAAAGCTATTGTATTTATCTAAGACAATTAAGTACGTATTTGGTACACTATTGCTTTGGGTATACTCTAGTGTAGGGTCATACCTTCATTTGTTGCCCTTGAGAAAAGCCCATAGAAATTGGTTTGCTTGAATTGCCCCTTGAACATTAAAGAAATCCATAAAACTCCAATAACTTTTGAACCATAAATCAAATTTCATTAAAAATTATCCTCACATAGCCCTTGCAAAACTCTATTTTAGAAAAAAAACTTAAAAAGAATTCATCAAAAATCCTAATAGAATGAGCTTGCCCAAAACTCATTTTATCCCCATAGGAACAATAGGCCTTTGGCCTTTTAGGAGTTAGTAACCAGGCAATGTGCATAGCAATTAAGTCAATTGTTACTAAACACAACCTTCTTGTGTCACTTTCATTGCCATACGGTACATAACAATTGCAATGAGAGATAGTGGTAAAGAGTCATAACCCTCTCTTCTATTCACTTTTGAGAGAATTGTAGATTTTCAAAATTAGATGATCTTGATCCAGAGAAGACTATGTCCAATAACTACTAGCAAGTAGCAACTCCACAGCTAGACTTGTTATGTAATACACAACCAGCTTTCATTCAACATATTCCTCACACTAGAGCCACACAAGCCAAAGCAACAAGTTTTGGAGTGGATGAACAAGTAAAATATATTTTTGGAGCATTGGAGAACAACTACTCTATTCAAGGTTTTATGTATTATTGTACCAAAGCTAAACTTTCCACCATCTAAAAAACCTATTTGTAAAGACCTCCAATTCAAAACAAAGTATTTTTAAATGAGGAAAAAAATTCAAAGGATTTATTAGTACACTAAAAAACAAATGCCATCACTTGTCTTTTACAAAACATTGTTTTGGAATGCCCTTTTTTTGTTGGTGTGGCATTGTGGCCCGATAACTTGGCCTACAAAGCATCCGCACATTACAAGAAAACCATGGTCAAATCTACAAAAAGTTGACAAAGATTGTGACCTAGTCTACAGTATACTGTAGATTAGGTCACAATTTTTGTCAACTTTTTGTAAATTGACCATAGATTTTTTGGGTGCGCACCCTTGCACACAATTGCTCACGTGCCAAGTACTTCCATTTGCTTTTGGAGAGCCTTCAAAATTCTTGTCCTCCACAATTGCTCTTCAAGCGTGCTCCACAAATAGTCAACTAGCTCCACAAAAAGTCAATTGACCAGTCATCAAGTGGAGTAGAAGATATGGCTCACTAAACTTAGGATGAATAGTGATTTCAAGGACCATTGATTGACATGCTCGGTAATGACATGCTTGTTTTAAGTGTGAAGAGAACATTTTGAGGAGCCCTAAGCATTTATCATCCAAGTATTAGGGGGTTTTAGATATCTCAAAAAACAATGAACAAATAGTTGTGAACGAGTTTTTGTTCACCAATGAATTAGCTGTCACGACCTCAAGAGGTCGTCATGGCTCGTTCACAAAGTGACTAGGCCAGGTTATTCACTGATTTTGTTCACGTGCACAAAATCGGTGCTGAACGACATATTTGAAACCTCCTATTGTGTATGAGGCTCTAAGCGTGTGTGGGTGCAGATGCTCTTAGAGCATCTCCACAGGTGCAGACTTGCTCAAAGTTTTCCATGTGGTTTGGCCAAGCCTGAAGACTCTCAATCTCCACCCATGCTCTTTGAAAAGGTGTCCTTACACTCCAACATGTCCCACAAATAAGCAGTTGACCACTTATTTAGGAAAATAGAGGATAAAGTTCACTAAACTTGGGGTGAATAGTGGCGTGGAGAGTGGCTTGTTAGACTTGCCAAATAAGAGAATTTGAGAGGGGCCTGAGAGGGACTTGACTACTTTTCATCCACTTTGATCGAGCCAGAGCCACCGGTGGAGATGCTCTTAGCCATGAATTGCACACGCTCCTGTAATCTCAAGGAGGGTTATAACAACGGAGAACCTTCATGCTCTTGTCCAACCAGATGGCGCCACGTCATCCAGACGCTCTGCTGCGCAGCCGTGTATAGGATGGAGCCTGGCATCCTTCTCTCACGAACAGCCGGCCGGAGCCGGCATAACGTTCGTGCACTGCTCATGATTCATGGAGTAATTAACCTCAAGCTTACCAGATGCCAGACGTTGCAATGCCAGATCCCAACTGAGCTGCATGCTACCATCCCACAGAGAGAAAAATATGAGTTTTCCGGACACAAATCATAAGAAGTGTCAATGACTGACCCATGAGGAGTACTTCTTAACCCTAAATTGGGATCAATTCAGCAGCTTTGAAGCGCCATATCCAAGTTTCTCGTCTCGCAAATTAACATGGCGCGGGGGAGCTTGGTGTTGATCACCTTCAGGCGTAATTCCCAAAGCAGAAGAATAGGGATGTCGGAGTTCAAGACATGTGATCGAGGCATTGAAGATTCTGAGAATCGAAATTTAAAATCTGCGCAACTTGGACGATGAGATCGCAAGTTCTAACGATACGTAAATCCCATGACATTGGAAGTCTTTAATTGTGAATTTCTAGGGTTTTGTGTGGCTTCCTCTTTGACACAATGTTGCTGCTGCAAGCGTAAAGGACCGGATCAATCAACAAATGGCCTGGCAACGGTGTGGAAAACATCTCGTGCAGAGGAACAGCTGTAGAATACCATGGGCGGGCAAGCTGAGCGCTTCGGTGCCTTCTGCATTGATGCCATCTGTTGTTGTCCAAGCTCGGCTACAACGACAGAGATATCTCCATAATCGCCTCCAGAGTGCGTGGGACGCTGCAAAGTATGTGACAACGTTCTCCGCCCTGCTCTTGTATTTTGATGAGATAATAATACAGTCCTTAGGGTTTGATTGTATCAAGGTTTTCGGGCTTTGATTGTGCTGTTGAAAATGCCCTGTAACAAGCTTCGACATGCCCTTCTAGAGACGCCGTATTATGTACTCCCTCTGTCCCTCTAAAAACGTCTAAAAACGTCCAAATCAGATACTTTTCTTGTACCACTAAAAAGCTCCCTTTTGCTGATTTCAAACACTGACAAAGAGTTTGTCATGTCAATGATCTCATGGGGCAAGTTAAGCAATTAGAGAGCATTCCTCTCCTAGCAAGCTTGGCCTTGCCCATATGAGGTACTATGTTGCTACTAATCTCTAAATCATCAATAATGAGGAGCTCGCAACATGCACAAATATGGTACTTTTTGCATGGAATTTGGGTGCCCAAGTCATTAAAGCTGGATATTTTGCATACATTTGGTAGATGGTATATTGATTCTAGAATGCATGTGTGACTAGTACAATGACTAAAATAATGAGGAACTGGAAGCATTCACAAACTATGTACAAATATGGTACTTTTTGCATGGAATTTAGGTGCCTAAACAACAACATCAAAACTGGAGAGTTTTCATACATTTGGTAGATGGTACATTGATTTTAGAGTGCATGTGTCACTAGCACAAAGACCAAAAACACAGTTAATCCTTTGCAAGGAAGCTTTTTGGATGTTTTAGAGGGACAGAGGGAATATATCTGAGGTTTACAATTTGGAGCAGAGCTTTCAATAAAAGCCAAACTCAAGTGTGCGCAGGCGTTCTGTCGCAGGGGCAATGTGGCGAGAGTGCCATCGTTGTTGCCGTCCCGACCATCATACCATATGAGTTTTTGCCGGAAATTCACGGCGGTAGTGGTGCTCGGAGGGATTGGATTTGGAGGCATAACTGTCTACGACGAGTATCTCATCTTTCAGCAATGTTGCAAGTGAGAGTCCCTGACTTTTTTTTACTCATGGCTTTTTTCTTCGTCTCTCTCTCTTCTTGCTCTTTGTTTGTGCTGTAACCCTAATCTGTTGTGCAGGGGGGCGCTGGAGAAGGCGAACTCCGACTCCGCCTTGAAAACGATTCTGGGAGAGAACATTGAGCAGGGACCGTGGTACGAGGCCACCATGGTGGTGGACCATGAAGGTCACTCGGCCATGTGCCACTTCCCTATCACCGGGAGCTTGGCCACTGCCAACATCCATCTCCGCGCGGTTCGATATGAAGGTGTAGCACCTTGACCTAATTCTGCATTCGCTTTATCTAATCTCGCTAAGGTAGGAGCCTCATGAATGGATCTTCTAAGGGCTGAAACTAAATTTTGGGGAGGTGAAACTTGAAATCTTTTTCAGTAATTTTTCCTTCAAAGACAAGAACAATTGGCATCTGACCCAAGTTGTTTTATATTTTTTGGAGCTTTGTGGAATTAGTTATGAAAATTTGAAGTTGAAATGGCATAGGGCTCTAAAATGGATCACCTCCTCAAATGTACATTGTTGAAGCCTATAAAAAACAACATGTACAACAATAGTACATTTGAGAAGGTGATCCATATTAGAGTTTGAGCTTAATTAGAGCCTCCTACCTTAATGTAACCTTGGAGATGGCTATCCTGGTGCCATGAGCACTTGCTCTATTGAAATTTAGGGACGCTTCACACTATGGCTGACCAAGTCAAGAGGTCGTGAGATTAAGTGGCCTAACTTTGTTGAGAGGCCAAGAAAATCTACTAATATGCAATCAATGCTAAATCTGACGACCTCTCGACCATAGTTTGTGTCTCCATTTTTGCTGGATCCAAACTTCCCTTTGAGAGGTTGTCATTTTGGATGATAAAGTATAGGCAGTTTGGTGGATGGCGGACTTTGGATTTTGACCATCTCGTGTGAAGGGTTGAGAAGCCAAATTCTTGATTTCTTGCAATCTAATTGATGAAAGCAGACGACCTCTAGACCTTGGACCATGGTGTGAAGTGGCCCTTACTATGCATTGCAGTTTTTTTTACGGTCTTTTCGGGTGGCAGAGACGAACAGTTTTATGTCCTACTTCGTGCTGCCGGGCTCCGGCCAGTGGGAATTGCTGGTTTTGGAGGCTTTGATTCATCGACCCGATCAAACGAATCCGCAACGACTTGATCTGTTAGGACGCGACAACTTTGCTCCAGGATGTGCGAGATGATGATATCCAGGTCGCGTACTGCAGATTCTACTACTACGCGATATCAAAGCTGGCTTTGAAAGTTTGAAAGTTTTTGAACTGAAAGGATCTCTCATTACCATCGATATATTGTCACATTGTTCTAGAGTTTGATGCGGATTGCATAGATCGCCAAGATTGTGATACAATTTTGTAAGGTAGACATACTATTCCCGAGCGTTTAAAGGTTTAGGGTACCACAAGGTCTTGGAGAATTCAGCAAAAAAAATTGTAGGATTAGCCTTTAAACAAGCTCTCACGGTCATTTTTGTGGAAAAAAGTATTGTAGAATATTTTATATTAAAGGGTAAAGTTACAGCTCATAGGGTTCCTTAGAGCAACTCTAGGCTAACCTTGACATTACTTGGATGTGTTCCTAGCATTTGATTGTCTCAATACCAACCCTTCCAAACCAATTGCTAAGTTGACATGTGACAAGGTTCACTTGTGCAAGTAGTGTTCACTGCTCCATTTTGGGTACAATAGCATGTGGTTAACCCCTAAATGCCCAAGGCACCACAATTTGGTGCCAACAACATTTTGAAATTCAACAAAATCTAACTAAGTTGCTACTTTTCGTATTTAGTATTTCAAAATTGTTCTTTTTGAAGTCTAGTTTTAACATCAAAAACCCGATTTTGAAAATTATTAATTGTGAATTTTCTATTCAAGATTTTGTGCAAGGGTGTCCATTGTAATCTTGACTTTTTTAGTGTTGAGAGCTCATGAAAATGAGCCTCAAATACACTAGATCTTGGAAAAATTCATACTAGAAATTCATTTTAAAAAAATTGTAAAGAAGATTTTGAAAAACTGTAAATGGATTGAAGTTATGTATGGTATGCCTTTTTGACCTCATATTTTTTTGGTGACCAACATTTTAGATTTGACATGTGAAAAGAGGATTGAAAGGCTTGAAGTCATTTTTGCAGTTTTAACACTTTCTTGATCAAACATTATAATTTTTCAATTCATAAGTGATATTGTTGTGTTTTCTTTTCCTATGTGATGTCTAACATATCTAATTTGAATTTGTACGATTACAATTTACAAAAAATTCATACAACTTTTCAAAGTATTGGCTTTTTGTTCAATTTAGAGCAAATTCCTAAAAGCTTGAAAAAGACCTTGGGTATTTAGGGTTAAACCCCAGATCTGGGGTGCAAAATTGGGAGCCGCTCGGGAATGGGTGTGTCTAATCAAAAGCTCTTACTCAAAAGAGCGAGAGTATGGATCGCTGCTCCCCACGTGGCCTAAATCAGTCCAAAGAAAGAACGCTCTTCACAGTTCACATAATCGTTTGCAGAACCGGCAAGAAGTCTCCGGAATAATCATCGAGTCTTTCGTGAAATGGCAGGTGAATGCAAGAATCCTTAAGCCTGGCAATAGGCATCTATTCTTTGGCAACCACAAATGAGTAGCAACTCTGTCGCAGGCATTTTCGTAGATCTCCTTGCAGTTTTACAAGTTCTAAATTCGATTGCATATGTTCGCACTGTCGCGGGAATCCAGCTGCATTCCCTCTGCACTCACAGAAACTGAAGCATCGCCAGCAGATGCGTCTATATAAGCAGTCATGTTCTTAGGAATATCGCCAAGGAAGAAAAATTCGAACGGTAGATGACAAAGGGTGATCATTTTGACTCAATTTCCACGAGGCTGAGGGATCGGTACATACCGTGTGTTTCTAGAAGTATGGCTGGCCTTAGAAGTCAAGAACTGCGACATATTCGATGTACTGCACACCTCTCGCAGAGATCATGACTTTTGAAAAGGGTTGTAAGAGCATCATCAATCCAAAACAGGGAATGGGACTGTAACTTCAATTCGGTTGGTGGGGTCAGTTGTGTGGGAGAATAAGATATTTTTAGTGTTCCAACACCACCACAACAACATAAAATCAAAAAATGGCATGTCAATTCAGCCTCCTTGGATGGTAAGTTTGCTTGTTTCTTAGTGCCCTTGAACACCCATGTAACATTTACTCATTTGCTTGAATGACACAATGTTTATTGTAGCTCGCAACTTTTGTGCAACAACTTGTAAGTGCTTGCAATTGACTTTCTCTAATGCTTGGATTTGCAACAACAATTACTACAAGAATAGTTAAATATGTGAGGCAAATTGAATTGCAAAATTATGAGATGGGGGATAGGGCATTTTTTTCTGGCCACAAGAAGCCAAACTGACAACTGATCTATTAGATTTTGACGAATGTGGGATGATCCCTCCATTTATTATCCACTGGCATCTTGACATCTATGATCTAACAAAATGTGTCAGACCCAAAAAATGCCCTGATGGGAAACGGCGCAGAAGCGGCCAGTTCCCAGTCCCAAACCTGGTCTCCAAGTTTCTAGGTTGATGCCCTAATTGTTGAGATTGCGGAGAAGAGTCTCAATCTGTCAGAGACCGAGAGTTCAGTAGCTCATTGTCAATTTGTGAAGCAACCATGACGGAGATGAAACTGAGATGTTTGAGCAGTTTCTAGGTGGGGAAGGCAAGTAATTGTGACACGTTACAGGGTTGCTGTCTAGAACTGATAAAGGCGTACCTAAATTTAGGGCTAATTTGCCTTGCTGGAGGGGTTAGAAACCTTGAAACATTTTCCAAAAAAATTCTTTGGAAGAAAAGGGGAAATTATGTAAAAGAGCACCACCAATCTAGCCGCAATGGCAATGTGAAGTTGTCATTGAAGTTGCACAACAAAGTAGTTGGTTTAGTTAGTTTGGGGGTTATATTTTGCCATGTCAAGAATGACTAGATCCAATTGGGTTGCACAAATCAATGACAAGAAGATAAGCCTTGCCAATCTTGTACTTCCATTGTGTCAATTGCTGCTCCTTGTTTAACCATTGAATGTGAGTGTCGTTGTGATTAGTATGATACAAGGTATTTTAATTTGTATTTAAAATGGATTTATACCTTTGTTACATTTGAGATCAATAAAGAGTTGGAATATAGATCAATGCAATCCTAATGAGCTATTTGAGATCCCAAATTAATACTTCTTGAGGGTAGTAAATGTCAATCATACGGCAATATGTTTACTAGGCCTTGGGGATGTTTAAGGGTTAAAGGAAAATGTCTTCTCCTCTTGTGTCTCAAATGCCAACCTTACCATTGTGGCACTGAACGTTTTTTTATGTAAGATGAAGAATGTACTACAAGAGAGAGGGTTTTTGCCATGCTTAACAACAACAATCAAAAATGATATACCATATTAAATTAAATACTATCAAACTCAATATGGACAAATTCAAAACCCTAAAAATTATAATTCATTTTCTTATGCCTGAAACACACAATACTTGGATGATAAGTGCTTAATTAGGGCCCTTTAAAATGTTCTCTTGACACTCAAATTGAGCATGTCAAACAATGGTCCTTGAAATCACTATTCATCTTAAATTTAATGAGCTTTATCCTGTGCTCCACTTGATGATTGCTCAATTGACTATTTGTGGGGCTAGTTGACTATTTATGGAGCAAGCTTAAAATGCAAGGGTGGGGGACAAGAATTTTGAAGGCTCTTCAACAATAGATGGAAACACTTGACGCCTAAGTGATTGCGAGTAAGCGTCTAAAATCTCTTTGTGAGAGGGTTAAGTGACACAATAGTTAGGGTGATATTAAAGAGGAAACCAAACATACTTTTCAACAATACTCCACTCCGGATCAAGATTTTTTTTTTTGACAATTTTTTTTGCCTAAATCTTACCTCTAATTCTCACTAGCTCCCATAACACTAAAATAACACAATGAAAAAATGGATGAGAAATTGCCAAATCCCTCCTCAAACCAACACCATATTTGCTAGATTTTGGATTATGTTTCCTAATATTAGTCCTTAAACGTTGCAAGAGCCATTTTGTGGCTTTTGGATGATGGAAAAGTACTCTCAAAGTGGAATAACATTGTTTTTCATTTAAGACCCCTTTGGGATATGAATAGTGCAGTTCTAGAGCATGTAAGGTAGGCGCACCCATAAGCGTGGAAATAATGGTTTTGGAGTAGGTAAAACAATTGACTAACTTTGAAAAAAATACTGTAAGTTAGGAAATGGAAACCAAAAATATTGGTATGAAATTCAAGGTTCCAACTGCAAGAACTTGTTCACAAAGATTTTTCAAAGTCCAAAATCACTGAAATTGTAGGGACCATGTGTAAGAGATGCTGAAAACAAGGCTTGCTAGTTCTTAAATAGTGAGATGGATACTCAAAACCATCATGGAGTCACCCACAACCATCACTCTGTCACCCATGAATATCACCTAAGTATCCAAAAGCACCTTGACTATGTCAATGATGCCCATGGGGATGTCACGCCCATGGGTGCGGCTACCTTAGATAGATAGTTTTTGCATGCACAATGTTCACTAAAGGGTCCCACTTGCCAATTGAGTAGTAAAGATGCACCATTGTGTAGTGTATTTTGAATTTTGAGGATCTATTTACCAAAACTCAATTTAAGTTATTAAAATGATGTGATATTAGTTTGAGCATAACAAGCTATAGAAAGTTTACCAAATCTAGTTTCTCCTTGTACTTTAAGATTTTGAAAAAATTTAAGTTTAGAAAATTTTATTATTGTCACAAGTTGAGTACCTATTACCATAGAATGGTTACTTTTTCTAATTTTACCAACATGGGAAGAAAATTCCATCATGATGATCTTCATCATGATTCACATCCACAATAAAAAATTGGCATAATTCAATACATTTTGTAATTCATATGAATTTCTTTAGCATTTGCTTCAAAAAATTACAATAATTTCAAATTTTCACCAAAATTTATGAACATTTTTTATACATGTAGTATGCACATACCTTCTTCTACTAAAATTATAATATTGAATTTTGATGTTAATTGCATTGCCAAAATAACTCTTAGAAGATGATTGCAATTCCATGAAAAATCCATGATTGTAGGCCCATCCTTTAAGCGTTAATATAGTTTCTAAATGAAGAAGCACATGTGGACAATTCTATCCAATTCTGCCCATTTTTTCCTTACCTGCTTGCATTGTTGGGTGCAGGTCGCTCAACTCCGTAAAATGATAAAAGAACCATGCTCCGAATTGGTTGGTCACCTCTCATAAAATACTACTGAAGAAACTTGAACCCTAGATGACGCGTGGCGCACTGGCGATCTGCCACGAAAGCGTATGCGTAGCTTCGAAGACACTACAGCCACCCTGCCGTTCGAATTCTTTTGTGCATCTCAAAGCGTCCCGGAACGGACGTCGGCCACCGCGGCAGTCCGGCACCGCCGGCAACGTCGTCTCCGTCGGCGATTCCAATCCGCGGACTCGCGACCGTCAGACGATCGATCGTGCCAAATCGCGTGTGTCCTTGCGATCTCGTGCGCGCTTGATCCTGAATGTCGCGAACCTTACAGTAATTATTACGGGGAATGCTATTCGTGAGCGGGCAGAGATTATACATTTTAAACTTTATCTTTACTTGTTTTTTTTATAGTTTTTTATAGTTTTTTCCATTGAGATCAAAATTGATTCCTGCTCACCAAATTTTGACTCACCACTCACAAGCTCACCATTCTACGCTCACGAAATAGCGTCGTCCCAGTAATTACTGCGGCGTTCGTTCAGAGTGGAGGCTGCACCAATGAGCAGGATGCAGTGATGCACTCTCGTCAAGGGCTTGGGCTACTGTAGTGTAGGTGGGAGCCTCTCGTCGGGGACTCGGTCAATGATTCAGGGTTTGCACGACACCGCGTTGGTTGTTGTCAATCTTCCCTGCTTTCGTCGATCTCCCCTCTCTCTGGCTCCCTTTCCAGCCTTGCACGTTGCTCTCTCACTTCGTACTTCGTCCCTCACAACCCACTCACCCGCGCTTCCTTCGTGCCACGGCCGAATTTGAGGGTGAAGTTGGCAACTTGGTAGTGATATTGTTACTTTGCCAACTCGGTTGTGCCCTTGGGGTTTGTGATAAAGAGTTATCAATTGGCTAGGTTTGGCTCGTGGGAAACCATCTCAAAAGTCTTGCCTTTTAGTTTATCGGAATGCGATATTCTTGCTAGGAGGGTAATTCTCCGAGTAAATTTTGAATCGTAGCGCCGACCACGTTTGTTGTGGACGGAGAATTCTAGAACCATTTGGACTTGGAGCCAGTTTGCCAGGGCATGTGTTCGGGCGTTTAAGTAGTAGGGTAGCTTTTAAGGGTGCACTTGGAAAATTGATTCTGAGAGTGGGAGTGATTTGCTTGAATTTTTGAATTTTGTGGCAGTGGAAAGGGTTTGAATTCTCGTCAAGCCGTCGATTTTGAGACTTTGGCGTAGATTTCGTTGCGTCGACGCTTAGTTTGTGTTTTTTCTCTATTGTTGTTGTTGGCAAGATGAAGTGGTTGGACAAATTGCTTGGGGATTCGGGGCCAAGTCACTACCGCTACGATCAAGGCGACGAATACCCTAGACACGATAACATCCCTCGGCAGAGCTCGGGAGGCTGGCTTGGTCCCAGTATCTTTGATGTAAGCTGATTACTACCAGTCGTGTGTTTTTTTTGCTCTTTCTGCAACTCCAGACCAAGAACTCTACCATACCTAAAGCACATCGTATTCCTTGCTGCTTTCAAGAATTGGGGTATTCAAAATTCGTTGATCATTGACGCTAATTTGCTGGTTTTGCTGGTATTGCAGGACGGGAGACGCAATGGTGAAGGGAATTCGTATGCTCAGGACAGGCATGGCTATGACAGGCCTCATCAACAAGATCCCAGGCCTGTGTACAATGGCAGACCGCCTTTCGGCCATGGCGCACCCTCCACCGAAGAGGATGATCGAGCTATTGCCATGGCTCTGGAAGAAGAAGAACGGCATCGTGAGTGCTGCCCATGCCTTTACAAACTTCGCTTGTGCCTCTCCTTACTTACCCCGGCATTATTGCTCTTTTGTCCGATTTCCTTTCTTTCAGCAATATTCTCCATTGGTATTAGTAACAGGAACCATGACCCCATTTGAATTGGCCGAATCTTTTCATACTGAACTGGTTATTTCAATACCTTGGACCTAAACGTCTCTTTTTCTATGAGTCTCATATGGAACTCGAAGATTTCAATGGAAATGTTGTTGTGTTTCTAAATGCTGTGTGTCTGTTTTACCAGGAAGACATGGACATCATGGGAACAACGTAGATGATGACGAGCAACTGGCAAAAGCCATGCAGGAGAGTTTGAATTTCCAGCATCGTGATTCACGGAGGTCATCTGATTACCCTCCCTCTTACCCCCAGCCCTCTAGGTAAGCTTGATTAATTGTTACCCTTTCTTCTGATAGACACGTCACATGCCTTCTTCGACAAGCCCTTGTATCCGAAGTACATTTTCTAGTATATTTCTGACTACGTTCAATATGCTGCTGCAGGTCAAGCGGAGGGTCTGTGTGCGCCGGGTGTAATGAGTCACTGGGGTATGGGCGTTTCTTGAGTTGCTTGGGCAAAAACTGGCACCCGAATTGCTTCTGTTGTAAACTTTGCACCAAGCCTATTGCTGACCGTGAGGTAACTTACTTTGTGAATCTTGTTTTCATGCATTAGATCCTAGTCTCATCAGAACCATTGATTGCATTTGCAAAATTAATCACTTCAGAAGCGTTAAGGTATGTAACAAAATGTACTAATAGAAACCAAGATCTTAGTTTCCTACTATTTTTAATATAACTGAGTTTTAAGTGGAATTCTTTTTCTTGAGAAATAAACTTGGGCACTTCGGGGTTAAAGAGCTTTTATGAAAGATGCTGCTGTCGGTGAAAAGTATGGTAGGGACGCCACGGTGTTTGTGATCACGCTCTTGACTCAGGTTTTCTTTTGCGCTCAGTTCTCACTGCAGGGAAATGAAGCTTATCATCGGGAATGTTACAAGGAGCTTTTTCATCCCAAGTGTGAAGTGTGCATGGATTTTGTAAGTGCTCTTTACTTGCTGCTTTTTCCATCGCTTGTACTTACCAGCGCTTCTTGGCGGTAGTCCCAAGGCACAGAATTTATTTTAAAAGAAAGAGTATCTCTTCGGCACACTATTTTCGGTGTTTTCTGATGCTCTTGTGGTTGCACAGATTCCAACAAACCCAGCTGGGCTTATTGAATACCGATCGCATCCCTTCTGGAATCAGAAGTACTGTCCCAGACACGAAAGAGACGGCACACCTCGTTGCTGTAGTTGTGATCGCATTGAGGTGAGGGGCCACTTAGTCTTCAACTTTTTTCTGCCAAGTCAAGACTGTTTCACTGCGTCAGTTTACCGGTTTTTTTTAAGGGAGAATTTCATGGATACCCTTGAAGTTTGCAATATTTTCATAGGTACCCCTGCTTTTTCAGAAATTTCACAAATACCCTTGGGCCAAAAATTTTAGGCATTTGTTTTGTTATGCATGTCACTTCCTTCTCCCTTTTACTTCTTTCTTGTTATGTGTGAGCACAAAGGAAGAAGGAAAGTGGCATGCACACCAAAATAAACGCCTAAAGTTTCTGGTCCAAGGGTATTTGTGAAATTTCCGAAAAAGCAGGGGTACCTATGAAAATATTGCAAACTTCAGGGGTATCCATAAAATTTTCCCTTTTTTTTGAGGAATCTTTTTATGGATACCCTTGAAGTTTGCAATATTTGTATAGATTCCCCTGGTTTTTCAGAAATTGCACAAATAACCTTGGACCGTAGTTTTTAAGCATTTGTTCTACTGTGCATGCCACTTATTTCTCCCTTGTGCGCTTGTTGCTTCTTTTCTGTTCTATTACACTCCTTGGTTATGAAGGAAGTAGCGTGCATAACAAAACAAACGCTTGAAAATTATGGTCCAGGGGTATTTGTGCAATTTCTGAAAACCCAGGGGTATCTATGCAAATATCACAAACTTCAGGGGTATCCATAAAAAAATTCCTTCTTTTATTTGGTTGTAACTATCCACAGGCAAAAGAGGCTCTTTTAGAGCCGGTAACAACGTTGCCATTGTTTTTTTGCCTATGTGAGAATTTTAGAGTTGGTTGTGTTTTTTGTGCAAGTAATCAAATAAGTTTTGGCACCATATGTCAATGTATTTAACGCGAGGGGTGTGCGTGGTGAATGCAGACGGGAGGACGAGGAACATACTTAGCGCTAGATGATGGCCGGAAGGTCTGTCTGGAATGCTTGGACACCATAGTTGTGGATACCAAGAACTGCCAACCGTTGTACCGCGAAATATTGAAGTTTTACAAGGATATCGGTATGCCAATAGAGCAGGAAATCCCCATGCTTTTGGTCGAACGATCGGCGCTCAATGCAGCTCGGGACAACGAGAAAGATGTAAGAAAACAAATCTTGTTCTTTTCTTTCCCTTCTGGAATTGCAATATTTATCTTTGCACTTGGTGATGTCCGTTGTATAGATTCTCCTGAGCTTTAGATTTACACCACACAATGGTGCTTGGATAAGGTCAACTTTTCTAAGAGAAACGTTTGGATAGTGTCAAGGTCCCCATTCTCTTTTTTGTGTTCTAAGTTACTTGAATGGAGTGTTTCTTGAAAGTCAATGCTTGGATATGATCAACAGTTTTTCTCTCCCAAAGCATTGACCTTACCCAAGCACCACTATTTTATTTTCTTGACTAGAGAGTGATTTGATCGCGTTTTGTTGTTCCTGTGTGAGCAGGGACACTCTCATACTGCGGAGACTCGAGGACTATGCTTGTCAGAGGAACAAACCATTACTACGGTGTTTGGGGAAAAGTCGAGAAATCCCATGAGGCACATGCGTACACAAAACCAGAAACTCACTCGGCATTGCGAAGTTACTGCCATCTTGGTCCTCTTTGGCCTTCCGAGGTACTACAACTCTTTCTCGTTTCCTCCGCCCCTCCCTTTTGCTTTTGTTGTGAAGATTCTTCATGGTTTGGCATCATCTCCCTGTTTTTCGACTGTTTTTTTTAGCTTGGCCACTAAACGTTGTGTTTGGAGTTACGCAGGCTGCTCACGGGGTCCATCTTGGCTCATGAACTGATGCATGCATGGCTGCGTCTCCAAGGTAAAGATCACAGTAAATCCAACATTATGTTCTCTGCAATTTTTGAAGCTCGTTTCGTTGTTTGAGAGCTGCATCTTTTGTGACAAAAGCCTGCCTGTGTTTTTGCAGGAACCTTTCCACACATGCCGCCTGAAGTTGAAGAGGGTATCTGTCAAGTCATGTCACATATTTGGCTGACAAGTGAAGTCAAAAAACTGAATGGCAACAAATCCTTGTCATCGTCGTCAAGTAGCAGTAACAGGGCAAACAGCAACCAGACTGCTCTTGAAATCCGGCTTGCAGAGTTCTACTTGCACCAGATCTCGACCGATTCATCTCCTGTGTATGGAGATGGGTACCGGCACGGATTTGCTGCAGTGCAGGAGTTTGGGCTTTCTCGTGTGCTGGAGCATCTCCGACTAACTGCTCACTTTCCTTAACGATAATAACACTTGCAACTGTGTCGAGCTCTCTAGCCTGGAGCGCTTTGCGAAGCTCTTTATTTTCTCTGGAGCCTTTGCAACCGCTAGTGTTACATAATGCTTCTGAGGTCAGAGGTTTTTTCTCTTTGACTTTCACTGAGCAATCCTCGTTTTGCCGCTTTCCCGAAGGATATATCTCTCGAGTTGCAGACGTTTGGATCTGGATTTGCTGGAGAGCTTCTGATTCCTTCCAACATTCTTGTAACCCCTGCAGCTTAGCAGCAGGGTGATCACTAGTTTTGTATTATGATATATCAATGTAAAAATTGAGCTGTTCATGAGCATTTTTCTGAGCAAAACCAGTTGGTATAGAGTTCTGTGATGAGAGGATTCTACGGTGCTTTTTCATGAAAGGCCACAGAATATAATCTTTTGTATAGATGAGTGTTTACAAATGTGGCGGAGTCTAGCTAATCTGCTACTGAAATAATGTGAATATTAGTCTCAGATTGGAAAAAAATTAGCAGTTTTAGTAGAGATCTAGTTATTTAGGTGCTTAGGAAAATTATACTTGGGATCTTGCTGATCCTAATGCAATTGTTGTGGATAATTTTATTGCACACAGTGTGGTTTTTGTTTTTAGTACACTAATCACCTTCTTCCATCCACTTGTTTAGAGTTGAAGCTTAATGGTTTGATGACGTATAGTGATGCTTGAATAAGGTCGAGAAAGGTTTGGATAGTGTCAAGGTCCCACTCCGTTTTTTGTGTTCTGGACTGAGTGAAGGTTAATGCTTGGATATGGTCTACTTTTTTTTCTAGCCTGAGGCATTGACCTTGTCCAAGCACCATTGTATTTGCAAGTTTAGGTTTCTTTGGTGCCCTCATATTTTGGTACTCAAAGGAAGTGGATGTAAACTTGTAGTTTAATACTATCAAAACTAGAATATAATGGAAAGGAGATGTCACATCAAAGTTTTTGAGGTTAAAATTTGAATGCTTTTGGACAAAACTTAGTTGTAATTTTGCATGAAAATAATGAAAGCACTCATATGTAGCTCATGGTACACAAGTTTTTAAAACGAGTATGCCTTGCACATGCTTTGTGTAATCTCACTTGCTTTTTTTTTCTCTCTTTGTTATTTGTCTTGTTCAATTTGGGTCAAGGTGAACTAACCCTCTCATTGCTCTTGGCTTGGATGAACAAAGCTTGCAGCTTGATCAATTGTTTTTGTGTGGTTGTAGGGCCAAGGTGAAAAAGCTCCAATTTTTCACATTTCAAATTTTTTGAGATTTTAGAAATTTGCCATTACAAGATGGAATTTCAAAATTTTGAATTCATACTAAGATTTAGAGGCCCCAATTTAGTTTGAAAGTTTGGAAGAGGGTACAATTGACCAATGTCAAAACAACTAGGGCAAAATGTTACTTTTACCTTTGCCTAAAGAATTATGGAGTTTTCCTACCCTAGCCCAAAAACATGGATGTGCAATGGACAAAGCTTGGAGGTTCCATTCATCTAGGTACAAGGCAATGAGGGGTGAGTTCACCCTAGCTTCCAGTTTGTTCCTTTCTTTGCCTTCTTTTTCACCCTCACTTTCCCTTTGGTTTCTTCTCCCCTACCCCTTTTTAAAAGAGATTTCAAATTTATGGTATTTATAAAGAAAGATAAATTCCTATAACAAACAAACACTTGAGGCTTTGTAATAGGGATAAGTACAAGATTGTGAATAGTGCAAAACCCCTTCACCCTAATTTGGGTGAATCATGTCTAATTGGTGTGAAGGGCATGCATCTTGTGCTTGTTCTTCAAGTAGGTATTTGGCCACAACCTTTTGTTGGGCCTTGAGTAGCAACTTGGTGACAAAGCTTGTGTAATGCACTCATTCTTCACATACTCTCTAATTGAGCTACATGCTTACAAAACCTCATTGAACTTTTTGACACTTGAATCACACTATTTGAAAAAGTAGTTAAATTTTGTAGCCCACACTACATTAGATTGATAAATTATTGTGAATTGTTTTAATAATGCTCCTAAAATATACACCTATTCTTGAATTAGTGCATATTAATGTTATTAGTGTTTGCGCGTAATAATCAAAATAACTTGTGTGGTAAGGGGAGAAATGAAAACTTAACATAGGAACTTGATGTTGATCCTAATTTTGTATTGAATAGATGTGGCCTAAGGATAATTGCGGAAGATTTTTTCTTTAAGCTTTTGGTTATCAAAGAACATCTTAGAGGATGCTAAATATCACACCATTATGTGAGTTTCAACATATTTTCATAACTTGCATGACAAAATTCAAATAGTACATTTCTTGTGAGCATTATCTATATATATATAACAGAATCTGATTCACCTCTTAGCAATCCTTTTACCCTAAGGGTAAATAACTCATGGGTAAAAACAAATTCTTGCATGGACAATCTTCAATATATGTAACAAAATTTGATTCACCTCTTGGCAATCCATTTATTCTATGGTAAGAATCTTATGGGTAAAAATAAAAAATATTTTGTTACATAGGCAAATTGGACTATGTGCGTAAAAACAAAAACAAAAATTATTTTGTGCGTAAATTGGACTGCATTGGTAAAAACATAAAATGGATCCTAATTTCATTGCGTGGGTAAAAAAAATAGATCCTTTCATTGCATGAATAAAAATCAATTTTTTTACTATGGTCAAAGAACAAAAACATTTATTGCAAAACAAAAGATGTATTACTATGTGAGAAATATTTTGTGGAATTGGGTTTGAAATTCTTTTGTCTCCTCTCGGTCCGACAGGTACGTATACTAGTTTACTAATATAAACTCATTGCATTGGTTAAATAACATACCTCACTCTCAAGCATATTAGCAAGGAGATTTGCACATTTTCTTCTTCAAACAAAACCTACATATCCACTATATTTTAGTGATTGCTAATACAATATGCAACCTCTACTCTATAATTGGGCATAAACACATAAAATTATGGGTTACTTTTCATTAAAATGAGATCATATATCAATATCTTAAATTAGGGTGTTTGTTAGGATGTTTGGATGTTTATTTGGATGTTTGTCACATTGAGATCTCTTGGACTGTGTGTCCCTTGTCAAGTGCTTGGTGTTGTTGGAAATCTCTTAGCAAGCAAGGGTGCATGGGCTTGGTTTTGTGGCATTTGGGTGTATGGTGGGAAAATTATTGAATTTCCAAGTTTCTAATGGATTCAAAATTTAGAAATTTATTGATTGGTCAAAGACAAGTTTTGTGTAAAAATAGGGTAGAGTACAAGTTTAACCCATGAAGGACCATTGTCTCTTTGGGGGACAAATGGGATTTTGGGCATGTATCTATGGCTAAACTACTTTGTTTGATTTTCTGAAATTTTTATTGAAGATGGGGAATTCAAAGGCCTATGCGGGAATCTAATTTTTATTTCATTCTAGCACTTGATGAAGAAATTATACATATTTTTTTGAAAAATGGTGTTTGAGGGGCAGCTCGAGCAGTACCTCCCTTTATCAATGGTAGTTGACTGCACATGTGGGCAGCTTAGAAGGGCAAGAGGTGTAGCAAGGTGGACAGCAGATGACAAAAGGGAGGGTGTTAGAACCCAGAGCAACTGGCATGCTTGTACAGGAGATGATGAATAGGCTTACTAAAAATTGCCTAATGGCAACACAAGAGTGGAAGAGGAGGGGGTGGATACAACCCAAAAGCCGGATGTTGCATGAACAAATACAAGATTGCAAGAAGGGCATGGGCCCAGGCCTTGGTGGTAGCATGGGAGTGGAGGAGAAGATAAAAGCTAAAAGTCACATGTGTCAAATATAAGGGGAGTGACATGAGTCCCTAGTGGAAGCTCATGTAGGGAGAAAGAGGAGGGGAAGGGGACTACAACAGGGACCCAAAATACAAGGGGTGGGGTGGGGTGGAATGGGCCCATTGTATGGGACCCATGACCCTCCATTTCACCTGCCCCTTGTAAAATTCCAAACTTTTAATTTTTTTTGAAAAGGTTAGGTATGTTATTATTATTATTATTTTGAATGTGGTAATATATTAAGAGTCCTTGATTTTTACCATTTGGGTTAGTGAAATTCAAATTTCTGAACTTTACAAAAATCCTCTAGTTTTGCTTAGTGTAATTGCAAATTTCATGAACTTTCGGCATTGGAGGATGTTACAAAGTATGATTCACACCTCCAATTCATTTGAAAATTCTCCCACACATACCTAACTTGGTTTCCTACATGGATAAAATAAACCTCAACTTTGAGTAGAGTAATTTATTTTATATAACAATGGTCAAAGGCTTTTGAAAATTTTGAGTAGTAGGGAAAAAACTTCATTATCACTTCAAATGTAAATATCTCACTCTTCACCATCTAAAATGAGCTAATTTTTTTCCCACAACTACCTCCCATAGTCTAGGGCAAGATTTTATGGTTGGAATTCCGAAAAAACTTTTTTTGTTACTTTTCTATTCATTCCCCCAAAAGTGGCAGTTTTGAGTGATTTTCATAGAAAAAAGGGCTTGGTCCTTTAGGGAAAGGAAATTTGAATGTCCTCTTAAAACAAAGTAGAATACAAGTTTAACTAAAGTAAAGTATAAGTTTAACCATAGGTGGCATAAGGAGATGGCATAGGGAGTATGGGAATATCACATCAAAACAAACGCCTAAAACTTATGGTCCAAGGATATTTGTGCAATTCCTAAACAACTAAGTACATGTGTATAAATATTACAAAATTTAGGGGTACCCATCAAATTTTCCCTTAATTCAATAGGGTAGGAGCACTCAACACCAACAATCTATCTAATAGTGTCACTCTCTGCACAAGGTCATCATTCTATAACTTAAATTTAGGTAAATCATAAATAACTTTTTGCTATTGATTGAAATGATAAGCTATCTACGATGTACCTAAGCTTAAATTTTAGAATAACCACCATATGAAGAGAATGATGCCATTAGGTACATAGTTGGTACTGGGTGCTCCTACTTACTAAATTGGATTTTTTTCTAGGATCAGAAAAACCTGAAAATTAGTGGCTTGCCAAGTGTAAACGAGGCAGTATTTTCCAGCAAGGCAAACTCAGCGAGCGCCAAACCCTAAAACTGCGATTGCTCCTGCACCATCGTGTTTTCTGCTCTTCCTGCTTCGTCATCGAATTTGCATTTGCTCTCCTACTCCCGTCCCCTCAATTGCTGTACGAGGGCTTTGTTTGCTGCGCAGCTGCAGGTATCCAACATTTCTGGTTTCATTCACCCCGTGCAAGTTCGCTCTGTTTTAATTTCGGGATTCCTTTGTTTTTATCGCATTGTGATTGAGTAATATCGACAAAATCGTTTTAGGGTTCAGGAGGAGGTCGACACCATGAGCAGCGCGCAGCGTAGCATGCACTACGCGCGTGCTCTATTGAGAGCCTTTCAGAAGGTGGAGCCCTCTCGAATCGGTCCTCGCAATGGCGGTGTTGCTGCTGCTGCTCGCGAGGCGCCTTCCGTGAAGCCTGCGCAAGGAACGGCTCGGCTTCAGAGCCTCCGAGATTCGGATTTTCATTCCGCCAATTCGCTTCAGAAGGTAGAGAGACGGCTTATCAAAATTGCTTGTTTCGACAGTTTTTCTAGGGTTTAAGAATAGGGAAGATTTCATGGATACCCTTGAAGTTTGCAGTATCTTCATAGATACCCCTGCTTTTTCAGAAATTTCACAAATACCCTTGGACCAAAATTTTCAGGCGTTTTTTTTGCTGCGCATGTCACTTCCCTTCTCCCTTTGTGCGCACGCATAACAAGAAAGAAGTAGTGTGCTCACAAAGGAAGAAGGGAAGTGGCATGCACAGCAAAAACAAACGCCTGAAAATTTTGGTCCAAGGGTGTTTCTGAAATTTCTGAAAAAGCAGGGGTATCTATGAAAATACTGCAAACTTCAGGGGTATCCATGAAATTTTCCCTCAAGAATAATGGTCGATTTGGCAAAAATAAAGTTATGTTTTCTTGTCGCGAATAATCTTAACCAGTCGCATGTTCACTCTTGTGAAACGTTTCTCTTTTATGTTGGCAAGCACTTGAGTTACGTAGTCTTCTTTCGAAAATCTGGTTTAGGGTTTTCTATGCACTCTGCCAGCTCGTTTCTGAAGGTAGGAATGTTCAAAATGAAATGTTTCAAGACTTCTTCTAGAGTTTAAGTATCTCGATCTATTCGAAACGAAGTTGTTTATTTTTTTAGTCGCACATTAATTAGGGGCAGAGTCGTATTTTCTCTCTCGAGTGTTTCTTTTGTAATGTTATAATCCTGTTTGATTGTCCGATTTAGGGCTTTCATGCACTTTGCATTGTGCATTGTTCTTTAGTAAGTAACTGTAAGGTAGGGACGCATGAATATTGCCACTTTTGCTGTCGAACTTACTTCTTTTTAGGGAAAATTTCATGGATATACCTCTGAAATTTGTAATATTTACGTAGATAGTCTTGCTTTTTCAGAAATTATACAAATCCAATTGGACCAAAATTTTCAGGAGTTTGTTTTGTTGTGCATGTCACTTTCCTTCTTCCTTTGTGTGCATGTTGCTTCTTTTTTGTTTCATTACATTCCCTTCTTCAACATTGGTTATGAAGAAAGTACAAGCACAACAAATGAATGCCCAAAAAATATGGTCCAAGGGTATTTGTGTAATTTCTGAAAAAGCAAGGGTAGATATGTAAATATTGCAAACTTCAGGGGTATCCTTGAAATTTTCCCTTCTTTTTATCAGACTGGTCAAATAAATTCTTGTCAATCTATATGTTCTTTTGTGTTGATGTTATGTTCGCAGTGCGTTGTTGGAATCTCTTATAAAATGTAGATTTTTTTTGTGTTGGTCGCAGTCAAGATGGACATCTGCAGCTTGCCCGCTTCCTCATGCCGCTCCTTCACCTGGCTCATGTCCAAACGTACATGCTGCCAGTTTTTCTTCTGCTGCTTCCCCGGAAGTAAGCGGCAAACCTGGTACACCAGGAGCGTCGTCAGATGATGCGAGTGCAGTGGCCAGTTCAGAGGAGAAAGACGAGCCGATTCAAGCACCTTTTACTGCTGACGAGAAAGGTGGCACAGGTCAGTTTAATCAGAACCTCTAAATACCCAAGCTAAAAACAGAAGAAAATAGTAGATTATAGGAACTCTCAGGAAATGTTTGTATTTTTCAAAGGCTTAGGGTACGCGCATTACGTTTGTTTCTAGCTTCGAGAAGTTATGGTGTTCAGCATGTTGATATCTTATGGAAACGAAGGTTTAGGATAAAAAACTTACAGGTTTTTAGTGTTGGTTTTTCAGTTTCACTCTTTCTTCTTATTCTCACTCGCTTGGCCTTTCTTTATTGATAATCTTCAGATGGCATGCTGAGGAAGTTCTCATTGTGGCTCAGGTGTTAAACAGGACATAAAAGCACGTGAGGACATAGCCAAAGAGAACGAAGATCTTCTAGGGCTACTAGGTGAACGAGAGGCTCTTCTGGAAGAGAAAACACGTGCTTTAACGGATGCCAAGGACAAGCTTTTACGTAGTTATGCTGAAATGGAAAATCTCAGGGATCGCACGAGACGGGACGCAGAGTCGACCCGAAAGTATTCAATACAGGTACAATGATGATCTCCTTCAGTAAGCCAGATGCTGGGTGCCTGGGTGGTAAAGCTAGCTCTAGTTCAGTTTTCTGTTAAACCTACATTAACGGTATTGAAAAACTTGCAGGATTTTGCTAAAAGCCTTTTGGATGTTGCTGACAACCTTGGACGTGCGTTGGAGATCGTCCAAAAATCTACATCCTCGGCCGACGATGCAGAGGCCAATGCTAAACTTCTGAAGTCGTTGCTCGAAGGTGTGGAGATGACAGACAAACAGCTTATCAAGGTGTGCTCCCTTTTTGTTGCTCATTGTACGATGCTTAACTCCTAAGAGAGCCAGCGTCCACTAGGTGGACGATGAATGTTTTCAAAGCTGTATGAAACAGATGAGGTACATCCAAGTATGTTTGGAAAGCAGCCTTTGTCTATTATTCAACTATGTAACTAGTTTGATCATTGGATGTTTTCTTGATTTTTGTGCAAGGCTCTGAATCAGCTCATGTAGAGATGGAAGAAGAAAAAAACCTGCAAAAACGGAGATCTTATATCTGGAATCTTCTTAGGCCGTAATTTATCTCGAAGGCTCCAGATCTACATGCTTCATCCCCTTGCACTCGTAGGGGTTCTGCCTTCGCTCTAGTCTCAGATTCAATCCCCGTTGCCTAATCTTCACAAAATGCCAATTCCTTTTGTCTCAGGTATTTGAGAAGCATGGGCTGCAGCGATTCAATCCTGAGGGTGAACCTTTTGATCCGAATGAACATCAAGCTGTTTACGAAGTTGATGACGACACAAAACCCGAGGGTAGCGTCGCTGTGGTCCTAAAGGTATCTATTTTTCATAAACACAAGATTGCTTTGTGCAAAGAATTTTTTTATATTAAAAACAATGGTTTTGTAAACATTCAATTTCATTCGTTTGTGCAGTTTGAGGAGGATCGTTTTTTTGGATTAAAGAAGACGATATTCTTATGGAGGTCATTGGTTAAAAATATAATTAAAGATTTGCTTTGACAAACCTGACGTCCTGTTAACTAACCCTGGGTTCTGTGCACTCATGTGTAGACTGGATACAAGCTGCATGACCGTGTCATACGGCCTGCTGTTGTTGGGGTTGTGAAGGCGAAGGCTCAGTAGGGTTCCCTGCATTGGACAAGACTTCAGTTACAGCTCCTATTGTACTGAGGCCGGCTCAGAATTTAGTTGCTACTTTGAGAATTGGTCTGTTTTTGCTTGTTTAGTTGATGACCTTGTTGGCAACTTGAGGAGCATTTTGCTAATAAGGTATAGTTGAGACAAAGCTTAAGACCTTTGTGGTTCATATCCCATATTTATTGAGCTTCATTAGACTAACACATAGGACGCAGTCTTAGCAATGACAAATTTGAGTTCAGAGGATTTTCTACTCCCCCTCCCCCCCCCCCCCGCTTAAAGGGTGCAGCATTCGGGATGCAAAGTCCACTATTCTTTATGACCTCTTTCGGCATGAGTGACATACTAACCACGTCATGATTGAATTTGAAATGGTTTTCAAGTAGAATTGCCACTCTTGTCTTGCCGTTGAAAACGCTTTTCCAAACCTGTTTACATGTTTTAGGTGTTTGGGATCCTCTGGTTGCAAAACACATACTCTGATAGAATGTTCAGAGGAGCTAAAAACCCCCACCTAAATACAAGTTTTTCCACATTTCTTCAATAATATCACCGTTTTTAGTATCATCTGTTTCATCTCACAACCTTTCCAAAGAAGTTCTGTGCATCCTTAACATTTGTAGGTTTTTGATTTGAGATCCAAATATCTTCCTTGCTCTTGAATGTTCGCATGCAAATATCATGTTCTATCTCAAGGTAATTTTTAAATAATCAACAATTTCACAGATAACAAAAACAATCTAAAGTCCAGGAGTTTTGATGACTTTCAATGATATTTTGAACCACATCTTTGGCTCTTGTAGTATAAAATATTGTAATTCTTACTTGACATGCAACAATAGTGATTGTCACAATGTTGCAATACTTCGATCTAAACCACATAGAGTTTTGATGCCTGAGCTCTGGAATGTGCTATTATAAATGTATAATTTCTTTTATAGGGTAATCATTTCTTTGCTGAAGTTGCAACATGTTTGATATCTGGTAACAATCATCTGAACCCTCTTGGGAGGACCATAGTGTCCAATGTATTTTATTTTGGTGAAATTTTGCCACCTCTCACAAATTTGGGCCAATGCAGGCATGTCCCTCCAAGTATTCTCCAACACAATGAGGACAACAAAGGGCTTCCTATTCCACATATAAAAAGCTAGTAGGTTGCCTTACATTGAAAAAGTACCTCAAGACACTTGCAAGTCTCTAGATATCAGGATTTCACATATTTTATGGCCTAAACACTAGTTTATTTTTCCACAGCATTGTTGTTGTTATCAAGTCCATATTGTTGTCAAAATTTGTTTACTATAGTGACTATTGATGAAAATTGTTGAAGTATCAATGAGTACATATATATTGCGTAAAATGTCAAGAATATAGTTGTGAAGCAGCCTAAATGCACTATTTAGTGTAGTTTGAATTGCCGAGTTTGCAATTTTTAGGCCTAGGTACTTAGTCAAGTCAATTGGCCTAGTTATCAACTTCAATTCTTATCTTTAGTTATCAACACCTTCTCCAAGAATAAAAATCTTGTGAAGAATGAGAAGTTTTGGAGTGAAAATAGGAGCCAATGGGAGCACTTCTCCATGAAGGTATCAATCCCCTTTCATGGGTAGAAGAGAATGGAGAACAAGTTTACTTCAAAAGTGGTGATCTAGTAAGAAATCAAGTTGCATTCACACACTCAACCAAGGTCTCCAACTACAAGGAGGGTGAAAGCAAGAAGAGTGAGGTGAAAAAGAGATACATATGGGTAAAATTTCACGTGCTAAATCTTCTTCACACACATTCATTCCAGAGGTGAAGAGAAAAACTTCTCAATTTTCATAGAATTAGGCCTCAAAAATTCTAGGAGAGTATGTCACAAGCCCATTCTTTCAAGATTGAGAACAGGGTGAAGAAGGTGTGAGGGCATTATCAACCCATACATGGGGTTTGGGATTGGGAATTGGCCATTCTTACGCAGCTCCTTGTCATCATAAATTTGTATCCCTTTCATCAGACAGATCCTCCCAAACTTGACGCAATTCCTATCATAGATTTAGGCACCAAAGAAGACACTTGTGAGTACTTGCAAGTTGTTGCTAAGAAGTTGCTAGCTTTTGCAAGCAATGTATCATTCTAGCAGCAAACGCGATGGAAACCCTAAGGCAATGAGAAACAAACAATTTTTTTGTTTGAGAAAGTTGTTCTAATGGGACCACCTTCTAAGTATGCATTGCTATGGTTGCGTTGGAGCCCTAAAAATACCTCATTCTCCCACACAATTGACTCCCACCAAGAAAAATGAAGTTACAACCCCATTCCCAGTCTTGGGTTGATGATGCTCTAACTACCCTATTAGCACACGGCAACGCATGAGACCCACGGTCATCAGACACCATCTAATTTTCCCCAACACCATGTTCTCCGGTGCGTCCACAAGGCCATCCAGACGCAAACGTTGAAGTCACCGAAGCCCGCAGCTCATCGCCGAGGCTGCTAAGCTTCCCGTTGCAGCCTCAGAATCGCTGCATCCAGCGATGGTGATGGCTGGAGCAGCACCAGCACCAGCAGCAAGGGAGCACTCAACGGGGCTCCAGAACCGCTACTGGGTCCTCCGGCACGGTCGCAGCATCCCCAACGAGGCGGGCCTCATCGTCTCTCACATGGTCCAACTCCCCTTCCACTACCACTATCACTCCCTCATTCTCTCCCCTTTGACAAATGCCCATTCGTCACGCACCAGCGATGATGGTGTGCATTGCACCAAACATCCTGTTCAGTTCATAGAAATCCCTTTTTCTTGAAGTAGATTGCGGTGCATGGTTGATAAGAACAAGGCGCAATTGCTTAACCCCTAAGCATCACAAACAAAACATGGGTCCAGACAAGTGTGGGAGAGCGTTCTGAAAATAACTTGGAGTGTAAATTATAGCTGAAAATTTCACCTTAGAAATTTGTTAGCAACTTTTTGACAAGTGTAAGTTTGTGATTTTTGTGGTCATAAGGTTTGATTACTAGGTTGTTCTTGGAATCCAGATCCGGAAAACACCCGCTGTGATGCTTAGGGGTTAAGCATTGTTGCAAGCCTAAACAGGTTGCTGGCTATCTGTGGTGGCAGAGTAATGGGGTTTTGCCAAATTATGGACTGGCGCCTTTGGGATTCCTGCAAGCACAAGGAGCTGCTGAATTGTTCTTAAAGGTGCGTGGTGGTGAAACTCCCCTTCCATACAAATTCTTGTCCATTTTTTCATATCTCAAGACTTGTTGTTGCCATCCCAAGCGTTTTAAGATTTTGCAGATTTGAAACTCAAAGAATGTGGGGAAAGGGTTTAACCCTTGAGCACCCATGCCATTTTCACCAAAATCAGGGTTTGTTTTGGGAAACCTACAACTTTGATGCATCCTATCTTAGTCAATTGGATGATCCACAAAAAAGTGATCATTGAAAATAGGGGAACACGTATTTAGAAAATGGGTTGCAAATTTTGAGAACAATTGACTGTCAGAGATGAGAGATTATAACATTTGATCAAACAACATGTGATGGCAAAATCTCAATTTTTGGTAGGTAGGTACTATTTTATAATTTTTACAAAAAATTCTATAAGTCCATGATTTGTCTTAAATTTTGTGAGCAGCAAGATTAGATGTGAATGCACACACTTGCAAATTATTGAAGATTGTGCTTCTTTGTATGTTAAGTTTTAGGGTTTCAAAGTGCTATTGCGCAAAAAAAATGACAAGCACAATTGTGAGGGTTGCCCCAACAAGGGTTTAGAACATGCTTGAACCCTTGCTAGTGGATTTCCCGCTGCCACAAAGCACATGCAAAGAAGCTTGCAATGAGTATTGCTCATTGTAGTTTGTAAGACATTGCTTGCCACCACGCCCCGTATGGTGTTTCACCTAATTAAGACTCTTGAGACACTTGTATAACATTTGGATTGCCTTGCCATTACTCCACTTGAATGGACCACTTGAATACCTTCATAATTGTAGTTTGTATCAAGGTCAAAAAACTAGATCCAATACCTCAAACATGCATGTGAAATCATGTGAGAACCTTTTTGGTCCTCTGAGGTGTTCAGGGGTTAACTCTTTGCATAGCAATCAACTTTCACATCTGATGCATATTTTGAGGATCTCCATTTATAGTTTTGTTTTCGAGCACACTTCCATGCATGGCTCCGTTTTAACTCTTTTGTTTGTTGTTTCTGCAGTTTTCCAATTCTGATGCACCATGAAAGCTGACCCTAAACCCTAAACCCTAACCCTAAGTCCTGCCATTTTGTTGTAACCTGCAGGAACTGGAGGTGGCGGGTGCTCCACTCGACCATGTCCGATTTTTTGCTTCCCCTTTCAGGAGAACGGTGGAGACTGCGGAGACTGTGGTCAATGCTCTGAGTACGGTTGCCTCTGCAAAACCTTCAATCAAGGTCTACTACTTCTTCTGCATTTGTTCAATAGAATTTCAAACGCAAGATATGCTTTGGAAGGGACGTACTAGGGCATGGTTTCCTCTTGTTCTATTGACCTAATCCCTTGGGTTTAACGTGGGAATTAGGGTTTAAGGTTTGACGCGTATCATGGTCTTTGGATTGAAAATGACACTACAAGGTTTAAGGTTTTATGTTATTAACTGATCCTAACAACTACACAAAATCTCGATTTTGACAATTTAACCTGAATAGAGCAAGAGTACGACTAAGTTTTTTCTATTTCTAGTTCAAGCAGGTCAACCTAGTGATTTTTCTTTTCCACATGTTCTAGAAAAACTTAGCCATGCTCCAAGAAAACCTCTTGTCCTTGGATGTATACTAGAAAAAATTAGTCATGTTACAATAGGGGAAGTTTATGTTTGGAATCATTCAAAATAATATTACAAGGTATTATTTGGAACATTATTTTTAAAACATTGTTGTTGCTTTCATTCCAACCTTGTCTATTTAATTGAATACAACAACAAGGACCAAAGTTGGATATGCTCTTATTAGACAAATTATTCATTAATTTGAAGTTGATCTTGATAGAACAATACGTTATTCCTTTATCTAATGTGGGGAGTCACGCCGATTAAATCAATTACAGAGGTTTATTCATCTTAACTATGGGCCCAAGGTTGGGACCGAGAAGTTGCTATTAGGCTTTTTCACTTGGGCAATATGCTTTTAGGCAAGTTCCACTGTACAAAGTTTATTTTTGAAATTAATTGCCCTAATGAGTAAATGGGAACACGGTAGGCAGGATTTGTACTGAGGCTAGATGTTTTAAGTTACCTTTATGGGGGATTCCTCTTCACCATGCGTGTGTTGTGTCTGTTGTTGGAGCAGTGCCTTGATGGATTAAGAGAGCGGTACTTTGGAGCTCGTCTGGAACTTCAGAGTCACGAACATGTGAGTGTCCTAAGACCAATTTTCCACGGATCATATCTTAAGTGGTTTGAATGTTTTTTTTGCATTGGGTTTACAATTTTCCACGATAGTGGAAGAAGGCTTGGGATTGAGATATATTTAGGGTAAGGGCCTCACGTAAGTGCATTCTCATGTTTAAGCCACAAGGAATGAGGGCGGGAGCTCAAGTAACTAGCTCTCATTAAGCCACTGGGAATGAGGGGGCAGAGTTCTAGCCCAATGAGGGCGGAGCTCAAGTAACTAGCAGTCCAAAAGTGAGAATTCACTTGCATGAGGCCCTTATTTTACATGAACTTTGCTTGAACAAAATCTTGCCATGTGTCTTTTCTAATGGTAGGAGTGACTTTACGCACCATGACACCACTCACCAATTTCCTGCGTTACAATTATGCAATGTAACACCACTTTGCACTCTTTGTTGATATGTTCACAAGTATAAGGATAATCAAAGATAGAAAGGATTTTGTTCTAGCAATGCTTACGTGGTTTTGAAGATGTCCAGATTGAGGATTCATAGATGGTCCAACCAGGTGGTTGGAAAAGCCATTGGGTCTCTCTATTGACATGGGTTCAAGAGCTTGAAATATGTTGACAGTGCAAAGAAAATCGCGCCTTGTTGAGAACTTTCCATTTGGTCTTTGCACCAACTCTTGAGAATACAAGCTTTTTCAAGCAGAAAAATGGTCAAAACCAACCATGTGGGATGTGTGCTTTGTATTAGTACCCCGAAATATGGGCCATTGATGCTATCGACCCAATGGTTGGACCAGAAGGAGGGGAAAGCGTAGCTGACGTGGCAATTCGAGTTTCCGAAGCTCTACTGCAGATGGAGGCAGACGTACAAGGGTTCGTCTCTCTCCTTTTTTTTCATACTTTCTCTTAACACTATATACCAGTTTTTCCTTTTATGTTAAATATTTTGCTACTTTAAAAAAAAAGCCGGTGTGTTGTATTTGGGACCCTTCTTATAACAATTGTGATACAGAGAGTGCATCCTGTTTCGAAGAATATGTTCCAAGTGCCGATTTTGTATCGAAACCAACAGTGTAAATACAAATACAACGTACGTACAAGGGATGTTTACAAGGGCATGAACAACAAAGGCCGTTGATATCTGTGCCACACCCCTTTCGACTGTTTTACCACACTTACTATATATGGTCAATATTTGTGATGTTATAGTAGGTATGGACCATGGGCAGAACATCAACTCTACTTTTCAGCTCCAATCTTGCTCATATTGATTAAAATATCTAAATCATACTAATTTTGTTGAGTACAATATGTTGGGACATTGAGAAACAAAAGCTAAAATTGCAACTTTTATGTCAAGTTCTATTTCAAATTAGTGATCTTCTTGCCTGTGATCCACACCTACTATAATATCATAAATATTGACCACACATAATAGGTGTGGTAAATTTGTCAAAAGGGTGTGGTACATATATCAACGGCCAACAGCAAATTATTAGTGTATAATAGTGGTTATATACGTTTATTCAAACATTATCAATTTGTATTGAGAGAAGCTGGTTTCGATCAGATTCTGTGTTTTCAACTTTGTGTTGCTTTCAAATTAATTTTACATCTTCACACTACGGCCTATTTTTTAGTACAAAAACTAGCAACAAGCAAAGCCCATTGAGAATGTTGCTTAGTGCTAATTCAGTGAAGAATTTTTGTGTGGATGCGCAGGTGTGAGGTGGTGGTGGTGAGTCACGGTGACACCCTTCAGATCTTGCAAACCGTGGTGCATTCAGCTTTGTCTCGGATGTCCAGTGCTAGCGCTGCCACTCTTGCTTCGCATTTGGCTGGTGCCGTCACGAGACCGGTTTTGTCACGGCACCGTGAATACGCTTTGCTTACCGGAGAGCTTCGTTGGCTTGCGTAACTCTGCTCTTGACAAAGAGGTACTCAAAAGCATTTAGATTCATAGTTTCTGTACATTTATCTCAAATGTTTGTTTAACTAACAATTCTCTTACCTTGACTGGAGTTTTGTAAATGAAAAAAAAAAATCCATTTCTCACTTGGACCCTTCCTCCACACTCACACAATTCCTCGTTAAAGTTAACCCTTAAACGTCCCTAGAGCATAATAGATACATTGCCATATAATTGACATTTACTACCATCAAGAAGTTTTAATTTGAGATCTCAAATAGCTCACTAGGATTGCATTGATATGTATTCTAACTTTTTTGTTGATCTTAAATGTAGTAACCAAATGTAGTAAAGGTGTGAATCCATTCCAAACTTAAGAAAAATATCTTGTATTGTATTGGTCACAACTGTACGCTCATATGATTAAGGGTTAAAACCAATTATGTGTTTTGAAAGTTGAGAAATGCAACAAGTCAAAAGGTATTAGGCATTAAAATTTGAGGTGTATCAAATGAGGATAAAGTAGAATCAATAATAATAGTTGAAAAAGTTTGAAAATACATACAACTCAAATCACAATTAGAAGACTTGTGGAGCAACCCTTTTGAAGTTGTAGGTGCAAAATTGCCCTTGGTAAATGGTTAAAAGCATTGTGGAACAATAGTCTACATCTCAAACTGTAATATCTTTGTATCCCTTTGCTTTCTCAACTTTCAAATTTTATACTTGGTTTTTAATTTGGTGGAAGATTTAACTATAAGAGAACACTCCAAGTGAGGAATTTATCTGTTTACTTTTTTTCTTTTTTCTTTTTTTGGTCTAAAACTCTAACATTGAGATATTATCTATTCTATCCATATCCTATATAACGTTCTTGAGGTAAGTTTATGTTATGCTCTTTGAAGGCAGGTAGGCATGTTTGCTCTGTGACAATGAAGTAAGTTGCTTATACTTGGCCTAGTTCTTCATTTTTAAAATTTTATTTGCAAGTTGTAATACTACTCTCAAATGTTATGAAAGAATATCTTCCAAAACATTATGTAGCGTTGAGAGGTGTGAACTTTGTAAAGATTTGCTTTTTTGGTTGTTTGCGCAGTTGTCTATTGAGAATTGACTTTTCAACAGTCTCAATTTGAGGTGGGAATTTGCATCAATATCGACTCTTAACCCCTAAAAGACCAAGCCCATTTTTCTGTGAAATTCACTGAAAACCCCCACTCGTGGGGGAATGAGTACGAAGGTAGGAAAAAAAGTTTTTTGAGATATCCAACCGTAGGATCCTATTTTGGACTATGGGAGGTACATGTGGGAAAAAAATTAGCTCATTCTAGAAGTAGAGGAGTGAGATATTGACATCTAAAGTGTAAAAAAGATTTTTTTTCCTTGTTGCCCAAAAATTATAAAAGCCTTTGATTGCTCCAATATCAAAAATTGCTCTACACAAAGTTGAGGTTTAATTTTTCCATGTAAAAGATCAAGTTAGGTAAGTGTGGGAGAATTTTCAAATGAATTGGAAGTGTGAATCATACTTTGTTAAATCTTGCAATGCCATAAGGCCATGAAATTTGCATATACACTAGGCAAGATTGGAGGATTTATGTAAAATTGAGAAATATGAATTACTTTGATCCAAATAGTGAAAACCAAGGAATCTTAATCTACTACAACTTGGAAAAAAAAAGTCAAAAAATAAATTAAAGCACTAGACTTAACAAGTGGCAAAAGGAATGGAGGTTTGGGAGTCCCATACCTACCCGCAAACTAAAACTTCTCACTCATCAATCAAAATTGAATGGTTCAAAGCTTTCCATATACATAAAAATCTGAAGAATCAATTTCAGAATTTTATTTTTAAAATTTTCAATTTTTAAGGAAGTTTTTTGGATTGTTTGGATTGCCCGCCCTCCCTTGTTTTTTAGAAATTCACGCATAACTTCTTCAATAAATGTCGAAATGAAGAAAAAATTAGATGTGTATGTACATTTTTGAATTCCCCACTAATCCCAAAAGTTTCAAAAACCAATAAAATTGGTTTAGTCATAGGTACATGCCTGAGGTCCATTTTTCCCTTGAGGGGATAGTTGGTCCTTTAGGGGTTAAGTCTACATTAGTCATCTTGCATTTGTCTATTTAAAATCCAATGACAACATTCTTCCTACTTGTGTGCTATAATGACAAGTAAAATGTTTACCTCATTTTGGAAAACTCTCACAAGGTAAAAGAGTAGTAGAGTGGGTTTCTTTTTCTCATTCTTTATGGTAAGTTCTAGCATGCTAGATGGGTGATATTGATAATTAGATTCTATTTTGTTGCTAGTGCAAAAAAACTATTGGGGAATGTTGTGCCACTTTGAGGTTGATGATCCACAACCAAAAAGCCCTTTCATTTGCATTCCTAGTTGCTACTTCTCAAGCAAGAGTCAATATGTAGTTGAAAGAAGACAATTATGAACATTGTAAGGGATTTGAGCAAGTAAGGTTTTATGACTTTTGCAAATGAGGTGCCAAACATACACGTATAGAGGCAAGTAGAGAGGAGGATATGTGATTTCACTCAATAAACAAGGATTGGAAAGGGTTTTGGGTCAAAAGTTGGGATCATTCATTCTTATTGTGCCAATTCAAGAAAATGTTTTTGAATTCAAATTTCATTATAGGATAAATATCCTCATTGTTTTAAGTTTATTGAAGGTAGGCATTGTACAAAGACAAAATATAAAATATACATGTATTGCAGTGTTTTGTTACAACAAATGATAGTGCCTCTAGTTTCTATTATTTTGTATCTTTCAACAACATATTAAAGCTTAAATAAGAACAAATTTTGCATTTTATGTTTGTACGTGATCAATTCCATTTCTTCTAGAGTCATGTGTTTCACTTGACTTCATTTCCTATTTCTCTATATCCACAACTTGCTAACAATGTATATATTCCACAATTACAATGTTAGCATCTCCATTCTAATCCTACTTCTAGGCTCAATTTATAGCTCCTATAATCCAACTTCTATTAGACAAGCATGTCATTTAGTAATAACGGTGTAAACTTTTATTGATATACAAGTCTCCTATAATGGTAATATTCATCAATCATCACCAATACTAGCTACCCTTGAATAGCTTCCAACTCCCAACTATGTCTATTTCACATTGACATTAAAGCCAACACATTGCCACTCATTCAACATCAAAACCTATTGATAAACATCAAGCAGAGAATGTGATGTAGTCTATCAGATTTTTGAGTATTGTAAGTTTCACCATTATAGCTTTGCTTCAATTGAATCTTAGCAATTTGGAATTCTTCACTTTCTAATTTTCTAATGGTATATGACATAAAATACTTCAAAAGAGATTCCACTTCCAATCCACACATAATCCCTATGAAAGTAGATAGTGTAGTACCAACTTTAAAGAGCCATATTGATACTTTAAAGAGCCATATTCACTGGAAGAAACAAATTGTGTTTTTTCCTTGCAATTGAAAAAAACACAAATTGACTCATTTACAATCATTCAAGACAAGCTCACTATCATTCTAGGTGTGCTTTTCTACTAGTGATTTTTTTGACTCACAGCTTGAACCTCAAGTTTTTCAAACATACATGTACGTATTTCATCATGTAAATCACCCTTTTTGTTCCAACTACTATGCATCAATGTCTATCCACTTGGAACTCCTCATTTTATTCCCACCAAAACTTGTGCATGGCTTAATGCACCAATTCTATTGACCCTTTACTCACCATGAGCATTTAGTTAAGAAAGAATGTGATATAATAGGTGACAATTATTTGAGTTTTAAGAGTTCAATCTTCATTTCTATTTAATTCCAAGACTATATTTCAACATATTTTATATGGCATATTGACAAACCTTCTACATTTCATATGTATGTTTCAACAATGAAAAATATAACATAATCCCCTATAATTCAAATTTACATTTATTTTTTGAGATGCTGACAATATACAAATTTATGAGACAATAGTATTGCTTTTTCAAATCATTTTAGTGTATTTAAAATTATGGTATACATGTAGTGACATCGATTTATGTTTGTGGTCAATTTGCAAATGCATAAAATACTTAAAATTTTGAGAAGTGGGTTTATTCAAATGGAATGACAAACCAATTAACCTAGCCTTGTACTAGGTTTGCTGAGCTAGGGATGATAGAATTTCGATTTTTTATAGAAAAACCAAGTGTTGCTTTCTACAGTACCATATTTCAAATAACGCAATAGCAACAAACTCCAATTATATTTTTATCATTCCATACATAATTTTATTACAATCAAAGTGGTGTATTGAGTGCAACTTGGCCTCATTTACTACTAGCTTTGCTTTTAATTACTTTTGATATTCATTTGTGTTTTTCTTCCTTTGCATAAAATTAAAATTAGCTAGGAATTGGAAGTGGAAAGTCAATTCATTCAAGTCGATCAATTGCATTTTGTACAAATTTGCATCTACACATAATTTCAACAAGTCAACTTTTAAAATTGTATAGTCTCCTCTATTGCTAATAACCTTTATAGGTTTTGTTCCTACAACCTCTCCAATACAATCTATGAATTTAAACACTCTATGACTCAATTTCATTTTTTAGGAGGAGACATGAAAGGCTTAAAATTAACTCAACCACTATGAAAATTTAAAATACAACACTAGGACCTTTTGAACTGAATACTAAACCGTAGCTTGTTTTTTATGCTCGTATTGATGTTTTTTAATGTATTCATCTCAAAAAAATGGCCAACTTCACTAAACGTAATTCCAAAATCAAACAATTTGGTAAACTCGAAGTTAGGAAAAACTTTTATATGATGCAAGTGAAAACATACTCAACCCTTTGAGGTAATATACACTTTACAGGGCTGATTTTAATCTCTTGCTTCCCCTCCAAGGTTACCATTCCTCTCTTAGATTGAACAAATTCTCAAACTTGAGAATATATAAATATAAATATATATATATATATATATATATAAATATATATATATATATATATATATATATATATCATCTGAAAAAAACTCACATAAAACTGCTCTAACCTATAGGATTTTTCAAAAAAGGAGAAATATTGGTAGAAACCGCTAAATGTTGCAATATTTTGATGGATACCTTTAATTTTCAAAAACTGAAGGGATGTCCTTGAGAATATAGGGTTGTGGAGAGCTCAAGGAATGGCATGTTTGTTGTATCGGTTGAGACATTTTTTGCCATAGTCTTGTTAATCTTTTTTTTTTTTGGTGTCAAATGACACTATCAAGCATGCATCCTTGCGTTGAAGTTTGCAACTTGTGCGCACACAAACGTGAGGCATTACTTGTTATTTGGCACATTGTGCAGCCTCAAGCAGCTCTTGCAGCCACACCAGGCGCACAATACAATGTTGCCACATGCACATGCAAGTAGCTAATTTGGTGGCAAATACAGATATTGGTAATTGTCCCCTCTCCATATCCCTACACGAATATCCCTGTAATATTTGGAAAATCAAGGGATCCATCAAAATATTGCAAAAGCCCAAGTGTACCTATCACATTTTTCCAAAAAAAGCACCACTCAATTTTTCATCACCATTGGAATGAATGAACACTAATGGATGAATCTTCCAGATCTAGGCACTGTTCAGTAGCATAAAGACAAGGAGAGCATGTGTGGGCACGGGACTCACCCAAGTGTGTAGAGAAATAATCTCAGAGTTAACCCCTAAATGCTCAAGGCACCCAATTTGGGTGTTTGTAAATTTTGAAGACGAATAAAATCTTATCAAATCATTATTTTTGGTATTTTTTTGAACACAAGTTTGTTTTGAAGTCTATTTACAACATCAAAAATCTTATTTTGAAAATGAATGTTCATGATTTTTCTATTCAAGATTTTGTACAAGGGTGTCCATTGCAAAATTGAGTTTTCTAGTGTTGGAAGATCTTAAAAATGAGCCTCAAATACATTAGAGCTTGGAGTAAAATCCACACTAGAAATCCATTTAAAAAAAATCCAAGAGTAGATTTTGAAAACCGTAAATTGGTTGAGGTTAAACATATAATGACCTTAAACCTCATATTTTTTTAAAGACCAACTTTTTAAATTTAAAATGTGAAATGAGGATTAGAAAACTTCAAGTCACTTTTACAATTTTAACACCCTCATGTTTAAACATTATAATCTTTCAAACTATAAGTGATATTGTTGGGTTTTCTTTTTCCGTGTAATTTCTAACATGTCAAGTTTAAATTTGTACAGTTATAGTTTAAAAAAACTCTATTAAATGTATGAAAAGGTTGGTTGATTAGTCACTTTCCTGAAAATACCAAGAAGTTCAAAAAGGCCTTGGGCATTTAGGGGTTAAGGGGCCCCCATTTGGGTCCCCAAATATGTGAACGGAAGCTTATGGACTCCCACAAAATCATCACACTTTGTTGGCCACACCAGAGACCATGAGTAATGTACTTGTCTTATTAACTCTTCTAGGGACTGATTTAAAACACAGCGTCAGGATTCTATTGGGTAAAACAAAATTCGAATAATAATTTACAAGCACTCATACTCATTATTAGGGTACATGGATGTGATTGAGTGCAAAACATCTTTTATAATTGATCATAGACTCTATTTTTGATAGTGGAGGTAGAGTATTTGATTAGTTTTGAAAATATTTTGTAGTACTTTTAATCTAAATAGAAACACTCCTTCGAAAGTCTGGCAATCAGTAAACTTCACAATCATATGTTTTATATAAATTTTGCAATTCGTTTCTGGGCCAATATTGTACTACAAGATTATAACAACAATGTTTTTGTGGGCTAGGTTATGACTTTGATCATTTACTGTTCAAAAGGTTTTAGTTGAATCCATTTGATAACTTCTGGTAAAGGACTCTTACCATTCTTAAAAAAAAATTATATGTACACTTAGAGAAAAGTTGTTGCCGCTCATGATTTGGAATAAGATAATTTCGTTTGGTTTTAACCCGTAAAGGACCGAGCCCCCTTTTGGGTACAAATGGGATTTCGGGCGTGTACCTATGGTTAAACTATTCTGCGTTTTTTTTTGAAAATTTTATGGATGATGAGAAATTCAAAGATTTATGTGGGTATCTAATTTTTTTTTCATTCTGAAAGATGTTTAAAATAAATTTCTGGAAAACAAGCAAGATTGGGCAACCCAAAAACTCTTTAAAAAAATTACATTTGAAAAAAAATGCAGTTTTAAAAAAAAAATTTGGGCTGCCCGATCTCACTTGTTTTTGGAAATTCATTTTTAACTTCTTTAATATATGTTAGAATGAAGAAAAAATTAAATGCCCACTTAAATTTTTGAATTCCACACCATTTCACAAAAAGTAAATTAACTGTAGGTACATGCCCGAAATCCATTTGTCCCCTCGGGACAGTCGGTCTTTTAGGGGTTAAGGTAAGTATACCTATTACCATGCATTTATCAAATTTTCAGTTGTGTTTTGGAGGTACACGTTCGCGTTCTAGAATGTAAGCAAACAGTACATGAGTGCTGAATTGAGTACTTGGAGGTAATACGTATGTTTACTTTAGGTAGTACATGGTTTGCAAGGGCACCTAATCAGAGTCATTTGTTGGTGGTAATAGCTAAAACAAATTATGAGGAAAGGTTAGTTGTCACAGATGAATATTACAATTGCATTATCGAACATATTAGTGTTTTCTTGATGTTTTCTGAAAAACTCTAGAAAGTATCATGAAATTACCAATCTTGTTCTTTTAGTGACGGAAGCCATGTAAGAATATCAAAACAATAGTATAGAACAATATTTTATTATTTTATTATTTAAAGTTTTGACTACATATATACATAGGGAATTACTACAGCAACACTCTAAATTGCTAACAGGACACCCCTTTTTAGCATGTGATTTTTAATGATGATTTTGCTGATTTTTTTATTTGGATCAAAAAATTTGTTTCACCTTTATCATTCTAAGGCTATACTAAAAAAATAGATGTGCTTAAATTTCAAACTAAAAATATACAACTCTTGAGTTACTTGAAGCAAAAATATATCAAAAAATAGTATTTGGTGCAATAATATTTCAATTTCTTTTTGTATTTGTCATGTTTTCTTTCAAGGAGGTGATAATGTCATGATTGAATGAATGATGGACCACTTAACCCCTAAATGCCCAAGGGTGTTTTTCTTGTTTTTGGAAGGTAGTTTTGAATTTTCTAAATTGTCCTTGTAAGATCATTATTAACCATCAAAAAGAAATTGTAACCGTTGAATCTTGAACTTCAAGGTTTTTTAGATGGCACTACCCAAAACAAATCCAAAATGGTCACGCAGATTTTAAGATATTTGTGATTGAATGATGATGAGTATGGAGTTTTTTGCTTTTTTTTTAGCTGCCCAAAACTTCTAATGCAAATTGGTACCTTTTGGATACAAATTTGGGAAACATCCACTTAGGATGCTTTAGTGTTTATTGTTCATAAAATCTTGGCTCATTACTTGTGGGCTCATTGTTTTACACTCACAAAAATAGCATCATCCATGTGAGCCCCTGGATAAACACCTTGGGCTCGAACATTTTTTTTTTTTTTTTGTCTTCTAAACTTTTGAGTGATGTCTTATAAACCAAAAAAAGTCCCTGAAAGAGTGTTAAACTAACATTGACGAATGGCTAGATAGACAAGAAATTATCCGTAAATTTTCATTTAATTTTCTCTTTTCTAGATTAAATAAAGGATTTATATGATATTTTAAATAACCGTCCAAAAATAAAATTCTAAACTAGAATTAGACCTACATTGACAAGTTAAATAGTCAAAACTTGCCCACAGTAACTCTTAGGAGAAAGAGGTATGGTAAAAGTCAAAACTTAGAAATTGTTTTGCAAATAAAACTTAAGCAACTGAAAGAGAAGATAATCTGAAGTTAAAATAATACATTTCATAGGTAAAGTCACGCTAGGAATTAACAACAAAATTAGTTTGCGAAGATTATCCTCCGTACGAAAATCTCTTTGACATCAATAACTAATTGAATTAGCAGGATCCCAATCCCTTGTTTTAGAAGTGCAAGTTACAAATATAAGTTTGCACATCCTTTGTGGAATCCTATGGGAGGTTCCATAAAAAAATTGGATTGTTGCAGTTTTCAGAAGTTCTTCTTCTTGGCGATCTACTTTGTAGACCAACAATAAAACATTCCCAAGAATTAATACAATAGCAATAATTTCTCTTTTGTATTTTTCTTTGTTTTTTTATAGATTTTTTCTTTTCTTTTTCTTTTTTGCAAATAGGATTGTGGACACACGAGTCATAAAAGATAGAATTAGAGTAGAATTTTGAAGACAAACTTCCTAAAGCTTTGTCACTTTATCACTTTAAAAATATAAAGGTTCCCTCTAAAATTTGTGGTATCTAGCTATTATATAAATAAGTATAAATTTTAGCATTTTTAGGATTTTAACGACAACTCTTTTAACCCCTAAAGCATTGAACACCTTTTTTTGGCAACATAGCAATTTTGGGCAGCTCACTACTAATGGGGTTTTCATTTTTTTACTTTGAAATTTTCACACATGATGTGTCCAAGGAGTAGCTTTGAGGTCCAACAACTTTCACAACTATAGATTTCATGGTTCAAAAGTAATTGCATGATCCTGTAGTTTTCTTTGCTAAATAGGCAGCCAAAAAGAATCTTTAAAAATTACATCTTTGAATGTTTTTTTTTGGAATTGGTTCTTTAGATTTATATGTACTTGGGAAGCTTTGAATCATTCCATTTTTATCCACGAGATGAAAGTTATGAGGAGATTTTGTTTGCAAGTTGTTATGGATTCTCACTCAAAAATAAACTTTGAAGTCCATCAATTTACTCAATTTTCAATATTTTAGAAAGAATACAAAACTAAAAGATGTAGATTGTTTATTACAACATTACAACCATTGGGATTGGAATTTTTAATTTTCATAATTAAGTTCTTAACAATTTAGTGGTATGAATCATTTATCTACTTCTTTTTACTTACTATTGTTTTTCCATGTGTTTTCAGTTCCAATGTTTTGAAATTTTTCAAGTGTGTACCCAACTTGCTTTGAAGAACAAATCCAAAAAATTACAACCATTTTGGAGATTTTTTCATAAAAATATGACATGGTGATTTGCAATTGTATGGATTCTTGTAGTGACAAAAAACGGCTTTTTGTCAATTCAAACTCAAATATCTAACAATCTACATGGTGAAAACTCTAGAATTTTTTTTACATATTTTGATACTAGTGTAGTACAATATCTTACAGCTACATTTGTCAAAAAATGTTTCTTTTCTAAGATTTGATACTTATACTAGGAATGACAATTTTGGAGCAGTTTTGGTGAAAAATCATGTTGAGTGCTTTAGGGGTTAACCTATATAAAAGTATATCCATTGCTTAGAAGGAATTAATTGAACAAACACAAAAAGAAAAAGAAAAAGAAAAACCACTCAACTTTGTCACATTGATATAAAAAAAATCAATTGTGCTTATTTTTACCTTAAAGATGGAGGTATTTGCACTCACACTTGCCCTTCCAAAAAAAAGTTCTTGCTCAAATACGACATTTTCACAAGTATATAGCAAAGCTCCTGATTTCCTCAGACATTTCTTTGAATATATTTGTTAGTGACGGAGGAATTAGGCCTCCCTTTTTAACAAAACAAAAAACAAACCAAAAAAAACAAACAAAAAATAAACAAAAAATAAAAAACAATCTATTGGGTTTACCAACGCCCTTGTATAACTCTCTCTAGGAAGAACTAGTCGCCCAATGCATGCCTCCTTAGCCCAATAGATTGAATGGGATGCTTTACAAATGCCCTTTTGATGCTTTTGATGCATTTTCGATGCTTTTATAGTGCCTTTTGATACTTTTTATGCTTTTTCATTTTACATTTTGTTTTTTTTAATGCTTTTTTGTATGTTTTTTGTGTTTTTGATTCGGGTTTCATACTTCCACGAATCATGTCCTTGGTTCTTCGTTTCCTTAGAAAAAAACATAAATTACATTGACATGGCGTGCACGTGGCGAACAATTCTCCTTCAACCCCTGATGGACCAAGGGTGTTTTTTGAGAAAAAACCTCAGAAACTGCCGACTTTCATTACATTGCTCAAAATTGAAAATAATACTTTAAAAAAAATTTAATCATAAGTGTGTTAAATAAACGAGTATATTTGTGCTAAAAAATTCAGCTCATTTGACCGCTTGAATTGTAAGATTGTAATGTTTGAAGTGAAAAAAACATTTCCATTTCATTTCTGCAAAACAAGTTTAGCAGATTTTGAGCCCTCCTAGAGTTGAATTTTTGCTCCACAGGAAAATAAGCATTTTGATCATTCAAAAGTATATGATGTTAGGTCAACTCATGAAAAAAATAGAAGCAAATAAAATCTAACTTATTCTAAATCACCCTACAATGTAAGTAGGTGAAGTGAATTGGCAATACATTAGTCATGCTTTCATGATTTTTTTTGCATAGAGGAAGTCTTTTATTTGAAATCCAAATGGTGAAAATTTAGAGATAAAATTTTGGAAAATGCAAAAAAAAATTCAAGAGCTTTGGATTTATAGATTGAAAGATAATAAGGCCTATAGTTAGAAGAAAATATTTTTCTTGAAATTGCATGGACACAGTTAACAAAGTTTGACTCTTATTAGAATGTGATGTGCAATCTCTTTTTTTTCTTTTCTTGTATTTGACGATTGTATACTACATTTTATTAGTTACATACATGCCAATTATTAAAAGTTGATGAAAGTTTTAGCATAAGATTCTCCAAAGATGCCCAAAGTGCCCAAACTACCCAAATTCTTTTTAAACTTTTGAACAAGGCATCCAATTGAGGAAAAAATGACATTTCCACTTGAAGAATACATATTTACACCTTGTGTAACGATTTTACAAACATCTAATAAAATTTGACTCCATATGACCCTACCCAAGTTCACAAGTCTGTTGAACCGAAACTTGGTCCTTTATGGATTAATCAAGCAAAATGGGTGATTTTGTAATTCCTGGTTCTAGAAGTTTGTCAAGCCCCCCGTCCCCAGGTCAATCAAATAGAAAAATGTGTCATTCAAGGCGCTGGGTACCATGGTACTGTAGTACCATTCTCTCGTAATTTTAAAAAAATTACTTTTTTTATTGGTGTTTGTTGAAAACAACAAAAAAAAATTGGGCTTAGATCTACTCCACAACTGAATCAAGTCTGCATAAAAACTATGCAGTGGTTTCCGAGGTTGCCATTGGAGAAAGCCCCCTTGGGGGAAAAAACCGGTGCCTCCGGAGACTCGAGTTTCGTAAATTAGCGTGAATCGAGGTACACGACGAGGTTGCCAACTTGCCATTGGAATGCTACACCCTCCCCTAACTACACTGAATATTGCGTTTAGGTTGCCCCACACTAATTTCTCAACATTTCACACTATATAGCTATTTACTGCTGCTACATTATCTTTCATCAAAAATCACTGCAACAAACCATTTTTAGATAGCCTATTAACAACAATGAAGCAACAAAAAGATAAACTAGTGGCTTCCAAGTTACAAACTATGTGAAATCTAAATATTTAATGAGTTGCATGTGCCTCCAAGTGGTCAAGTGATGAGTCATGATGTAACTTATTGGAGTAAGGCAACCTAATTGCCAAGGCAACTTAAATGCAATATTTAGTATAGTTATTCTACACTGGATATTGTGTTTACGTTGCCCCACACTAATTTCTCAACATTTTTCACTATATAAATTTTATTGCTGCTACAATAACTTTCATCAGAAATTACTGTAATACATAGTTGTTAAAGGGCCTGTCAACAACAATGAGGTTGTAAAAAACAAACTAGTGGCGATCAAGTCATAAATCATGTGAAATACAAGTATTTAGATTGTTGCATGCACCTCCAAGTGGCCAAGTGATGGTTCATGAGATAACTTACTAGGGTAAGACAACTTAATTGTCAAGGCAACCTAATTGCAATATTTAGTGTAAATGTTTTGATGATTATTATTGACTCAAAAGGTTAAAAATACTGCTAAATGTGCTAAAAGTGCAAGAGCATTGCCACCGTGGGATAGTCAAAACCCTAGGAGGAGCATCTGTGAGGAGCTTATTATAGTGATTGGGCTTGGTGAGTTGGGACCCCATTGTAGGTCTATAAGAGCATCTCCACTGGTCCAATGCTTTACAAACACGCCAAAAGCATTTGAGCGGGGACGCTTTGAGTGAAAATAGGCAGCAACACCTTGAATACCCACTGCTACAGAAATGGCTTGGAAGTTTTTTGAGTGGGTTCAAGTTTGCTGCTTCGTTGCCACGTGTGGACGTCGTGGGCCCAAGGATGGGTAACTACTGTGGTGGCTAGGGCATTCGATATCCAAACTCTCAAAATAGTATACTAGAGCAGAAATCCAACTTGCTCAAATAATTTGCAAATCATGGGAGGAGAATTCCCTCGAGCTTGTATTTGGTAACGTTGCTCACCTGGGCAGCTTGAGAGTGCCACCAGTGGAGATCCGGACGGCATGAGCTTGCCTCAAGCCCCACTCATTGAGCATTTATGGGCAACCGGTGGAGATGCTCTAAATCGGGAATCAAGTCGAAATCTTTACTAAACAAATAAGTTAATTTTTGGTAATTATTATTTCCGAAATCTAATCATTAACCCTTAAACAATCAAGGGGGCATTTTTGTCCCTTTTTAGCAAAAAAATCTTACATACAATGGGAAAAAGTTGTTTGTCATCAAAAAAAATAGAAGTGATTATAAACACATGGTCCATCATGGAAGGCAGAAAATAATATCACCAATTGTACCAAGAATTGTACTCATATTTTTAACTAACCCAAGTTGTGAGAAGATTCACATACACAACTTTAGATCTTATGTTGCCCTTCTTGCAATTTTCACAAGGACACCATGCACTATTAATTTTTGCAATTTCTAAAACAATATTATAATGGATGGGCACTTGTTACACCAATGTAGAAATCACTATAGATCATTGTAGAGGGGCATGCACGGTCACTAACTGGGCATTTAGGGGTTAAACCAGAATGACCAAATTAGGTCGCTCTAGATTGCTCCAATTTATGCATTTCCACCACATCTAAAGTTATGAGCATATCAAGTGTTTTGGTTGCGACTTGTTTTACAAAAAGTTTCTTTATCAACTAATTTTGGGTTCCAAAAACTTTCCCATCCACATGCATTTAACATATTCTTATGAAAATTGGCACGCACAAGGCTAAGAAAAACTTGCCCAATGCCCATGGTGGGGCAAGTTGTGACCCTTTGGCCAAGTGGAGAGGCCCGAGGTGAATTGATCCCTTCATTACCCCCTGCCTGGTTGAATAAGGCCTTGGGGTTGTGTCCACAGCACATCCATGTTATTGGGTTAGGGTGGAAAAGATCTATAATTCTCAAGCAAAGGCAAAAATTATAATTTGCTCCCTTATTTTTGTAGTGTTCAATTAAATCCTCATCTCGGGATCTAGATTAAACCAGGGTCTTTGAATCCAAAGTGAAATCAAAATTTTCAAATTCAAACTTCTAATGGTAAATTTTTGAACTCTCAAAAAATTTGAAATGTGAAAAAGATTTGTTCCACCCTAGCTCAAAAATCATGGATGTGTTGTGGATACAACTCCAAGGCCCCATTCAACCAAGCAAGGAGCAATGAGGGGGATAATTCACCCTATCCAATTGGAAGCGCATGGAGTTGTTTAACTTCTTAATGCTCGGTTGGTTCTAGTAACTGCCCCTTTACAATACCTCTACAATGTTCTATAATGGGGTGGCAAGTGCCCACCCATATTATATTGTTTCTCAAAGTTGCAAAGTCAATAGTACATGCTGACCTCATGAAAACTGCAAGAAGGGCAACATGGGACCTAACACCATGTCTCTAAATCTTCTCACAATTTGGGTTACCTAGAAATATGAGTGCATTTGGTAAGGTTTTTTTTGCCTTTCATGATGCACCATGTTTTTATGATCACCTCTAAAATACATATGTGAAGAACAACTATTTAACCCCTAAAGGACAATTGTCCCTTTGGGAGACAAATGAGATTTTGGGCAAGTACCTACAGCCTTAGTTTTTGTCCAGATTTTTTGAAGCTTCTTTTGAAAATACAAAAACACATTAGCTTTTGGGGAATATAATTCTTATTCCAATCTATGCCCAAGAGCACAAATTATGCCCAAATAAGCACAAATTTGCCCAAATAAGCACAAATTTGGGGAGACTGGGCAACAAATCTCTTTCTGAAAAAAAAATGATTTTTTTTTTCATAGTATGTATTTTTTTCTACATCTGAAGCTTTTGTTCATTCCATTTGGACTAATTATGAGAAAATTATGGACAATCTTGTTTTTTGGGCAATTTAGGCATCTTCTTGAAAACATAACTTATATAGTTCATTTTTGAATGCAAGTTTAACGTTTTTTCAAAAAAAATTGTTGGAAAGGGTGAAGTTTGCTTTCTAGAACAATCTCACCATTGGGATTATTGTGTTTCAGTTCCATTGTAGGGTTACTAACAATTCAAGTTTTTGTTCAATCTCATACCTTCTTCTACCTAACTTTTTTTTAAAGAATGAAAATTTAGCTTTTTTGATTTAATTTTTCTCCAAAGATTCTCAACTCAATTTTTCACCATAAAGATTTAAAGCACTAAAAAATGTGGTGCAAAAAATTTAAGTTAAAAAAGTTCAAAGTCAAATAATCTAGTTATGCAAGGTGCAAAAAAGTTTGTTTTTTACACTTTGAACGCAAATATCTTGCAACCTGTGCGGTCAAAGTTCAATTTTTTTACACATTCTTATACTAGTCTTGTACAAGACCTATAGTTAGATATGCAAAAAGACAAAAAATTTAACTTTTTAACTCTTTGCCATAGAAATGGCAGTTTTAAGTGTCTTTTGATAAAATAAAGGCCGCGGTCCTTTAGGGGTTAGTGTCCTACAAAGTGCTTTTTTAATGAATAAGGACAAATTAAAGGTCCTATTTGGCGTTGAGGAGTGAAGTATTAAAATTTTACATGGTTTATGGCCTTGACGCTACTAGTTTGATTTTCAACAACATTGTCGTTGTTGCCAAGTCCCTATTGTTGTTAAAAGGGGAAATTACAAAATGAGTAACAAAAAAAAAAAAAAAATTATAGTTTGGGTAACGATTTGAAAGTAATTACAATTTGGGTAACAAAATCCGATAACTTCAATGGAATTTGCAATTGTTGAGGGTGGAAGCCATTAAAGCTGACATTGATGCCATTGTCAACTCGTCATTGGTCATGTTCCTAGTTCTCTCAATCACAAACAATTGAGACCTTTGCTTGCACTTAGCAGCCAATGTTTGCCAAACAATTGTAAATTGCACACTATCATGGAACAATCACTTACCTTTCGCTCTCAAGTATCACTTCAGAACTTCAACGTCACATGCTCATTGATTGTGTCTCACTCATGGACGTGCATTGCGCATCGTCTCCCAACACAAGTTGATTCATAAGTAGCGGTTGAATATCAATTAGACGTTGCGCAATGCAAGCCCATGAGTGAGACGCAATTGGTGAGCATGTGAGGTTGAAGTTTTGAAGTGATACTTGTGAGCAAAAGCTAAGTGATCATTCCTTGGTAGTGTGTTATCTACAATTGTTTGGCAAACATTGGCTGCTAGGTGCAAGCAAGGGTCCCAATTAATAGCAACTGAGAGAACGAGGATCATGACAAATGATGAGCTGACAGTGGCATCAATGGCTTCCACCCTCAATAGTTGCAAATTCCATTGAGGTTATCGGATTTTGTTACCCAAAATGTAATTACTTTCAAACCATTACCCAAAATGTAATTTCTTTTGTTTTTATTACTCATTTTGTAGTTTCTCCTTGTTAAAATTTATTATTGTAGTAATTATTTATGAAAATTATTGTAGTATTTGTACATATTTATAAAGGAAATTGATATGTCTACCACACCCTTTCAGCTATTCTACCACACCCCGGGGTAAATTTTAGATTTCTACCATCAAATAGTTGAATTTGAGAATTTGGAATTTAGATTTGGACTTAGAGACCTTGATTTTGTCTAGAACCATAAAAAAAAGTTGTAATTGAACAACACCCAATGAAAGCTTAGCTTGGGGAAATAGTATTACTTTTACTTTTGTTTACAAAAAAGGATAAACTTTTTCATTGGGTGTTGTTCAATTAGAACCTTTTTGTGATTCTAGACTAAATTACAGTCTCTGAGTTCAAATCTGAATTCCAAATTCTCAAATTCAACTTTTGGATGGTAGAAATCTAATATTTACTCCAGGGTGCAGTAGAATAGCTGAAAGGATGTGGTACATATATCAATCCCCATTTATATAATGCAAAATATCAGGAAACTACTATAGTGTGGTGGTAATCTAGATGCACTATACAGTAGAACTCCTCTAAACTGATATGGTTGGGACCCCAAGAACTAGATTAGTTTAAGTAAGTTATTAGTTAATTTTGTGGAAGTGTAAGTGAAGTGACCTTGAGGTTAGTGCCTGGATAGCATCAAGGAGCATTACTACTGTTGGATTCATTGCTTTGATTTATGACTGACGTATGGTCTGGCATTGAGATTTGTATTATATATTAGATTATAGAGGATATCAGTTTAGAGGATATTGGTTTAGAGGAGTTCTACTGTATCCTCTAAACTGATATCCTCTATAATCTAATATATAACACAAATCTCAATGTCAAACCATACGTCAATCATAAATCAAAGCAATGAATCCAACAGTAGTAATGCTCCTTGATGCTATCCAGGTACTAACCTCAAGGTCACTTCATTACACTTCCACAAAATTAACTAATAATTTACTTAACCCCTAAATCCTTGAGTGTCCCCTCGGGGGACAAATGGGATTTCGGGCAGGTACCTACAGCCTCAATTTTTGTTTTGATTTTTTGAAACTTTTTTTGAAGATAGAAAAACACATTAGCTGTTGGGGAATATAATTTTTCTTCCATTCAACGCCCAAGAGCAAAAGTTATGCCTCGATAAGCAAAAATTTATGCAAATTGGGTAGCAAAAAAAATTTACAAAAACTTGAGTTTTTTTATATTTTGTTTTTTTTTTCTCATAGGTTATAGTTTTGTCCACATGTGAAGCTTTGATTCATTCCATTTGGACTAGTTATGAGAAAGTTATGGACAATCTTATTTTTTGGGCAGTTGAAGCATCTTCTTCAAAAAATAACTTACAAACTTCATTTTTGAATGCAAATTTAACCTTTTTTCAAAAAAAATTGTTGGAGAGGGTGAAGTTTGCTTGCTAGAACAATCTCACCATTGGGATTATTGAGTTTCAATTCCATTGCAAGGTTATTAACAATTTAAGTTTCTGTTCAATCTCATACCTTCTTCTACCTCATGTTTTTTTTAATAATGCAAATTTAGTATTTTTTTTTTTGATTTTTTTCCAAATATTCTCAATTCAATTTCCCACCATACAAAAATAAACCTCAAAACTATGTGGTGTAAAAAATTCAAGTTAAAAAAGTTCAAGGTCAAATAGTCTAATCATGCAAGGTGCAAAAATGACATTTTTTTACACTTTGAATGCAAATATCTTGCAATATGTGCGGTCAAAGTTTTTCGTTTTTTGTTTCCACATTCTGATACTAGTCTAGTACAAGATCCCACGGTTAGATATGCAAAAAGACCAATTTTCAAAAAAAATTACTTTTGCAATAGAAATGACAATTTTGAGTGTCTTTTGACAAAATAAAAACCATAGGGATTTAAGGGCTAAACTAATCTAATTCTTGGGGTCCCAACCATATCAGTTTAGAGGAGTTCTACTGTACACTGTAGAGAACTTTCCACTATTAGCCTTGTTTATGAGCAATGCAGATGTCCTCGTCATCTCTGTCAAAAGTCAGGGAGAAAAAGTTTAAATTAAATTAAGAAGAATTCTACTGGGTGGTTCACTACAGGGGGTACACTCTACACACTACACAGTTTTTCGGGTTTACTATTTTATTTTGTGGGGACTGGGGGGACGGTATGGAAATGAATGTGCAGCCAGAAGCCATAATTCCTGATTCTCCACTTTGACCTTTCTTAAGGCACAAAAGCCCCTCACCAAGTGGGTGTGAACAATGGAAAATATGCTAAAATACTGCAAATTATCATTACAGCATTTCGCATGCAATTTCGTAGCCGTAAAAATAAGTGAATCTTTTGCCTAAGACTTTACAGTAACTTCCAAAATCAGAACCGCTTGTCAGTATGGGCAATTTAGCATTAGCAGTCCCATGCAGATTTATGCTTGGGGGATAAAACTAAATTTGTAAGGAAGCAAGATCTTCCTGCAGCCTTTGAAAAATCTCGTCCATTCCGGGGTGACATTTGCTATGTACCAGTTCTGGGGCTCAAGTGTAGTACCCTCTATTGTTAAACATCCTCACCAGGGCTTTTTTTTTGGCTTTTTGGTGCCAGATTGCACCCAAAAAACATCTGGCTAAAAAAGCATTAAAAAATATGCCAAAAAATTTGGATGATTTTGCCACAAGGCTTCCATTTTTTTAATAAATTGGATGAAATCACCAAATCGTGAATAAAAACCATATTATAGATATATAATATGTATTAATGTGATATTTTCTATCTGATATGTGGATGAATGTTGGAATTTGGAGCACCACCGTAACATTTTAAATAGCCACCTTCACATTTCTTAAAAAATGAAAAAAAAAGCCCTGATCCTCACATGCTGAATGTTGGGTACAAAATGTGCCACCCAAGCCCCAAACATGCTGGCTTTATGTGACCATTTCTGTTTGTTTTTTCGTTTTCAAACTGGTACGTACAGCCCAACTGCCCAGGGGTGCATGTAAGGGTAAGAAAAAAAAAGAAAAAAAAGAGTCTTGTTTAAACGTTCATTTATAAATATTGTTAGCTTTTAATAGTTAACTTTAATCTGCATGTTGGAGAGTCTAATGTTTCATTCAAAAGGGCTTTGGCAATTTCATCCCCATACCCTCACACACACCCACATCCTAATAGTGCAGTCAATATCTCACACCTGCACCCCCATCAAGTTCATCATCACCTCCATCAAGTTCACCATCACCAACTTTGAACCGTTTGATTTTCTAGGGTTGGGTTTTGGTGCCAAAGTTGCCCAACTGATATGGTTTGACAGGCTAAATTTGCAAAATTTTGATGGTTTTACATTTAGATTTGTATAGATGTGCCTTCTATACTTTAGCAAGTTAATTTGTAGTGCCACTAATTTACTCAAAAAAAGGATCATAACACCATTGTTTGAGCCCAAGATGCTTTATTCAATGCGAGGACTTACTCCAAATTTCCTTTCTATAGTGCCATTATCTGACTCTTGCCTAATGTAAAAAGTGCCAAATATGTCCTATAACTTCATTTTTGATGCCATATTTTCCACCCAAAAAAACCAATGTAGCCATTCAAGAAACATAAATTTCAGCATTTGTGCCACTAGGTAGATTCACCTCAAACAAACAAAAAAGGCTGACCTCTCCTAGCAATTTTTTTTGGAAGTGTTAATCCTTAATTTTTATCCACGAGTTGGTCACAGCGACCTCCCAGCTAAGGTAGTTGGCTGGTAAACCTACCTTCTAAGGGAAAGATGACGAAAATAAAGCCAGATGAGCAACCTCAAACTATTTTTGGTGAAAAGTTAACCCCTAAAGGACCAAGCAAAGTTTTCACCAAAAACTCTTCAAAACTATCATTTTTAAAGCATCAACCAAATTTGAAAACAAAAATGTTTTTATGCATATGTGACCATAGGATCTTGTAAAAGAATGGTTTTAGAAGATGTGGAAAAAATTTCAAAGTTTTCCACCACGTGGATTGGAAGTTAGAATGGTTCAAATATTCAAACAAGCCTTGTGAAAAATCGGGCAGCTACCCTTTAGAAGGTGAAATTCCTAAGGAAAAAAGGCCATGTGGGTGGTGCTTCTCTAAACTCCTTATTCCACCTAAGTAAAGTACATGTCAAAAAGTTTCAAATCATTTGGAGTTGTATAACATATGGAAAAAAATTAGTAAGTTGAAAGAAGTAGAGAATGATTCAAAACATGAAATTGTTAAGAATTTCATTATGGAAATGAAGAATGCCAATCCCAATGGTCATATTGTTTTCATAAACAATCTTCATCCTTTGGTTTTGTTTTTTTTCCAAAATGTTGAAAATTGAGTAAAATAAAGGACTTCAAAGTTTATTTTAGAGTAGAGAATCCATAATTGCTTGCAAACAAAAAATCCTCATAACTTTCATCTCGTTGATCAAAACATAATGATTGAAAGCTTCCTACATTCACATAAATCTCCTAAACCAACTTAAAATTTTTGTTTTTGAAAAAAGTGATTTTTAAAAATCTGCCCAGGCTGCCCCTCAAAAGTAAAAAGCAACATATTAGGCCATAACTTTTTACCCATAATTCCAAATGTCATGAAATTTAGTGCATATGAAAGATAAACCTTGTCTCCACATTTGATTAAAATTTTGGACTAAAATATGAAAAGCTCCAATCACAAGTACCTACTCAAAAGTGCTATGTTTCTAAAAAAGGGGGCCTGGTCCTTTAGGAGTTAAAGAAGAAACAATTCTATGGACATTTAAATTGAATTTTTTTGAGTTGGTATGAATTAACTACAATTTATCTAAGCAAAAGTTGCATATGTATCTATTCTTGATCATAGATTGTAGCATTCATGTATCAAAGGCAACTTGTAAACGGAGCACATAGTCCTAAAAGCAACCACTACAAAACTAAAATTGCTCAACTAAGTCCTTTAACCCCTAAAGGATCAAGCCCCCTTTTTGGGGACAAATATGATTTTGGGCATGTACCTATGGCTATACTACTTTGCGTGATTTTTTGAAACTTTTATTGAAGGTGTGGAATTCAAAGATTTACGTGGGCATCAAAAAATTTCTTCATTTTGACGTTTATTGAAGGAGTTATGCATGAATTTCTGAAAAAAGGAAGGGCGGGCAACCCAAAAAAGTCAAAATTCCATTTTAAAAAAATTAAATTCTAAAATTGGTTCTTTAGATTTATATATATGAGGGAATCTTGGAATCATTCAATTTTGATTGATGAGATGAAAGTTATGAGAAGTTTTAGTTTGTGGGTAGGTATGGGACTCCCAAACCTCCATTCTTTTTGCCCCTTGTAAAATTTGTTGCTTTACTTTTTGGAGCTCTTTTTATATATATATATTTTTGACCTTTTTTTCTAGTTTTTAGTAGAGTAAGTTACCTTGGTTTTTACCATTTGGATCAAAGTAATTCATATTTCTGAATTTTACATAAATTCTCTAATTTTGCCTAGTGTATATGCAAATTTCATGGTCTTATGGCATTGCAAGATTTTACAAAGTATGAATCACTCCTCCAATTCATTTGAAAATTCTCCCACATTTACCTAACTTGGTCTTCTACATAGAACAAATAAACCTCAACTTTGAGTAGAGCAATTTTTTTGATATAGGAGCCATCAAAGGCTTTTGAAAATTTTGGGCAATAGGGAAAAAACTTTTTTTTCACTTTAGATGTCAGTATCTCACTCCTCTACTTCTAGAATGAACTGAAATTTATCCAACTAATACCTCCCATAGTCTAGGGCAAGATTTTATGGCCGAATTCTCAAAAAACTTTTTTTCCTACTTTTCTACTCATTCCTCCAAAAGTGGCAATTTTCAGTGATTTTTAAAGAAAAAAGTCCTTGGTCCTTTAGGGGTTAATGGTAGCTCATGTCACTCTCTTGAGGTTCTAAAACCGTGCATGCACAAGTACAATTTCTAAACATAAAAAAATGTGACCCATTTGAGAACCTCTGTGCACTGTTTTTGTGACCCTACATGTTTGGTTCAAAATGACCGAATGCTTTTAGAGCCGACTACCTTATAGTGGTCTGGCAACTATAGCAAAGTGCTCACACAATTTAATACTAAGGTAGGTATATCCAATCCCAATCAAGAACTGAATGTCGTCACTATGTACACATGTGTTCATTTTCAAACTCAAATGTAGGCATTGTCATGGATAGCTTATGTCACAAAAGATAAGCTATGTATGGTGCACCTAAATTTGAGTTTGAAAATAAACACCACGTGTACATAGTGACAACATTAAGTTCATGATTGGGATTGGGTATACCTACCTTACTACCAAAAGTCACAAAAGCCAACATGCAATGTTATTCGCACAAAAATTGCAAGAAGGGCAACATGGGGTCTAACACCATTTTTATGATTTTTTTCATATGTTAGAGTATTTAAAAATATGAGTGCATTTAATGAGGTTATTTATTGCCTTCCACAATGGATCAAGTCTCCTTGGTCATTTAAAATAAATAAATGAAAACGACTTTCTTACATTTAGCAGATTGCCTTTTAATCATCCTATGGATAAAAATTGTCCACGTTGCTGTTTAAGGGTTAAGAGTGTAGCCAATCATAATGTGGACGGTCCAAATGCTTACTATATGAAACGGATGAAGTATATATCTTAGTGTACTTAGGCCCCCTTTACACTAGGGGAGAGAAGTCGTGGAGAAAATCTTCCATGGGCTATGGCCTTCCTTTGAGAGGCTGGCTTTTGGAAGTCGAGGCTTCCTCGGGGAGTGCACTCCCCGTTTTTTTAAGATACATGTGCAATCAAATGAAGAGTTATTTTAATTGCCTTGGTTTTGAATTTTTGACATGGCTTGGAAATAAAATAGCGTCACTTTAATAAGCGTGGGGTCTTTATAAATAATGAAGGGCAAGGTTTAATAATGGATATTACATTTTTTTTTAGTTTTACAATAGGGTGGCTACTATTTTATTAAAAAATACTTTTATTAGAGGTAGTAGATGAGGTTAGGGTTTATTATAGCACCAGAAGTTTATGCTCCTCTAGAGTTGCTCCTCTAGAGTATCCAAAGTTGGATCCAATGTCCGCTGTTTAAGCCAAGTATAGGGCGGTTTACCCATTTTTTATAGGACTTCTGTGATTAAAGGGTGCAACATGGGTTTATTGATTTTGGACAAAAAATATTGGATGGACTATTGAGGGGTTCATTTTTTTGCTGGTTTTTCTTGTGCTTTATCTTCTTGCAAGAGCAATAACCTCACTTTTCTTTTTCTTTTTTTACTTGCCATTTTATATTTATAATGAACATAGGGTATACAAAAAGATGGCAAAAACTTTTTTTAAATGAAGGATAGGGTACATGAAATTCCTTCAATTTAGAAATTTAGGTAAAGATAGCCCTATTGAAATCAAATTTTTAACCTACATAGACCCCCACTTATAGGGCCTTGCACGCACGTTACCCACCAAAACTTTGTATAGTGCACTCCCCAAGGAGGCTTCTTGTTGTAGTGTAAAGTGAGAAGAGGTCATAATGTATAAATATATAGTTTTTCAAAACTTTTTTTAAATTTTTTTTAAGATTTGTTTTCTTCTAAAAAATAACTATTTTTGGCAAGGGTCCTCAGGAATTCTAGTCAAGCCCACCTCTTTAGGTGGGCCTGACTATAATTTTGGGGGACCGCAACCTTGTGCTTTTTCATTACCACAGAGGACAAAAGTGCTATCCACCTCATTTTCTCCTTTCATTGTCCCTTGGAAAAAAAATTCCCATCTAAAATGGAGTTCCTTGGCCTTCTCAGTTCTTGAAGTTTTCATTGATTGAATTTTTCTCTCCACAACTTCTCTCCCCTAGTGTAAAGAGGGCCTTAGTAAGTTCTTTCGTGTGTTTTCAATTATGTGACTAGTTTGATCATTGGGTGATTAGTGATTTGTGTACAAGGTTTTGAATTGGTTCATTTCTAAATGAAAGGAAAAAGAAAAAAGCAAGCTTCTGGTACATCTCAATTAGAGCGCTTCTCTGATCCGCTCCTTCATGCATTTTAGTATCTCATAAACTTCCATCTGCATATTGGTTTCAGAAAAAATAGCTTTTACTCATCATAGCAATGAGAACAAGTAAATCTTGTATATCATGCAAAAATAGGCTCAAGTATTATGTCATAGTTTCTAGGTTTCCCTTCAAAGAACTTAACATATCATGCAAAAAAAAATCTACTAAGGACAAAGAGGAGTATAGGACAAAACTTTGCAAGTCTTCAAAATATTTCTACAAGGACAAGAGCCTCACTTGCACTCATGCACAAAAACAGATAATTAGTATGTTTTGTACGCATGCAAGATGTCTTCAGCCTTGCTATCACTTGTTATCGTTTTCACATAAAAAACTTCATAAACAAAACAAAGTGCCTCACTCTCTCAAGTCCTAAAAATAACTGCAGTAAACCAACATAGAAATCAAAACTTGATGATTTGAAGATGACGCCATGTCAAAGCTAGCACAGCAGTGAACGGTCGCTCTCACACTTAGTTCTGAGCAGAGCTTTGCGCAAGGCAGAGTCTTCAAAGACAACGACAGATTCCTTAGTTTGCAGCAAGTCGTAGAGACCCAGGAATACAAAGCCGGGAGGTTTAGCTCGCTAATCAGGTCCTAATTGGAACCCAGAAATCGTGTAATCAATACAGAGCTGAAACCCGCGCCTAAAAGGCAACGTGGCATGTTTAATTTTTGAAATTAGACCCCACTCCTTTGCATAATAGGGGCTTCAAACTTAAACTTTTTCAGGTGACTCATGTCGCAATTCACCTCTGTGAATTTATTAGTGCATCACGAGGTGACTCACCTCTGGACTTCACTCCTAATGTGATTCACATGAAGAGTGAATTTCAAAAACTCACTTTTGTGATTTCAAGTGGCTCATTCACCTGCTTTCTCAAATTCCAAAACTTCTTTCGCAAAAATTTCTGCAAACTCACGAGTGTCTCAGACTTTGCATGTGCAAGGGAACAAAAACAATTCATTAGTGAGCGGAGATCCTGTGAGGTGAGAAGTTTGAAGGCTAGATTTTATGTTTGAAACCCCATAATGCAAGGGTTCTGGCTGGTGAGATTTGGCTCTTAATACAAGCGCGTAATCTTATTACACAGTTAATAAAAAGCTGGTCCATATTAAACTGTATACCAAATAGTGCATTTAGATTGCCTTAACAATTAGGTTGCCTTACCTTGGAAAGTTACCTCATGACCCACCACTTGCTCACTTAGAAGTGCATGCAACTTTTTACATATTTAGATTTCACTTGGTTTACAACATAAATATTGCTAGTTTGTGTTTCTACAACTTTATAAACTTGTCAACTTTTTTAAAAATGATTTATTTCAATAATTATTATTAAAAAGTACTATAGCAACAAGAAGTATTTAAATAATGTGGAATGTAGAGAAATTAGTATGGGGCAACCTCAATGCACTATTTAGTGTAGTTAATAATAAAAATACACTTCTGAGCTAAATCCATGTATATAAGAATAAAATTTGAGCATAAGAAGATAATAAGATAAGCCACGCTTTATATATGATTATAAAAAGCATAAAAGAATTCATGAGGCAAATTAGATTCCTAAATTTTGAAAGGATTTAAAAAAGAATCTGTATAAAATGTATCTGGAACTCTAGATGTTTATATAGCCTATACATCTTCAAAAAACTTCGTAAGTACAATGAATGTTGTCATACTAGTAAGATAGTATGTAAAGCAGATAAAATTTTCCATATAAGATCATCCAAAAAGCTGGAATAAAAATCTAGAAACAAGAAAAAAGAAAAAGAAAAACTTGCAAAAACAAAAAAGAAATTCACGGAATCTTTCCAAGTCATAATTCATTTTGCCTCAAGAAGTTCCAAATCTACATGCTTCAAACCAAAAATTCGGGAGAAATCTTAGCTTTACCTATTTCACAAGATTACTTTAGATTTTTCCTATATTTGTACTATAATATACCATAATTAGTTTTTTTGAAAAACCTGATTGGCTTTTAAACAAAAGTTGAACTTTATGTTGATTTTTTTTGCAATTTTGACTAGCAAACAAATACTAAATGCCACTTTTCCCTAAATATTGCTTCAAACCCCCATCCATACGCACTTTAGGGATTAACCCTTAAACGCCAGATGGGTGGCTGTGCCTGCCCTCTATAGTGATTTCCACAATGGTGTGGTAAGTGCCCATCCAATAAAATATTATTTCTTAACCCCTAAAAGACTAAGCGTGTTTTTTGAGAAAAAATCTTAAAAACTACTAAGTTTTAGTGTATTGTCCAAAATTGAATTTAAAAACCTATTTCTCAATTCCAACCATACAAAAGTGTGTCAAACAAATAAGTTAATATGTGCAAAAAAATTCAGCCCATTTGACCAGGTGGATTGTAAGATTATAATGTTTGAAGTGAGAAAAATAGCTTTTTTTCATTGCTGCAAAACATGGTTAGCAGACTTTGAGCCTTCCTAGAGTAAAAATTTTGCTTTACATAAATTTGAGCTTTTTGACCATTCACAATATACAATGTTAGGTTCACTCATGAAATTTTTTAAATGCAAAGATAGAATCTAGCTTATTCTAAATCACCTTGTAGTGCAAGGAGGTTTAGCGAATTGGCAATACATTAGTCATTCTTTCATGATTTCTTGTGCAATGAGGAAGTCTTTTATTTGAAAATTGAACATTCAACAGTTAGAGAAAATCATTTGGAATATGTGAAAAAAAGTTTCAAGAGTTTTGGGTTTATAAATTGAAAGATAATAGGGCTTGAAGTTAGAGGAATTTTGTTTTTCTTGAAACTACCCAAACATAGTTAACAAAGTTTGACTCCCTTCTAAATGTGAAGTGAGAGTTCAATATTATTATTATTTTTGACAATTGTACATTGTGTGTTTTTAGTTACATACTTGCCAAATTTCAAAAGTTGAAGAGAGTTTTAGCATAAGATTCTCCTAAAATGCCCAAGCTGCCCAAATTCTTTTGGGTAGCATAATTTTTGAACCGGGCATCCGATTGGGGAAAAAGTTACATCTCCACTTACGGGATACATATTTGCACCTTCTATAACAATTTTGAGAACATCCAATAAAAATTGACTTCATATGACCCTACCCGAGTTCTCAAATGGCTGTTGAATAGCCACTTGGTCTTTTAGGGGTTGAAGTTGCAAAGTCAACAGTGCATGGTGTCCTCATGAAAATTGCAAGAAGGACAACATGGGACTCTAATCTTCTCACAATTTGGGTAATCAAAAACTTTGGGTACTTTTGCTGAGGTTGTATTTTGCTTTCCATGATGCACCATATATTTATGATCACTTCTACACAAAAAATTAGGTGAAAAACAAATTTTTCCTATAACTCCAAAGTGTCTTTTGGTGACTAGGGAACGATTTTTGTCCCCTTTTGCATTTAAGGGTTAAGGTAACTTGTTTTAAAATAAGGTAGGTCAAAATTGCTGCAAACTGAAGGAAAATTACTAGCCTCAAGATTGTTAACCCTTTAAGGACCACACCCATTTTCACAAAGTCCCCTAAAAACAGGGGATGTAAGCTTAGATGTGCAATTGACTCAAATATAGACCCATTTTCAGTAATCCAACCGTGCAAATGGAAAGTACACCTTGTTTACTGTAAAGCACCAAAATTTCAACTAGATCTACCGTTGGAGGTGAAACATTATAATGATTGAGTGAGCTGTATGCGAAAAATCTCTAGTGTTTCATGCTTGTGTGGTTTTGAATGTTAAGGCTTCATGCAAGCTTTGATTGAAAAGAGCCTTACATTTCTAAAAAGCAAGGTTTCCCACCTTTACAATAAGATTGGTTTCACATAAAATAGACAAATATAGCAACCACAAGGTGTAGCTAAGTGGACAAAAAGGGTAAAATCCCACTTTCCTTGCTACCCTAAAATGGTTCTACAAGAAATTTGATAATTATTTTGGAAAATTCAATTGGTGAAAAAAATCAAGAATTGGCCTTAAATGTAGGATGACAAATTTTAAAGCCAAAATGACAACACCATTACAATAGATCTTCAAATACTACAATTATACTACTACCATATAGGAAAACAATACAAGCGTATTTCTTAAGCAATTTGATTTTTTTTAGAATTGTGTAATTGAAATTTGACATTCTTCTTGCATATCTAATGTATTATATTGTTGCTTTGATCCATCTTTGACAAGAAGAGGATACGTATTTTGAAGCCATGGCATATAAACACCATTATTTGTTGACTCACATACTAGATTGCATTGTTATTTTTTTAGACAGATGCAAAATTCTTGTGATCACATGCGTTCTTCAAGACCAAATTCCAAATTATTGAGCGATTTCAACCTACATTGAATATTGCATTTAGGTTGCCTTAACAATTAGGTTGCCTTACCTTGATGAGTTACCTCATGACTCATCACTTGGTCACTTGGAGGCCTATGCAACTCACTAAATATTTAGATTTCATATGGTTTATGACTTGGAAGTCACTAGTTTGTCTTTTTTTAGCTTCATTGTTGTTGATATGCCCTCTAAAAATGGTTTGCTACAGCAATTTTTGATGAAAAATAATGTAGCAACAGTAAATTTTTAAATAGTGTGAAATGTTGAGAAATTAGTGTGGGGCAACCTAAACGCAATATTTAGTGTACAGGCCAAAAACCACTCCCAACAACCAAAATATGGTCGCGTGGTCCTTAACCCCTAAACATCGGCACGGACAAAAAACATCCATTGCCTCCGAAAAAAAACTTTGTATCCTAGAAAAAAATTGATTTTGATCTGATTTTTTTTCAGAAGTGATCATGAAAGCATAATGCATCATGGAGGGCAAAAAATTTCCTCTTGAGATACATTCATTTTATTTTGTAACCCAAATTGTGATACATGGTGTTAACTCCCGAGCTACCCTTCTTGCAATTTTCATGAGGGCACCATGCACTGTGCACTTTTCCAACTTTTTGAAGCAATACTATTGGTGCCCATGTGCAAAACATTATAGAATGCTACATGCAGAACAAGCCACGGCAATCCATCCGTCTTTTAAGGGTTAAAGGGTTAATTACCTCCTAGAGTCCTAGGTCAGATTCCAGCAGTAGTCCCATGTGCGGTTTTCAAAACAATTGCCCAAATCACTGCACTGTTTCCAGATGTTGTGGAAGAATTAGCCAATAGGGCGGTTCAACACTATGGCCACGTCCCACTAAAATTCTGATTGGTTGAGAAATGGAAAATCCAAGTTTTTTATAGTTGAAAGCCATGTCCCAATTCCCAAGTTTTGCTTCCCACTTCCCAAGAAATGTTTGCATGATAGTCCATAATACTTTATGGAAGTGCTGGCCCCACTCTAATCGGGGTCAGGGTTTTTTTTCCTGCCAATTTATTGCCAGATTCGCGCAACAGTAAGATTCAAAAAGCACAAATGGGGTGCTGTCCCTTGAGAAACCCACCTCACTTGAGAGGACACGTCTGCAACTTTATTGTGTAGCTATAGTACAAAAAGAAAACTCTAATCAGGGTCACTCCAATATTGGGGTAACTCTGTAAGAGCATCTCTTACCACCTGTCAAATAAAAATCCTAAAAACTAGGTTTGGAGGGGACGGGAGTAGCAAGTAGCGTAGCAGGGTGTGCAGTTCTCTTGCGGTCTGGAAGGTTTTAGGGCTTGCACTTGTGATACAACGAATTGCATTGGTACATTTGGCTATGCAGCATGAACAGTGTGTGAGCAGTGCTTGGCAAGGATGGTGAAGGGGCTTAGGGAAAGCTTGAATTTGACGTAAAAGTGGCTAAACCTTAGCGGTCACACTCTTGCACATCGACAAGTACAATGCTGTTGGAGACTTAAAATGCAGAAGCTGTTACAAGTGGAACGCAAAGGGCTCATTTGGCATGTGGCAAGAGATGCTCTACCCCTAAATGCCCAAGGCACCAGATTTGGTGTCCAAAAAACTTTAGGAAACTTTGGAACATTGTTGGAAGCATAGATTTTATTGTTTTTAGGTTTTTTTTGGAAAAATTGCGCGTTGAAGTTAGCTTCACCGCTCAAATTCAACTTCCTTCATATCTTATTCCAATTGTTTTTGGTAGAAGGTTAACCGCAAGCATACATTTTGTGTCATGAAAAGTGTCAAGAAAGTGTTGTGAATAGTGTCACAGAGCCTATGAGAAGTTGCCACATTGAAAAGTCGGGCATCAAGTTGAGTAAAAGGTGAAGGTTTCTTTTGGGTACTCCCTTGCGCACTCCCTTTGGGCAGTAAGGGCCCTCTTACTAACATTTTGACATCTAACAAAATCTAAAAGTACTTTTGGACTAATTTCAATTGGAGAATCTTTGTTATAGAAATTAGCTTTTTGGTCCATAATTGAAGCTAAAAATATTATTTGTATTAGGTATTTGCACTTTGATAGTTGGGTTACAAGCTCATTTGTGAAACTATGGTCATGGATTTGGAAGATGGGTCATTAGTTCTGAAGTAACAACAATAAACAATAAAGTGTTCTAAGTGGTTACTTCCCAATTCTGTATCCAAAAGTTGCAAATTTGCATTAGGGGTCATTAGGAAAAATATGGGGCCCCAATAAGGCCCTGAGTTTGGGGGGGTCCTTAGCCATGGGAACCTAGTTCCCAATAAAATCATGCGCAGGTTGAGGTGGCATCAATGATGCCACCTCAGCTTTTCCGAAATTTTTATTAAAAAAGTAGTTTTTTTTTTAAAGATTTTTTGTTCTTTTTTAAATTTTTGGATTTTTTAAATTCAAATTTTCTAGCCATCAACAGGCTGGTTCCCCACATCGGGAATCAAAAGAATGGGGGGCTGCCGATTTGTTTTTAAAAGCCTTCTAAAGGCCCCATATTTTTCCTAATGTTTGGGCAGCTCCAAAAAAAGCAAAAAATTCTATAATCATCATTCACTCACAAATATCTTGAAATCCATGCGGCCATTTTTGGTTTTTTTTGGGTAGTGCCATCCAGAAGCCTTGAAGTTCAAGATTCAACAGTTACAAGTTTGTTTTGGTGTTTAATAATGATCTTATAAGGACAATTCCAAAACTTAAAACCTACCTTCCAAAAACAAGAAAAAACACTATTGGGTATTTCAAGGTTAAGAATCACACCTGTTTTCAGAATTCCACTAAAAACAAGGGTGACAATTTTATTTGTGCAAATGAATCAAATATGGACCCAATTTGAACAATCCAACTATACAAATGTAAAGGTCACCTTGTTTGTTATAACATATCAAAATTTCAGCTAGATCTACCATTGAAAGTGAAATATTATAATGAGTGAGTGAGCCGTATGTGGAGAATCTCTAGTTTTTCATACTTGTGTGGTTTTGAATGTTAATGCTTCATGCAAGTTTTGATTGAGAAGAGCCCTACATTTCTAGAAAGCACAGTTTCCCACCTTTCCAACAAGACTAGTTTCATATAAAATAGATAAGAATAGCAACCACAAGGTGTAGCTAAGTGGACAAAAAGGGTCAAAATTTGCACTTTATTTGCTACCCTAAAACAGTTTTACAAGAAATTTGATAAATGCTATGGAAAATTCAATTGGTGAAAATTATCAAGAAATTGCCTTAAGTGTTTGATGACTAAATTTTAAGATGAAATGACAGCACCATTTCAATAGATCTTCAAATGCTACAATTATAGTGCTATCGTATAGAAAAACAATACAAGTGTATTTCTTAAGCAATTTGAAAAACTTTAGGATTGTGCAATTGAAATTTGACATTCTTCTTGCATACTTGATGTATTGTGTTGTTGCTTTGACCCATGTTTGACAAAACAAATGGTAATGTATTTTGAAGCCATACTATATAAACACCGTTATTTGTCAACTTACATACCCGATTCCATTGTTATTTTTAAAAATGAATGCAAAATTCTTGTGATCACATGTGTTCCTCAAGACCAAATTCCAAATTTTTGCAATTTTGATATATAGGCCAAGAATTACTCCATACAACCAAAATATGGTCGCGTAGTCCTTAAAGAGTTCACCCCTAAATGATTGAGCCCTTTTTTAATGCAATAATCACTAAAAACTGTTGCTTCTAGGGCAATGAATAGAAAGGTAAAAAATTTGTTTCTTTTTTGCAAATCCAACCATAGGATCTTGCCCTAGACTATGGGAGGTAAATGTGGGAAAAGAATCAGCTCATTCTAGATCTAGAAAAGTGAGATTTTGACATTTGAAGTGCAAAAAAAGTTTATTTCCCTGCTGCCCAAAAATTCCAAAAGTTTTAACATCTCCTACATCAAAAAAATGCTCTACACAAAGTTGAGGTTTATTTTTTCCATGTTGAAGACCAAGTTAGATAAGTGTGGGAGAATTTTCAAATGAATTCGAGGTATGAAACATACTTTGTAAAATCTTGCAATGCCATAAGGCCATGAAATTTGCATATACACTAGGCAAGATTGGAGGATTTATGTAAATTGAAAAATATGAATTACTTTGATCCAAATGGTAAAAATCAGGGAATCTTAGTCTACTACAACTTGGAAAAAAAAAGTCAAAAATAATTTGAAGCATCAAATTTTACAAGGGGCAAAAGGAATGGAGGTTTGGGAGTCTTATACCTACCCGCAAACTAAAACTTCTCACTCATCAATCAAAATTGAATGATTCAAAGCTTTCCACATATATAAAAATTTAAAGAATCAATTTCAGATTTTTATTTCAACCCCTAAAGGACCAAGCAACGTTTTCACCAAAAACTCTTCAAAATTGTCATTTTTAGAGCATCAACCAAATTTGAAAAAAAAACATTTCTATGCATACGTAACCATAGGGTCTTGTAATAGGATGGTTTGACAAGACTCGGAAAAACATTCCAAATTTTCCACTATGTGGATTGGAAGATACAACGGTTTGAATATTCAAAAACGCCTTGTGAAAAATCAAGCAGCTACCCTTTAGAAGGTGAAATTCCTAAGGAAAAAAGGCTATGTGTGTGGTGCTTCTCTAGATTACTTATTCCACCTAAGTAGGGTACATGTCAAAAAAATTTCAAATCATTTGGAATTATACAACATATGGGAGAAAAATAGTAAGTGAAAGAAGTAGAGAATGATTCAAAACATTAAATTGTTGCAAATTTAATTATGGAAATGAAAAATGCCAATCTCAATGGTAGTAATGATGTAATAAACAATTTACATCCTTGGGCTTTGTTTTTTCTCCAAAATAATGAAAAATGAGTAAAATAAAGGACTTCAAAGTTAATTTTAGAGTAGAGAAACTAGAACTGCCCGCAAATAAAAACTCCTCATAACTTTCATCTTATTGATCAAAACAAAATAATTCAAAGCTTCTACATTCACATAAATCTCATCACCCAATTTTAAAATTTTGGTATTGAAAAGGGCGATTTTTAAAATCTGCTGGGTTGCTTGCCAAGTGAAAAAAACAACATATTAGGCCAAATCTTCTTATTCATACTTTCAAATGTCATGAAATTTAGTGCATATGAAAGAAAACCTCATTCCCACATTCTGTTTAAAATTTTAGCCTAAAATATGAAAATCTCCAATCACATGTACTTGCCCAAAATTGCTATGTTGCTAAAAAAAGGGGGCTTCATCCTTTAGGGGTTAACCCCTAAAAATCTATGGCCTTTATTTTGTCAAAAGACACTCAAAACTGCCACTTCTATGGAAAAGAGTAAAAAAGTTTGAAAATTAATCTTTTTGCATATTTGACCGTAGGATCTTGTTCTAGACTAATATAGGAGTGTGTCATACAAAACTCAAGAACTTTGACGACATAGATTACAAGATATTTGCGTTTCAAAAATAAAAAATAGCTTTTTTGGAACCTTGCCTAACAAGATTATTTGACTTTGAACTTTTTTAACTTAAAATTTTTGCACCACAAAGTTTGGAGTTCTATTTTTGCATGGCGGGAAGTTGAGTTCATAATCTTGGGAAAAAAAATAACAAAAAAAATAAAATCATTCTTTAAAAAAAACATTAGATAGAAGAAGGTATGAGATTGAACAAAAACTTAAATTGCTAATAATCTTGCAATGGAATTGAAACGCAATAATCCCAATGGCAAGATTGTTCTTTACACTCTCAAACAATTTTCTTTGAAAAAATATTATACTTGCATTCAAAAATGAAGTTTATAAGTTATTTTTTCAAGAAAATGCTTGAATTGCCCAAAAAACAAGATTGTCCATAACTTTCTCATAACTAGTCCAAATGGAATGAATCAAAGCCTCAAATGTAGAAAAAGATATAATCTATGAGAGAATTTTTTTTTTTATAAATCCAAGTTTTTATAAGAATTTTTTTTGCTATCTCGAGTCCCCAAATTTGTGCTTATTTGGGCATAACTTTTGCTCCTTGGCATCAATTGGAATAAATATTAGATTTCCCAAAAGCTAATGTGTTTTTCTATCTTGAAAAAAAGTTTCAAAAAATCAGGATAAAAATTGAGGCCATAGGTACCTGCCCAAAATCCCATTTGTCTGTTGAACGGACAAGTGGTCCTTTAGGGGTTAGAAATGCAATTTTTGAAAAAGTTTTTGGGCAGCTTATCCTCCCTCATTTCAAAAGTTCACGCATAAATTCTTCAATAAATGTCAGAATGAAGAAAATATTAGATGTGCAAGTACATCTTTGAATTTCCCACCATCCTCAAAAGTTTCAGTTTTTTTATAAAAATTGCTTTAGCCATAGATACTTGCCCAAGGTCCCATTTGTCCCTTGAGGGGACAACACTCCTTTAGGGGTTAAAAGAAAACCCAATTTGGAGAGCCAAGTCTCAACAATCTCTTACACAAAATTTATTCAAATTCAAATTTTGTTGTTGTTTGGTTTTGCCTATTATAAGACAATAAAGTTGGGATTTAAGGTAAGTAGCAAAAACTGCAACCCCTCTCTTGTAAAGCACCCCATAGGTAGCTCATGAATGGATTTGAGGTGGTCCTTGAATGAATCCTCATTAATCATAGAAGAAAAGTGTATTCTATTGCAAGAGCCAATCATACTCCTTGATTTCACCTCAACTCTTTACAAGTTGTAGGGGAACAGTTTATGGAAGACCTATGGTGCATGACACTTACAAACAACAATTCTCAAATTTGATTGGCCAATCTAATCCTGAGTTAAATAAAAAGCTATGAAAAATTTGAGACCACCACAACTAAACTTAGGTTTTGTTCTTTCTTACTAGTGGAATTATTTTGAGCTAATGAATGTATGTGCTATGCTTTGATATTTCTTCTTGCGGCAATAGTTGTTGGTTGTAAGTGTCATACACTATAGAATCACAAATAGATAGCTACTACAAAAGGCTTTGAAAATTCATCAACAATTCAATAATATTTCAAAAAACACATACAAACTTGTGTTAATTTTGACATCTATTTCTCTTTGTCCAAAAATTAGATAAAAATCCTCTTGTCTCAAAAAGCCCATGAAAAGGCAGATTAACCCTTAAAATGTCGCTTTTTGGGCCACCTACCTTAGTACTGAATTGAGACGTGAGATTTAACATGAAACCCCCTCAAATTTTCTCCAATTATTTGAGTTGAATTTATAAATGTAGCACAATATTTATAAGTTATTCAGATCAGTGCGATTTTGAAACACTATTGTTTTGCATCAAAACTCTAACACATAAAATAAAATAAAGTATTATGGTAACACCAATTTTGCGCCCCCACTAATATATAAAACAAGCGTCGACCTCATCATCATATGGAGAGTCCTACACAATTCTTCAACAAGTGAAGGATAAAAGGGAAAAATAGTGAAATAAAAACCTGCATTGACAAGGTAATTCAACTAAGAAGACAAAAAAATAAGATGACTAGCAATGGGTTGGAATGGGTTGGACAAAGAATTTGGTCTTGCAATTATAATTTATTGCTTAACCCCTAAATGCCCAAGGGTGTTTTTCTTGTTTTTGGAAGGTAGTTTTGAATTTTCTAAATTGTCCTTGTAAGATCATTATTAACTATCAAAAAGAAGTTGTAACCGTTGAATCTTGAACTTCAAGGTTTTTAGATGGCACTACCCAAAACAAATCCAAAATGGTCACGCAGATTTTAAGATATTTGTGATTGAATGATGATGAGTATGGAGTTTTTTGCTTTTTTTTAGCTGCCCAAAACTTCTAATGCAAATTGGTACCTTTTAGATACAAAATTGGGAGACAACCACTTAGGATGCTTTAGTATTTATTGTTGTTACTTCAAAACCAATGGCCCCTCTCCACAACCAAAATTTCACAAATGAGCTTGCAATGCAACTATAAAAACACAACCGTCTAATACAAAGAAATTTTCAACTTCACTTATTGACCAAAAATCATTATGAATGAAAGAAAATTCAGTGCTGAAAGGATCCTAATTTCTATATCAAAGACATTCCAAGTGAAATTAGTCCAAGAGCACTTTTAGATTTTGTTAAATGTCAAAATTTCAATAAAAAGGCCCATATTGCCCAAGGGAGTGCCCAAGAGAAATCTTCACCTTTTGCTCAGCTTGATGCCCGTTTTTTCAATGTGGCAACTTCTCATAGGCTTTGTGACACTATTCACAACACTATTCATGACACTATTCAAGACACTATTCACAAATGAAAATGTATGCTTGTAGTTAACCTTCCACCAAAAACAAATGGAATAAGATATGGAGGAAGTTGAATTTGAACGGCAAAGTTATCTTCAACATGCAACTTTTCCACAAAAAAAAACCTCAAAATAATAAAATATGTAACTTCAACAGGGTTTCAAAGTTTTCTGAAATTTTTTGGACACCATAATCTGGTGCCTTGGGCATTTAGGGGTTAAAGTATCATATTTGTTGCATGCATTCAATTGATGCCTGGGATGTGTTTACCAAAGAGTGTTTTGTATTCAATATTTTTTGAAGAGTGGGTAAGGTATAAGCACCCAAATGCAACACTTAAGGTAGGCGCACCCATCCTTGTCGTGTCTCCATGGGCGTTACCCTGACATTGTCAAAAACTAATAAATATAAATTAAATGGTTAGAGGTTAAAAAATTGGGTCTAGTTAGTACAGATACTAAGAAAAGAACCAAAGTCTAACCAAAATATTGTGTAACACAATTGATCCTTTTTTGAATATTTGTCTTTTTGTTGTTTATGTTTGTGATACAAGTGCATGATATATTAAATTGAGGCTAAGAGAAGTATAATATGGAAAGTAGTGTGAACCAATGTTTGGGAAGAAATTCGAGTTTCACCAGCTAAAATATAGCATTTCTCCTTTCCCACCAAATTTTCACAAACATGCACTAAATACTTTCTACAAATATGTTGAAATATATTATGACCAGTTTTTCAAAAGAAATGAAGTCAAATTTTTGTCTGAGGTAGGAGGCTCACATTTTGTTTGGGCGTTTAGGACAGCTCATGTAGAGCTGCCAAAAATAATGAAGACAACTTCTTAAATGAGTCACATAATAGGATGTTTTGAAAAAAGTAGTGTTGATTAGGACATGTTTGTGTTGATTAGGACCACTTGATTTGGACAAATTTTCTACAACTATTGTGTTTATTGGTTAAAATTGTTTTGAGAATTGTCTTTGAGTAAGATATAAATATATATCATATTGAAATAAATAAAAATGTGTTTTCCATCATAATTTGAGTATTAGAATGTGGAATAGGTGCTTGCACACTTTAAAAGATTTATTTGAGCACCCTCAATTTTATAATGGTTGCTTTTTGAACTTGTGTGCTCTATTTACAAGCTGGTTTCAATCCATGAGTGCTATAGCTTATGATCAAAAATAGCTACCTATGGGACTTTTTCTTTGATAAATTGTGGTTAATTCATACCACCTCAACAATCAATTTAAATGGTCAAAGAACTATTTCTTCTTTGACTTTTTACCAAAAATATTTCCAAATTGCTAAGCTAAGCTAAGCTAATTTTTCCACATATGTCCTCTTTCCCTTAGATGGTCGATTCATGAGCTGCCTACCTTAATGGTTTCAACTTCCAACTAATTTTTTTTCAATTTCAACCAGCTGACAACACACTACATGCCAATTCTCCTCGGACCTCCCCCAATACTAAGGCATCTGCAATGCACCCCGGGAAAAGTCTTGGCAAGAATCCCAATACTTTAGTCTAGTCTTTGAATAGACAAGGAATTTGACCATAATTTTTTAATGATTTGAAGGGAATTGAAAATATTATTGTGAAAATGTAATAATATTTGGGTGTGGACACTGCATGATTTAGATATATCCCATCAAATGTTAACTAACTTCCAAAAAACTTAGAGGCCCCTCCAAATCAAGCCTAAATAAGGAAATTTTAGTAAAGGGGTTGGCAAATGTACCAACCCCTTTACTAAAATTTCCTTATTTAGGCTTGATTTGGAGGGGCCTCTAAGTTTTTTGGAAGTTAGTTAACATTTGATGGGATATATCTAAATCATGCAGTGTCCACACCCAAATATTATTACATTTTCACAATAATATTTTCAATTCCCTTCAAATCATTAAAAAATTATGGTCAAATTCCTTGCCTATTCAAAAACCAGACTAAAGTACTGGGAGTTTTCCCGGGGTGCATTGGGGACGCCCTAACTATACAAAATAGGGTCCAACTACAATCCAATGATCAAGAGCAGAAGTCCAAGAGTGCAAGTTGCGGACCCCTAGCATTGAAAAGAGGAGTCCAAATTTCATATATGGAAGGTTTGTGTGGGAGGTTGAGAACCCTGGCTGGCCCCTTGTAGTTGTAAGTATAGCATGGCATTTTTATTCCTTGGATTCTGCCCCCAAGGGCCAGACCAGTGACCATTCTCATTTAGATAAATCCCCGTTGTATCACAAGCTTTTTACTTTTGACAAAAGTGCAAGGGAAAGTAGCCCTTGGAACATTCTCCCACATGCAAAAAAACCGCTTCATCACATTCAAGACAAACATACTACAAAATTTTAAACATAACAAATCGTCACTTTGTATTCTCCTTGAAATCCATTGTTTTCCTTTGAAAAAATAATTGTGTTTGAAAAAAAAATGTTTGTGGTACTTGAAGATTAAGTAAGGAAATCTCTCCAGACCCATCGAAAATAACGGCTTCGAATTCATGGGTGAAAAGATGTAGATGTATGTGTATGTATATATGTGTATTCCTTTTCATTAGATATGTTGTCTTTTTTTTTTGAAACATTTGAAGGTGAATATGTTGATCGACTATGGTACCTTATATGGGTTATTACATCTTTTTTTCATGCAAACCCCATCCTTACTTTAAAAGGAAGATACCACCATTAGAATGAGTTCTCCGAAATTTAAAATATCTTTGTTTCTTCTGTTGTTTGTTGTATTTTCAGATATTTTCTAAGTAAGCCTACAACTAAAGTTAATAAGTGAAAATATCTACAAATTTACCATTTGTTGGTCTTTGTTGTAGACATGACATTGTCCAATAAATTTTTTTTGAAGAATGATTTGTTTTGACCAATTAGATAGACAAATCTAAGAACTTGAACAAAAGAATTAGCCGTGGTGTGCTTTGCAACAGTTTAACAATTAACTAAACAAATGAATAATGCTTTGAAATAGTCATTTTTACCAGAAAGCTCAAATTCATATTTATGTGTTTTGATTTTGTTGATCCCTTCAAACCACCTTCAAAAACGAAGCCTAAGTGTATTCTTGTGTTTGACTTCACTTGTGATGGAATCTTGTGTTGTATCCTAAATAAAGTAATTTTTAATTAGCTCATCGATCATTTACCACGTCAAATATAAAAAGAGTGATTGGGTTGTTCGTATTGAATTGTCAACTAAATAATAATTTACTTTGAAGTTTGAGTGTAGTGTTGCACAATTGAAAACAGTCTAAAATCTTCTCCAAAATGAGCCCGCACCCACATAACAGATGATGAACAAATAATTTCAAAATAACAATGAATCCATTATATTGTTCATCCAACACTTAATTATAAGATTAAAGTTTCCTCTGATGTTACCAATTTGTAATGGTTGTCATCATTCTAAGATCTTTTTGCCATGGAAGCACCACTTCTATAATACTCCTTGCAACCTTAGGAATTAAAATAACAAAATTCATATCAAAACAAAAGAAAAACAAGATCAACCAAAAGTAGTCATTAATGATTTTATACAATGACAAGCAAAATAATAACAATGTTTTGAACATTGAAGTTTCATATTTATTAATTCACATTATCAATACACATAAAACTACAACTATGGTGTAGATAATCATCTTGTCTATTGAACCATGTAATCTAGCTAACATATCATGCATATTGACAAAAAAATGAATATGTTTGTAACATCATAACACTATTAGCAAAATGGTAAAAACCATTTTGTTGTTACTAATTGATTTTTTCTATCTTTCTATATATAAAAAAATACAAGTTTTTATCACATTTCCCAACATCATGGTGTGTGCATAGTGTATGTAGGTTGTTTTAAGAGAGAAGAAGTCTTTGGTTCGAATCCCAAAGCAATCATGAATAAATTTTTTGAAGAGATAAACAATAGCATCATCAATCTCATTGATAAAGACATTTTAGCTTTTTTTTGTTTGTATAATGTAAGTGGCATGACAGTGGAGAGAATTTAAATTGATGCTTAGAGAGATCACTCAATGTATTTTTTGGATATCACATGCGGCCAAGTAAATTTTCCACCCCTAGTTACTTTTTAATAAATTTTTATTTAGCGCCAAATTTTTGGACATTCTCACAAAACCATTATATCTTTTATGTGAAAAAAAATTGGATTCACATGAATTAATTAAGACATCCAAACGCGCAATTGAAGATTGCACTAAAATGGTTGAATTTTCACTTCAAATATTTATCAAGATTGTATTTGAATGACAATTGTATCCAACTTTGGTATACAAAAACTATAAACAAACTTTCATTCATTGGAAATTTAAAAACATTTTTTTGAATATTTTTTACCATGTAATATAGGAGAACAGAAAAATTCTAGCTATACAATGTATTTATCTTCTTTCAAAACTTGTAAGTAATTATTTAGAACAAAGAAACTTTCAATAGATCATAATGTAAGCTTTCAAAATATAAAAACACACTATAAAATTTTCAAACTATTTGATTGATTTTTTACAACATACGATAGGGGTCAAAGATTTTGGCCGCATGTATAGCCAAAAAAATGAGGAGTGCACCCCCCAAGAAATGATGCTTGTCCAATCACTACAAGAAATTATGTCTTAATTGACATGTCCAAGTTGACTAAATGTGTCCAAAATAACAAAAAAAACTGTCAAATTTGACAATTTATGTAAATTTGGCCATGTTGATTGGGACATATTTTTGTCATTTTGGATAGTTTTCCTAGTACTAAATATTTCAAAAATAAAGAAGTGGCCATCCAATAAAAATATCCAAAGTAACAAGTTTATTGATAAATCGTTCTATCACTTTAGGAGTTGTAAATATAACAATGGAGGTGGATCGTTAACTATGTAGTAGTAAGATTGCAAACGCCCACATAAGAAACCGGGAGACATGTGTTACAAAACCCAGTATCGTGGTTCAAAACTTGGGGGGGGAGTTACATCCCTTTACAATTAGATACCACCTACAATAATGGAGTAATTAAATGTGGGGTATTTAGATTTTTCAAGGTAAAATTTTCCTCCTTTTCTTTAGATAAAAAGCTACTTTAGTGTATTTTAGGGTACCCTATGCTTATTTCTAAATGGTTATATGACCTAATTTTTCAAACCCTATTTTTTTTACAAACACAAGAATATCATAAGAAAAAATTATGTGTATACAATGGGTTTATAGAAGACTTTGGCCCGCAAGAGAATAGTGTAAAAATTTAACACATAGCAAGTCCTTCAAACCATACTTACAAAGCAGCCTAAGTAAACCCTAACCCATTCCTAAAAATTCAAATTACCCTCAATCACATGCATGTTCACAAAACGGCAAACGACAAGCTTTGAAGCATTGAACCCTAAAATGGAGAAGAAAATAGGAAAGGAAGAAAACCGGGCAAAGGATAGCAGGTAAGTCTAAGCATGAACCTGAGCTCTCACTGTCAAGAACTGCAGAAAGAATTGAGCGATAACGCTGACATCCACCATCGTCGTTGGCGGAAGAAGATAAGAAATCCAACCTTGAACTCGCCAACAAAGAAAACTAATCCAACCCTAAACACAAACCCTACTAAGCTCACACTCCCATGCTTGCAAGTATAGCGCTTTGAGGAAAATTTTGTGAGGATGAGAAGCTTCACTTGCATAGCACCCTTGCCGCCACTTTCCGCGAGCTTAGATAATTCGGGGACAAAAAAATTGCAAACATCAAGAAAGCAATCTCAAATATGAGAATTCTAAGTGCTAGCAAGAGCAATGGTAAGCTTGGCATAACAGCGTGTAAAAAAACCATTGTGTAAAGAATCCAATGTGCTCACCAACATAAACCCTACTCTTGAGATTCCACAGTAATGCCAACCTTTGCCATCATGCCTAACTCTTCTTCAATTACCCTACAGCCTGTTGATATACCCTAAACCGTTACAACCCAAAACCTGGATAGAAAAAACCATTTTTCATCCATATTGCTCATGAACTCTAAACCCTACACTCATCCTACTAGACTGTTTTAGGATAACCCTGTAATTCCCACCCTTTTTTTTCTACAGTACTCTAAAATGGAGGATTATACACCACCCTATTTTACATATAATGAAACAAGACATACTTTTCCAATGCTATGGTAAATCCAAAAAAGATATAAAATTTATCTTCAATGAATAAAATTGACCCTATTTTTTATCTCATGTAGTTTACTAAAAATTCAAGAGTTAACCCCACAAGGTTCAAAAGAAGTAAAAAAAACCTTGACTTCAAGACCACCATAAAAAGCTATGGTATAAATTTCCAAAAAATTACAAAGATCGGATGGTTGAAGATCAGGAATAGAAGATCTGAAGTGATGAGAGTAAGATCATCTAACTAGATTCCAACGGATGCAAGTGGATTTGAAGAAGACAAGGGGCAAGTGATTTAATCCTTAAAGGCCAATTGTCCATACAAGGGACAAAATGGATTTTCGGCAAGCTTGTTCTATTGGGATTTTTGGTTTATTTATTTGAAGTTTATATTTGAAATAGAGTTTTATAGGGCTACATAGGAGTATAAATTTTATTGAAATCAATTCACAATTCAAAATTATTGGTTATTTAAGTGATTTTTATGTTAAAGGCGCATGCCAGGCATGCCAAAATTTGTTGACTTCTCTCAAAGGCCACCAATGAAGGCATGACCCTTCATTGGAATACACTAAAAGCAATAGTGTACTAGATAAAATCATTTTTGTATTTGATAAAGACACTAACTTCTGAATTGCAATAGCAATTAGATTAAATTTAGATTTAGATTTAGATTTTTTTTCTTGTGGATTTCTACAAAATCTAAACCTTCCAATTTGCCATTGGAACTTTCGATTTATCAACAAAAACCATTGGAAATTTAGTTTGCAAAAAACCTTAGTGTAGTGAGATTTTCCAGCACATGTTTGCAATGCAAACTCATGAAGGGAATGTTCCAAATTTTTGTGGGTCACAAAAACTTGTAGAAATATGCCCAACATTATTTAAAGCATGTTGAACAAATATGTCCCCCATCCATAGAGCAAAAATTGTTCACAATATGTAGTCAAAGGGACTTGAAAATTTAGGGCAAAGGTCACAAAAACTATTTGTACTAACTTCAAATGCTCACATCTCTCAACTTGTGCAATCAAACTTCATGAAAATTTCACCGCATCTTCTTGCATACATTTGATGCAAGATCCTATGGTTAGATTTTTATAATTAACTAAATTGTTGTTCTTGGGATCAAATACCTGAAAATGGTAGTTTTTAGTGTTTTTTCAGAAAAATTAGGCTTGAGCCTTTAGGAGTTAACATATCAAGAAATTAAAAAATCATTAAAATTTGGTAGAGGGAGTCTAATGACTTGGGGATGCTTCACAACCAAAAGTGTTGATACATGACCAAAATTGATGGTTGTCTCAATGTCAAGTTATATACGAACATCCTGAAGGACAAGTTGATTGCTACATTTGAGTACTATGGGTATGAGAGAGAACATTGTCTTCTAGCAAAATAAATAACCCAAAATACATGTCACAATTGGCAAAAAGTTGGTTTTAAAAGCCAAAGTCAAGCTGCCAAAATAGCCTCCACATTCTCTTAACCTTAGCCCATTAGAATATCTATGGGAAGAATTGGAAAAGAGACTAATTTTGTACAAAGAAGAGCCAAAGAGCATGTTTGATCTTTGGAAGTGTGTACAAGAGACATGAGACAATATTTTGGTTGAAATATGCTTGGCTCTAATAGAGAGCATGCCTATGAGATTAGATGCAGTGTTGAAAGCAAAGGGAAGATATACTAAGTATTAACAAAATAATAAAATGAAAATTTTAAAAGTCGGGAGCAAAACAATAACAATTGTAGTGATGTTGCAAAAATCTTTATTTATTTGTTGATACGTACAATTTGTTAGTAAGGCTATACAATTCAATAGGCAAGATAATTATCTACTCAATGGTTGTAGTTTCTTGTGTATTGATAAAGTGGGTCAAAAAATATGGAGCTTCAAAGTTGAAAGTTCAAAACAATGGTACTGTTTTTGCTTGTCATTGTAATGAACAAATTATCACTAGAATTTTACTTTATTCAAATTATTTACTTTGACCCAAATGAATGAAAATCCATTATAGGGAACTCAATACAAATAGTCTTTGACCAAAAACAACATGAAGAGATTAAAGAGAAACAAAAAAAGAAAACCACAAAGAGTGAACCTAGATTTAAACTAAAAACCTTTGCCAATCCGCAATACACGTCAAACCCAACAACTCCACACTAAAAGAACCAAGCAGCAAAAATGGACAACATCTCTTAACCCCTAAATGCCCAAGGCACCACATTTTGGGACCGACAATATTTCAAAGTTCATTAAAATCAAATTAAGTTGCTATTTTTTGTATTTAATATTTTATAATAATTATTTTTGAAGTCTAGTTTTAGCATCAAAAATCCAATTTTGAAAATTATTAATTGTGAATTTTCTATTCAAGACTTTGTGCAAAGGTGTCCATTGCAATCTTGACCTTTTGAGTGTTGAGAGCTCATGAAATTGAGCCTCAAATACACTGGATCTTGGAGAAAATTTCACACTAGAAATTCATTTCAAGAATTTGTAAAAGAAAATTTGAAAAATTGTAAATGGATTGGAGTTGTGCATGTTATGTCCTTTAACCTCTTTTTTTTTTTGGTGACCAACATTATAGATTTGACATGTGAAAAGAGGATTGAAAGATGAAGTCATTTTTGCAATTTTAACACCATCTTTATCAAATACTATAATCTTTCAATCCATAAGAGATATTGCTGTTTTTTCTTTTTTGATTTGATCTTTAACATGTCTAGTTTGATTTTATATGGTTATAATTTAACCCTTAACCCCTGAGCGCCCAAGGGGCCAAAATATGGCCTCTTGATTTTGAAAGATTTCCTTGTTTGACCGTTATAGTCTTTTCAATGGTACAATGAAAGGACGTGTCCTTTTCCTTAGAGCTCCGGGCCTATGTTCAATACCAATCGGTACGGTCCATTTTTGTGGATCTCTTTTAGGTGATAGTTTGATTGGAATGAGTTCCAAAGGGTTTGGATTTGAGTGAACTTGTGCTAGGCACTCAAGGGTCAACCCCTAAAGGACCAACTGTCCCCTCAGGGGACAAATGGATTTCGGGCATGTACCTATAGCTAATCTACTTTTTGTGATTTTTTGAAACTTTTATGGAAGGTGGGGAATTCGAAGACCTACATGGGAATCTAATTTTTTCTTTGTTCCGACATTTATTGAAGAAGTTATGCATGAATTTCTAAAAAAGGGGGAGGGCAAGCAGCCTAAAAAAAACCAAAATTTCATTTTTAAAAATAAAAATCTGAAATTGGTTTTTTAGATTTTTATATATGTGGGAAGCTTTGAATCATTCAATTTCGATTAATGAGATGAAAGTTATGAGAAGTTTTAGTTTGCTTGTAGGTATGGGACTCCCAAACCTCCATTTCTATTTCCCCTTGTAATATTCGGTGCTTTATTTTTTTGAGCTCTTTGTGTATTTGTTCTTTGACTTTCTTTTTCCCAAGTTGTAGTATACTAAGATTCCTTGGTTTTCACCATTTGGATCAAAGTAACTCATATTTCTCAATTTTACATAAATCCTTCAATTTTGCCTAGTGTATATGCAAATTTCATGGCCTTACGGCATTGCAAGATTTTAAAAAGTATGATCCACACCTCCAATCCATATGAAAATTCTCCCACATTTACCTAACTTGGTCTTCTACATGAAAAAAATAAACCTCAACTTTGCGTAGAGCAATTTTTTTGATATAGGAGCCGTAAAAGGCTTCTGATATTTTTGGGCAATAGGGAAAGAAACTTTTTTTTACACTTCAGATGTCAATATCTCACTCCTCAACTTCTAGAAAGTGTTGAAATTTTTCCCAGAAGTACCTCCCATAGTCTAGGGCAAGATCTTACAGTTGAATTTCCCAAAAAAAAAATTCCTACCTTTCTATTCATTCCCTCAAAAATGGCAGTTTTCAATGATTTTCAAAGAAAAAGGGCTTGGTCCTTTAGGGGTTAAATGCTGAGGAGGACGTTTTTTGTCTTCCGGCCTTTAAAACACCTTATGCATGGTAGGATAAAGCCGTTTTTCATTTGATTTTTTTTAGAATTGACCATAAACACATGGTCTATCATGAAAGGCAAAAAACAACCTCACAAAATGTACTCATATTTTTGGTAACACAAATTGTGAGAAACTTCAAAATCACAGTGTTAGGTCCCAAGTTGCACTTACTACAATTTTCACGAAATAAGCATGTATTGTAGACTTTTTCAACTTTTAAGAACAATACTATAGGCGGACTTAGTGAGAAACACTGTAGCTTCTACCGTCTGGGCAGATCGCGATGACTCGCGCAGCACTTAACCCCTAAAGGACCAAGCCCATTTTCAGTAAAAATCATTGAAATCTGCCACTTTTGGAAGAGTGAGGACAAAGGTTGGAAAAAAAGTCTTTTTTGAAAATTTGTCTGTAGGATCTTGCCCTAGACTATGGGAGGTACTTATGGGAAAAAAATTAGCTCATTCTAGATGTAGAGGAATGAGATATTGACATTTGAAGTGCAAAAAAAAGTTTTTTTTTGTGCTGCTCAAAAATTTCAAAAGCCTTTGATCGCTCCAATATAAAAAAAAGTTGCTTTATGCAAAGTTGAGGTTTATTTTTTCCATGTTGAAAACCAAGTTAGGTAAGTGTGGGAGAATTTTCAAATGAATTGGAGGTATGAAACATACTTTGTAAAATCTTGCAATGCCATAAGGCCATGAAATTTGCATATACACTAGGCAAGATTGGAGGATTTATGTAAAATTGAAAAATATGAGTTACTTTGATCCAAATGATGAAAACCAAGGAATCTTGGTCTACTACAACTTGGAAAAAAAAAGTAAAAAAAAAAACTAAAGCACCAAATTTAACAAGGGGCAAAAGAAATGGAGGTTTGGGAGTTCCATACCTGCCCGCAAACTAAAACTTCTCACTCATCAATCAGAATTGAATGATTCAGAGCTTTCTACATATATAAAAATTGAAAGAATCGATTTCAGATTTTTTATTTTTTTAAAGTACAATTTTAAAGAATTTTTTTGGGTTGCCCGGATTACGCGCCTTCCCACGTTTTTCAGAAATTCACGCATAACTTCTTCAATAAATATCATAATGAAAAAAAAGTTAGATGTGCACGTACATCTTTGAATTTCCCGCCAACCTCAAAAGTTTCAAAAATTTATAAAAACTAATTTGATCATAGGTACATGCCCGAGGTCCATTCATCCTTGAGAGGACAGTTAGTCCTTTAGGGGTTAAGGTTTAAAAAAAATTGATACAATTTATTAAAATGTTAACTTTTTGTTCAATTTAGAGCAAATTCCTAAAAGTTCAAAAAAGCCTAGGCGTTTAAGAGTTAGTTCCTCTCTAAGAATCATTCCGTTTGCTATACTTTGGATGAAAGCGGACAACGAAATAGCTGACGTTTTGGATGCACGTGAATACGTGGATGGTTCTGTCCACATTTTCCGTTCCAGTATGCATTCTAGTGTACGTGTCGCTAGCCCAGTGGACTAAAACTATACAAGCACAACAAAATTTCCCTCGGAGTCATGAGTCATGACTCAAGAGCAAGTGACAGGGTGGTTGTGCTGGACCAGGGAGGCAGGGACGATGTAGTAACTCCTAATCCGGGCAGCGGGCAGTAGGCAATGGAAGATTCGTTAATGGATTGAAAGTACGGAGACTAATTCCTTTATTCGGCCCCCTTGGAAGTTGGAAAAGATTCTTTTGCTTATGATGAATCCCCACGATCTGGGGACACCTTACTAGCCCCTAAGATACCCTAAGATTCTCCAGCAAATTCCTTTCCAACATATTTAGTCTTACTTTTGAAATTATTGAAACAAAAGGAAAGAGACCAAAGACACTGCACTCTTTTCTCACATCATTCCCTCAGGTTTGCAAACATGAACGTCCAAACTCTAAAGGTCCAAAGCTCCTTGAAATAGGGCTTGAAATTAAGCTCGAAATAGAGTGGGTTCCAAAGGAGATTCTGGTCAGCTGGATCCTGGCACGTTTTGTCACTCCTGTGGAAAAAGTAAAGATTCTCTGAAAAGCTTACCACCCTGATTTTAGTATGTTGCGGTTTGTGCAGTGGTTGTTTTGTTATGTTTTTATTTAGGGATGGTCAATTGATTAGCCCTCAACCCTTAAAGGACCGTCGTCCCTTCGGAGGACAGGTGGGAGTTCGGGCATGTACCTTTGGATAAGCTACTTTATGTAATTTTCTGAAATTTTTATTGAAGGTGGGGAATTCAAAGATCTAAGTGGGCATCTAATTTTTTCCTCATTCTAACAATTACTGAAGAATTTACGCAAGAATTTCTGAAAATTTGGGGAGGACTGCCCGCCCAGGCATACCAAAGACTTCTTTAAAAATTACTTTTTTTTTAAAATTAAAAATTGAAATTGGTTCTTTAGATTTTTTAGTAGGTGAGAAGCTTTGAATCATTCAATTTCAATCAATGAGATGAAAATTATGAGGAGTTTTTGTTTGCAGGCAATTATGGATTCTCTACTCTAAAATAAACTTTGAAGTCCTTTATTTTACTCAATTTTCATTATTTTGGAAAAATAATTAAACCCAAGGAAGTAGATTGTTTAGCACAACATTATCACCATTGGGATTAGCATTTTTCATTTCCATAATTAAATTCTTAACAGTTTAGTGTTTTGACTCATTTTCTACTTCTTTTTACTTACCATTTTTTCCCATGTGTTGTATAGTTCCAATTGATTTGAAAATTCTCAGACACATAACTAACTTGATCTCCTACATGAGAAAAATAAAGCGCAAAGTTGCGTAGAGCAACTTTTTTGTTATAAGAGTGGTCAAAGGCTTCTAAAATTTAGGGCAGCATGAAAAGAAACTTTTCTTTTCACTTTAAATGTAAATATCTCACTCATATTCATCTTGAATGACCTGATTTTTTTTCCACAAGTACCTAATCCAATCTAGGGCAAGATCCTATGGTTGGATTTACCAAATTTTCAAAAAGAATTACCTTCTTATTGACCCCCCAAAAAGTGGCAGTTTTGAGTGATTTTCACTAAAAAAATGGCTCGGTCCTCTAGGGATTAAACATCAAAGGGGACAAAAAATGTTCCCTACAAATGCATTGGGCCCATGTATTTGCAATTTTAGGCCCTGGGGCTTAATCCCTAAAGGATCATTGTTCCTTTGGGGGACAGGTTGGACTTCGGGCATGTACCTATGGCTAGACTACTTTGTGTGGTTTTCTGAAACTTTTATTGAAGGTGGGGAATTCAAAGATTTATGTGGGCATCTAATTGTTTCTTCATTCATACATTTGACAAAGAAGTTATGCATGAATTTATGAAAATTTGGGGATGACTATCTATTTGGGTAGCCCAAAAACTTTTTAAAAGATTACTTTAAAAAAAAATACAAATTTGAAATTGGTTCTTTAGATTTTTTTATTCATGAGAAGCTTTGAATCATTCAATTTCAATCAATGAGATGAAAGTTGTGAGGGGTTTTTGTTTATGGGCAATTATGGATTCTCTACTCTAAAATAAACTTTGAAGTCCTTTGTTTTACTCAATTTTCAATATTTTGGAAAAATAATTAAACCAAAGGAAGTAGATTGTTTATCACAACATTACCACCGTTGGGATTAGCATTTTTCATTTCCATAATTAAATTCTTAACAATTTAGTGTTTTGACTCATTCTCTACTTCTTTCTACTTACTATTCTTCCCATGTCTTGTAAAGTTCCAATTGATTTGAAATTTCTCCAACACATACCTAACTTGATCTTCTACATGGAAAAAATAAAGCACAAATTTGGATAGAGCAACTTTTTTGTTATAAGAGTGGTTAAAGACTTTTGAAAGTTTTGGGCAGCATGGAATTTTTTTTTCACTTTAGATGTAAATATCTCACTCCTCTCCTCTTGGAATGAGCTGATTTATTTCCCACAAGTACCTCATCTTGTCTGGGGCAAGATCCCACGGTTGGATTTCTCAAAAACAAAACATAAATCCCTTTGTTCTAAACCTCCTAGAAGTGGCAGTTTTTAGTGATTTTGGCAAAAAAAGGGCTTGGTCGTTTAGGGGTTAAGGGTTAATTGAAATGTGAACCAGAAGAAACTAATGTACGGGGAGAAGGCATTTAGTGTAAGGTAGTTTGCTCATAAACCGTCGAGGCATTATAACCGCCCACCTTCTCAAATATTCCCTTGCTGTGCATGCTTTTTTTCATAGGTTTTCAAAATGTAAAAGAGGTGTACATTTGAGGAGGTGGGCGGTTTTAGAGACCTATGGCCTTTCCACTTCAAAATTTCATACCTAATTCCACAAAGCTCCAAAAGTTATGGAATAACTTCGGTTAGATTTCAATTCTTCTTGTCTTTCTAAGAAAATTTACTAAAAAATAGTTCAAGAAGTTTCACCTCCCCACAATATAGTTTCAGCCCTTAGATGAACCGCTAATGAGCACGCTACCTTATTGTCAATGTGTTGAAATTGCAGAAATATTGGTCGAATTTTGAAACTATTTGCAATAATCGGCTATTTATTAATTCAAATAAAAGTAATCATAGTATATGGCAATGCAAATAGAGATGGGGACACAAAGATCCATTCCTCACTCATATCTCTCTCAGACAATCAATATTTAGCTAAATCTAAAAATTTAACCCCTAAGGGACCAAGCAAAGTTTTCACCAAAAGCTCTTCAAAATTGCCATTTTTAGAGCATCAACCAAATTTGAATACAAAAACGTTTTTATGCATATGTGACCGTTGGATCTTGTAGAAGAATGGTTTTAGAAGATGTGGAAAAAAATTTAGAGTTTTCCACCACTTGGATTGGAAGTTAGAATGGTTCAAATATTCAAACAAGCCTTGTGAAAAATCGGGCAGCTACCCTTCAAAAGGTGAAATTCCTAAGGAATAAAGGCCATGTGGGTGGTACTTCTCTAAATTCCTTGTTCCATGTAAGTAAAGTACATGTCAAAAAAGTTTCAAATCATTTGGAGTTGTATAGCATATGGAAAAAAATTAGTAAGTTGAAAGAAGTAGAGAATGATTCAAAACACTAAATTGTTAAGAATTTAATTATGGAAATGAAAAAAACCAATCCCAATGGTCATAATGTTGTCATTAATAATCTTCATCCTCTGGTTTTGTTCATTTTCCAAAACGTTGAAAATTGAGTAAAATAAAGGACTTCAAAGTTTATTTTGGAGTAGAGAATCCATAAACTGCCTGCAAACAAAAACTCCTCATGACTTTCATCTCATTGATCCTAATGGAATGATTTAAAGCTTCCTACATTTGCATAAATCTCCTCAACCATTTTGAAAATTTGTTTTTGAAAAAATTAATTTTTAAAAATCTGCCTAGGCTGCTTGACGAATGTAAAAAACAATATATTAGTCCATAACTTTTTACTCATAATCTCAAATGTGATGAAATTGAGTGCATATGAAAGATAAACCTCGTCCCCACATTTGGTTAAAATTTTAGCTTAAAATATGAAAAGCTCCAATCATAGGTACCTGCCCAAAATTGCTATGTTTCTAAAAAAGGGGGTTTGGTCCTTTAGGGGTTAATTACCATATCTTGAAAGCTTTAAGAGTAAATTGAGAACATAATGGTGATAAATTGATGGTGGACTTGTCATGATTTTGAAAGTATTATAATCATAATTTGATGTTTATCTCAAATGTTTTTACTAATACTTCTCCTAATTTGATTCATGTCAAACTTTAGTGCATTTGGTCCCTCTTTCTACCTATAAGATGCCTACTTGAGTTGAGAGAATTTCAAGCTCTACAAGTGTTCAAAAGTTTTTTTTTTGTAAATAAGTTGACTAATATACCATGTTTGATGAGGCAAAATTGCACTTGGCATGGGTTAAAGACACAAAGTTGTAAGAATTTACTCTTCAATTCTAATACGTATTGTCCCCCTTTCTAGTCTTTTAGTAAGTGTAATTGGTCTTAAATTTGGTGAAAAGTTAATTACATGGGAAAGTTTTGAGTGAAGAATGAATCTTTTTGTCCACATCTCTATATGAAATATCTAATGCAATATTGTGGAAAATTGGATGAGCCTGAGAAATGTTGAATTTAATCCCTAAACAACCGTGGCCTTTATTTTGTCAAAGACACTCAAAATTGCCATTTCTATGACAAAGAGTAAAGAAATTCAAAAATTGGTCATTTGGCATATCTAACCTTAGGATCTTGTACAAGACTAGTATAAGAATGTGTCAATTTTCTTTTTAACACTTTGACCGCACAAATTGCAAGATATTTGCGTTCAAAGTGTAAAAAACAAACTTTTTTGCACCTTGCATGATTAGATTATTTGACTTTGAACTTTTTTAACTTAAATTTTTTGCACCACATTTTTTGGTGCTTTAAATCTTTATGGTGAAAAATTGAGTTGAGAATCTTTGGAGAAAAATTAAATCAAAAAAGCTAAATTTTCATTCTTTAAAAAAAAGTTAGGTAGAAGAAGGTATGAGATTGAACAAAAACTTGAATTGTTAGTAAACCTACAATGGAACTGAAACACAATAATCCCAATGGTGAGATTGTTCTAGAAAGCAAACTTCACCCTTTCCAACAATTTTTTTTGAAAAAACGTTAAACTTGCATTCAAAAATGAACTATATAAGTTATGTTTTCAAGAAGATGCCTAAATTGCCCAAAAAACAAGATTGTCCATAATTTTCTCATAATTAGTCCAAATGGAATGAACAAAAGCTTCAGATGTAGAAAAAAATACATACTATGAAAAAAAAAATCATTTTTTTTTCAGAAAGAGATTTGTTGCCCAGTCTCCCCAAATTTGTGCTTATTTGGGCATAATTTGTGCTCTTGGGCATAGATTGGAATAAGAATTATATTCCCCAAAAGCTAATGTGTTTTTGTATCTTCAAAAGAAGCTTCAAAAATCCAAACAAAAATTGAGGCTATAGGTACTTGCCCAAAATCTCATTTGTCTCTCAAAGGGACAATGGTCCTTTAGGGGTTAAGATGGCCCCAAGTTTTCATGGCCTTGAATCCTAGAGTAAAGCAATCATAAGAGTATTTCCAACGTTGCTCTTCCAAGATTTGACACAATTCAAACATGCATGGTAAGTGTTCTAGGCACCTCAAAATTCTCTCATGGCACTCTATCCTAGTGTGTCAAGCAATGGCCCTGCAAAACACTAATTATCCTAAGTTTAGTGAGTTTGATTCTATATCCCCATAAAGAATGATCATAAAGTATTTATGAGGCTCTTTTGAAGTGCAAGGGTGGAGAAAAAGAATTTTAAGGGCTCTTCAAAAGAGATGTATCGTAATGTGACATGGGTTTCGTTTTTTATTAGTTGAAAAATCTTTAAATTGAATTCCCACAAAATATCAAGAAACAAATAACAAAACTTGTGAAAAATGAGTAAGAGCTATGACAAACAGTTCACTATTAAAATGCCAATGTTAAAAGGGCTTTAAATTACGGATACCTTGAACCATTGACAATTTAAACACCATATTTGTTATAATGAGAGAATGGGGACCTCTCACAATAACCGTGTTGATCTCAACCAAAATCACCAATTTCCATTAAAATGAGAGTTTTTAGCTCAAATCGAGCATTGACGTAAAACCTTTCAATTTTAAGTCAAGTTTGAAAGGTTTTATGTCAATTCCAGCTCAAATTGAGCTGAATTGAGATAAAACTTTTTGTTGAATTTCCTTTAAATTACCTCTCATTTCACTAGAAAACTCTCATTATAACAAATATGGTGTTTTTAATTAAAACTTGTTACACACACCCACTTCCATTCATGGTGAACATTATAAAAAATAAACCATTTTTGCATTTATTATCCCTTTAAATTTGAAGGGCCATGATATTTTGTTCACATTGAGTATATGACAATAAGTGAAATAATCACGTACTTACAAAATCAAAATCATCTTTATTTCACATAAATATAGACAAACTACTTTGGGTGAAAATAATAGTTATTTTGTCATTGCCCAAGTCATTGCAAAGACAAAACCCATATCACACTACATTAATCTCTTGAAGCAAGGTTTTTTTTCTTGGCAAATTTTGCCAAAATCTTACCTCAATTTGACACAAGTTACTAATACACTAAGAAAATTGGGTGAAAGAATGGATGAAATTGCCAAATCCCTCCCAAGCAAAATACTGGGTTTGCCAACTTTTGGACGAAAGTAACTAATATTAGTAACAAATTGGATGAATGTGTATACGTAGTTAGTTCTGTCCAATTTTATACTGATTTTTCTTATCTGCTTGCATTTGTGGGTGCGGGTTGTTCCACTTTGTGCAAAATAAAAAAACCATGTTTTGATGTGTCAAGTTTGAAGTGCAATGTTAGGGATGCTCTAATTTTCCAATTGTACAAACCTTCAAACTAATTGAAGCAATATTGTCTCCCTTAGGAGGATTTATTTTTTGTGTGTTTGCTGGTAGAGCAACAAGCAACCCACAATGCACGCATGTAAAAAATAAATGTTTAGAATTAACGATGTGTACAAGTTCATTCATTAAATAAACTAATATTAATAGCTTCCATCCAAAATTTAAGAAACTAATACTTGTTTGGGGAGAAATATGGTGACTTCATCCATTTTTTCACCCAATTTTTCTAATGTCACGGTAGCCAATCAGAAATTGAGGCAAGATTTAGGCAAATTATTGCCCAGAAAATTTTCCAATGTGCCTTCCCTTTTCTTCCCTTTTCTTCCCTTTCCCTGCCCGTCCCTTTTCCCTACCCATCCCCTTTCGCTGCCCATCCCCTTTCGCTGCCCGCTCCTTTTCGCTGCTTGTCCCCTTACCCTGCCCCGTTCCCTTACCCTGCCCCGTTCCCTTTCCCTGCCCCGTTCCCTTTCCCTGCCCGTTCCCTTTCCCTGCCCGTCCCCTTTCCCTGCCCGTTCCCTTCCCTATTCCTTTGCCCTTCCGCCCGGGGTACATGGAAATCTGGGCGTGGACGGAGGTGACTTGTGACTGAAATTAAAAGATTTGATAGTCAATTCCGGAAGCCTGCAATAATGCGTAGCGGTCAATTGTTGGGTGATTCTGTGGGGGAGGGGCGAGATTTTCTCCGCAAGGACATATAAACTTCTACATGGGGATGTCCGTGACTTGGGGCGGGGAACAACGGTTCCCACTCATACCCCTCGTCCCCAAATGCAAAGGGGCACAAAGAAATGACTTTAAAAAGAAACACACACACTAGGACCTCATTCCCAAGTTGGATGTCCACGTTTGTTAGATGAACATCCAACTCTTGGAATAAAGTTCCACTTTTTTGTTTTCAACACCAAAGCTTCTAAAACATGTTACCATCTAGATTGTAGACATTTCTAAAGGGAATTGAGACTTGGTACTCTCTTGGCGGCTCTGATTACAAACATTCAATGAAACCTAGAAATGCTCTGATTACAAACATTCAATGAAACCTAGAAATATAGTGTGATTCATACTTTATAAAACTAAGTGACCGTCTACACTATGTCCTTATGCATGCTAGATTTCCAAACACTCGATTGCTTTGAGAAGTTGGAAATGCAAACTAAATTTTCTCACGCTCCGTCACAAGTTCCCAAGTCTCAATTTGGTATAGAAAGCCAATAGTATTACAGTTTAGAGTTTCTGTATATGTCAAGATAGTGGGACTTTACTCCAAAAGTTGAACATAGCAAAACTAGAAATAGAACTTTAAAGGGAAAACCCGAGTTCATTTTAAGTATCGAACAATCATTTATTTGTAACCCTTGATGACGCATCAACAAACTTGAAATTTGGAAGTTGAAGCAGGTACGTGGAGAGTTGAGAATTGGGGACATACGGTAGGGGGTGTTAAACCTCTACTAATTTCTCAACGATTTCTTCTTCTTTTTCTAAAACAACTTTCTCTGCATCCTTTTGCCAGAAAAAAATGATTGTGAGGGGTTTAAAAGCGTTGGGGTGGTCAACTTTAGAAACAAGGTTTTTACATATTTTCACACAAGGGAGCTCTCTGCTGACGAAGTTTTCTGCACCTCTCAAAGTGCGTAAAATACTTTTAACGCGTAATTCATTAATTTGGGAAAAAGCGTACAAAGTGGTAATTCTGGCATTTTTTTTCTCCAGAGAACGCCATATTCATTGATTGGGAATTTGTTAACTGTTTTTCAATGAAATGAGATATACTTCATTTAGAAATACGCTCTTTTTGGACAGAAAGTTCATTAACTTCTGAAATTTTGAACATAAGTTCATTAACTAGGTTTCAAGTGACCTCCTTAATTTGAATTAAGGTGGCAATTTTGGTTTAACCCTAAAGGCCCAAGCCCATTTTTTTGTGAAAATCACTCAAAACTGTCACTTCTGGGGGAGTGAGGAGAAATATACTTTTTTTTTTTTTTTTGGGAAATCCAACCATAAGATCTTGCCCTAGACAAAGGGAGGTACTTATGCAAAAAAAAATTAGCTCATTCTAGATGGTGAGGAGTGAGATATTCAAAGTTTTTTTCACTATTGCCCATGAATTTTCAAAAGCCTTTGACGGCTCCTATATCAAAAAAATTGCTCTACGCAAAGTTGAGGTTTATTTTTCCCATGTAGAATGTGGGAGAATTTTCAAATGAAACGGAGGTGTGGATCATACTTTGTAAAATATTGCAATACTGTAAGGTCATGAAATTTGCATATACACTAGACAAAATTGGAGGATTTATGTAAAATTCAAAAACCCAAATTACTTTGATCCAAATGGTGAAAGCCAATGAATCTTAGTCTACTACAACTTGCAAAAAAAAAGTCAAAAAACAAATACACAAAGAGCTCAAAAATGTAGAGCAAAATGTTTTACAAGGGGGAAAAAGAATGGAGGTTTCGGAGTCCCATACCTACAAGCAAACTAAAACTTCTCATAACTTTCATCTCATTTATTAGAATTGAATGATTCAAAGCTTCCCAAATACACAAAAATTTAAAGAACCAATTTCAAAATTTTATTTAAAAAATTTGCAACCTTTTCTTTTCTTTTTTCTGCCCGATTCTCCCCTGTTTTTCAATTATTTATGCATAACTTCTTCAATAATTGTCAAAATGGAGAAAAAATTACATTCCCACATAGATCTTTGAATTCCTCACCTTCAATAAAAGTTTCAGAAAATCACGCAATGTAGTTTAGCCATAGGTACCTACCCAAAATCTCATTTATCCCCCAAGGGGACAATGGGTTTTTAGGGGCCCAAAATCTCATTTATCCCCCGAGGGGACAATGGGTCTTTAGGGGTTAACCCCTAAAGACCTATTGTCCCCTTGGGGGATAAATGAGATTTTGGACAGGTACCTATGGCTAAACTACATTGCGTGATTTTTTGAAACTTTTATTGAAGGTGAGGAATTCAAAGATCTACGTGGGAATGTAATTTTTTCTTCATTCCGACATTTATTAAAGAAGTTATGCATGAAAACTTGGAAACGGCTGCTCCTTGGGCAGCCAAAAATTTCTTTAAATTTTTTGTTTTGTCAAATTAAAAACTAAAGTAGGTCTTTTTAGACGTGGGGAGCTTTGAATCATTCAATTTTGATAGATGAGATGAAAGTTATGAGGAGTTTTTGTTTGCGGGTAGGTGTGGTTTTTCTCTGAAAAAATAACTTATAAACTTCATTTTTGAATGCAAATTTAAAAAATTTGCAAAAAAAACTATTGGAAAGGGTGAAGATTGCATGCTAGAACAATCTCACCATTGGGATTATTAAGATTCAATTCCATTGCAAGGTTATTAACAATGTAAGATTTTGGTCAATCTCAAACCTTCTTCTATTTAATGTTTTTTTTAAGAATGAAAATTAAGTATTTTTTGTTTTGGGTTTTTTTCAAAGATTCTCAACTCAATTCCCCACCACAAAAAAACAAACCACAAAACTCCATGGTGCAATAATTTTAAGTTAAAAAGGTTCAAAGTCAAATAATCTAGTTGTGCAAGGTGCAAAAAAGCTTGCTTTTGTACAATTTAAACGCAAATATCTTGCAATCTGTGCGGTCAAAGTTTTTAAGTTTTGAATGACACATTCCTATACAAGTCTAATACAAGATCCTATGGTCAGATATGCAAAAAGACCAATCTTCAAATTGTTTTACCTTTTGCCATAGAAGTGGCAGTTTTGAGTGTTTTTTGACAAAATAAAGGCCATGGTCTTATAGGGGTTAAGGTGAGGTACAAAATGGTACCCATTGTTTTCCCAAATTAATGAACAATAGGTTTTTTGAATTGTCTCATGGAAGAACACAAAAAAACTTGGTATTCATTTGAGAGGATTGTCAACTTTACAAGAGAAAACTGCTTTTGATAAAATTTGGTTTAGTCCTAAACTGTGAAACAATGTGAACTAGTGTCCGGGAAGATTTTGAGTTGCTATAGGAAAAATTTCTTATTTCTCATTTTCAACTAATTTTTTTAATACATGCAACATATACTTTTTTTAATACTTATATTATGCTTAGGGTATGTTCACACTTGATGTTAGGAGGAATATTAGCAATATGAATATAATTCAAAGGTATATCTAAATGCACATAATTTTCCTTATCTACTACCACTCTCAACACCAAGTGTGAATGTACCTTTCAAAGTTTCCCAAAATTTAGCACATTAATTGAAAGTTTAAGTGATTTATTTATCCTTTCACTTGACTGACTTTCTATTGTTTTTTGCATCTCTCCGCTAGTTAGTATGAACCACCTCTTTGGTCCAAAGTTCCTTGCTTTCCTGGCCTGCCCTGCCCCAGCGCTCATGGCAATGTTTTGGGCACGCACCCCAAAGGCAGCAGTCCCCATTCAGTCCGAGCCCACCAGGTGTCAGCGGATTTTACGCGGATTTACAACAAGCCAAGTGCCAGGTTGCAAGGCTGGGCGATCAATCAAGGATTGATCATCACAATGGACTCGCTGGGTCCAAGGAAACCAAAGCAACAAAACAACATTTAAAAAGTTTTAAAAAGCAAACTACACTTTATACAAAGGACCACTATGTGGCACCTCTTCCAATATAGAGGAATGTAAGGGGTCCTTTCTATAGGTTACTTGCCAAAAGTTAGAAGAAGAAAACAAACCTACAATGTGATGTAGCCTAAGAGCAGCTTCATCGATGATTCCAACACGCTAAAAGTGGATGAAATGTGTTGCAGGCCCTCTCAAAACGCTCTTTTGACATTGTGTCTTGACGTGTCTAGCAAGGGCCCTTGAGGCCACTATTCATTCACTATTCATTCACTATTCATTCACTATTCATTCACTATTCATTCACTATTCACCTTAAGTTTAGTGAACTTGATCCTCTACTTTCCTTCATAAGTGGTCAATTACTTATTTATGGGGCGTGTTGGAATGCGAGGCCACCATTTTGAAGAGCATGGGTGGAGATCCAAGGGCTTGAAAGCCGATCAAAATAGATGAATTTTTTTGAAAGAGCCCGGACCAGTGGAGGTGCTCTAATTATCTATTGAAGGAGGAAAACAATGGTATCAATGAAGTGAAACATTCCTAAAAGGTGAAGATATCTTCAACGTGGTATTTAGTAATTCGGGAAAAAAACAATTTTAGTACTTTTGGGATATTTAAGAGTAATATTATTAAACATTTTTTCAAAGTTTCTCAAAGTTTAAAAATCCCAAAACTACGTTTTTTTCCCAAATTACTTAATACCGCATTCTTCATGCCATGAAAACTTTGAGCTCACACAAAGAAATTCTTTTTAACATTTGAATTATTATGCTCTATGTTTGTTGTTGCAAACTAACAACAATGTGTAACATAATAGTGCACCGCAGCTTGTAGAGCCAATGGAGGTCTAGCAAAGTGGTCGGATATCAAACGGACCTCCAATAATGTTGGTATTATAGGAAGAACAGTAAGCCCTTTATTGTCTTCATTTCACTAGGGATTATTTGAAAGGACGTGGTTGTATTGGCCCAAATATATTATAGGTGGCAACACTCAACGAAAAAAGAGAGAAAAAAACGTGGATCAGTGTGTGATAGGGGTTCAAAGCTCAATAGATTTCTTTTCAAAATGGTTTTTCTGAAATACAATATTCTCCACTTTTTTTTTCTGTAGCAACTAAAAATGGAATTTCTCACGGCATTTTCAAAGTGGTAACTTATGTTGTCTTTTTGTCAATTTCACGCAATAGAGGTGATGGTTGCAGCTCTCAATGTGGAAAAGGGTTTTAAAATTTTTCATGAAAGAAGAACAAACATGATTTTGCATGAGGAAATGATGTTGGTTTCCTTTTGGGAACCCATCAATTTGCAAACAAAAATGCCTTTACAGAAGTCGATTTTTGGTGAACTTTGAAACCCCTCATGGTGCACAACAGCACAAGTTCTGAAGATTTTGAGAGTGTAGTACAAAAAACGAGGAGCAATTGCGTGCCCCCCGGGCCCTGGTAACTGCAAACTGCACAAGCTGCAGACGTATCATTGGCTGAGGTTAGATGGCATGCTGTTATGTAGGGCCAGGGTAGCAAATTCCAGCTCCTGCCAGAAAATGCCAGAAAATGTGAGCGTTTAGATACATACTATTGGAATACTGAATTTGAGGATTTAGAATTCATATTTGGATTCAAATATCATGGTTTATGTTGGAATCTTAAGGAGGTCACCATTGCCCCTGAGCGCCCCATAGCTTGGAATATGGCACTTGAGATTTAGTTTGGGTTGTTGTGCCTGCAGATGGGGTGGAACTGGGGATTTTAAGGTACACATGGTACGAGGATTGGGGTTTTTATGAAAGGGAGTGGTGTTCTGGGGCTTTGACTGTTGTATGGTGTGTCAAGCTAGATTGAATGATGAGAAAAAGTGGTTTTGGAGCAGTTTTGGGCACAAGAGGAGACCCCATCCATACAAGGTTCGTGGTGGATGATTTAGGGTTTTCAGTTTTTGTGGTTAGATTTAGTATTGTGAATCTTGTCGGAAAATTTTGAAAATTGAAAGGTAGTGAGTGAACCCTCTATGGAACCCTGGCCCAACATTTTGTTGAATAATTCCATCACCTAAACCCTAAATCAATGAATACCACTTCCGGACATTTAGAAATTTGGACCCTAACTCAAATGTCAACCACCCTTTGACCATTATAATATTGGAAATGGTATGGTTAAACTGCCCTAAATTTGAGAAGGATCTTGAGACTCAAGGTAACAACTAGTTTCAAAGGCTCATATATGTGAATCTTATTTTTGCATGTGCCACAAGCTTCTCATTGTTGGATGGTCTCTCAGCCTTGCACCGGGACAATTTTGAGCTGCGCGCTCGGGGGTTAAACAATACCAAAATAGAAGGCAAATTATTACTCTTATCTTAATCTTACCATGGTTTGTAAAAAGAATGAAATTTTGCCTATGTGGTCCCACCATATGGCATGTCATCTAACCCCCAGCCCATATCATTCATAACAACCGGATAACAACGTGGTTTTTGAAGCCAGGTCCCAAGAGAGAAGGCAGACAGACAACTAGTCAAGGCTAGACCACACAGGCCAAAATAGGCATGAGAAACCAATGTTTTGTAAAAAACAAGGAGCAGAGAGAGCAGAGTTACTAGTTTCCAAAAAAACATATTCTTTGACTTTCAGAGGGCCCACTTTTCTGGTTTGTTCAAAAACTTTAGTTTTGAGAGTTCACAAATCGGCGTCTCAAACCTCCTGCCCTAGAATGGTGGAAAGATTATCTTTAGGTGAACAATAGATGAAAAGAAAGAAAAATATGTATCTCCCAATTTTCCAAAAATACAAATTACTCTTCATCCGTTTCAAACCGCCGGTTTTGTGCGTGTGTGGCTCGGGCATTAGAGCCAGCCATCCAGCCCTGAGACCGTCACTCGTCGCCCGTTGCCCGTCGCCGGGAGCTGAAAACAGAGAGCATCAATGGAGACGCATGGATGACACTAGGATGGATGATTCTGTCTAGCGAGGAGGCGAGCAACATTAGGGTCTGAGAGGATACAAGCGGTATGAACGTAGACGTGAATGGCTGGACAATCCCCCTGCCATTTGTACATATCTAGTAAAGGTGGCGGGCCCCACATCGCTCCCCGTCCCAGCGTCCCCCCACTGTAGCTAGCCTGGCCTAGGATGGCACGGCCATTGGTGCTGACTGCGGAGTCTTCCAAAGTCCGTTTTCTTGACATTTTCAAAAGGGAATCTTTTCTTTCTCCGACTCTACCGTGTATGTAGACTCTGTACTTGTACTATTGTACTACCCCTGCTGGCTTCTTGGGCTCGGTTTACTGCATAGACGTCAATGTGGAGTGACCGGAGTCAGGGCTCATTTTTCATTAGTCACGGAAATGTAATAGTAAAGATATTTACCATCAAGAGAATAAGTAGGGGAATTTTAAATTTGCATTTTGTTTTTTGAGACATTTTTTTTAGTCTAAAATCATTGTGCATTGAATATTGCATTTAGGTTGCCTTTGCAAGTAGGTTGTCTTACCTTGGAAAGTTACCTCATGACTCATTGCTTGGCCACTTGGAGATGCAAGCAACTATTTAGAGATTAGGATTTCACTTGGTTTACAACTTTGATGTTGCTAAATTTTTTTTATATCTTTGTTGTTGTTGTTACTAGGTCTTTCAAATTTTGTTAATTGCGATCATTTCATCAATTGTTATAACAAGTATTTATATAATGTAAAATGTCAAGAAATTAGTGTGGAGCAACCTAAAGGCAATATTTAGTATAGAGGATATTGCCAAACAACACTAAAATAGAAACAAATTGTTACTTTTTACCCCTGTTTGTAAAAAAACGCTGAGCTTTTCCACACTGGCCCCCATTGAAGTTTGTGCAGTAAGCCCAGCCCGGCCGGCTTCTCCCACCTCACTTTTCTGGCTCTTTTTGTTTTTGTTTTGTTTTTGCTTCTTCCTTCCCCCGGCCAGATTTTCTGAAAGCTCGGATCAGAAGTTTTTGAAATTTTGAAAATTTTGAATTCGTATTTGGATTGAGAGACCTTGAATTACTCAACTTCTATGTGAGGAATAAGGGGCTATGTTTACTTCCAATCTCCTTGTGAATAATTTGGAACTTCGCCCTTTCGTGCCCACAAAATGGTGAGTTCAGTGTACCTAGCCCGGTACGAATTACTTACCTACCTACCTCCTGGCGATCTAGCGCCTCCCCTGCAGCTAAACTGAAGTTCTTACTACCCTCTGGGTTGCCTTGATTTACGGGTGATTGGATGATCACTTTCCTGTACACTGCCAATTCTAGTTATAAAGGAGCTGACCCCTTCCCCCTTTATAGATTGTTTTGTGTTATGTGTGTTGTTGTTGTTCTTTTTTTTTCTTTTTTTTTTGCTTTTTTTATGGGAAAGAGAAAGGTACTCAGGTGTCTGCAGTACTCTGGCCTCACCAACACGGCCACAAGTAGGAACAATAATGTATTAATGTCCCCTCTCAGGCAATCAGGGGCGTGACATCGTACTCCAGTGTCTCATTTTCCAGCTAGGATTCTCTGTTTGTTCTAATCCGCCGTCCAGATGGATGAAATTTATTTCATTCCTGAATGACGACACTGAGCAAGCTTTCTTTGCAGATTGGGACTTGGGACGAAGGGGGGTAAGTTACTGGGGGAATGTCCCCCCACTGACATTTCAGCTCCTGTGACCAGGATGTCGATGAAAATCCGAAAACCCAGATATTCATCGCGATCTCCATTGCCAAACGGGAAGGCGCTCTGGCCATTCCAGAGCAGATTTCTGAAGCAGCCATGATTCTGAAGTCTGCCTTTAAGGTAGGAGGCTCAAATTCGGAGCACCTCCTCAAATGTACTCTTTCTGTACATCTTGTTTTTCATAACCCTTCAACAATGTACAGCTCATGTACATTTGAGGAGGTGTTATATTATAGAGTCATATGGTCTTTCCACTTCAAATATTCATAACTAATTTCACAAAGTTTCAAAAGATATGAAACAACTTGGGTTAAATGGGGATTCTTCCTGTCTTTTAAGGAAAGTTTACTTAAAATCATTTCAAGGAGTTTCACCTACCCAAAATTGAGTTTCAGCCCTTAGATGCTCCATTTATGAGCCTCCTACCTTACTTCATATAATGTCTCAATGTTTGAATTGAGCAAGTCCCACCTCAACGCAAGATCCCAATTATGTTATGTTGCATGTTGCAAAGAGGAAAAGAAAAGAAAACTTCAGAATATTTAACCACTGGAGGCCCAAGCTCTTTTTTCTCTAAAAAACATTGAAAACTGCCATTTTTGGGATGAATAGAAAGGTAGGAAAAAGTTTTTTCTCAAAATCCAACCATAAGATCTTGTCTTAGACTATGGAAGGTACTTGTGGGAAAAATCAGCTCATTCTAGATGTAGAGGAGTGAGATACCAACATCTCAAGTGAAAAAAAAGGTTTTTTCCATGCTGCCCAAAATTTTCAGCGGCATTTGACCGCTCCTATATCAAAAAATTGCTCTAAGAAATTTTGAGGTTTATTTATTCCATGTAGAAAATCAAGTTGGGTTAAGTGTGGAAAATTTTTCAAATGAATTGGAGATGTGAATCATACTTTGTAAAATCTTGCAATGTCGTAAGGCCACAAAATTTGCAAATTCAATAGGCAAAATTGGAGAAAATATGTAAAATTTAGAAAATTGAATTATTGTGATCCAAATGGTACAAACCAAGGAATCTTAGTCTACTACAATTTGGAAAAAAAAGGTAATAAAGTAAATACACAAAGAGCTCAAAAAGTAAAGCGCCAAATTTTGCAAGGGACAAAAGGAATGGAGGTTTGGGAGTCCCATACCTACCGTAACCTAGAACTTCTCATAACTTTCATCTCAACAATCAGAACTGAATGATTCAAAGCTTTCCAATTCCCACATATGTATAAATCTAAAAATTCAATTTCAGCTTTTTATTATTTTTAAATGCAACTTTTGTTCTTTTTTCTAGGCTCCCTATCTCCCTTGTTTTTCAAAAATTTATGCATAACTTCTACAATAAATATTGAAATGAAGAAAAAATTAGATGCCCACGTAGATTTTTGAATTTCTAATCTTCCATGATGGAAAGTTTCAGAAAACTACACAAAGTAGTTTAACTGAAAGTACTGTCATGCCCAAACCCCCTACTTGGCCCCCAGGGGGTTACTTGGGCCTTGAGGGGTTAAAACAACACAATTGGATCCAACTTTTGAGTAAAGTCCCAAGCAAAATCTCGCCTTCTTGGCACCAAGATTTCCAAATTCTATTGCCACATAGGCATTTTTTATGTGAGCTGGGAATATGGGACTTGGCACACAATGCTCTTTTCCACGTTCCGAGTTTCAATTTAAACCAATTTGATTTTGGAATCTCGATGGAATGTGGAACTAGGGACATGGTGTGAATTACCACTTAGTAGCGGTTCACACTATGGCCCACGTCCCATCTTTGCAACTCCCACCTCAACATGAGATTTCAACTTCATTGGATTATTAGGGAAAAAAAAGTATCAAAGAAAATCATGAGTGTTAAAGTAGCAACACCCATAACCATCATTATACTCATAACCATTGCCTTTAAAATTTTGAAAAATATGTGGAAGTGAATAGATGTAATTATAAGGATGTACAACATGTGAACATGAAACCTTAGTGTTGGTATTAGGTGCAATTGCAATTGGCTTTTAAAAAATTCACAACTCACTCTCATAGTACCCAAATAATACATTGGAAAGTGCAAACTCATCATTTTTCTCCTCCAAATAGAACCTTGTAATTTGCTTGGTATTTGTTAATAATCATCATGTTCAAAACCCTTAATTATACAGTTATGCGTGATGCTACCTTATATGCTAAAATATTGGTAAGACTTTGATTAAAATTTGGTTTTAGCAAAATGATTGACCCAACCTTTTAGTGATGCCTCACATTCTTTGGCGCTAAACTTCCAAAAAGTGCTATTCTGTAAGAAAAATAATTGAATTGGGACGTGGGAATTGAGATGTAGTGTGAGGTGCCGAGTCCCAACTTTTGGCTTTATATCAGTTGGACTCTCAGATTTCAGTGAGACATGGAACAACATAGTGTGGGACATGTGACATGATGAGACATGAAACATAGAACGGGACATGAGACATAGGACGTGGGACATATTGCGAACCGCCCCTTATTCACGCATGCACAAAGTGTGCAAATTGAGAGATCAAGTGAAGTCCCAAAAAACAATATAACATTTTCAATACAACACGTATGAGCTTGAAGTTTCTAGTAAGCTTACTTTCTTTAAGAATCCATATGGTGAGTTCACTATAGCAACAAGGGGTTAAGTTGATATTAATTCGTTGGACATGCTTTTGGGTACGTTCTTGGGAATTTGATGGATTCTACTTTGATTAGGAAGGATTTTGGATGATTTTGGGTGATTTTGGGTTTGCCTTGTCACGTGATACACCGAAGTTAATGGACCGTGAGTGACGGCCACAGTGCCAATGGATTCTGTGGAGCTTTCCTGGTGGAAATTAGGGGCTCTCCCCAGCAGTGAGGAGGGGTAGAGAGAGAGTGTGGTGAAGCCACGTACCCCCCTGATACTTGGAAAAGTGCATGGAATGTGGGGCTGCCCAGGGAGAGCTGCCCAGGGAGAGCTGCACAACAATACTTCAAAAACACTCCACTAGCGCCTCCTTGAAATTCTTCCACTTGTTAAAAGTGAGCATATTCCCAAAACCCTTACACTTAAATTAATGGAAATGTGCTAAAGGACACAAAGGGGCATTTGTTGTTGTTGAACCTGGGTTGAAGTTTGGATGTGAAAGTGAGGGATCATTGTCTTGCAAACTTCCAAAATACACAACATAGTGAAAGGAAAAGTCCATCTTTGATCTTTTACATGCTATAGTATCTATGCAATACTTGAAAAATATCCCTAGGTTTTGCCATATTCTGAAAAGTAACCTTGTAATTTTCAAAATTGCAAAAGCACCGCTTTATGAGGTTACACAATGGTGTAACTATATTGTGGCAGGCAAAAAAAAAATACAATCACCTCCACAACCACTCATACATGATATAAAAGAGCACCAAAATTCCTCCCCTTAATTCACCACCAAACAAGCAACTTAGCACTAAATATTAAAGACGATAGCTTAATATAATTACATATTTACATATTTGCATATATGCAATTTTGTTTTCATAATTGAAAGCTTTGCCTTAAATGAGTGAAGTGTTTGTAGAATTGGGTGTGGAAGCATTACCTCAAGCATGTGTATGGCTTGATGTATCATTGCAATGTAGATGCTTTATAGAGCCCTTATAAGAATAGTTTTGCAATTTCAAGACTTTTAAGTATATTTTTAGAATACAGCAAAATATAGGAATATTTTTCACAATTTTCCCTAGTAATTATACTTAACACATAACAATACTTTTAAGAAAATCAACCTGGTTGAATTGATGTGGGGGATAAGACCTTTTAAAGTAGCATTGTAGAGCTTTGGGTTTTAGCAATTGCCTAGTTGGATGTTTTTAATGTCAATTCAACATTTTTAGTCAACTAGGAACATAAATAGGTTGATAGCAAAGTCGTCTCTCTTTACTCAAAGCTAAGCTTGCAAGAAGAATTCCAATGATACCAAGTTTGCATTGACATTTAAATTAAGAGTTTGAAAACAAGTTTGCCAATTTAGAAGCTTAAAGTTATTAGATTAAATTTTTCTTTCTCTTTTTTCTCTTATTGTTAGTAAAAGTGTGCATGTCTAGCCTAGTTGGATGTTTTTTTTGTTGGCTGGATGTTTTTTTTGTTTTGTTTTAACTACATTTTGCTTTTAGTAATATGATGTAAGATTTGCTAACTTTCTGTGTGTCAAGTTTTTGTTGTTTTGAATTGTATATGCATATGTGCAATGTTTATGATTAAAAGTCAATGAGAAGAGGATTTTATTTGGTGTGTTGTTAAATTAATTTTGAATGTTAAGTCAAATTGGAGTTAAACTAATTGTAGCATGTGTTGTTTGATATATTGCATGAGAGTTTAAGAAAGCGCAATTTGGGGTTGTTGAATGCTTGTGGATTAATTTGTGATTAAGAAAATTAGCCAATTTTAGAGATAAACCTAATACCAAGTTATCTTCTTATCATTTAATTTGATCAAGATTAACTTGAAATGCTATAAATGGATTAATTTAAATTGGTAATACTTCACTTTAACAAAAAGTATGGATTTATAAATGTACAAAGTTAAATTAGTGTTGTTACTTGATGCACATATCAAAGTGAACTTATCATATAAATTTTTCATATGTGCCTATTTAGTTTAAGATTTAAAGCATTCTTTGCTCCAAATAATCTATACATGCACACAAAAATCTTCATAAAACCAAAATTTGTTAAATTCACAATATGGTTATGCATGAACAACAAAACGTGCAAACTTTCATCTCCTTAGTTTGTAACTTTGTTCAAAATAGTATTCATATGTACGATGTTTATTATATTTGACAAATTGTTTAAGAAATCCCATAAAAATTTAAGAAATACTTAACAACTAAAGTTATTTGAATAAGTTTGCCTAAAATTCATATTGCCCATCAAAAGAGAACATCTAAACATCCAACAAAACATAAGATGGACTAGTATGTTTGAAAAAGAATCTCAACAAAAAAATCATAGTAAATATCTAACACAACATGAAAACAAGTGATTTGTTTGAAAGATAATTTCAACATTGTTTACCCAATTAAACACCTAGCTAGCATAGCGTCAAAAAGGCTAACTAGTCTAAAAGAGATTGAAATGTCTTAAAAGATAACCTTAACAAAGCCCATCCAATAAAATATCTATCATCAAAATGTCTAAAGAAAGTCTTAACATTGTCTCCAACAAGACATCTATCACGGTATCAAAATATGAGACGTGTATAGAAGATAATATTAATAAAATCCATGCAACAATCTACCTAATATTGCATCAAAAAGACGGGTATGTATGAAAAACTATCCCAAGACTATCCATCCAAAACATAGCATAAATAGGAAGGTCATGTCATAAATGATAACCTTGATAGAGCCCATCTAATGAAACATCCAATACTATATCAAAGTGTCTAAAGATAATTGTAATGCTATCCATCCATCAAACACCTAACATAGCATCAAAATTATCAATGTCTTTGAGAAACTTTCCAATATTGCCTACCTAATAAAACATCTAACTTAAAATTAAAATGATTGGCCTATTTAAATTTTTTTTTGAATGTTAAAGAAAGAGTACACAAGTCCTTCTCATGGCATTCAAAAAGTTGGTATAACAAAGAACATAATTGGCATTTTATCCTTAGATTTTTTGTATGTGATCCTTGTGCAATCATGATCAAGCATACCAAATTTCAATTACTAAAAACTAAAATTCTATTTTTGATAAATTGATTTGTGTCAAAATCATGGATTTACAAGAAAATTGATTAAAAAACATCGGAGATGAATTTTTGAGATTTGATTGCATGGATATGTACGAGACATCCATAAGCACATCTTCCTTTCAAACAAACATTTCCAAAAAAATTCAAAATTCCCTCTATAAAGATTTTTATGTTAGGGTGATCATGACCAAATTTAGTAAAATATAGATTTTCTTATGGAAATTAGTTTTGTTATTTGACTCATACATTGTGATTAAATTTGTACCTTTAAACATGATGATATGTTTATTTGCCAGAAACTAATTTATTTATAGTACAAACTTCTTTGAATCTCATAAAAGGAACTTATATGTACTCTTTCTTTAGGGTACTCTACAGTGACATCCAACTAGTACTTGGGTTCTTTGAAACTCAATCCTTGTCTTCTTTGAGTATTGAGTTTTGAAGAACCTAAGGAATTGCTCGAGGCCTTCGTACACCCAACAAGACTTCTAACATAGCATCAAACAAATACTTTATTAAAAAGTAATTCGAATATTACTTCCAAACAGAACATCCAACACAAAGCAAAAAAAATTAGGAAGTCTAAAACTTGATTCCAACAAACAATGAACAAGGTACAACAAAGGGATTCCGTGTCTTCAGTTGTAAATTATTATAGGTGCACCATTTAGCCATTCCAAAATGATTCAAAATCATCAGTAGAGGTAGATTTGCATTAGGTTGGACACATGTGAAAGATGAAGACATCCAAAGTAACGCTAATAAGGCAACTTATAGGCAACCCTTCATGCATCAAGGATGAAAAAAGAAGGATGTCAATCAAAATTGATTACTTCCACCTCACCTGCAATATGCAAACATTTAGGAGCAGTTTACACCTTGTCCAATCTCCCAATTCTACAAATCGCATTTCATGACTACTTCCCGACCTCATCTATATTATAAAGAGTGGGGGTGTCTCCATGTCAGGGGAAATTCAAATTCTTCATTACCACCAAAGATTTAAAATTCTCTATGAGAGGGGGGGGGAAAGGCAGGGAAAGAGAGGGTCAAAAGTCACATGAAAAGCCACCGCGTGCACAAAGTGCAAACAAGGCATACTAGTTGGACATAAAGAACAAAACAAAACGTTACAAAGATGCCTAAACATTCAAATACAATTTTTTTATATTGGGACTTGGCACTAAAGTCGATCTTTTTTGTTTTTTCTTCTACACTTAGATTTGAAAACAAAGTCCCAAGTTCTTAACACCAAAACTTTTTTATAAAAGCTGCCACGTAGGATATTCTAAGTGAACTAGGACTTGAGACTCATTAGATAGCTGGAAGCTGCAAATTCCTATTTCCAACCCCTCAATTAATCAGATTACTAGAATTCCTTAGGCTGGGTACATAATGTAAACCACCCCTTAATTTATGTAATACTTTTTCCTCTCATTTTATTCTATTTGCTTTATCTTTTCCACCATTACCGATATGAAATTGTATTTTCTCTCTCTCTTGTTGCCTTTTTTTAATAAATTTTTCCTTTCTACTTGGCATAAGGGGATGATTTTTTCCCCATGTTGACTCTTTCAAATGGAGAAGTATTAGGGCATCCCTCATGCAACCGGTAAACATGCCCGGTATATCAATCTTGATTTATTAATAGCTAATAGTTCATTACACAAAAATTTATGATTTGAAGAGCGTGAAAATTTTCATTCTAAAAGTGCAAGGAAACTTTGGTTTGGACATTGCATGATTTAGATATATTACATCAAATGTAAGTTAACTTCCAAAAAACTTAAAGGCCTCTCCAAATCAAGCCTAAATAAGGAATTCTTATTAAAGGGGTTGGTAGAACTTGGTACAATTGCTGTCCACTTCACTAAAATTTCCTTATTTAAGCTTTTTTTGGAGAGACCTCTAATTTTTTTGGGATTTAGCTAACATTTGATGTGATATATCTAGGGAATTACTACCGCAACACCCTAAATTGCTAACGGGGCATTCCATGTGAGCATGAAATGTGATTTCTGATGCTAATTTTTTTATTTGGATCAAAAGATTTGTTTCACCTTTACCTTTCTAAGGCTATTCCAAAAAAAAAGTGTGCTTAAATTTGAAACTAAAAATATAGGACTTTTGAGTTACTTAAAACAAAAATACATCAAAAAATAGTATTGGTGCAATAGTATTTCAACAATAAATTATACTTGTCATGTTTTCTTTCAAGAAGGTGATAATGTTGTGATTGAATGAATGATGGACCACTAAATCAAAAGTAGCACTAAATGATCAAATTTCATGCTCACAAGGGGTGTCTTGTTAGCAATTTAGAGTGTTGTTGTAATAATTCCCAACCTAAATCATGCAATGTCCAAACCAAAATTATATTTCATTTCCAAAATGAAAACTTTAATGCTTAACCCCTAAAGGACCAAGTGGCTGTTCAATAGCCAATTGAGAACTTGGGTAGAGTCATATGGAGTTAATTTTTATTGGATGTTCTCAAAATTGTTACACAAGGTGCTAATATGTATATCCCAAGTGGGAATCTAATTTTTTCCCCAATTGAATGGCCGGTTCAAAAGTTATGTTGCCCAAAAGAAATTGGGCAGTTTGGGCAGTTTGAGCATCTTTGGAGAATCTTATGCTAAAACTCTTATCAACTTTTGAAATTTGGAAAATATGTAACTAAAAAAACATAATGTACAATTGTCAAAAAAAAAAGAATTGAGCTCTCACATCTCATTTTGAAGGGAGTCAAACTTTGTTAACTATATTTGGGCAGTTCTAAGAAAAAGAACTCCTCTAACTTCAAGCCCTATTATCTTTCAATTTATAAATCCAAAGCTCTTGAATTTTTTTTTCACATATTCCAATTGTTTGTCTCCAACTTTTCACCGTTCAGATTTCACACAAAAAACTTCCACATTGCACAAGAAATCATGAAAGAATGACTAATGTATTGCCAATTCACTAAACCTCCTTGCAATGGAGGGTGATTTAGAATAAGCTAGACTCTATATTTGCATTTGAAAATTTTCATGAGTGAACCTAATATCATATACTTGTGAATGGTCAAAAAGCTCAAATTTGTCCAGAGTACAAAATTTACTCTAGGAAGGCTCAAAGTCTATTTACCTTGTTTTGCAAGAATGAAAAAAAGTTGTTTTTCTCACTTCAAATGTTATAATCTTACAATCCGTGCAGTCAAATGGGCTGAATTTTTTTGCACACATTGGCTTATAGGTTTTACAAACTTTTGTACGGTTGAAATTGAGAGAAAAGGTTTTTATTTCTTATTTTGGGCAATGTACTAAAAGTTGGTAGTTTTTGAGATTTTCTCTCAAAAAACACCCTTGATTCTTTAGGAGTTAAAACATAATTTTTTGTGTGATGAACTACCTGCTATAAATAAACCAGGATTGATATACCGGGCCTGTATGCCGGGTGGTTTGAGGATGCCCTTCGGAGAATTTTGAACAAAGTACAAAGTGCAAAGGAGGAAAGGGGCGGTGTTTTAGTATGAATTTGAATAAGATGATTCATTCCAAGGAGGGCAAAATTTTTCTTTTCTTGCAAATCCCAGGGCCATTTTAAGAGTGGCTTCTAATTCACAAGTCCCAGCCGGGCCTCCCGGCGCTCTCTCCCTCACTCTTTCCTGATGTGCCTTTCTCACAAATCATTTGCTACTGTTGCTTATGCTCCCCAGTTTTAAATTAGCACACCCAATCACAGATTCCCTGGAGTCCCAGATTTCACTCTCTCCTTTCTCTTTTTTCTTTTTCCTTTTTCTTATATCAATGGAAAGAAAATTCACTAAAAATGTCATCATTTGAGCCCACCATGTAAGACAATGAGAAAGAAATGCAAGTTCCGGTGTCCTACTATCTCACTAAAATCCACTTACTGTTGAAAATTCAAAACAAACAAATAGATAAGTTACTGGGAATTGCTAACGCAACACCCCCATGTTGCCCATGTTGTTAAGGCAACACCCCGAGGTGTGCACGTGGTTTTATGAATGTCGCCACCATTGCATGCACATGGATATCACTCTTTTACTCAAGAAAGAGCTGAATGGGCGGTAAAATTTTGGAAACGTCTCATTTTGAAAACCAAACAAGCCATACAATGCGACTTGTTTGACATCAACTTTCAAAAGGAAACTCATTCTTATCATGATTCAGGTTATCTTTCTTGAAAACAAGACCTTGCCCTTGATCTTGAGACTTGAGAGTGGCAAGGAAGAACAGGTGGTGACCCACGTGCCCACCTTGAGGTGTTGTGCTAACAATATGCGGGTTTTGCTTTAGCAATTCTCTAAATAAATTTGTGAGAATTGCTTTGGGCCATATGAATTACACGTTTTGGTGTAGAGCATCACAAACTTCATAAAAAATCAAAAATTATGGCCGTGAAGAATTGCACATGTTTAGAGTGGTGTATGCATATACAATGGGTTATTTTTGCGTAAGTTAAGAAGTTCTGGATTTTGTTCATAAATGCATAACTTTTTGTTGTAGTTGCTATAATTTGTATCATGTTAGTACAAGTTTTCATTGGCTTAGCAATAATGTTGTAGGAACTTGGCGTGTAAGTAACTAAACATGTGACTCATGGGTCACGAGGAAACAGTGTCAATTTGAATATTTCTTGTCAATTAAGTCATCTTGATTCAAACATTTTTTTGTTAGTTTGGATGTGTTTTTGTCAATTTGAACATTTTAGTCAATTTGAACGTGTCACTCTAGACAATTTTTCTTGTAGTGCATTAGCCAAGGGATTCAATTCTGTCTTACTGTATGCAAGGATATCCATTTGTTGTGGTAGTCAATGGCAAGGAAATCCAAACATAAACAACGGAAAGTTAGCCAAACAAAATGGCAAAATCACTCATTGAAATTTGAATATTTTAGATAAAATCTAACCAATTTTTTAAGTATTTTTAATTAAAATATAAACATGTAGGCAATATCAAGTGCACGCACTCAAAAAAGAATTGAAAACTAGGAATGTTAGATTTTTACATATAGAGCTCAAGCTATCTTTGGGCACTTGTGGTAGACAAGGATGTACTTTCAATTTAGCTTCATGCATGTTGTTTATTGCACTTATTTGTGACTTTGTCTCTTTTTTCATGTTTGGTTATAGTATATGCATAAGAGGGTTGAAGTTATGCTAGTTTTGCCCCAGGTTTGAAATAATTTATAGTATAATGTACTTGTTTCTTTATTGTGATTGATCATGCATCCATGCTCAACCTCTATCTTTGCTTCTTATTTTTTTTGTGACTCTAGGGGTTGCTTTCACCAAGACCTAAAATAAATTTAAAGAATTGAGAGTACAAGTGAGCACAAAAGCATAAGAACTTTCTTGCACTTCCACTAACACTAACACTTGTACAAATGACACTTGAAAGTTGTCATGTGCTAGCAATACTTTTACTTTTGGCTTCAAGTGCTTTTTTTGGTCAAATACATAATTTATTCCAATTACTACACCTCACACTAATAACTATACTTGTGCTATTTCAAGATACAGTTGAATTTAGAAGATGCACTAACAAAGAAATTCACCATAATTTAGGTGAATTCAATAAAATACAGGTTATGGTATTTAAATGCTATTTTAAATAATGTCACTCAACATGCCAAAATTCCAATCTTATTTTGCAAGCATATAGCTAAACTAGAGAGTGTGTGAAAAATGCTACATTATGGATGTTTTGCTACCAAGTTGCTACTTGAGAGGCCATGAAAGATCATTACCAAAACCGTACTTGGAGAACAAAGGGGAGGCATGCCACCCCTTTAGACAAATTAGACAAAATTCCACCTAAATTAGTATATAAAAGTCTTGCATTGTTTAAACTCTGGCACTATCTAAAACAACTTGTGTAGCAATTAACTTATTTCCTTGGAATTGATTTGTACTACAAAAGATGCAAATAGTCAATGTTCACATTACTGATTTTCTAAGTGATATTTTGGTTTTTACAACGTTTATTCTTCAAAGTAGCTTGTTAATTATATGCTCAAAATCAAACTATGTAAAAAATCAAACCACGTAAAATATACTACTAGTTAGTGCAATGGACACCACATGTTTACTTAATATAAAATGATTTTTTTGAACATCTTCATTGTACAAATTGTAATAAAAAAACTCAAGTTATACTAGAGAAAAAACTATTCCTCTTGTTGTATGACACATTTAACTATTTATGAACTATTCACATAATTATGAAGTTCCTATTATTATAAACTTTTGAATATTTACTTGTGTTTTGAATGTGTCTCTACTTGATGTTTGCATTTAATTTTTGACTAATATAGAGGCATACGCTTTGCACTAGTCATACGTGTATGGGTAATGCAACTTTGAACTTTTCAAAATATCTCAAAAATTATTTGGTCTAAATTCTAATCCTAATGTACATTACAAAAAATCAATATCTCACAATTGGTCTAAAATCTAACCTTAATGCACCATCATTTTGTTCCTTTTTTTAAACAAAAAAAACTATTGCCTTCATCACAATGCTACTCTCAAATACTTTAGGGAGCACTTGGCATTTTATTAGTCTTATTTCTATAATAGGCTTAGTTCTATTAGTTGGGTAGTTGGGTGTTATAATAGAATAAAATCTCTATTAGTTTGGTAGTTGGGTAGTTGGGTGTTCCTCCAAGAAGATTAAATGGCGGTTATATGGTAGTTATGGTTGTCCTTGGGGATGGGGTATACACGGGAATTGGGGGTGGCCGCCTAGAGAAGGAGGTGAAGCGTGTAGGTAGGCATAGTACATGTAAGCTCATTGTAATGGAAAGGAGAAAAAGCTTGAAGAAGGTGATTGTGAGGAAGGTCATGTTAAATTTTTTGCAAGAACCCCCTCCCATGATGGCCCTCCGCTAGAACAGCGGGTACAAGGGTCCACTAGTTTTCTAATATATGGTTAGAGGGCGTTTGGTGTTTTATAGTGAGGACATCCTTTATTGTTTCAACTTCTACCAAAAAAATTTAGAAGATTTTGGGAATGAGCATGGTTGGAAGACGCTTGGTGCTCTATATCTTGGGTGTCCTTTATTGCTTCAACTTACACCAAAAATTTCTAGAAGGTTATGGAAAAGGATGCACTAAGGGAAATCCTCCCACTTAGTAGTATAGATAGATATGGATATAACTTTGATATTTTGCAAGTATTTTCCAATGTTTTGCAAACCAAAGTAGTTGCTATAATATTCCCTACTAACTATAGATAATCCATATGTAGTTAAATATAGTCTTTAGAATAAAAACACATTTTGAGTTTAATTAAATGGATACAAAAGTGAATGAGATATCATCCAAAGTTGAATGATATTGCATCAAATTTAGCATAAAATGCCTCTTAGCAGTAAAGTTTGCTTGTAGTAATAGAAACTCTGGTTTGCAAATCTATCTCAAGGAGATCACTTAGATTGTCCATTAAAAACCACATGAGTTAAGATTTTTAACCCCCTGTCTTATGTTCTAAAACTTAAATAAAAGAAAAAGAAAAAAATATGAGTAGAATCTCCTACTTTGGAAGTTTATGTTTTGAATTAATAATAGTTTTATTTGTAATTTGTAATTAGTTAAAAAAATTGAAGTAAAATAAAACACTACAAATCTAAAAATAATTTTCACACCCCTATCTTATACAAGAAAAAATTGTGCAAAAAATACACAAAAAAATCTCAAAAATGAGGCTCTATTGAAAGTTTATATTTCTTAAACATCAATGCAATGATCATCTAAATGTGTTTATAAATATTTGAGTTGAAAACATGCCATTTTAGTTCATTTTTCAACCTTCTCTAAAAATCATTTAATAAATCATTTGGATTGAAGATTTTGACAATAGAATCCTATAGTCATGATTAAACAATGCTCAAAATTATAAGTTAAGATCATAGTTCATTTAAAAGTAAATAAGAGGACAAAAAATCACTTAACTCACGTGATTATTTATAGATACACTAAGTGATCACCCCAAAAAATCTATATAGAAATAACATGGGGTTTCCAAAATCATACTATGGGGAAGCACTCATGTAGCTTGTGATCACCAAAATCGAAAAAAAATTGTTGTCCCTGTGACTTCACCACGCTTTTGGGGCATCAACAATTGCAACAAAAGGGTAATTATTGAACATGCCACTTATTAATGTTTGCCGCATGTCTACTAGATGGTCATTTACATTTGTCACAAAATTTGATATTATTACACTTAGTCAAGTGCATTTTTGAGTTGAAAATTTATTTTGCACGAGTACATGTAATATCGAGAAAATATTGCATATAAATCAGTTTTTTAATAATCTTTGCCCATAAGTATGTTTTGATTGATTGGGATTTTATTTATTTATTTGAGGTGTGATGATTGAAAATGTCCACGAAATCAAATTCAGAAACACAATTCTTAATCTTAGTCTGATTCACGTAACCTAAGAATATGCATCGTTAAAAATGTTTCCACAGTACTTTAAACAAAACATGATTAGCAACTTCTTGCTAAACAATATTTGAAAAGGGTTGTTTGGTTTTTGAGTGGCCTTTTGCCGTAAAACTCTTACGAAACTTACCATTGTTTTTCCACAAACAATGTAAAACACACACACAAAAAAACAAAAAACAAAAAATTGTAAAATACAACAAATTGAGCAAAAACTTAAAATGAATAATCAAGTTGAGTAGACTATTAAACCAGAATAATAAGACGTACTTTATAGCTACACATTCTTCCATGCAATTAGTACATACCAAAGTAACTCTAAACGGAAACTTCACTAATCTGTTACAAATTACAAATTTGCATTGAAAGATTATCATCTTCCAACATACTAAAAATGAGAAGTATTAGTCTTAACCCGTAAAGGACCAAGTAAAGTTTTCACCAAAAACTCTTCAAAACTATCATTTTTAGAGCATCAACCAAATTTGAATACAAAAACGTTTTTATGCATATGTGGCTGTAGGATCTTGTAAAAGAATGGTTTTAGAAGCTGTGGAATTTTTTGTAGAGTTTTTCATTTTGTGGATTAGAAGTTAGAATGGTTTGAATATTCAAACACTTCTTGTGAAAAACCAAGCAACTACCCTTCTGAAGGTGAAATTCCTAAGGAAAAAAAGCCATGTGGGAAGTGCTTCTCTAAATTCCTTATTTCACTTTAGTAAAGTACATGTCAAAAAAGTTTCAAATCATTTGGATATGTATAACATATGGAAAAATTTAGTAAGTCAAAAGAAGTAAAGAATGATTGAAAACACAAGATTGTCAAGAATATATTTATGGAAATGAAAAATGCCAATCCCAATGGTCATAATGTTGTTATAAACAATCTTCATCCTTTGGTTTTGTTTTTTTTCCAAAATGTTGAAAATTGAGTAAAACAAAGGACTTCAAAGTTTATTTTGGAGTAGAGAATCCATAACTGCCCGCAAACAAAAATCCTCATAACTCTCATCTCATTGATCCAATTGGAATGATTGAAAGCTTCCTACATTCACATAAATCTCCTAAACCAATCTAAAAAGTTTGTTTTAAAAAGAAATTGATTTTCAAAAATCTGCCTAGGTTGCCCGACGAACGTAAAAAACAACGTATTAGACCATAACTTTTTACTCACAATTCCAAATGTGATGAAATTGAGTGCATATGAAAGATAAACCTTGTCCCCACATTCTGTTAAAATTTTAACCTAAAATATGAAAAGCTCCAATCACAGGTACCTGCCCAAAATTGCGATGTTGCTTAAAAAAGGGGGTCTGGTCCTTTAGGGGTTAAGTAGTGATGTCTGCAATAATATTAGATACACACCAAAAGTAGTTACTAAGAAAAGTTACACAAAGATACAAAACATGAGGTAGATATCATTGTAGCCCACACTACTTGAAAAAAGAATAGTGTATCGCCTTTTATTTTCCTTTTTTTGGGTGGTTGTTTCAAGTTATATTTTTTGGTAAGCCTGTTGGTAAACTGGTATGGTGAAAGTTACTTGACTTTCTTGCCATTTTTATATTTAGTTGGCCACAACAGCAAAGTGCCATTACCAAAGAGCTGCCGTCCTGCACCATCCATAGACACTGTATGGAAAAGTAGTAATTGAATATTGGGTTCTTTTGAGCATTTAGGGGCGGTTCTCACTTACGTCCCCCTTTCCTAACTTTCCAAGTACCAATCCAACACCAAATCCCAACTTGGTTGGATTGTGTAAGGGTGCCAAGGACAAATGGTTGAATATTTTATGCAACAACATTGTTGGGAGTTAATTCTTGAGTTGGATTTCCATTTTGATAATCCCAACAATTCAAACAATTATTTTATTTATTTTACTATAGTTGTTGTTGTCGTTTTTAAAAAAAAATTTAAAGTAAACGAAAGAAACATAATCCATTGCAATTGTAAAGGATAAGACCCCAACGAAAAACGACATGAGGGAACACAAAGACAGATTGACCTTCACCACACAAACCAAGTCCAACCAACATCTAGGGAACAGAACGTGAAATACTTGCACGCAACCAAAATGGAAATGCTTGTCTCCTAATCTAATGATGCCATAACTTTTGAAAAAATGTTGTCATGTAGGCATTTCCAAGTGAACCGGGACTTGGAATATGCATACACACATCTATTGTAAGTTCAATTTTTTTAAGAAACTTATTTCATTGTTATAAAGGCCTCACATTTACAATGAAAGCACATCTAACACCAATATGGAAGTTACAAGAGCCCCTTTAAGCATTGATTTGCCTTGTAGGAGGGATCACAGACCTAGAAACTGTTTATCATTTATTCTTTAAACTGAAAAAATAAATTTTACATACAATTAGCTATTACTTGAGATTTTTTTAGAGCTAAAAACAAATTTTTGAAGTTGACATATAGGATGTGTTCACACTTGGTGTTAGGAGGGGTATTAGTGGAGGAAAATTAGATACATTTGGACGCACCTTTAAACTACATTCGTATTACAAATACCCCTCCTAACACCAAATGTGAACATACCAATTTTCCTTTGCTACTACTCTCTCTTAACATCAAACGTGAACATACCCATAGTAATATAACAATACCATGCTCACATCGGGTACAATTCGTTGATTCCAATATGTGTACCTTGGTGTTAGAGAAGGTTTTAAAAAAGAGAAGAAGGCTTTTTCCTGTCCTGAAAGATCTACAGTTCAGGTCAATTTAATAATCAGGAAACGTACCAGGTGGCATAAACGCAAAACCAAAAAAACAAGAAAACACATTAAAAAAAACAGGGGTTAAAAAATCAACAAGAAAGTAAAGCAGATTTAAAGAGAAGGAAAAATCAGCACTTGAGTAGAAGAAAAAGCAGGAGAAGCAAAAAGAATGGCTCCCAAGTCCCAAACTCTCTGAACCAGGGCCCTCACTAGCCCGGGTCGGGCCCCACTCGACCCAGGCCCGGCCCGGTCGGCTCCCGGCCGGTGGGGGGAGCTAAGGAGAAAGCTGCAGCAGCTGCAAGCCCATATGAGGTCCTTTTCTTCACCAGTTTCGGCCCTGCCCTGCGCCTCGCCATCCCTTTTGTGGCGCACCAGTGCACCTCCTCCTCTTCTCGATTACCACGTTTGATCCTGGACACACCCTTTTCTCGAAGCATTCTCAAGCTCTAAGCCATTTCAAACTCTGGGTGCTACTTCTTTCTAATTGAGGGGAGCCAGCCAAACAGCGTTGCGTGGAAGCGTTCGAATTGTCGGCACCAGTGTTGTGTGTTTGTATGTTTGTGTGTTTGTGTACCCGAACTGGCTGATCGTACGAGTGGTTTAATCGGCTCTCGGAGTGAGAGAGCCAGGAGTGAGTGTGGAGTGAGTGATGGACTGGGAGTTGTAGCTGACGGAGCTGCTGCTGTCACGCGAATGAGTGAGAGGCGTAGCATCGTCATTTCAGACCTTCAGGGGAACCCGTGGTAAGGGGCCTGCACTCACTCACTCTTGAAAGTTGTGTGCATGCGAACCCTTGAGTAGTATTGTGCACTTAATTTGAGAGGACGAAACGAATTGCAAAATGGATCGAAGATTTCTTTGACTGCATCCGTGACTCCATTTCGTCGGCACGCAAAAAATCACCTAGAATTGAGCATATGCTAATCCTGTAACCAGGGGGGCACACCTACCAATGAGCTCTTCAATTTCGATACAAAACTTCGTGTGGAAGGCTGAAAGTAGAGTGGACAAGCTTAAGTACCCAAATTATTAAAGATGAGAGTGGAAATTTTGTTGGTCGAGGCTTGATTGATTCAAGACGTTGCGTAATTGCAGGTAGAGATAGCGAGGACGAAGACGAGGTGAGGGTAATCGATCGACTACACATCGGTCAGGACGGAGACCACAATAGTAGTGATCATGACGGGCAAGAGGCCGCGCGCATTGACACGCACAGCGAGCGTGTCGCAGCTGAGCTCCGGGAATCTGTCGCAGCAGGAGTTTTCACCGCTGCTGGAGAATCCCAAGGAGAAGCTGAAGCCCACCATTAACAAGGACCACGTCAGCAGCAGCAGCAGCTCGACGCGTGTGGTCATCGGCTTCGATCCCAAGCCCTGCCTGGAGGTGGCGTCGGCGCCGTGCTCACCCAACAAGGCGTCGTCGCCGCGGTCGGTTCTGAACAGCCTCTTCTCTCGGCAGCGTGCGAAGCCGAGTGCTGGCGAGGGGGTGGGCTTGGGGATTGTGTTGCACGCCTCCACGGTCGACGACGACGCCACCCAAAGCCGCCCCGCCGATCACATTGTCATCCCCGTCATCGACGAGGTTCGTGTCCCGGTGGCGCCCGTGCGTCGCCATAGCCACCCGATTCCCACTCCGGGCATCAGTCCTTGCCATTCCAGTCACCGCGTGTCGGACCACTGCGAGAAAGAGAAGGCCCCGGCTGCTCTGCGTCCTATTCTCGCGTGGCTGGAGCACGACGTTCCCAAGGTCGATCGCCGTGACACGTTTCTGCTCGCCCCCTCGCCTGCTCGGAGCTTGATGGGCGCCAACGTCGCTGCCGCCTTGACTGCCTCTTCGCACTTCCTGGACGAATGCTCGTTTTGCAAGCGCCATCTCCCCAAGGACAAAGATATCTTCATGTATAGGTACGCACCCACTCTCTCTCTCTCTCTCTCTCTCTCTCGCTCTTGTCCACACCTGCAGTGACGATGATATTGCTTGCTTGGGCGAAGGTTTTACTGACGGATGTCAAGTTCCTCTCAAGTCTTACGTAAACATCTTCATTTTGATGTCTGAAATGACATTTACACCGTCATGACTGTTGCACAGTTCAAACTATGTCAAATGTAAACGTCGGAAGGCCAGGTTGTTAGATCACATCGTCTTTTACGTGTTGGAGTCGGTGATGATGATGTTGCTTGGTTGGCGATGGTTTTGAGCATGGTTTTGAACATGGATGTTGATGGTTGTTGATGGTTTTCTTAATGGTGTGTATGTGTTTTTCTGATGGCTTTTGTACCAAGTCTTTCTTACACACATCTTCGCAGCATGTTAGAGTGAGTGATGATGATGTTACATGGTGGCTTTTGTCACTGAGCTTTTGCAAGGGGGTGTGTATTCCATGGATTCTAAGAGTATTTTGCTTGTGGAGTGCAGAGGGGATAAGGCGTTCTGCAGCGTGGAGTGTAGATCGCAGCAGATGTTGATGGACGAGCGCAGCAAGAACTGCTCATCCTCGGCGTTGAAGCGGAGGTCGGTAGTGCCTTCCACGGTGGCTGCGGCGTGAGAGAGCCCGGCTCAATTTTGTTTGGAAAAGAGACCACAAGGATGGACAAGAGCCATGTACAGTGAGAGACACACACAGGGCTTCATCCGGTGGAGGTTTTCCTGTACACAGCGCAAGGCAGGCAGTTCAGCAACAACAACAACAACAACAACAAACTACTACATAAACGATGATCACTCAATTAATATCTGTAGAGGCGGTTTCCACCATTTTTTTTGTTCTATTGAGGATGCTAAAAATCCAAAAAAAGGTGTACTATGACGACCCTGTAGATACAGGTTATTACCTTTCCTTTCTTCCTTCCCTTCCCTTCTCTTCCCTTCGGAGTGCTTGTTGCAGGAGAAGCAGTTTTGTACAGCGCTGTGCAGTAAGCTTTCGGAACTTCTCTCACTTGCAATTTTTTTGTTGGACATGCCAGGGCCACCTTTAGAAAAAGGTGGTGTGTAGGACCGACCGAGGAGCGAATTGTAGTGTATTAGAGAAGGATTTTTCTTACTTGATTGCCTAATTTGTCAATTAGTTTGACACTTGGGAAACTGACGAAGGATGCAAGGATATATATATATATATACATATATGTATGTACTCTCCATTGGGAGCCCTGCCCTACAATGCTTACGATTCTATTGAGTTATAGAGCCACCTCTTTATTGGGGAGCTTGTAGGATTTAGTGGCTTGTATGCAAGCTTCATGAACTTGCGAAAGTTGGAAGCTGTGCGGACCAACTCTACCGTAATGTAGTCTTGGAAAGAAGAGAAGGAAAAAAAAAAGAGCGAAAAAAACAGATTGACCTGTTTTTGGGGTTTTGCGTTGTTCTCACCCCCCGAGTATCTTTTACGAATAAGGTGACATTTTCTAATGAGAGTTTTTCTTCTGGACCAGTTCCTGGGGTTTTGTCACTAAGTCGGTCATGCTCTGGTATTTGCTTTTTCTTACGCTTGTGAGAGTTGAATGGGCCTTTTATAAAATGAGTCATAATATGCCTGCTTCGGAACTTGGGATGAACTCTGGCATGACACGTGTTCCTTTGTCCAAAGGCTTGTCTCAAGTGAATATTATTCCTTGCTTACTTTTTACTCTTTGGTCATCATGTGCAGCTACTGCTTGGAATCTCAGCTCCTGAGACCCCCCAGAAGTCATGTGTGCATAAAGTGTCCTTGCTTCAGGACATGCAAAAAAATACTTGAAAATAACAAAAAAACAGAAAGAAATGAAAAAGTCTCGGTGCATTGGTTCTGTCGCCACATATGCAGTTTGAGTATTTTGAGGACAAGTTTTGTCTCTGTATTTGCTATTTGTTATCAACCTTCTTTTTCTTTTTGTTATCAACCTTCTTTTTCTTTTTTTATTTTGTTTCAGAGGGTGTCAGAATGGCCAAAATAAATGTCAATTGTGTTAATGGTGAAGTCAAATATTTGTACATTTGTGTATGTTAGAGCATCTCCACTGGTCCGACTCGTCAAGAGAGTTTGACGTGGCCCTCACAATGTTCTTTTTGTGGGCCGAGGCGCAATCCCCACCGATCAACGCGGGCTCCAACTTTCCATGCGATCTCGAGAAAGTAGCCATGTTATTTCTAGGTGGTTTAGTTGATGAGTTTCTCCTCTCCTGCCACGCGGACAACAAACCCCCCAACATTGCTGCCGCAACTGCTGCAACCCGAGAAACCATCGTGCTATGAGTAAATGAAGCCTAGGAGGTCACCATCTTGAGGACTGAATGTGGCAAGGTTGAGCAAGGAATTGGCCTTTGCAAGTCGCCGGGGAACCCTTGAATAATGTAAAGTGACCCCGGCCACGCTAGTTCCCAGGTTTGGAGCCATTGGTGAAGATGCTCTTACGGATATAAATAGTTAGTTTGTACATATGTTTGGACCAGTTTCATTTAATCATGCAGATTTCATGTAGTATTTGACCATAAATGGAAGTTCATTTGGTGATAGCAATGTCCAGGGAGATTTTTGAGCTTCCGTGGTAAAAATCTTACATTTCTCAATTTTCACTGATTTTTTGAAGCGCATGCACCGGATATTTGCATACGTACTCATACTATATTATAGACATTTCCCAAAAATCGAGTTAGTTTTCATTTGGTTGGTTCAAATTTCAATGAGCTGTTTTGACATTTCAATTGGCTGATCTTTTATTGGCCCAAAATTTATTTGGTTGATGCAATTTAGCACTACTTTGTTCGCTTCCTTTTGTCCAGCTTCTTGTATCTTTGATAAGCAATGTGCACTCCCAAGCAAATGAATTGTATTTTTTTTTATGCCACATGCATATATAAATATAAGTGAAGTTCTTTATCAACACTTGAACAATGTTGCTCTCAAAAAGTGTCTCTCTATGTAGAGATTCTATGATGGTAGAGTACTATTGCATAAACCTTTTATTTGATTTAAAACGCAACACTACAACATCAACATCTCCAATACATTATTGGATGTCGAGGACCTAAATACTTAGAGCTATTTGTCTATAAGAAGATCTCCACCACTCTTTTTGAAGATATATCCAAAGTAGAAAATTTATGATATTGAAAAAATTGGTTTGAGTTCTTTGAATGTTGCATAGGAATCATGAAATACTATGGTTGTATAGGAGCCTTGCTACTTAGGTTGTTAATTTGATTTATCTTTAGGCTGAACCACTAAGGACCATTGTCTATTCAAGGGACGATTGAAATTTTGGGCACGTACCTATAGTTGTATTGTTTATGGTGAGTCTAGGATATGACTCCAAGTAGCTTAGAAAAGGCATTTTACGCTATAGTTGAACTAGTTTATAAGACCTTTTGAAATTCTTATGGAAGGTAGGAAATTCTAAAATCTATGTGGAGATCTCATTTTTTCTTCATTCCAACAATTTGAGGAAGAAGTTTTGCAAGTATTCATCAAAACTAGGAGAGGAGCTCAGCATGAGGGCTTGTTTGGGCAAGGTCTTTGTTTAGTAAACAAATATTGATTTAAAACCCGATTAGCTTTTAGGGGCACAAGGTGCGGTCACTTGGATAAAGGGAAGTGGAGTAGAAGAGGCATGTCTTGGGGGACACCCAACCCTCCCTTCCTTCTGCCCCTTGTATAATTTGGAAGTTTATTTTTTTTGAGTGTTTGTGTAGCTTTTTTTATTTTTTGCTCTTTTTCCAAGTTTTAGCAAACTAAGATTCCTTGGTTTTGATCACTTGGATTAGTATAATCCAAAATTTTGAAACGTACACACAGTGAAACCTCTCTTATTGCATGGGAACAATGGGGAGTGGATTTTAGTAATATGCACACAAAGAGGTTCAAGTGCACGAGTCATTTATTTCAACATCTGCATGATGTACAAATGGTAGGTGGATCATCTAAAAAAATCAGTTGTAAATGACTACTTTCCATTAACACTAATTGATAAAAAATAAAAAAAGACATCAATGAGACTACATTGTATTTTGCAAGTGGTCCCACTATGACAAAGTAACTCCATCCGTGGTTATTGCAACATACTTTATGCACATAAGGAGTATGCAATTTAGGAAGTACAATTTATTATGCAAATAGGGAATTTGCATTATGTAAGGTCTCACTGTAATACCTCTAATTTTACATAGTGTATTTGCAAATTTCAAGAGCCTCTAGTATTATAAGAATTTATACAGTATGTTGTAATCCTCCAATTAATTCTCCCACACATACCTAACACAAACTTCTACATGGAAGAGTTATACCTCAACTTTGTGTGAAACAATTTTTAATTATATATAAGAGTGGTCAAAGGCTTGTGAATATTTTGGGCATGAAAGAAAAAAACATTTTTTAGTTTGGATGACAATATCTCTCATTTTCATTTGAAATGAGTTGTTTTCCCACAAGCACCTCCATAGTCTTTGACAAGATCATGTGGTTGAATTTTCAAAAAAAAAATCCTATTTTTTTACTCACCCCCGTAAATGTGACAATTTTGAGTGACTTCTACCAAAAATGGGCTTGATCCTTTAGGTGTTTAGCGACTTACTTCTAGAAATCTACATTGCTTGCATGCCATAGTTGAGTTTATTAATAAGATTGTATCACGTGGCTGCTTCCTTTTTCAAAGGACCTTAGTATCTAACCTCAAAGGTGACACCAAAAAGTTTTAATGAAGAAATCAATTTCAATTGCTCTAATGTATATTAAATCACTAACAAACATCACTCAAACATCATCACTAAAATATTTTTGTGAGTGAGAGCTTACTACAAGATCTCTTTGCAAATCTTCCAAATTAAGACTATTTCCAAAACTTTCAAAAGCTTATAGTTGTACTATGAGTAAAATAATTGCCTAAAATAATTGCCTTTAGAACATTGAGAAATAATTGTACATACCTTCATATTAGAGGACATTTTTCAATTCACTAAGATTTTGGCATGTCCTATCTCAACAAACATTTTATAGTTCCTTGGTTCAACAACGTTTGAAAGGGAAGCTATCATATATCCAAGGCTTCCATACTTTATGTAATTGTTATTTTGTTGAAACTTGACTTTCAAGATGGACTTTGGATTTGCTAGAAGCAACTCTACTAGATCAAAGTTCACTATCATGGCACCAAAACTTCCATAAAGTGCTACAAGGTAGGTATTTATTTGCAAACCAAAAATCCAAAATACAATGTGAAGTTATAAGTCCTAGTATTGAGCTTGTCAACCAATCAAATGCTAAAAACCTACGAGGACTTGGAACTTGGACATGATTGAACTATCCTTGATTATTTTAGTAGACACAATTCTAAATGAGTACTTGCGTACAAAATGTGCGAATCATTTGGACAAAACAAGGCCAATATACAAAGGTTGAAAAAGATCTTACCATAAATGGGCCAAAATTGAGAATTGTATTGCCAAACAAATTCCCTATTGTCAATCGAATATTGAATGAAGTTTTCAAAATCAATTGAATATATATATATATATATATATATATATATATATATATATATATATATATATATATATATATATATAGGGAATTACTACAACATGAAATTTGATAATTTAGTGCTATTTTTGATTTATTAAGTGGTCCATCATTCATTTGATCACAACATTATCACCTCTTTGAGAGAAAACATGATAGATACCCAAAAAAAAGTGAAATATTATTGCACCAATACTATTTTTTGATATACTTTTGCTTTAAGTAACTCAAGAGAGTCGTATATTTTTTGTTTGAAATTTAAGCACATCTATTATTTTAGTATAGTCTTAGAATGATAAAGGTGAAACAAATCTTTTGATCCAAATAAACAAAATCAACAAAATGAGCATTAAAAATTGCATTTTCATGCTTAGAGGGGGTGTCCTGTTAGCAATTTAGGGTGTCCTGTTAGCAATTTAGGGTGTCGCTATAGTAATTCCTGAGCGAGAGAGAGAGAGAGAGAGAGAGAGAGAGAGCCACGACACCCTTAATTGTTAATGGAACACTCCATGTGAGCATGAAATTTATCATTCCAAAGCTATATTAAAAATAAATAGGTGTGCTTAAATTTGACATTAAAAATATAGGACTTTTGAGTTACTTAAAGCAAAAATGCATCAAAAATTAGTATTGGTGCAATAACATTTCAACAAAAATTTGTATTTATCTTGTTTTCTTTCAAGGAGGTGGTATGCCATGATTTAATAAAAGTACCACTTGAATAAATCAAACTAGCACTAAATTATCAAATTTCATGCTCACAAAGGTGTCCTATGAGCAATATATATACACACACACATAAGGAATTGTTAAGGCCACAGCCCAAGATGTGCTTTGAGCATGAAATGTGAGAGTTTAGTGCTAATTTTTTAAATTTGGATAAGAAGATTTGTTCACCTCTATCATTCTAAGAATATATTTCAAAAAATTGGAGGCCTTGAATAAAGAATTTCAAATATAGGACTTTTGAATTACCTGAAAAAAAAACACATCAAAATATTAGCAATGATGCAATAAAAGTTCAAAAAAAGACTTGTGTAATTTGTTCTTCTTTCTTTCAAGAAGGTGAAAATGTTGTGATTGAATGAATGATGTACCACTTGAATAAAAAAAACAATACTAGATTCTCAAATTACATGCTCAAAGGGATGTGACAATAGCAATTTTGGATGTGACATTAACAATTCCCTATATATATGTATATGTATATGGGCTAACAAGTCAGGGATACAAGTTGTATTGCTAAATATGCTATTATTTTATATAAAGTAGTGCACGAAATCAATGAATTTTAGTTAAAATAGAAGAATATCTGAATAGACTAATGGTTTTTATCAAAAATCTCTATTAAAAAGTAGCATGTGTTATTTGTTATAATTAATTTAAAACTCCCTATGATAGAGCATTGGGTATCAAGGAGCGCATGTTTGTTTCAACACAAATTCGAAATTCAAAAAAGGAGGAGGGAGAATAAAAGGTAAGGAAAGGAGAGAGAAAAGTCACCGGAAATTTGAGGGGAGAGAGGTAGTGGAAAATGGAGAGAAACAGAGGGTGAAAAGTCACTAGTAATTAACCTTTAAAAGATCAAATAACGGTTTTTGGTCAACATGGCAGTTTTTGGGCAAATTGGTATTTATAGAATAACATATATATTTCCACAAATATATAGAGGATGTGTGCTCAAGGAGTATCTTTTTAATGCAATAATTTCCAAACCAACTTGTAAAAAAAAGCTAAAGTATGATGTAATATGTAATTTTGCTTGCTCAAAAGGCAAGATGGGCACAACCACTTTCACTATAACTAAAATTTTGGGATCTTGCCCAAAGGTCAAGAGGCATGGTTGCTTTTTTGTTAGATCTTGACCCAACCTCATTCTATGAAAGCAATCATTTCTACTTAGTGCCTATTACTTCACTTTAGGTGGATGTGGCCCTATGTTTATCAAGCTTGTCAAAGTCTCAAATTTTGGCCAATTTTCTTCCTTTTTTTCCTTCCTTTGAGGCTAGCTAAAATCTAAAGCTCTATTGTTCACATTTTGAAAAGATTATCATATGTGGAAGCCAAAAATCAATGAAAATACAACCTTATATGATAATTTTCTTGAAGCTAGTTTCCTATTCTAAATTTTAGTATGTGTTCCTTAATTCAAAATGTTATGAATTTTTTAAGCATATGGCCAAATATATCACAAAAATTAATCTAAAAGAGTTCAAGAAAAAAAGGGAATCAATTGGTACAAAAATATTTTTGTATTAAAGTTGCCTAGAATTTGAATGCCCCCAAAAAATATTATTTCTCACTTTAAACCCTATTATCTCACCATTTGTATGGAAAACATTTTCATTTTACTATAGCATGATGAAGTAATCTGGATCCTACAACCAAGATTTCATTTCCCAGTTTTTGTGGTCTTTGCTATCAAAATAACTCATTTTAAATGTTTTTTTTGGTGAATTATAGTCCAAAAACAAAACTTTAGGGGTCAAGAAAGAGACAAAGCTAAACACGGGCTAAGCATACTAGCATAAATAAATGTACAAATATGTGGCTTCAATCTTAACATCTATTTTGGCCATCCTCACACCCTCATTATTATGGGGAAAATAAGAGGCTAGTACACTTAGGATTAGGGCTTTTTCTTTTGGCAAAGTGGAACTAGATTGGTTACATTTTGACAAATTTGGATTTATGTGAGCTAATACCTCCATTTTTTACCCAATGTACAATGGACAATAAAGATTTAGAAAAATAAAATAAAAAACCTTGTCTAAAATAGGTAGTTCAAATTTTGACCCTCTTCTTTTGAAAAGTGTTCCATAGGTAGCTCAAAAATGAATATGAGGTGATTCTTGAATAGACCCTCTTTAGTTATAAAAGAAAAGGTGTATTCTACTGCAAGAGTCATTCCCACTTCTTGATTTCACCTCATCTTTGTACAAGTTGCATGGGAATGGTTTGTGGGAGACTAAGGATATGTTCACTGACGTGGTGTTAGGAGGGATATTAGCAGAGGAAATTAGATGCATTTGAACGCACCTTTAGACTACATTCATAATGCTTATGCCCCTCCTAACACCAAGTGTGAACATACCCTTAGAATCACAAATAGGTGCCTTCTACAAAAAAAAGCTTTGAAAATTGATCAACAATTCAATAATGCTTCAAAAGTTATGAAAAAATTTGTGTTACATTTGACATCCATTTCTCTTTATTTGAAAATTAAACCAAAATAATTTTGTTAGAAAACGCCCATGAAAAGGCAAGCCGGCCCTTAACCCCTGAGCACCCAGAGTTATTTTTGGATTTAGGAGAAAATGGGAGGTTTAATGGCCACCACAGTTTGGAAAACTACATTCAGAAAGAGTGATAGTAAGATTTGAAAAAGGAATACATTCTGTGCTAATGTGGACCAACCATGGATGTTTTCACAATACAATTCTTTTTTAAATGAAATGAAGTTGTGGGCTCCATCAACAATATATTGTTGATGGGGCGCTTAAGGGTTAAAATGTCGCTTTTTGAGCTACCTACCTTAGAATAGACACGGCGAGGCCACAGCCACACCCAATACCGCCCAGCAAGGGTGCATGCCCCTGGAAACCCGCGCAGCAAATCCCGGCCTGCAAATTCCAGCACATGCAATGTCGACCCGGCCTGCACACTCCACCACATGCAATCCTGACCCGGCGTGGTCCGTCTCCATCACGAGTGTGGGACTGGGGGTCATATCAGCACTGAAAGCCCAGTGCAAGGGACACTATGATTTGCAGGGAGTTATCAAGGGCCACCCCCCCAAACTGTATTGGTGGGTCACAAGATTGCGTGTACCCTTGTGGGGATTGTAACCACATTAGCACACATAATTTGTACATATTTTTGTACACAAGTTTTATGCATTTACTCCCTTATGGCAGGCATTCAAGTTCTGGGATACCTTTGGGGAAACATTTCGAGCTTCTTCGGTAAAAATCCTACATATCTCAATTTTCATCGGTTTTTTGGTGCATGTACTGGATATTTAAAAAATAAATAATCATGGCATAATTAGAAGTTTTTATAATTCTAACCGGTTTTTATCCAATTGTTTCAAATTCCAATTTTTTTTTTTTTTATATATTTCATTTGGCTAACTTTCTATTGTGTTTTTAAGATCTCCCCACTCATTGTTTGGGAGGATTGGGATATTGTCCAAAATTATGTCATATAAGTTAATAATGCCCCAAAGCAATATTGTCAATTATAGAAATAACAATAATAAGTGATGATAATAACATATGTGTAAATGTATATGTATAAGTATGTGGGAGAAATTGGTAAAGCAACACCTCGTGTTGTTAATGTCAATATCTTGAGGTGGGCATGCAACTTTTGTGAACGTGGCCACTATAGCATGCACATCATTTTTCACTCTTTTAACCACAAGAGCACAAAAGTTGGACATACAATACAGGATTGAAAAAGTAACATTTGAACAAATTGTTCCAAGTTAAAATTTGGCTAAACCATTTAAGCAATATGATGCCACTTGTCTAGCACCAACCTTCAAAAGCAAACGCACTTCCATCATGATTTGAGGCACCTTCCCTAACAATAACACCTTGCCTTGGTCTCTTTGCCACTTGGACAGCATATGACAACAAACTTTGTACCTAAGGGTCTGACTTAAACAACATGGAGTGTTGCTTTAGTAGTTCCCTTTTTATGTATATGTATATGAGAGGGATAATATATACACAAAACTTGGCGGCATAATCCTATGTGGAGATACATGTTTGGAAGATTCATACCTATGTTCATACAAAGAACAAAGGAGGTATAGATAGTGTTGAGTCAAATGGCCAATCGCATAATTTTTGTGACACAAATTTCATGACGTGTACATGAGCATTGAGTAGTAAAAAGGTCCAATTACTATGTTAAGTTAGATGTACGCATCAATTCAGCCTTTTTTTATTCATTAGAATGTATTGATTTTTGTGAAGTTTTCTTTTCTTAACATTTGAAAGATAAATTTGAATAATGATTTAGTGTTTTTTTTATACAAATGACTAAAGCAATTTTGTAAGTGTATCAAAAATCATTCCAAGGCTATGTTGTTGAGGTGATATATATTGTCATCAATGTTTGTATTGTAACAAGATTCCATGGAAGTATTTATAATCCACTTTGGGCTTCTTCCTCGATGGATTGAGGTTAAATCACATAAGTAATTTTTTGAGGTAACATATACATAGTCAATTAAAACCCACATCATGATAACAGAATGTGTGACACATTACAGTTATTTCTAAAATGATATATATTTTTAGGTTTACATATCCAAAAGTAAGACTTTAGGAGCAGTTCACACTATGCCGCAAGTTCTAATTTTGATTCAAGGCCAAATCTTACTTTTGTTGGATTGAGAAAGGGCAACCTAAAATATTGTGCTGTAATTTGAATTGTTTTGTAAAGGTATTGTCAAAACTTGGCTCTCAAGATGAAACATAAAATTTTAAATTCATTTTTTTGAGTTAAGTTCCACTTTTTGTTGCCAAACCTTCCATAAAGTGTTTCCATGTAAACAAATTTTTAGTGAACTAGGACTTGAGACAAGGGGCAAAGTGTGAGGTAATAATTCCGATTTTTAGCTCTCCTTTGACCAACTTTGAGGGTTTATTGATAGTTGGGACATGATACATTATAAAGTGTTCTTAACGATTGTAACCCCTTGACCAACCAACTATTGAGAATTCATAAGGATTCAAAGCATAGTCTAGAGCCATAATCACGTTTTTATTTATGTATTTTCCCTCTACTTTGACCAAATGTCAAGAATTTAGTGAAACTTGGGACATAGTGTGAAACAATACTTTTAATATTTGGCTTCCCACAAAATAAAAATTGAACATTTTGGGCTTGAGACATAGAACATGGAACATGAGATAAGGGACAAGGGATATGAGACATGGGTTATGGAACATGGGATATGGGACAAGAGATATGAGATATGGAACATGAGACATGAGATATGGGACATGAGGCATGATATATGGGACATGAGGCATGATATATGGGACATAAAGCATGAGATATGGGACATGAGATATGAGATATGAGACATGAATCATGAGATACGGGACATAAGATATGGGACATGAATCATGAGATATGGGTCGTAGTGAAATCAGCTCCTTACACCATATACAAACCTCAAATGCAGCTTTTGAGGAACATGGTTAAAGGCCTTACTGCTTTAGGAATTCCATTTCACTTAACCCCTAAACTACCAAGGCCATTTTCTGCCAAAAATCACTCAAACTGCCCCTATTGCTGCGTTTATCAAAATGTTCAACATATTGCTATTTTTGAAAATCTCTTCATAGGATCTTATAATGCATTTGTAGAACAAGAATCACTAAAATTTTTGTGACATTTGACTATACGGATTGAAAGTTATGAGCATCTGAAGGGAAAAGTTTTTATTTTTCCCATTGTGCCCAAAAATTTCAGATGGCTTTAACCACCATTTGCTGAATTTTTTTGCACTATGGACCTTGAAGTTGTAATCTTGACTTATAGGTAATCTAGTTAGATCTTTGTACACCAATTTTTAAGGCAATCAAAGACACGGAACACATCCTAAAAAATATTGCAATGCCACTATATAACAAGTTTTGCAAATAGACAATGACATTTTTCAGTGAAGTTTCCCACCACATGTTTTTAGATATGGAAAATCCAAATGGTGTGTTTGAAGATGAACATGTACTTCAAATGTCAAAAAAAAAGTTAAAAAACTCAAAAATCTAAGATTTAGAAGCTCCCAAAGCCCAATCTGACCTACTGATTGGAAATGAAAGGGGGAAATAATGGGGACCACTAGAGCAACATGTGGCAACCCTTGGTTGCTCCCTCCCCTCTAAAGTCAATATTTTCTCCCTTGCCCAAGCTGTCCCTCAAAATGCTTTTGGCAAAAAAAAAACCCATAACTTGTGAACCGTATGACATAATCACATGATTTTTTGCATCCCACAAACCTTACACATTCCTACACACTCATAAAAATTTTCAAAAAATCATGTAAAAATTTGAGGTCACATGAGCCTACCCAAAATCCCAAAAGTCCTCCAAGGGGACTTTGGGGCTTTACGGGTTAAGGTAGGAGCACCCATAAGCGTCACTTCCAAAATCTTGAAAATTTTGTGGAAATGAATAGATGTAATTACAAGGATGTACAACATGTGAACATGAAACCTTAGTGTTGGTTATGGGTGCAATGGCAGTTTGCTTTTTAAAAATTCATGACTTATTCTCACAATATTCAAATTATACATTTGAAAGTGCAAACTCTTTTTTTTTTCTAATAGGATCCTATAATTTGCTAGCTGTTTATTGATACTCATCATGTTCAAAACCCTTAGTTTGACGTTAATGGGTGCTCCTACCTTACGTCCCAAGAAAGTTTGAGTATGTAACTTATTTGAAAAGCCAGCTAGTCCTATCTGGACAAAGTTTTGGTAGCATAGTTGTTTGCTTTAATGGCAAGGGCACTTGCAAAATTTGTGAATAAGAAAGATGTGAAAATGTTTTTTCTTTATAAAACTATTTACAGTAATCTGAATAAAGAACCATATTTAGTCCATTCCCAATACAAAATCATGGCCTCTACGCTTATCAGCTTTTTAATCTTCTTCAACCGTTGGTTCAAATTTTGAATAATTCAATGAATGCAAACAATTTCCATGCACAAGAGCCAAGTTTTTTCATTCATCCAAATGTTCTTGGATTCATGTGTTGATTTTCCAACATTTGTACAATACAAATTCCCAACTCATTTCACTTTGAATGTTACATCCTCTATAGATACATGCTTGTTGAACCTTAAAAGTGTGCTTTCTAGATCAGAAGGCAGTCCTTATAAATCAATCGTACTTGATAATAAAGTAATTTATTTTATACTAATGACTATGATTAAGACTTCAAATGTCAAACATAGTTAACATTAATTAAAAGATCTTTATGAAAATGACTAATGTTCACTCTACATGCAACGTAAGAAACTAATAGTCTTTAGATTTTATTGATGAATGCTGATTAATGAAACAGTAGATTTAATAATACGGATATGAGTTACGGGATAATTTACAAGTTTTGTGCCATTAAATCGTTCTTCAAAGTTGTGTACTATAGTTACACTTTAAACACTACAAAATTGGAGTAGCCAGAGGGTTTTTATGGGATAAGAATGCCAAATTTTTGTTATTTTTGCGCTTGGACTTTACAACCACACACTTGACCTCCAAACATATGAAGATTTCCAAGTCCTAAAATAACAAAGAACAAAAATTTTGGTGGAAAATATGGGCCACAAAGGTGAAAAAAACATCAAAAGTCAAAACTAACAAAAATTGCCTAAGTTTTCAAATGACTTGCAAAAGTCATATACATTTGCACAAAAACAATTCCAATACAAAATGCATTTGATCAAGTGCTAAAAATGGGGGAATTGCATGTAAACGACGCATTCTTCACATAGAGCATGACTTTTTTTTCTTAAAACTTTTTCAAATACCTGGATGCAAGGTTATTGCTGTTTTTTTTTGTTGGTTGCACAACATGCACCTAAGAACACAAGCACGTAAGAGGAAAAAAATGGACATGACTCAACAATGTATGCATGTTTATACACAAAATCTATTAACGTTAATAACTTTCATCCAAATTTTGGCAAACTTGGTGTGTGCATAGGAGGGATTTGGCAACTTCATCCATTTTTTTGCCCAAATAGCTAGTGTAAAATTGAGGTAAGATTGAGGCAAGAAAAATTTCTGAAAAAAACACCTAGATGAATGCAATGCAAGAAAAAAGTGGCAATATTAGGGGGTGTTCCTACCTTACACAACTTATGTTGGATTGTACTGTACAGAGTACATAAATCCCTTTTATGGGATTCAAAGAAGTTTGTACTATAAATGAATTAGTTTTTGGCAAAATCAACATATCATCATGTTTAAAGGTACAAACTTAATCACAAAGTATGAATCAAATAACAAAAATTGATTTTCATAAAGAAATATATATTTTACTAAATTTGGTCATGATCACCCTAACATTAAAGTCTCTATAAAAGGAATTTTGAAACTTTTTGGAAATATTTGTTTGAAAGAAAGATGTGCTCATGGATGTCTCCTACATATCCATATGCATGCAATAAAATCTAAAAAATTCATCACCAATGGTTTTTAATCAACCTTCTCATAAAACCATGATTTTGACACAAAATAATTTACCAAAAATAGGATTTTGATTTTTAGTAACTAAAATTTGGTATGCTTATCCAGGATTGCACAAGGACCACATACCAAAAATGTGAGAATAAAATGCCCATTATATTATTCATTGCATAAACTACTTTGAATCCCATAAGAGGGACTTATGTACTCTTCCCTTGTGGTTTTGTACAGTACCCTCTAGAAACTCTTGCAACCCCTTTGTGAAGCCCTTCAAATTCTTTTTTTAATTTCCATTGTAAAAGTATTCTATCAAAATTATCCTATTAAATGTATTGCTTTATAGCACCTTCACCAACATATGAAATTTCAATGTCTAGAAATAAAAACTCTATTTTTGGTGAATTACTTTATTTTATTTTTTTGGCTTCACACAAAAATTAATTGAGAAATATATGGGATGATTTTTTAACATTTGATTGCACAATTATATAGGAAATGTCATTGTTCACATCTTTTGTATTACAAAGATGCACACTATGTAGGTAATGTTTTCCTCTATGTGGCTATAATGTGTTTTCTAATTTTCTTTCACACAAATTAAAGGCTATGGAAATCAAACTTGTATTATAGTAGGCTAAAACTTGACCAAACATAATCAAATAAGGTATTATTAGAAAGCTATAGTAATGTAGGAGCCTACCAGGGCTTTTTTTTTTCATTTTTTAAGAAGTGTGAAGGTGGCTATTTAAAATGTTATAGTGGTGCTCCAAATTTCAACATTCATCCACATATTGGCTAGAAAATATCACATTAGTACATACTATATGTCAAAAAAAAAGACATTAACATTTCATATATTGATGAAGGAGTTGTAAAAAAATACATTTAATAGGATAGTTTGGATAGAATACTTTTAAAATGGAAATAAAAAAAGAATTTGAAGGACTTCGCAAAAGGGTTGCAAGAGTTTCTAGAGAGTATTGTACAATGGGAGGCATAGGGAGCAGTGGTCCCTGGAGAATGTGGGTAGAATGGCTGGACCGCTGGAGACGAGCAGATGGTCTGTCAGCGTCATGGGGCCGGGGCTGGGACCGGACCGGAATTGGTGCGCGCTTAAAGGTACAATGTCCTTCCGCGGGAATAGGAAGGACGGAATTTACCCGCAAGTGGACATGAAATTTACTCTCAACAGGGCAGATGGAATCTGCTTGCCATAGGGCGGATGAATTTTGCTTGCGATAGGGCAGATGAAATTCGCTTGCAATAGGGCGGATGAAATTTGCTTGCCCATCTGCTCGCCACAGGGCGAATGGAATGTGCTTGCCAGAGGATGGATGGAACCTGCTTGCCAAATGGTGGATGGAATATGCAGTCGAAGGATGGATGAAACCTGCTCGCCATAGGGCGGATGAAAATTTCTTGCATGACGTATGTCAGTCCAGTACCCTTCTTGCACTAAGTTACAGGCTTGAGCATCATGTCATGACTGAAGAGTGATGATGCCCTGCGGGAGATTGGACGGATGGGTAATTGGGTACTTGCAGTGCTTGCTAGCAGGTGGGGCTTCTTGATGAGGGGCCCCCAGGCCCCCCCAGGCCCCCCAGGTCCCCCAGGGCCCCCAGGGCCCCACCTGTTCTCCCAGCAATTGCATTATACCACGGCCCCATTTATGTCTCATCATTATCCGTCATTCCATTGGTGTACCCGTTTGCCATTGCAACCTCTGGAGTCTGGACCTGCTGCCCAGCATTTGTACTGCCAAATTATCAACAATTCAGTCAAAGCGAGTCTCATGTATCCATTTGTATGATAATAAAAGAGTTTGCCCCGTACACTAAACATTGCAGTTTAGGTTGCCTAACCTTGGAAAGTTACCTCGTGACTTATTGCATGGCCCCTTGGAGGCACATGCAATTCTTCATGTATTAGAGTTTTACATGGTTTACGTTATGGACATTAGTTTCTTTTTCCGCAACTTTGTTGTTGTTATCAAGTCCTTTAAAAAAATTACACTAGTAATTATTGGTGAAATTATTTAACAATCATTTTGTATTTCTATAGCGTAAAATGTCAAGAAATTAGTGTGGGGCAACCTAAATGCAATATTTGGTGTGGTCTTTACGTCAAAAAGATCCAATTAAATTTAATAATATAAGTTTAGTCAAATTAATTGGCAAAAGAAAAACAATAGAAACACCATAAGAAAAAAATGTCCTAAACAACTGGTTTACAATAACTGCAATTGACTTAAACAACTACACAATGACTCAATAACAATTGTTTAGGACATATGCAATTGTTTAGGACAAGTTGTTTATTGCACGTTTCCTTCTAGTGAAAGATAGCTGAATGAAATGGAAAATAATTCATTGAATTTGAATTTATCAAAATGAAAAAAAATAGGATAGATTTTCAAGAATGTCTAATGGTTGTATGAAAATATTAGCAATATCCCATGCATGTTAAAAAACAGTTAGATTTGGATTTCCTTGATACAAATATATTTTCCAAAAATATCTAATTGTATTAACATTTAAGCAATATTGCATGCATTCGCTAAAAAACCGGTTGAAAATGAGAAATGTTATTTTTTTGCTAATGAAGCTCAAATTGCTTTGGATATTTATTGCTCTCATAATTGCCATCAAAAACCCTCTTTGAACCAGCTTAGAGCCCACTTGCTTTTATTGCTTGAATTGTTAAGAGTATAGGAGAGCTTTTCTTTTTCTTTCCTCTTGTTATCGTTTAGCATACCAAGTTTTAGTGGATAATTTGTAACAATCTGATGCTAGTATAAAAGAGTTGCAAACCAATTCACTTTCAATGTCCAACATTTTGATATTTAGAATTTTGGAGCATGCTCAATTGCTCATTGCACAAGAAGAAAAATAATTCCTAAATGATTGGTTCACAATGACTACAAATGTTCTAAATAACTATACAATGACTCAATAACAATTGTTTAGGAAATTTGTAGTTGTTGAGAACCAATTATTTAGGACATGTGTTTCTTCTAGTGTTGGTGAGATTTCTAAAGATTGTCAAAGAGAAGAATGTAGATTTGCATTATGTAAGACCTTTATGTATGAAGATTTTCTTGATTTTTAAAGATTATCAAGTCTATTTGAGTTTTTGAAATGTCTAAAGTCAAAAACTTGTATTGGGGTTGATGGTCAAACTTAAAAATATTACATAATTTGTATTGGGAATAAACATTACTCAAAATGTGAGTCGCTTAATTTTTGGGCAAAATGATATAGATACAAGCATATTTTTAGCCTGTTCAATATGGATATGCATTGATGTTTCTTGCAAAATATTGTAAAATTGTCCAAAAGGTCAAAAACATTGTAGGTCAAAGGAAGCATAAATTTGCTTGATTAAAGTGGCTAAATGTACAAGTGAGTTGATTCCACTCATTTTTTAAAGGAAATGAATGTTGTTAACAAAGGAATAAAGTTTGTATTAAAGGAGATGAGCTTTTTGTATGACAAAATAAGCATCATCTTGAATTGAAGATAGAGGTTGTGGTTTCCATATCCAATGACCTCCAAGCAATTACCATATGATTGTATGCAATATAGCTTCCCCTAATGTGGTGATAATGAGTGGTAGCATTTAGAGTTATATATTTAACCCCTAAAGGCCCGAGCCCTTTTTTCTATGAAAGTCACTAAAAATTACCACTTTTGAAGGAATGAGTAGAATGGTAGGATTTTTTTTTTTTTTTTTTTTTTTTTTGAAAATCCAACCATAAAATCTTGCCCTAGACTATGGGAGGTACCTTTGGGAAAAAAATCAGCTCATTCTAAATGTACAGGAGTGAGATATTGACATCAGAAGTGCAAAAAAGAGTTTTTTTCCTTGCTGCCCAAAAATTTCAGAAGCCTTTGACCACTCCTAAATCAAAAAAATTTCTCTACTCAAAGTTGAGGATTATTTTTCCCATGTTGAAAACCAAGTTAGGTAAGTGTGGGAGAATTTTCAAATGAATTGGAGGTGTGGATCATACTTTGTAAAATCTTGCAATGCCATAAGGCCAACAAATTTGCATATACACTAGGCAAGATTGGAGGATTTATGTAAAATTTAGAAATCTGAATTACTTTGATTCATATAGTACAAACCAAGGAATCTTAATCTATTACAACTTGGGGAAAAAAAAAAACACAAAGAGATCAAAAAAGTAAAGTACCAAATTCTACAAGTGGCAAAAGGAATGGAGGTTTGGGAGTCCCATACCTACCCTCAAATTAAATATTTTCATAACAGTCATCTCATAAATCAAAATTGAATGATTCAAAGCTTCTCACATATATATAAATCCAAAGAACAAATTCCAAATTTTTGTTTTAGAAAAACATCCTTTTTTTTGGGCTCCCCTTTCTCCCCTATTTTTAAGTTATTCATGCATAACTTCTTCCATAAATGTCAAAATGAAGAAAATTAGATCTTCATGCAAATCTTTGTATTCCCCATCTACCATAAAAGTTTCAAAAAATCACATAAAGTAGTTTAGCTATTTGGTACATGCCCGAAACCCCACTTGGACCTTTAGGGGTTAAACAAGGGAAAATTTCATGGATACCCCTAAAGTTTGCCATGTTTTCATAGATACCCTTGCTTTTTTTCAGAAATTTTGCAAATACCCTTGGACCAAAATGTTCAGGTGTTTATTTTGTTGTGCATGTCACTTCCTTCTCCCTTTGTGCGCATTACTTCTTTTTTGTTATGCGCGTGCACAAAGAAAGAAGGGAAGTAGTATGCACAACAAAACAAACACCTAATTTTTTTGGTCCAAGGATATTTATGAAATTTCTGAAAAAGAAAGGGTATCTATGAAAATATGGCAAACTTCAAGGACATCCCTTAAATTTTTCCTTTAAATAAACATTGCACTAAAATTGCAAGAATTATTTGCCACAAATACTAAAAACTTTGCAATAATGCCACCTTGCATATGCACAAGAAGAAAACGCTTGTAAGGCCTTTGCAATTTTTTTTTTTTAATATATGTGACCCATGACAAAAATGACCACATTACATAAAATTCTATTAATTTTTCTCTTTTTGTACCAAGAAGTAATGAAAAACATACACAACAATGTAACAAAAAACTCTTGAATTTTGTATGGCTGCAAAATTGATGCTATACGACTTTACAAATGTGCAAATCTGTTAGCACATATGCAATCCATTATTTTAATACATAACTAAGTGCACACTTCGCATTGGAGTTGCTTGTGCACAAACAAATGTGATACTTGGAAACAACCATTTGATGTACTTGAAAAGGTGAAAAAGTAGGAAATTGCACTTTAAAATATTTTATTCATAATCAAAAGTCTCCACAAATAGTTTTCTGATTCTCTATTTTTTTTTATATCTATTTAGCTTGTATGAGATTCTGTACCTGCTAATAATCCAAGTGCAAAAAGAAAAACTGTAGCAACTTGGAGCAAGTGCAAGCTTCCTTAAAAATTAAGCTAAAAGTAGGAGCACATGCATTTGAAGAATGCTAATGAAGTTTTCTATTTAGATACTATTGCTGCTGTAAAGGTAGAATCCAAGGACTTTTGATAGATATTTTAGAGTGCCAGTAGTTGTAAACCAAAAGAAAGGAGACTTTGTATTGACAAAAGCATCTTCTTCAAGAAATGAAACAATATAGCACCACTTGAAATGCTAGTTCTTCAAGGACATAGCTAGCCTCTTATAGTGTAGTTTTGTGTTATTCATGTTATTGAATCAATTCCAAACATTCTCAAAAACTCTTATTATCAATGGATACCGATTCAAAAAGTCCATATTCTTTTTGTGTTTAATCTCAAGGTCAAGTTACATTTGTGGGTGTGGTTTACTACAAGGGAGCAGTGTTAATTTGGACATTTTTTGTCAATTAGGGCACCTTGATTAGGACAATTTTCTGTCAATTTGGACATTTTTTGTTAATTAGGGCACCTTGATTAAAACACTTTTCTGTCAACTTGGACATGTTTTTCTCAAATTTTTGTCAATTTGAAAATTTTAATCAATTTGGACGTGTCATTGCAGACAGTTTTTCTTGTAGTTAATGGTAAAATTATTTATTTTCTCTCATCTGGCTCATACCTAACCATGGAAACATTCTCTCAAAAAATGAGCAATTGTAGTATAAAAGTGAGCTAAGAACTTTATGACAGTCTCTCAAAATATTACTACTCATGCTACAACAAAAAAGAGGGCCATATACTATACACTAGAGTGTTTATATTAAATTTGCACAGAAAAAGAGAGGGGAAGAGGGGTTACGGTGGGTTGATTTATAATTGAGCAAATTTCCTTAGCAATTACAATCCTTTGCAAGTGAACTTCCCTGTTTTTTAATCACAGAGCAATAAAATTTACTGCTAAACTTTGATAAAGTTCAAAAATGAAATTTGTGATTTACATTCAAAATTCAAGAGGTCAAAGTCAATTGGTAGATTTTCAATATTTGAGCTCCAATCCCATTGTCTTGTTGTAGCACTGACTGTGTGTGTCTTTGAGTGCATAGGCATAGTAAGGTAAGAGGCTCGTAAACCGACCATCTAAGAGCTGAAACTGAATTTTGGGAGGTGGAACTTCTTGATATATATTTTCAGTAAATTTTCCTTGAAAGACAAGAGGAATTGGCATCTAACTCAAATTATTTTGTATTTTTCATAACAATGTGGAATTAGTTATGAAATTTTGAAGTGGAAAGGTCATAGGGCTCTAAAATGGTGCACCTCCTCAAATGTACATCCATTGCACATTATGGAAAGGCTATGAATAAGCCATGTACTAACGGAGATCATTTGGGGAGGTGAGTGGAATTAGTGCCCTAATGCAATCCGAGCCTCTTACCTTAAGGGCACGCGCAAAAGAAAAAATCAATTAGAATCATGTGCACATGAAAAATTAATTGGGGTACACATTAAGCCAAATCTGAAAGGGGTACAAGTGGCATTACTTCATTGGTTCAATAATTTGAGACTGGTGATTGTGAGAAGATCTCAGCTTGCCCAAGAAACTTACTTGTATTTGTGTGATATCAATGTACCTTACAAACAATAAGGGATAACTTATTTGAAAATTGCGGCAGCAAGGAAAATAATTTCTTCATTTATTTTTTGTTTACCAGCTGCACAGGGGGTTTACTTGGGAGGATGGAGTTTTTTTATTGACATTTGGTTGGTTTTTTTTCTTTTTTCTTTTTTTTCTTCAAGTTCTCACAGTCGAGTGGTTGGCCTTTTTCAGGGGATAGCACATTTTGCAACAGGTGTCGTTTATTGCATGGGTTGATGGACATCATCAATAATAGTAGCTTAAACTCCATGCAAAGTTGCAATGGTTGCACATCAATTCGACCATGGCATATGCTTTACTTTGCTACATTTCATCCTTTTGATATAAATATGTAAACTGTGAGTTCAATAGCTGAAATAAATACATAAGTCACCTACTTAAGCTATGAACAATGAAATTTATCATTAGTTGTAGTTGAATTGGATTGAAAATTGAAGAAACCAGTGGTAGAAAATGAAGATTTTTTGGCTAGTTGAAGCTATAAAGGCTATTATGTGTTGATTGAGTCTAAATTTTCTCCAATTGAAGATTTCAATACACTAAGAGTACATGACATTCAGTAGCTTGAAGAGAGGCTGCCTTTCTCTCTCTTTAGGTATCATCCACGAACTTCATCTTGACAAAAATTAAAAAATTAAACATTCAAATTTTCTGACGCCCCCTCGACGTGTGTGCACTAAACTAAGCCTCCCTTTCATAAACTTTGACAAATGCAACCAAGTGTCCCCATAGCTAAAGAAGGGTGTGGAATATTCCACACTATTTCATCCAAGTGAATGGAATGGTGTGGAATATTCCACACTATTTCATCCAAGTGAATGGAATGGTGTGGAATGTTCCACACCATTCTCTTGGAGGGAGGGCAACCTTTACTAGTGCTATTGAATGTTATATAGAGGTTGTTTTAAAGCTCCATCAAGGTCTCAATTTCCACCTCTCATTAGTTCAATTTTTGAACCAATTCCAAGACCTTTGGACTTGGAGATTAAAGCAAAAATCTTGAAAATTGTTCTAATGCGAGACAAGGTCTAACACAACTCCAAGACTTAGGATTAGGACCAATGGCTCCAAGGTCATTTTCAAAGTTCATGAAAATTCAACTGTTAATTTTTTTTTAATACTTTATAAGATAGTCATTATCATGGAATGGAACCAAAGCCTCAACAAGTTTATTTAGATATTTTCCTTTCTCCTCTTTTGGAATTATCAAGACTTGTAAATCTGACCCTAGCTTTTTGGTCTCAAAACCTTTAAACCCAAGAGAAAAAAATCTCTTGCTATGCTTTTGTTTTGATGAAAGCTTGAAATCGTTCATGAAGCCATGTGTGTTCAAAACAAATTTTAGTTCAAATGGCTCTACAAGGCAACTCACACTACATCCCACATCTCATCTCTCCAAGTCCCACCTCAATGTGAGATCCAAGCTTTGTTGGGTTACCAAGGGCAAAAAAGGATACTAAAAAAAGTCATGAATATTTATACAAATATATTGGTGGAACTTAGACTAGATTTTGTATTCAGCAAAATAGCCAACCCAAACTGCAAGTGAAATCCCACTTTCTTAGCACCAAAACTTCCCAAAAATATTACACCTTGTAATCAATATGATTGGGACATGGGACTTTAGTCATAATAAGAATTGCCAAGAGAGATGGGACATAATTTGGGACATAGTGTGAATTGCCAAGCCCCAACTTTTGGCTCTCAACCAATTGGATGTTGAGATTTCAGTGGGACATGGGATGTGGCGTGAACCATCCCTAAGGAGGATTACTTTCTGAAATGAAGATTCACCTACAACAATTATTTTCAGGGACTTCAACAGATGTTGGTACGTAAGCTCGCCTTTGTCACACTTTTTTTTAAGCCTCCTGAGCTGTTTTAGACAAGCGTTTTTTTATTTTTTATTTCTCATTTTCATTGGGGGGAGTGACTTTAATTTCGCCAGGATAGTTCCAAAAGGCGACTTTCCATTGATAATTTATTACAATGGTAGGTACAATATAACGGTATCTGGTAATTTGCAGCAAAGTTGGCTATAGATAGTTACATTTTTCTGCCTTAACCCCTAAAGGACCATGGTCTTTATTTTGTCAAAAGACACTCAAAATTGTCACCTCTATGGCAAAGAGTAAAAAAGTTTGAAAATTAGGCATTTTGCATATCTGATTGTAGGATCTTGTGCTAAACTATCATAAGAATGTGTCATACAAAACTCAAGAACTTTGACCGCACAAATAGGAAGATATTTGCATTTAAAAAGTAAAAAACAACTTTTTTTGCACCTTGCTTGACTAGATTTTTTAACTTTGAACATTTTTAACTTAAAATTTTTGCACTTTAGAGTTTCAAATTCTATTTTTGCATGGTGGGAAGTTAAGTTGGGAATCTTGGGAAATTTAAAAAAAAAAGAATACTTAATTTTCATTCTTTAAAAAAACATTAGGTAGAGGAAGGTATGAGATTGAAGAAAAACTTAAATTGCTAATAACCCTGCAATGGAATTGAAACACAATACTCCCAATGGTGACATTGTTCTAGAAAGCAAACTTCACCCTCTCCAACAATTTTTTTTGAAAAATGTTAAATCCACATTCAAAAGTGAAGTTTATAAGTTATTTTTTCAAGAAGATGCTTGAGTTGCCCGAAAAATAAGATTATCTATAACTTTCTCATAACTAGTCCAAATGGAATGAATCAAAGCTCCAAAAGTAGATAAAGATATAATCTATGAGAAAAAAAAATTAAACTTTTTTTTCAAGTTTTTATAAGAATTTTTTTTGCTGCCCCTAGTCCCCAAATTTGTGCTTACTTGGGCATAGCTTTTGCTCCCCAGCATCAATTGGAATAAAAATTATATTCCCCAAAAACTAATGTGTTTTTCTATCTTCCAAAAAAGTTTCAAAAAATCAGGACAAAAATTGAGGCCGTAGGTACCTACCCGAAATCCCATTTGTCCCCCGAAGGGACAATGGTCCTTTAGGGGTTAACTGAAAAAAAAAAAAAAAACTGGTATACTTATTTAACACAAGCGAGAATGGATTGTTGAGAATTCCATGAAATAGTGAGTGTAAGTCCTGGTTCTGCTTGATTCGATACACCAGTTCCTGCTTTTGCTTATTAACAAAAGGAATCCGTCCAATATCTGTAAGGCAACCACCACGAGAATCGCTCCAAAAGGAGAAAAGCTGGTGACAATCCAAGACATAGAATCAACGCATAACCCTCAACTAACATATTTAAACACCACCTCAGTCCACTATGGCAAGTAAAAAGAAAATGTTTTGAATAATAAAGTGCTTCGAGCATCTCAAAAACAATACCATAGTCAACTATTACAAGCGAAAAAAACGGATCTGTCAGGTGCTTTAAGCATCTCACGCATACCCAGCTAGAGTAAAGTATCATATCCACAGGCTTGGGGTTGAAAAAGGTTGAATTTCTATCGTTAAAATTATTGGTGGCCCCAACGTAATTTTACACTCACGTAACTTCAGTTTTGTGGTACCTTGCAGGACTGTCTTGCACACGCAAATCCTAAACGAGAATCCATCCTGCATTAAAGGAAGGGAGGAGAGTCTTACTTGGGGTGTCGAACTCAGTCTCCGTTTGTTGCAGTCAAGCCATCCCAGAGATTTGGACCGAGAAGCTGAAGTAATACGGAAGTAGAACATGTGATTTTTTCCTCCTATGATTTCCATGATTCTTCTAAAAAAAACGCTGCAGGCCGGACTCAACAAGGCTGGACAGCTGCATCTGTACTCAAACAGGTGAAAAAGCACCCTTCTCAATGTACTACTACTACTGTATCCTAACGTGGGATGTAATCTAACTTTCATCCACTAGTGCATTCTGAATACTAAGCTCCATCACATACCAAATACAAAATCCACAAATCTAGAGACGGTAGATTTGGCTGGTGTAGCAAGTACACCAGTTGACCGAGGTCCATTTTCTGTACCACGCTGCACATAATACGGGCGCTGCGAGGCCTGCCCACTGGCATTTGCTGCACCCCAGCCAGTTGCTCGAGGAGCCAGAGCCATGGAGGTTGGGTGCTCTCGCTTGTCCGTCAGGACTTGACGCTGAACGGGGTCCAAAGGCTTGACGCCCACAATGAGAGAACCGTTCAACAGCATGCCATCCTTCAGCAACGCCTTCTTCGCATCATACCGGTTCTGAAACATCAGAAAAAAAAGACAATATCATTCTTGGGTCCCTGCCTGATACACCGTACCATAAGAAAAAGCACACCCAAGAGCAACACCTTTAAGGTAGAAACACCCCTCTCCGTGAGTGCCCCCATCCCCGATACCTACTTGTGTCAGTGATGTCAGTGACAATTTGGTTATGGGTGACAAAGTGATGGTTTTGGGTGACTGGCACGACGGTTTTGAGTGCCCCATCTCACTATTTAAGAACTCCTCAAGTTAGTATTATGAGCGTATGAGCACACTAAAGACTTCACTAAGCATCCTTTTTAGCATCTCCTACATACAACTATACATTTTCAGCAATTTTGGACTTTGGGAAATCTTTGTGAACAAATGCTTGCAATGGGACTTTCAAATTGATGCCAATATATTTAATTCCCTCTTCCTAACTTAACACTACTTTTTTCAAAGTTTGTCAACTGGTTTTCCTACTCCAAAATCCTTAGTTTCACGCTTATGGGTGTTCCTACCTTAAGTGCTGAGAATAATTGATTCTTCTAGGCAACTGAAGAAGATTCCAATGCAAAAATGTACACCTTTTCTTTGGATACCATATACAAAATTTGTAAGGATTCAAGATTATATTGGTAGATGACCTAAAAATCAACATAAATTCTGATGTCAAGGTAGTGAACATTCTCAAAACTAATATGCAAGATTTAGAGTTGTCGCATTGCGTGTGTGTCCCAATTAGGTACCTGTACCTTGGGCTGAAGGAGCAAGCAAGACAACGGTCCTCTCATATCAAAGATTAGGTCTACAGGGGTAAGAAGGCAGACCTGATATTGAATGTGCACCCAATTGGCTCCACCAGGTCCAGATACATGATCCAAAATAGGGCCGCATTTCTCAAACTCTCGCATGACCGTATTTGTTTCTTCTGCTCCAAATCTGCGAAAAAAAGACCACCAGCCATATAAGTTGAGCGACAACCCTAAACCACTCTGCGTTTGTAAACAGGTGCAGATTTAGTAGGGTAGAATTTGACAAGGCGTGGGAGCCAGAGATCAGTCAACGTTAACAAACTCTTCTAACGTAGGGGATAGTCTCCGTTAGGCGCCTAAACCCGTCTCCTTACCACCAGCAACTCATCTGTTCAAACACTCGGTTTGGCTAAAGTAACGCATCTTTGAATGAGAATGGGGTTGTCAACTAAGGATCCCTTCAATAGTAGTCTCCAATCACCCACTTTTAATGATTGCATAAGAAATTCTAAAAGAGAACGATCCAAAATTTCATCAAAAAGAAAACTTAAGCTCTTGCAGGGGGGCCAAAGTTATCTCTTCGGTGAGCTCGACATAGATGTCCCCATAAAAGAAAAGTCCTAAATATTTGTTAAAGTGCTTCCAGTAACAGAAACAATATATCCTACGTCATGAGAAATTCATATCATACCAATAAAAGCTTGCTTTCGTCACGAAGACTTTTCCTATTGGATCCACAAAGCTTATTAATATCAACTTAATAGACATTAGATTCTATTAGCGTCCAAATGTTAAGCTAATGTAAACGTAATGAAAATGATGTCAACTTCAATTCAGCATGACATGAGTGTCTTTGGCATTAACCTGATGTGAAATAGGTAACGTTTAGATTAACATGAAATCAACATAAATTTGAGATTAGCATAGCATCATATAAGATTCACATCCTATTCCATTTACCGCTTGGCCTCTGTAACATTTTCTAAAAATAAATGCACAAATTAAAAAATTAACCCTCAGCGACGTGCACAAATTAAGCCTACTGGTTCCCTATAAAAAAGTTTGCACATGACATATGCCACATGGCAGTCATTGTACACCTTCTATGGCAGCATAGCCACCACGTTTCTTAACACATGACCACAGTTGAGTCTGACTTCTCTATTCTTAAACTTTCAAAAAATGAGCATTGTAAATTGTTGACTATCCTCTCACTTGAGAAGGTGTTATAGTGTTATAGTGCAAGCAGTTTAAACTTAATGCTTTGTCACAGGTAATATGATATCAAATATGCGCATATAAAAGACAAGTTTGTTAATTTATGACAAAAACAAACAAACTAACCGTCATGATGTGCATAAATTAGGCTAATTTATGACAAAACGTAAATTACAAAGGCCTGCGCTAATGACATGTTGAACCTATAGGAGGAGATCTTTTCAGATGTTCATATAGTGCATGACACTTATAACCAACAACTATTGGCCAAACAAGAAATACTAAGGCACAACACATATACTCGTTAGCTCAAAGGTAACTCCACCACCAAGCGGGACAAACCCTAAGCTTCATCTTGGTGGACTCAAAATTTTGATAACTTTTCTTTTGACTAAGCCTTAGGCTAACCACTTGAATTGGGAGGTGTTGGTTATAAGTGTCATGCACTGTATACCGACACAAATGTCGGTGCTGCATCGATCAGAGAGGCAAAAAAAAAATATGCATGCAACGAGAATGGAGGAGGATCAGTTACCCAAAAACGGTGACCCACTCATCGCCTTCCACAACATCAGCTGCACCGCCAGAGCGCTGGATCTCAGGTCGAACAACATCTCTGGGAGGCTCTAATGCAAGCAACGCCCCGGGCTGTGGTTGCACAACACCAGACACAGGACTCCCCCCGTCTTTCTCTCTTCCTGCAATCCCTTCGCTGCGACTGGAAGCCGACCACCAGAGTGGGCTCCCAGTGGACTGATTCTGGGGTGGCGTCGGAGGAGACGCCGAAGAAAGCATGATCGGATCAGGGTAGTTGTAGCTGTTGAACCCTCCATGACCATTGCTCAACGGAGTTCTCGAGAAAGAGTCCGGATTTCGGTATGCCTGATCGGACGGCTCGACGGATCTTTCAATACGATCCTCCAGAGTGAACATCGGCGGTGGAGGTGGCTCCACTCCGCCTACATTCTCCCGCCATAACGCTGCTGCTGCCGCTGCTTGCCCTGGTGTCCCGAGCTCCCTGCGAGATGCTGGAGCTCGAGTCACAGGCGATGCTGACAAATCTCGGTAGAACAGAGACTGTGACCTCCCTCCTCTACTTGTACTCCGCGGCTGCGTGCCTGGAGTGCTCATGACTACGGGCTGGTCTCCTTGGCTGAGCTCGTAAAGCTCCCAAACCCTAACCTTTGCTCCCGCTCTCTCCTGGTCATGAAGCAGCGCAGAATCACATTAACTCCAACTTCTACACTCTTCAAAGATCTCCGCAATCTTCTCTACGAACTCCAAGGCAGACATTACGAAGCTCTTTATTAACAAAAAAATCTGAAGATCACCCCGCGTTGGAGCACCTGAATCTAAAGAACAATACGGGCTTCGTAATATACATCACATCTTTGTGATTGTGCATAAACCCTGGATCAAGATAAATGGAGGTATAACGCTCAAGAAGCAAAATGGTTGAGCGACAGCGTTGTGAGCTACATACTGCATCACATAACCCTATAATACTAGAAAATAACATATGTAGGGATTGCAATTGAGCGGACAATGTGTCGAACGTCCTCATGATTGTTCATAAACCCTACATCAAGCAAAATGGAGTACAAGTATACCGGCAGAAAAGCAAAACCTAAACAGTTGATTCAAAAAGCACCGGACGAAGAAATGACGAAACTGATAGCTCACAACGGCACTAACTAACATTGCGAAGTCGTTGCAACAACAGCGGCCACCTTCAACATTACCTACCCCTCCCAGAGACTCAAAATTTAAGATCCATTGCTTACCAGCACCACGACGTCGATCGCCTCCAGCAACGCAACCCTCTCAAAGGCAGACTTCCGGATTGCGATGCAGCTCAGGATTCGCAAGGAGTCCCTCGCTGCTCAGTCCAGAGGTGCGCCCTGCGCACTGCGCGATGAGGACAGGAAAACCCTAAAATAGGCATGAATCTGGCAACCGACTTGTCCAGCAATTCAAATATCCCTCGTTAATATCACACTGTGTAATATCACATCTAGTGCTATCACATCTCATAATATCACATCTCGTAATATCGCACGATCTAATATCACACGGTCGAAAGTAGTCTGCTCATAAACCGTCCAGGCATTAAAACCGCCCACTTTCTCAAATATTTCCTTGCTGTACATGCTTCTTTTCATACATTTTCAAAATGTATAAGGGAGGTAGGTAGTTTTAAGGACTTATGGTCTTTTCACTTCAAAATTTCATACCTAATTCCACAAAATTTCAAAAAATATGAAATAGCTTGGGTTAGATGTCAATTCTTCTTGTTTTTCAAGAAAATTTTACTAAAAAATAGTTCAAGATGTTTCACCTCCCCAAAATTCAATTTTAGCCCTTAGATGGACGGTTTATGAGCACACTGCCTTAATATCACATCTCGTAATATCGCACGGTGTAATATCACACTGTGTAATATCATATTCTGTAATATGACTTCCTTGGTTCTATTGTTAAATCTCTAGGAACGGGTGAACCCAATTTGAGCCTTACCTTGTAGTCTTGTACTCTCCTTATAATTACACTTTGTTTGCCAAACATTACCTTGGCAATTTGGCAAGTAATTTACAGAAATTATTTAGATTAGTGCAAGATTTTAAATTGTGAGAGACCTCTTTGCACTAATTTGGGTGAATTACCTTCTAATTAGTGTGAAGGTATGATATGCATCCTGCTTTTGTTCTTCAAGTAGGATTTTGGACACAATTTTTCACTACCTTTCAAGTAGCATCCTAGTGACAATGTATCCTTAATGCAACATTTTTCACACACTCTATAGTTGTGCAATGTGCTCACAACATCTTCTTGAAATTTTGACTATTTGGATCACATTAATTGAGATAATAATTTGGTATTACATTTTATAATATATTGAATTAATCTGATCTTTATTAGTACACCTTGCAAATTTACATGTTTTTTGAATTAATGCAAGCTAACATCATCAATACAAGGTAGCGTTTTTAATACAAGGTACAAAAATTGAAATAGTTTGTGTAGTGTTACCCAACATTACTTTATTTTTTTAGTATATTATCAATCGAAATCAGTGTTTCAACCCAAATTAATCCAAATATAGAGCCAAATTTTGTAGATTAGTATCACTTGCACTAACGAGACAAATTAGTGTTTCACTTATTTTCTACTTGATGGGGCTTTAGTAAAAACTGGCATTTTTATTTTACCTACAAAGAAGATATCAAGGAAACCCTAGAATAGTACAAAAATCAGTTTTCTTTAGATTCGATTCTAAACTAAAAAACAATAAACCCAAATTCAAATTTCATAAAATAGAAACTCTACCATGTCATATTGTCCTCTACCATTTCATTTGGCATGCCATTAACCCCTAAATGCCCAAGGCACCCAATTTGGGTGTTTGCAAAATTTTGAAGATAAATAAAACTTTATAAAATTACTATTTTTGGTATTTTCTTTTGAACACAAGTTTGTTTTGAAATCTATTTTCAACATTAAAAATCTGATTTAAAAAATGAACATTGAAGATTTTTCTACTCAAGATTTTGTACAAGGATGTCCACTGTAATCTTGAGTTTTCTAGTGTTGGAAGATCTTGAAAATGAGCCTCAAATATACTAGAGCTTGGAGAAAAATTTGCATTAGCAATCCATTTAAAAAAAATACATGAGTAGATTTTGGAAGCTGTAAATTGAATAAAGTTAAACATGTAATGCCCTTAACCCTCATATTTTTTTGATGACCAACTTTTTAGATTTGACGTGTGAAATGAGGATTATAAAACTTTGAGTCACTTCTGCAATTTTAACACCCTCATGTTCAAATGTTATAAGCTTTCAAACTATAAGTGATATTGTTGTGTTTTCTTTTCCATGTAATCTCTAACATGTCAAGTTTAAATTTGTACGGTTATAGTTTAAAAAAACTTGATGAGATTTATGAAAAGATCAATTGATTATTCACTTTCTTGAAAATGCCAAGAAGTTCAAAAAGGCCTTGGGCACTAGGGGTTAAGTATTGACCTTACTAATACTCTTTACACTACTTTAAATCTAATGCATACAGATGTTTTTTTGGTTTAAATTACACAATACTTTTAAATGTAAGAAACACTTAAAGTGATTCATGTAATCCTCAAATTATAACTCAAATCTAACTTAATAAAAAAATGGACTTTTTCCCATACCATTTTTCATTGTTTGTTATGGAAATTGTGTTATCAAAATTATTAAAAATACTTGATTGATCAATTCAACCTTTACTATAAACACTCCCCAGTCCCCACCCCTAGCCCACCCCCTCTTTCTTGTGAGCAATGCTGCAAGGTTCTACCAACTAACTAAATTTCTACCAACAAGTTTTAGCATTAGTTTTGCAATATGGTCTCTTTTTGGTATATTCTATGTTCAACAATGGTTATTCGGCTCCTACAAGTATCCAGGTTTTAAAATACCAAAGTCATAACTCACTTCAAAACCCACCATCATAAAATGTTGTGTCACCAAAAACTTATGTAAGTTAACTCATGAATGGGAGAATACGGAGTCCAATGATGTGATAATACGGAGTCCAACGATGTGATAATACGGAGTCCAACGATGTGATAATACGGAGTCCAACGATGTGATAATACGGAGTCCAACGATGTGATAATACGGAGTCCAACGATGTGATAATACGGAGTCCAACGATGTGATAATACGGAGTCCAACGATGTGATAATACGGAGTCCAACGATGTGATAATACGGAGTCCAACGATGTGATAATACGGAGTCCAACGATGTGATAATACGGAGTCCAACCATGTGGTAATACGGAGTCCAACGATGTGATAATATGGAGTCCAACGATGTGATAATACGGAGTCCAACGATGTGATAATACGGAGTCCAACGATGTGGTAATACGGAGTCCAACGATGTGATAATACGGAGTCCAACGATGTGGTAATACGGAGTCCAACGATGTGATAATACGGAGTCCAACGATGTGATAATACGGAGTCCAACCATGTGGTAATACGGAGTCCAACGATGTGATAATACGGAGTCCAACGATGTGATAATACGGAGTCCAACGATGTGATAATACGGAGTCCAACCATGTGGTAATACGGAGTCCAACGATGTGATAATACGGAGTCCAACGATGTGATAATACGGAGTCCAACGATGTGATAATACGGAGTCCAACGATGTGATAATACGGAGTCCAACGATGTGATAATACGGAGTCCAACGATGTGATAATACGGAGTCCAACCATGTGGTAATACGGAGTCCAACGATGTGATAATACGGAGTCCAACGATGTGATAATACGGAGTCCAACGATGTGATAATACGGAGTCCAACGATGTGATAATACGGAGTCCAACGATGTGATAATACGGAGTCCAACCATGTGGTAATACGGAGTCCAACGATGTGATAATACGGAGTCCAACGATGTGATAATACGGAGTCCAACCATGTGGTAATACGGAGTCCAACGATGTGATAATACGGAGTCCAACGATGTGATAATACGGAGTCCAACCATGTGGTAATACGGAGTCCAACGATGTGATAATACGGAGTCCAACGATGTGATAATACGGAGTCCAACGATGTGATAATACGGAGTCCAACGATGTGATAATACGGAGTCCAACGATGTGATAATACGGAGTTCGACATTTCCAAGACCATTTCCCGTAGGCACGACGTTTTTACAGTCCAGTGTTACAGAAAATCCGTGCATTCACGTGGACGCTGAATCTGTCTGTGACGGTAACTGAGCTTGAGCATTCTGTTGGCTTCGTGGGTTTCGAGCTGCGAGCGATAAGTTACGAGCAATGTAAGCATCTATCGCATTTCTTTTACTGTATTTCTCCGAGTCGTACCTCACATTTTCGACGAATCCGAGTGAAAGCTGGTCGAGAACGCCTTCCCGACCTTGGCTGTCGTGAGAGTCGGTATCAATCCAGGTGATCGCGTTACTCGCCAGGATTAGAGCTCATTCTGAGATCTGTCGAAGGATTCGTCGGTGAGTGCGTGCGTGCGCGCGAGGTTGCGAGAACGAAGGGTGTGGGGGTTCGAGCCAAAGGCAGAGCTCGATTTTGCGAATAGGGTTAGATGGCGGTACATGGAGGCATCTGGAGGTTGCGTCATCGTCATTCCTTCAGGTCTGAATCATCATGGAGAATTGTACCCTAAATCTTGCTTAGACTTCCTTTTTTGTCTTTTCATTTGTGATAACATTGTTGATATCTGATCCTCCTGAATTAGGTAAGTTTTGAACTTACTCAGCAAGTAATCGTCATTCCAGTGTTTGGTTAGGATATATTATTAAGCTTTGTCAGTGAAAATGCACCTAGTCGTCCTTTAGGGTTTAAGTGTGTGCGATTGTGCTCAAAGATTGAGGTTCTTTTGAAGGCCGCACCATGCCACTTTGTTGCATTTTTCCTGAAGATTTTTTTATAGGAACTTGTCTTGAAAATCTTGTTTGTTTGAAGCAAGCTGGCCATAGTGTTTGAGCCCAAGCCCAGGTTTAAGAACTAGCTCCTGCTGTCCCAAGCGTCGTAGTATCAAATTCCACCTGGAGTTTTGGAAAGTTTCCCAGTGCTATTAATCAGCCCCTGATTTATTTTTTTAGTGTCATATAAGGACTGATTTTGTGATCAATTGTATTTAATATTTGGGAAAATTTCATGGATACCCCCTGAAGTTTGCAATGTTTATATAGATACCCCTGCTTTTTCAGAAATTTCGCAAACTCCCTTGGACCAAAATTTTCAGGCGTTTGTTTTGTTGTGCGTGCCACTTCCCTTCCTCCTCTGTGTGCACGTTGCTTCTTTTTTGTTTCATTGCAAGCCCTTCTTCAACATTGGTCATGAAGGAAGTACAAGCCCAGCTAATAAATGCCTAAAAGTTATGATCCAAGGGTGTTTGTGAAATTTCTGAAAAAGCAGGTGTATCTATGTAAATATTGCAAACTTCTAAGGGTATCTGATAAGCCTTTGTCTAGAGTACATTTTTCACGGTTGGAATCTCGGGAGTTCTGATTGAAGGTGTGGTGGCAGGCAATGATAACCCTTTGCGCAGGAGTTACGGCGATTGAGAGGGAACCAAGGTCGCCATGGCGCAGCGAGCGGTGCCGTTAAGAGTGATAGTGCCAGCACCAGCAGCGCCAACACACTTCTCGTCACGCATTCCAACCCCTCCAACAATAACAACAACGAAAAAGAAGAGATCAGGGCCAGCAGGGACAGTGGGAGCGTTGTTGTTCCGGAACGTGCTCGGCGATCCGCACCATTCTTCTGCAGCGCCCAAGCTGTCAGCTCTGGTGAAAACTCCCTTGCAGTTCATCATCGCCGATGCCAAGACTCGGAAGATCGGCATGTTTCTGTTGCTGAGCACGGCGTTCATGGTGGTGGAGTTCGTGTACGGGTTCCACAGCAACAGCTTGGGCCTCGTCTCCGACGCTTGCCACATGCTCTTCGACTGTGCCGCCTTGGCCATTGGGCTCTACGCCTCGTACGTCTCGAAGCTGCAGGCCAACGCCCGGTTTAACTATGGCTATGGCCGGTTCGAAGTCCTGTCCGGGTACATGAACGCCGTGTTTCTCGTCTTGGTGGCGTCTCTCATCGTGTTGGAGTCTCTGGAACGCATCCTCGACCCCCCGGAAATCTCTACCGACAGCTTGCTGGTCGTGTCGATCGGCGGGTTTCTGGTGAATGTTGTGGGCTTGATGTTCTTCCATGAAGCCCATCACCATCACCACGCAGGCGGCCACCACCATCATCATGGACATTCCCATTCCCATGCCAAGAAGGAAAAGCCCGGCTCTGTCAGAGCAATGGGCGGAGATTACAAAGTCCTGAATGTCGAAGACGGGCACAGCCACCAAAACGCCAGTTTTGGCCATACCCATGTCGGCGACGACGCTCAGCATCAACACCAGCATGACTACAAGCACAGTAGCTCATGCAGTCACGACCATGGCCATGATCACAACCATGGGCACAAGCAGGAGCATGGCCACAATCACGACCATGGCCATGATCACAACCATGGGCACAAGCAGGAGCATGGCCACAATCACGACCATGGCCATGATCACAACCATGTCCATGATCACAACCATGGCCACGATCACAACCATGGGCACAAGCAGGAGCATGGCCACAATCACGACCATGGCCATGATCACAACCATGTCCATGATCACAACCATGGCCACGATCACAACCATGGGCACAAGCAGGAGCATGGCCACAATCACGACCATGGCCATGATCACAACCATGTCCATGATCACAACCATGGCCACGATCACAACCATGGGCACAAGCAGGAGCATGGCCACGATCACGACCACGGGCATGGGCATGAGCATGATGATGAGGGTGAGGTTGAGCACGATCACACGGACCACAACATGCAGGGAATGTTTCTGCACATTTTGGCAGACACATTAGGAAGCATTGGGGTGGTGATTTCGACGCTACTGGTGCAGTACAAAGGCTGGTACTTGGCAGACCCAGCTTGTTCCATTTTCATATCCGCGCTGATTATTGCATCGGTGATTCCGCTGGTCAAGGGTTCAGCGGAGATGCTGCTGCAGCGAATGCCGCGAGCCACGGAGAGACGCATCCAGCACTCCATGAAACAGGTGGAAGCTGTGGACGGTGTTTGGAGTTGCCAAGCTTTACGTGTTTGGAACTTCACCAACGCTGAGATCATTGGCAGCTTGCATATTCTGGCTACTCGAGGGGCTGACAGGGAGCGGTTGCGAGTTGCCCTGGCTGGGATTTTGAAGAAAGCTGGAATCACTGATCTTTCTCTTCAGGTTGAGATGGTATAGACTCTTTTTTCTTTCCATTGATGACATCTTTAGTCTAAAAATGTGTAAGTGTGTGTGTTGTACAATGCCAAGTAAATGCTCCATATTTGCAGAATTTTGGAATGCTCATTTAGTGCAAGAGACGCCATAAACCAACAAAATCTGGGCCAAAAATGTCAAACAGTCGTCAACTTTGAATGCAAATAAATTTTTTTTTGGCAAATGATAACTCCAATCTGTTTTTGTAGCTTTTAGACCTTCTTGTTTATAGTTACAAAAAAGTTTCAACTTATTGAGGCGTGCCATAAACAGCTCATATGGTTGTTAGGTCTTTGTTGTTTTATGCTGTCTTGCACTGTAGATGCTTGGGAGTTTTGTAGTGAGATTTTTTGTTATCTCTTAGTGCTCTCTATCTTAGCCAAGATTTTCCATGTCGCATGAACAAGGGAACGGGCCTCAAAACCTGTCGGTAGAAACCCCGCCCGCCTGTAAACTCAAACTTGTCGGTAGATTCCTACCCTGCGTGTGTAATCTTGCAGCTGTTTGTGGATAGGATTTGCAATGGAAAAGAGGGAGAGGTGGTGGTGGTGGGGGGTCAAATCAACCGAACATGTAGTTTTTTTCAGTGACACTATTTCCACTGGGGCAGACAGAGAAAATTTGAGTGGGGAAAGATTCCGTTTTTGGTACTAAGTAAGATTCTTGACGCCATTTTCCCCTATTTTGTCACTGTTTGCTTTGAAAATGGGGGTTCAGGGATCTGTGAGTTCTTTGGATTATGGAGGTGATGACAATTGTGCTGTGCAGTACATGTAGAATTTGTTTTGCCATTTGATCTCTGTAAACTTGCATTGTTAAATATGTCATAAGTTGCATACATTTTTGCAACCCAAATTCTTTCAACATCAAATAAAATTTGTATTGTTTTTAATGAGTTTTGAACTCAAACTTTATGGATGTAGTCTAGAATTTAGAATTTTCATTTTCAAGTTTGTTTTGCAAAATTTAACTTATGACTCTTTTATTTAAGGAAGTGAAAGTTCAAGTACTAATAGAAAATCTCTCTTTTAAGAAAACCTAAACCTATCCCACATTAAAACACTGAAGTGCTGTGTAGTCACCAACGTGATTTAAATGTTTTAAATGATATTTCTAAGAAATTTTCTTGGTTCTTGGTTATCAAAATTGCAACACTCAAACTTGGTCCCTCAAGGTGTATTTTTTTTGTTTTCAGCTTTTGTTCTTTCTAATATATAACTTCAAATGTTTGTTTTGATGCAAGATTGGGTTTTGCAGGATGCAATTGATAAGATATAAGGTGCTGACTAATTTTCATAATTTTGACCTCTACATATCTTAGCGGCCGTTCACACTATATCCCACATCCCAATCTAAGTCCCATGGCAACGTTAGATTCCAACTTAGTTGAGTTTTTGAAAGCAAAAAGCAGTTCTAAAGAAAGTAATGAATATTATATGCAAAATTATTGATGGGGCTTGGGCTGAAAGTTGGGTCTCAGTGAAGTCCCACCTTCTTTGGAGTCAAAATTTCTTGAAAGTGTTGTCATGTAAGCAAGTGGGATGTGGGACATAAAGTAAACCGCCCCTTATTGTGTACTCCCAATGAATGTGTTCGAAAGTTTGACTTAAAATTAAGGAATTGATATGTGCACACAAGGTGGTTGATATTTGCACACCCCCTGGAGAGTAAACTATAAAGTTCTACCATCAAAAAGCTGAATTTGAGAATTTTGAATTCAGATTTGGATTGAGAGACCATGATTTAATCTAGAATCATATAAAAAAGTTGCAATTGGACAACATCCAATGAAAAAGCTTAGCTAGGGGAAAAAGTATTACTTTTATTTTTGTTTGTAATAAACATTAACTTTTTCATTGAGTGTTGTGCAATTGCAACCATTTTTATGGTTCTAGACTAAATCATGGTCTCTAATTCCAAATCTAAATTCAAAATTCCTAAATTCAGCTTTTTGATGGTAGAAGTCTATAATTTACTCTTTAGGGGGTGTGCAAATATCAATCCCCCGGTGTGCACATATCAATTCCCTAAAATTATTGTACACGAGCACAAAGAAGTCACTGAATTTTTAATATCTTGGATGTGAAAATACAATCACTGAAGTGTAAAGCACATAAAATGAAATTTTAGAATAATGAATATCTTCCAAGTGAGTAGGTATTGAGGCTAATGGAACCAAGAAAGTTGAAATTTTTATAATTGTAAATTGTGTTTTAGACTTTGTGTACAAATTTTGAAGCTATTCATGTTACATAGTACTCTTTGATTGTCTTTTGAACATGGCAAAGCAATTCTTCAGGATCTTTCACAAGAAAAACTACATTACTTATTGATAAGGAACCTTACATGCTAAAAACATTCTAAAAAATAGACAATGTAGTCCTGTCGGCATAAAGGACTTAAAACAACCATTTATATCGATCATGTTGAATTGACAATTCCCACGAGACCAAATTATATCATAAGAACCTGTAAACCACTGCATTTGATGCAATAATTTTTGAAAATCTAAAAATATCCCGACGTAATCTACTATTCAAGACTACTAAACAAACTTGGTCCTATATGACAAAAGGTTCATTGAGATGAAGAACCCTACTTCAGACTGACCACTAAATCGCCAGAATAAAAACTACATTGGAAACAAATACATCTATCTCTGTAGCATTAACAGCAATGCAAGGAATATCTTGCCATCTCCAAATTCTAGATGATCACAAATTCTCTTTGTTCTCCAAACAAGTGATTTTTTGGCTTAGCCAATAACTCTGCTAAACCGTACCATTAATCATACAATTTGCACGCTCGAAGAACTGCAACTCATAAGAAGTTGTTTAAGCAAATATTTACAGGAGAGGTAAAGAAATGACCCGCCCCTATACTCAACGCCAATTTTGGCGTAATTTTTTTGCTAATTTTGGTGTTTCATCAAAACATTTCCCAAACAAAGCTGCAAGATGTTCCAACTCCCATTGCGTAAATAACACCCCACGGGCATTACACAACTTGGAAGGAAAGGACATGTGTTTATCACAGAAATGTAGAAGACAAGTCTGGAGCAGAGACGAGAATGGCACAGTACTACTGACGTAAAGTACACAAAGTCAAATATCACTAATGAACAAAGGCATTTGAACATAAACCTAAAGAAATCATCTTAAACTAGCAAGCTATTTTTAGCTACAGTTCGAAACGAAGAGCACACTAGCCATACTCCTAAAGTATGGAGACACAAGTCCTGAACTCTCTTTCTTCCTTACTTGGCAAGGATACCATCGAACACCCTCTGAATATGGTCTACTGCTCGACCATTCAGATAGCTATATGAAAAGACTCTGAGGTCATGCATTAGCCCTTGCAAAATAATGCATGGTCCCCTACATGCACAGTCCCGGGGGTAGGAGCACAAACCTTCAACTGAATGAATACGACCTAAAACAAGAGTGGCGACAATTCATGATATGTCAGCGATGCAACACAATTCTCTATGTATCCAGAGTGCAATCAATCATGCGGGCGGAGCTGATCGTTTGTACCTCGGCCAAAATTAAGTTTTCCACATCCAAGCAAACCAGCTGCTGCTGCATTATGCCAGAAACTTGTTGTCCAATTGTCAAGCACGAGGCAAGAACTTCATGCGCAGAAGGAAAGGTTAGAATACATCTGGGTGAAAGCGTCCCGGCATGGAGCTTCCTTCTTGGGCCTGACGAAGATGAAGTGTCAGCGAATAATTGTTCAACTCCAAGGTTCGTACTTGATCCTGGTACTGCGAAAGAAGTTGCTTCACCTGCTGAAGCTCCAGTGCTCGTCCTTCGTGGTCTTGCTGCCGCTCGTGTTGAATAGCAACAGCTCTCTTGAGAATTTGATTGTCATGCATGAGTCCACGGTTCTGCTCCTTGAGCGTCACATTCTCCTTTTGCATGTCGTCAACAACAGCTGCCGAGCGAGATATAACTGTGTTTTCAAATGCCTCAAGTGTGTGCATAGCCCTGCCTCGCGCAGTGTCCAAGTCGCTGGCATTCATCATCTGACTAACCAAAAGCTCCACCCATTTGCTCCCTTCGGATTGCGTACTGGACGGTTCAGCTTGCTGCTGCACGCTAAACTCGTCCGGGCGACCTGCGAACGGGTCAGAGGCATGCTGATCGGTAGTGGCTTGCTGTGCCGAAGACAAACGCAGCAGATTCAGGCTCTTAATAGCAGAGTCCAAATCATTGTTAGAGGCTTCCAATACCTTCTCCACCGTTTGTTCTTCCATGTCGGGGAAGAGGGCATGGAGTTGCGAAAGGAGTGAACCCGCCTCAAGGCGGGTGTCGAAAGTAGGGCCACTTCTGGTACCAGACGATGATGAGAGTGAGGGTGTACTGGCAAACCAGGCGGGCGAATTCCCCTGAGTAAACCTCAGGCGCTTGGATACCGGCGGTGAGCTGTGCAAATCCTCAAAGAGCGACCGCTTCCCGCAAACCGCGGCAGACATCGCATCCAACAATCCCCCTGTCTGTCCCTCACAATTCCTCCTTCCCCTTCTCCACACCGCTACCACAACAGCAATCCCTTCGCGTCGGCTCTTCGACCATGCTCCCTCCCACCAAACCCTACACCACTCCCTGCTTCCTCAAAACCGCCTCAAACCGCCTCAAACCACACAGCAACGCCAGAAATATACTCCAACCTCCTCTAAGCTTAATCACCGCTCAAACTAAAACCTTGTAAGCAATACCTCGAAGTGCGAGCACATCCCACCACATCCAACACCGACCCCAAACAGCCCCTCTCCAAAGTCGCTCCCGCTCGCAATACAGCACCAAATTGAGAAGAAAAAAGCACCACGAAAAGCTTAGGCCAGCTGCGAACCACTTAGCATGGGTGCGACAACCGGGGAACGATGGCTGTGGCGACAGCGATGGAATGTCTAGTGTTGAATTGGTGCGAAAGAGGTGTGCGAGAGAGACGACTTTAGGGTTTCGTCGCATCGCTCAATTCGTGAAAATTGGGCACCCCCCATTTCTACCCCACCCCGGGGTTTCTATTTGAGCCCTCCCCGGCCCGGCCCGGCCCTGTCTGGAGTACACGTCACCGTTTTTGTGTAACGTATGGTATGTTGGACGTTGCACTCTATTCTAATAGTTTGCGTCTGTTAAGGGTTAGGGCCACTTTATATTAGGGCTAGAATCATCAGAATGAATCAATGGAATTATTCAAATTTTCAAATTGGGTCATTAATTGGACCTTATAGTTAAAAGTATTGTGTTACAGTTGGTCTAATTGGTCTTGTTGATGACATGGTTGTTATGTGGCACATTTTTGGTGTCAAAAATTGGACTGCCTCAAACAAGAACAAGATTAGAAATATATGTAGGTTACAATTGGTGTTGATAAGTATAAGGAACATAATTCATTATTCATCTAATTATACTATGTTTATACTACTTTACCTTGTTTTTACTTTACTTTTACTTTACTTGAATTGATATCTGCTTGAGTATCTGCTTTACTAATGGATATTGGTGGGCATACATGTACATGGCAACATCTTTTTGAGGTGTTGGTACCAATAAAATATGACTATGCGCAAGACTTGGGACTTATTCAAAAAAACAATCTAGCTTGGAAATCAAACCTCAACAAATATTTGCTTAATACAATCAGATTATTTTATATTTTCCTTTACAATTTGTTTATATCCTATTCATTTGATAAGAAACAAATTTTTAAGGGCCAAAATTGAGTCTGACCGTAAGCCATGTTTTCACTTTTTGGATATAAGGACCTTCCTGGGTAAGATCCCTTTTTTTATTAACTAGTTTCTTGAATTCCCATTAACTTTAAAATTTTAATCATTCAAGTTTGTACTCATCATCAAAACAATGTAGTATGCTGTATGTGTTTTATTCATATAATTATAAAGTTGTTATGTATTTTGATATGTGATTGTGGTGAATTTACAGGAATTTTGTGATTTTAACACCAATTTTTATTTATTTTTTATTAGTAGTACTGAAATAGTAAGTTTTGTTAGAACAACATTGTTTGTTTTGAAATGATAAGTGTTGTAATTATATATTTTTTGGCTATATTGATGAAGCCAACAAAGTAAATTTATATTACATCATTAACAATGACAAAAGTCATGTTAAAAGTATAGTTAGTTATTAAACAATATCATAGTAGTAGTTACAAACCACACATGGTTTAGCCAAAAACAATTCCAATTTCAGAAATCACACACACCATTATTGCATAATTATGATATTGAAGAAGGTATTAATTGTGCTTTCCCTATCTATTTATTTACTTATTTATTTGATTTATCTTAACACCACAAACATCCTTATAGTTTCAAAATAATAACGATATCTTCATGTTGTTATTATGACACAAGACAAAAGACTTTGTGTTTTCTCAATGTACTACAATACCCTAAAGAAAGTATATGGAAGTCCTAGTTTCTTGCTTAAAGACTTCATTTTGAAATTAAATTTAGGGGATGCTCAGCTAAGATTTGGAAAAAAAATCTAAACAAAAAGAACTCAAAACTTCTAGGAGAACAATTTTCATTCCTAGCCAAATAGCTTATTTTGCGTGCATAGTGAGTGATCAATCAACAAAGTGGAAAGTTGTACGTTCAAAGGTAATTTTTTCAAATCCCAATTACCACATCAATTACTAAGATTTTGAAAGAACTTTCTAAAAGGAAACAACTCAAAACTTACACAAGAATAACTCTCATTTGAGGCTCAAAAGCTTATCATGCATGCCTTGTTCACAAATGAAGCCCAAACAAGCATGGTGGAGAGTAGATGGGGTTTTTTTGGAACATTTGCCTTTGTGGGGTGAGAGTTGCACATCCACACAAATATTTGCACACTTCCTACTAATTATGTTGCAGCCTAGGCTTTCATAAAATCCTTATCAAATTGTGAATTGATGCCATCATTTTAATGTTATTTGAACATTTTAATTTTTTTTGAGCTGTTGCCTAATCTAATTCAATACAATGCTTAAGTAATGGCAACGGTTATTTGCATGTTTTCAAAAAATGACCAATGAATAATTTTTTCCCTACAAAACAAATCCCATGATGCTCCAAAAATCCATGCATTGGGGCCACCTTCAACTCCAACCAAAATAGGGACAAAGCCAGTAAGCTAGAACCAATTTTCAAAAAATGCCCCCCAAGCATCGGTGAGAAAACCAAAAAGAATACCCTGGCATTAGCCCTACACTGATTAAGGTTGGAGGCTTGAACTCTATTAGGGCACTAATTCCGCTCACCTCCCCAAATGATCTCCGTTAGTACATGTCTTATTCATAGCCTTTCCATAATGTATAGTAGATGTACATTTGAGGAGGTGCACCATTTTAGAGCCCTTTGACCTTTCCACTTCAAAATTTCATAACTAATTCTACATTGCTCTAAAAAATGCAAAATAACTTGAGTTAGATGCCAATTCCTCTTGTCTTTCAAGGAAAATTTACTGAAAACTATTTCAAGAAGTTCCACCACCCCAAAATTCAGTTTTAGCTCTTAGATGATTGGTTTACAAGCCTCTTACCTTACCAAGGTTGAGCATGCTGGTTCATGATGGTAAGCACTCTAGCAAAAGTGATTGAGCCTTCAGCGCCGCCAAGCCTGCCATTTCAGCGCCTTATCAGACGGCTCTAGATTGCTCAGCCATATTGACCGTCCGCAATGGAATCTCATCGGACGGCTCCGGAGAAGATCGACGGCCATATGGGCTTTGGGGAGCCTGAGAACCAAAGCCAAGCATCATCATCATCCATTGCGGTTGTATGTTGCATCGATATGCATTTTCTTGAAGCTTACTTTTGAAATTTAGTATTGAGGACATTAGCGCACAAGTATTTTGGTGCTTTGGCAAGATTTCTAGGCAATTGGTGGTGCTTTGGCGAGAGCACGTTGACGTTGATCCTCAATAAGTTTTGTGCTTTGAGAACTCTTGCTCGTAGTTTCATTGGTGTGTTTCAACTACATTTTTTGGCTTTTTCTTGAGATTGGCAGGTGGGAAAGACTATGGTTTATGCACCTTGATTGACTTGGCTCAAGGTGCACAAGGAAACTTACCAGGTCCAGACATAGTAAGGATTGACAAATTGAGAGCTCTTTCTTGATTCTATGGGTGGTGGTGCTTGACGATCAGCAATTTGCTTCTTGACGTCTGCCATGAGCTCAGGGCATGTACGTATCCAGTGATTCTTGATGCCGCACCAATGACACTTGCTTGTGGGAGGTGCCTTCAGTGTAGTGGACCAAAGCTTGCCTAGAGTGATGGACCACTTCCAAGGGCCTTTGATTAAATGAGCTTCCCCATCCATGCGGTTGGATCAATGATCGCATCGCATCTCCTCATAGAGCAATATGCTTGTGATCTTCGTGACTGATGAAAGTTGAGGGCGGTACATGATGGAGTTCACCAAGTTTTTGTATGACTTGGAAAGGGCAAGGAGCACATGGGTGACGATCTCTGTCTCTTGGACTTGCTCTCCCAGGTTGTTGAGTTGATTGAATAGCTCTTGGAGTTCCTGGAAGAACGTTGTCATGGAGTTACTGGCTTCTAGCTTGAGATTGGTGAGCTTCCGACAGAGCATGATCTTTTGAGTGTTGGTGCTCCATGCGCACAAGTTCATGAGGACAGTCCAACAACAAGTCGGATCAGTGATGCCTTTGATGTATGGTATGACATTGTCTCAAACAAATAGTGCTAGAGCCATGAGAGCTTTCTTCTTTGAGGTCTGGAGGGCCTGTATTGCTTCAGGTTCAATAGGCGCAATAGCCCCAACTAGTGGCTCAACTAGTCTCCACAAATCGTCTTTCTCGTGCAGGTTTTCTATCTTGAAACTCCATGCGTTGTAGTTAGCGGTGCCCTCCAACTTGGAGGCTTCTCCTAACGAGCCGTCACGAGATGCCATGCTTAACGATGTGAAAAAAAGTTTGAACAACCGGATCTACTTCCACTTTTTCGGATTCAGGGACCCTTTACTGTCTGCTACAGTCTACTTGGTCAAGAATTGGACTAGCGCTGATATTATGTAGAGAAATCAAGTCCTAAGCGTGATCAATCGAAAAAGATAACTATTCAAAATTCTTGACCTCTACTTATCCTGGAGGCTGGACTAACTACCCACTATGTTACCAGTTAGCTCCACTATGTTCCCATAATTAACCCTAGTGTAATGTGCGCCGCAATTTACATGAGCCATACTGGTAGTTCATTACCTACGTGTACTTACTAGTCTATTCACTAGTCTAGGAGTCACCTATTGACAGGTGTTGACACTTTGGTTTAACCTTATGTAACTACATAGATGATGTTGAGTACGTTAATGGTGGTTTGAGAACAAAGTTTGAAATTCAATTTTGTTTTCGGAGGAAAATTAGTTCCAACCTGTAGTTCTACATTTGTAGCCAATAGCAGTGGTTTGTTGTGCGGTTGACTTTAATTTCAATTGCAACTTGGATGGATCACTCTTTATATATTGGATACCCTCCGTGCAACAATGAGGTATTTTTCAAAGGGCTATTTCCCTCTCATGCAAAAATAAAAGGGCCTCTATAATTCTATGATTTGGCAAATTGATTTATATCAAGGCACTTTATAATTATTTATACGGCCTAGGAGATTTTGTTTTTTTTAAGTTATGTTTTTTATAATGAAATAAATCAAATTGTCAAGCAAAGATAGCAAAAGGTTTTAAGTAAAATGTACAAAAATAACATATGAATATTTGATGGTTAGAATTTAGTACTGTAAAAAAATTAACTTTTTTTTACACCCTACTTTTTTTTGTTAAGATATTTTGGTTGGTGCCTGGATTGGTGTTAGATTTTAAATTTTTTTCACATCTTGTTTTTTTGGTTGGACCCTAGTTATGGCATCTTTGTTTACACAAAATTTTGATATTTATTTTACTCCCCATTTTTTGATTAAACATTTTTGCTGGGCTTAAATTCATATTTGGTTTTAATACCTTACTTTTTGCTATAATATATGCTATGACACTTAGGTTGGTTTTAATTTTGAGTTTTTTCACTTCATATTATTTTTGTTAAGTTGCTTTTGCTTTGACTTTTTATCCAGTACAACATGGCTTCTCAAATACCTAGCTGCATATACGAACCCATACTAAATACAATCTTGTGCATAGGATAACTCCAAATCTTGTGCTCCTATATTAGTTGTAAAACAAATTAATGCCTTAGATTTGTAGTGTACATTATTTATATTTAATTTAGAACTTTGAATATTCTCTTCTTTATTTGTAAGTTTGTCATAATTTTTATCTCAAATGAATAAAACCCTTGCTATATTATGCCGCACGTCAATTCTAAAATGCGCTAAGTGATCCACTCAGGAATTGCAAGAAGAAAGTTAAGAAGAGCTTGAAAAAATTGTTAGAGCGATCGGTGTCAAAAGTTCTTTATATGACGGTGAGAGAGTTAGGAAGACCTTGGAATTGTTAATTTGGTGTGCAAATGGAGCAATTGAAGGTGCAAAATTGTATTGAAGTTTAATTTCTTTCTTAATTTAGATTCTACACCATAATTGAATAATACTCTAGGTCATTCTGTTTTAATGTTGCAATATTCCAGCTACGGTTATAGAGGGGGAACACCAAGGAGTCGTTGTTTTAAAGTATTTTCTATCTAGTGTTGTTTTGTCCGAATTAGTTGCACTGTCAGGTTTGAGCTTCTTATTTGATGCATGTGTACGTTCAGCTCGGTTATAGAGTGCGGTGTAAGCTTCATTAATTATGCATTGTATGTATAAGGCATATATAATACAAGGTTGCTAGATCTCTGGGTCTATATTGGCATAATCTAGTGATTGACAAGATAATCGTTCTTGAAATAGCTAGGTTAGCATACTCGTAGACTTGCTCTTGTCATCAGTATCATATCGTAGATTCTCGTGAATGATTGGTCCTAAGAGCTTGTCATTGCTTGGAGGGTTGTAATTGCTACTCTTTTGTATTTCTTTAACCCCTAAGCGCCCAAGGGGCCAAAATATGGCCTCTCGATTTTTGAAAATTTTCAAGGTTTGACCATTATAATCTTTTCAATGGTACAGTGTACGGACATGTCTCTTTCTATGGAGCTCCAAACATATGATCCCTACCAATCAGTACGGTCAACTTATGTGGATCTCTTTTAGGTGAAAGTTTGATAGGAATGAATACCAAAGGGTTTGGGTTTCAGCAAACTTGTGCTGGGCTCTCAAGGGTTAAGATGTGGAGGCAACTTGTCTACGACTCCCCAAAGTCCTAAGTATAGAGTTGCTAATGCCATCCAGCGAGGACACATGACGATGTCCTTCTTCATGTGGAACTTAAATGATCATCACTTGTAGCTATGCTCTTGGTTAGTCTAGAAAACTATATTCTCTCATGCTAGAAAGTAGCATTGCGTGTTCTACTCTTATTCAAGACTTGATGGAGAGCATCTGGTTTTTCTGAGGGATTGATGCAGATATGGGTGGGGGAATGCTATTTCGTGAGTAGGGATCCGTGAGCCATGAGCCATGAGCTTAGATTTTTTGTCAAAATAATAAATTCCACTTATATTTGTGTACATAGGGTCTTATAATTGTGCATTTAAAACTTTTATCTCTTGAAAATTTTCCCAATTTTTTAGTTTTAAATTTATTTTAAGCTCAGTGTTGGTTCCCACTCACAAAAATCTTGGCTCCCCGCTCATGGCTCACCTTTTTATGCTCACCAAATAGCGTCCTCCATGCATGTGTTTGTGTTCCCAAAGGGACCCACAAACTACACACTACATCATTGTTTTAAACTTTTTTGGCTTTTTTTCTTCTGCAAACTCCTAAACCAATAGTGTCAATACTCAAGTCTGTCAACTTCTAAAATACGAAAAATCTTACATTTGACCATTTAAAAGATTTGAGTAGGCTTTGGCAACCCCTCACAAACATGTGTACGTACGCACATGTGTACACGTATATATAAAAGGTATTGTATTGCTTGTTCAAGGATTTTCATTATTTTCATGTTGTTATCAATGTTATTGATATTTTAACCAAACCCTTTTTGTCTACGTTTATTTTTATCTCTTGTGATTTTTTCTTTTCTTTTCATTAGTTGCTTTTCTTATAGGTTCTGTTCAAATTCAATCATATTGTCAAATGTACAAGTTTATGCAGTGCCTCCAATTATTCTGGAAAATCTAAAAGGATAGCGCCCGATATTCATTAAATTGGGAAAAAGCTATTCCCAAGTTGTACTTCACCTAAAACCAAAAAAGTCACCTTAAATCCATTTGAGAGGTTTAAGGTGATCACCTTAAACCTAATTAATGAACTTTTTGTTTAAAATTTTAAAAGTGTTGTAATTTTGTGGAACAAATAGGTCTAGTTCTTGGCTTCTTGGGTAATAAAGAGCGTATTTCTAAAAGATTATAAGCTTCTTGGGTAATAAAGAGTGTATTTTTGGAAGATATATATCTCATTTCATTGGAAAATAGTCAAGTGTGCACTTGATAGAAAAGGACAAGAATTCCCAAAATGTTCAAAAGTTCCCAATTTAATGAATATGGTGTGACACCAATTCACCTTTAGTAAGGTCTTGAATAAACTTGTGTTTGATATATGGACAACAAATGCTTGCAATTAGGAAGGATTCACACTGTACAACATTAAAGTGATAGACTTAAATGTATTTAAATTGGAAGATCCTAAAACCATATTTTACATAAATTGAACACGAACTAAACATTGAATTGATGCATTTGAAAAGAGTGTTTTGGCCTTAAAATACCAAGTTAGAAACTTAACAATTTGTCTCTTTTGAAAAAAAAATAGTCCTTAAATTTGACTAGAATACTGAGTGTCTGAAAGGAGTATCCATTTCAATAATTCAAAGCTTGACGTGCAATGACTTGTCTATTTTGAAAGTTATTACCCAGTTTACTATGCTCCAAAAAGGTGAGACAAACGTTGCAAACCCACTTGAACTTCTAGTAGTGACTTATTTGGCAGTGGGGATTGGGCGTGAGTCCTTGCCGATGTTGTGATTCTGTCATGCATGATGCATGGATTCCTACGCCGACAAACATGAGCACGATGCTACAAGTGTTTTAATTCAAGCTTCGATACAGGCATACTTAACCCCTAAAGGACCACTTGTCCCTATGCGGGACAAATGGGATTTTGTGCACGTATTTATGGCTAAACTATTTTGTGTAATTTTTTGAAATTTTTATGGAAGTTTACGGAAGATGGGAAATTCAAATATATGTGTGGGCACCTAATTTTTTCCTCATTCTGACATTTATTGAAGAAGGTAAAAATGAATTTATGAGAATTTTTGTTTGGCGGGCAGTCCAAAAATTTCTTTAAATTTTGTATTTGTATTTTTTTTTAAATGCAATTTTAAAAAAAGAAATTGGGCTGCCTCTTGAACAAAAATTCTCATAAATTTATTTTTACCTTCTGCAATAAATATTGGGATGAGGGAAAAATTAGATATCCACACATATATTTGAATTCCACATCTTCCATAAAAATTTCAAAAAATTACACAAAGTAGTTTAGCCATAAATACATGCCCAAAATCCCATTTGTCCTCATAGGGGACAAGTGGTCCTTTAGGGGTTAAAGACACATCGATCGAACGTCTTTGTTTTATGGAATGACTTGAAGACAGATACTTTTATCTTGTAATGTTACTGATAGTGTTTACATTATCTAATACTATCTACCTAACGCTTTTTACCATAGCTTTTGAGCAACACTGGAAGTTGGAACGGAAGTAGTTTGAAAAGCTAAAAGGGAAATTGACGTAAATTGACGTAGGATGTAGGTGAGATGTCACTTGCCTTCCCTTCTCTTGTGGCCAGGTACATGCATGCTGCTGCAAGGAAGGCTAGTTCTTAATTAAAACAACAAGCTAATCAATTTGCTCAAAGTATGTTAAAAGTAAGAAAGATGTGAATGATGGATATCCTTGAAGTTTGTAATATTTTTACAGATATCCCTAGTTTTCAAAAATTGCATAAACACCCTAGAACCACAATTTTTAGGCATTTATTTGTTGTGCTCATCACTTTTTTCATGATCAATGTTGCAGAAAGGAGTGTAATGGAACAAAAAAGAAGCAACATGCACACAAAGGAAGAAGAAAATGGCATGCACAACAAAAAAAAATGTTTAAAAATTATGATCCATAGGAATTTTGGACAATTTTTGCAAAAACAGAGGTATTTAAGGTAAGAGGCTCATAAACTATCTAAGCTCTAAAACTACCCACCTTCTCAAATGTACTTTGTTTGTACATGTTATTTTTTAGTAAGTTTCAACAATGTACAAGGTGTGTACATTTGAGGAGGTGGATGGTTTTAGAGCCCTATGTAACTTCAACTTCAAAGCTTTATACAATAGATGAACCTTTATAAGAAAAAATGCTTAGCTAAGATAGAGTGTTGGGGTGCTACAAAAGATGTGTTTGGTTACAATGAATGTTTTCCTTACACAAAATGAATATGCTGTCCGGATACCTTCATCTTATTGAGGCACCACCGTAACTAATTCCACAAAACTCCAAAAAATATGAAACAACTTGAACTAGATGCCAATTCCTCTTATCTTTGGAGAAAAATTACTTCAAAGATATTTCAAGAAATTCCACCTCCCCAAAATTCAGTTTCAGCCCTTAAATGATCGGTTTATGAGCCTCCTACCTTATACAAATGTTGCAAACTTCAGGGATATCCATCAAATTTTCCCTTTAAAATATGGGTATGGCTGTCCCCGGAGATGATCAGGTTACCGCTGTCTCGTCCTATTTTCCAGTTCACTCTGACATGTCCGTTCACGATGGTGGCAAGACAAGTAGAACCAAGTGAACCCCGTGTTTGGTTTTTTGGGCAAACTTCGGTGTCACCTGCTCCTCGAATGGGACAATCGACTGCTGAGCAAGTGAGAGCTTCAAGGCTTCAAGCATTTGATCGGATGGGGTTTCATAATTATGCAGCTCCTCTACAACCTTCGAGGAATCGGAGCTCTTAACCCCAAAGGATCAGATTATTACTTTTTAAAACCAACATAGCGATTTTGGGCAGGTTCCTATAATTGGAGCTTTTCATATTTTAGGCAGAAATTTTGACAGAATGTGGGAACAAGGTTTATCTTTCATATGCAATAAATTTCATGATATTTGGAATTACAACTAAAAAGTTATGGCTTAATATGTTGTTTTTTACCTTCATTGGGTAGCCTGGGCAGGTTTTTAAAAGTCACTTTTTTCAAAAACAAAAATTTTAAATTAGTTTAGGAGATTTATGTGAATGCAAGAAGCATTGAACCAGTTCGCTTTGATCAACAAGATGAAAGTTATGAGAAGTATTGTTTGCGGGCAGTTATGGATTCTCTACTTTAAAATAAACTTTGAAATCCTTTATTTTACTCAATTTTCAACATTTTGGAAAAAAAACAAAACTAAAGTATATATGTAGATTGTTTATTACAACATTACAACCATTGGGATTGGTACTTTTCATTTCCATAACTAAATTCTTAACAATTTAGTGTTTTGAATCATTCTCTACTTCTTTTTACTTAACCCCTAAATCCCTGAGTGTCCCCTTGGGGGACAAATGAGATTTTGGGCAGGTACCTATGACTAAACTACTTTGTGTGATTTTTTGAAACTTTTATAGAAGATGGGGAATTTGAAGATCTGTGTGCACATCTAAGTTTTTTTTCATTTTGACATTTTTTGAAGAAGTAAAAAATAAATTTCTGGATTTTTTTGGAGATGGGGCAGCCCGGGCAGCCCAAAAACTTTTTTAAAATTTACATTTTTTTGAAATAAAAATCTGAAATTGGTTCTTTGAGTTTACATATACATGGGAAGCTTTGAATCACTTGTTTCCAGTAAACAAAATGAAAGTTATGAGGACTTTTAGTTAACTGGTAGATATGGAGCCATTCTACTAGTTAACTAAAAGTCCTCATAACTTTCATTTTGTTTACTGGAAACAAGTGATTCAAAGCTTCCCATGTATATGTAAACTCAAAGAACCAATTTCAGATTTTTATTTCAAAAAAATGTAAATTTTAAAAAAGTTTTTGGGTTGCTTGGACTGCCCCATTTCCAAAAAAATCCAGAAATTTATTTTTTACTTCTTCAAAAAATGTCAGAATGAAAAAAAACTTAGATGTGCACATGGATCTTCAAATTCCCCATCTTCCATAAAAATTTCAAAAAATCACACAAAGTAGTTTAGTCATAGGTACCTGCCCAAAATCTCATTTGTCCCCCGAGGGGACACTCAGGGATTTAGGGTTAATAATTTTTTTCCATATGTTATACAATTCCAAATGATTTGAAAATTTTGTCACATGTACTTTACTTGGGCTGAATAATGAATTTAGAGAAGTACCACCCACACGTCCTTTTTTCCTTATGAATTTCACCTTTTGAAGAGTAGCTACCCAATTTTTCACAAGAAATTTTTGAAAATTCAAACCATTCTATCTTCCAATCCACACAGTAAAAAACTTTGAAATTTTTCCACATCTTCTAGAACTATTCTTCTACAAAATCCTACGGTCACATATGCATAAAAACGTTTTTGTTTTCCAAATTTGGTTGATGCTATAAAAATGACAGTTTTGGAGAGTTTTTGGTGAAAACATTGATTGATCCTTTAGGGGTTAAATCTAGGAATACCGGAGATCTGGAAATCTTATTAGATGCAGGTCTCAACGCTGCGCAACGTGCAGATTCGTCTCTCATACCTCTCCGGATTCTGGCTTTGACATGGCGCTCATTCCAGTTTGAGGATCCAGGAGTGGACAAGTAAAAGCTCAGCTTCTCCACCTGCCAGGTGGCACGTTTGGCTAAATCTGGATTATTCATGTACTTTTGGATTTTGTGTACAAGAAACAGTGAGATTTTTCTATGTTGAGAGATAAAGACCTCTTCATGTTTTGTACACATCTCTTGATCTTTTGTATATTACCCCTCGGTATGTTTACGTTTAGGCATGTTTTGCTATTCGATGGACTATGCATAAACTAGAGTATAATTTGCATTTTCTTGCCTTATATCACGGCTTTGTAATTCTTATGCAATTCCAACCAAGTTTACTAAATTTTAGTTCCAAAAAATCTAACACCTTACTATTGGTAAATTGTTTTATATTAACATAATGGTTTTACATAAAATCTGATTGAAGGAAATTGGATTTGAATTTTTGGGATTTGATTACATGGATAATTGGATATGTAGGAAACATCCATACGCACATTTTTTCTTGTAAAAAGAATCCCCTTAAGTGACAAATTTATGATCAATAAAGAGTCCAATGTGGGGGTGTGGTAGGACCAAAATTTGTAAATGAAATATTTCTATTTTTTAAGTAGATTATGGCTAAGTGAACATATTGTCATGCTCAAAGGTACAAATTTAGTCATATTGTATGAGTCAAATAGAAAAATATAATTGTATTGAAGAAATATTTAATTTCAAAATTTTGGTCCTACCACACCTCCACATTGGACTCTTTGTCGATCATAATTTTGTCACTTAAGGGGATTCTTTTTACAAGGAAAAATGTGTGTATCACTACTAGAAAATGGGCATTTTATGACTAAATTATGATTGTTGTGAGTCATTTAGAATTAATTATGAATGACCCACAACAATCATAACTCAAAATCATAAAATGCCCATTTTCTAGTAGTGTATGGATATTTCCTACATATCCAATTATCATGCAATCAAATCCCAAAAATTCATATCCAATTTCCTTCAATCAGATTTTATGTAAAACCATGATTTGAATACAAAACAATTATAGAGTGTTAGATTTCTTGGAACTAAAATTTGGTATGCTTAGTTGGAATTGCATAAGAATTTCGAAGCCATGATGCAAAGCAAGAAAATGCAAATTATACTCTAGTTTATGCAAAATTCATTGATTGGCAAAACATGCCCAAACATAAACATAATGAGGAATACTATACATGTCTCCTCTTGTTTGATTATTATTTTAGGACTTTGCACAATCCAAACTTGTTGAATTTGGCATGATTAGAGAACAAAACACCATATTCATTAAATTGAAAAAACCAACTTCCCAAGTTATACCCTAATGGTCGATTTAAATTGGTCACCTTAAACCCAAAATGTTACAAAATTCCCAATTTAATGAATAGGGGTTACAAGTGAATAACGTAGGAACTTAGAAATATAGTACTTGGTATTACTACATGATTGACTTTCCAATTTTTAGGTTCATATTACTCTGGATGCTGGGACCGTGAATAAGTCTACTATTTTGAAGTTTTAAAAAGAGGTCAAGTGACCAACTACAGAATAAGATAGGAGGCTCACAAACCGACCATCTAAGGGCTGAACCTGAATTTTGGGAGGTGGAACTTCTTGGAATGGGCATCTAATTTAAGTTGTTTCATATTTTTTGGAGCTTTGTGGAATTAGTTATGAAATTTTGAAGTTGAAGTGACATAGGCACTACAAGGAAACCATGGTTGAATCTACAAAAAAGTTGACAAAAATTGTGACCTAATCTACAATATATTGTAGATTAGGTCACAATTTTTGTCAACTTTTTTGTAGATTCAACCATGGTTTCCTTGTAGTGACTGCTCTAAAGCCGCCCACCTCCTCAAATGTACACTACTTGTACATTGGTGAAACTTATGAAAAATAACATGTACAAATAGAGTATATTTGAGAAGGTAGGTGGTTTTAGAGCTTGGGCGGTTTATAAGCCTCCTACCTTACACAAGAGCACAATTTTTACTACTATATTCTTGTTTGTAATAAATGTAGGAACACAATATTTGTTAATTTGAAAAAAAAATCTTGATTTTGGGACTTTGAAAATTTTCATTTTGAAAAGTATTTACGTAGTTAAGGGTGAATTTTATGATATTTTTTTCAAGACTTTACATCAATGATGAAATACCTTGAAAGAACTATCAAAAAAATCACTTTAAATCACCACTATATTCTCACAATTGCAAAATTCAATACCCAATATCCTATTTGGGAAAGTGTCTTTCCCAAATTAACTAAGTTCGCGTTTAGGGGTTTATTCCACCCTTGGATCCACATGTTGGTATGAGCAAGATACCTAAGGCCATCCAAAAATCCCGATAAACAATCGATATATGTATGTTGATTCTGATTTTCTTAGTAGAGAATAAAATAATAATACAAGAGCAATAATTGAATGGCATCAAACATTTTATTGTAAAAGTATAAGAAAATTTGGAATTATGCATTGGTGGATTTTGGATACATCTCATTAAATGTTAGTTAACTTCCAAAAAAATATAACTTTCCAAATCAAGCTTGAAAACAAGGCATTTTGACCAAAAACTCAACAAAATATAACAAATTTGCCATTTCTCTAGTTAGGCTTCATTTGGAAAGCCCTCTAATTTTTTTTTGGAAGGCAGCTATTTGCAATTTGCTTGACAGGTTTTGCTTAAAGAGATTTTATCCTGAGATGTATCTAAATTAACCAGTGTATAAATCCAAATTTTCTGATTTTTTGGGAATAAAACTTTCAATGCCCTTTAAGAAAAAAAAAACATATCAATATTTGTTGTCTATTAAATATCGAATTTAGCAGACTGTGGTTGTTTACCAGATGCATTGAGGATGTCCTAAGCATTTAAAATTTTGCGCAATTCTAGCCCTGACCCATTGTTGTCCAAAAATGCATCCCATGCTCTTGTAGCAATTGAATTTAGGATAGTGCGCTATTGCTTATTTCTTAATATGCCTTTGGTTTAATGAAGGCCCAAGGTTCCTTGAGATAATATGGTTGGAAGGGATTATAAAGTGATTCCAATCTCACAATCAATTATGAACCTATATATGTAACATTAACACTTGGGCTTTAGTTTATCTAAGTACTAAATATACTCCATTATTACAGCACCGTTCTCATGAGGTACTTGCTGCATTTTCTCAATAAGGTATACTTTTAATAATGTTATGCCATGACAATTGAAAATTACCAATAACAGAGGGTTGCATCAAGGCTGTATGACCAAATGAAGCTCAAACATCTTTTAATCTTTTGTCCAAGTTCACAAATTAGGCCATTTAATTTCCATTGTGGCCTCAAATTGGCTTGAACAACGGTCAACAACCTACTACGCTAATACGATTGTCTTCAAAAAAAAAAGGACGTGTAAAAGTTGAAAATGAATAAAATTTTGCATGCACTCCTAGCTTTCTTGAAGATTTATGATATTTGATGGACCTCTAATTATATTTTAAAGCAAGAAATCTTTAAAAGATTGTTGTACTTGTGACCAAGAGCTAAGACAAATTGTATTGTGGTAGTAGCTCTTAATAACAGTTTGTGACCAATAGAAATTTAATCAGTTTGAAGAAAGTTTAATCACGTATGATACAAAGGGGAATTTGGAAAACCATACCAATGGAAAGAAAAACTGCTTTACAATACAAATGCGTGGTAGTGATGATATTATTGCTTTTGGAAAGGGTGTCTTTTCATTTTCCAAAACATGATTAGGGTAGTTCATGTAGATGACAAACTCACTAAGTTTGAGAAATTAGAACCCTTCAAGAATCACTTACAAAATCTTGAAAGGGGTCTTAAGGTATGTACTTACTACTACAAACAAATCACTAATTTCTTTTCCGTCCACCCTTTGAATTTAATGCAATCATGAAAATTATATTATTATGTTATCTCAATTGAACAAAAATCATGGGTACCAATGTACAATAAGATCATAAATTCTATTTTACTCTATTTGAATGGATGAGTGCAGTACTTGGATAATGCCTAGTGAGTACGTTTACATATTTTATGAGTGCAATGTCCTCTTTATTGTTTTGAATTATGCGTGTGGCTTAGGTTCATCATACAATGTAGTTATAGGTATGAGTGTCATTTTCTTGTACTCACACTAGCCAATTAATAACTTGGTTTGTCAAACCTTAAGGGGCTCTTAGAGGGCTCAATTTTTTCTTAATAAGTGTGAACTTCTATTGAATGTTGAATGTTTCATATATATATATATATATATATAAGTACATACATACATAATGCATCTTAAAATTTGAATGTGAAAATGTTATAAGATAGTATTTTTACATTGGAGCATTCATCCATATTAACCCAAAGTAGAGGTATATGAGCACAACTTCTAGTTAAATTCCTATGGACTAGCCAAAAACGAGATTCACAAAAGTTAACCGTTGAGGTTTGAAGAGGCTTTCAGGCCGGAGGTGCTGAAGAAATATCAACATTTGACCATACCGATGCTGACCTTATAATGATCAAAGATGGGTTGAAGTTTTGCGGTGGCTAGTCACTAGAAGAAAAATGGCAATAAGCAACTAAGTAATTTAATTGTTCTATAGTTGTTGTGACTATATGTGACCATATAATAACTAGAAAATGACTACATATAATCACAATTATTGCACAACAACTAAATTACTTAATTGTTTATTGCAATTTTTCTTCTAGTGAGTGGCTCCAGATTGCCCAAAATGAAGTATGCTTGCATCATTCGCCCAAAAAGCAATCACTCAACCTTCACCTCCCACTCCACCAACATTGGTACAATCCTTTCTCCAATACCTCCACATCTAGCAGCATTGTTCCACAAATTAAATTCTCAAAGGCGATATTTGGGGCTTTGGGGCACTGAGGGGTTAAGCTGTTTAGCATTAAATTTTAGTGGGAAATATCAAGCTCCAAAATGCCCAATGAATATCAAAAGAATTTTAAGCATTTTATGATATGTGACTTTCTACATAAATAATTGAACTTTTTCATAACACCTATTTTTAAGTATATATAGAATGGAATTGGACTAAGAATATTCAGCAAAATCATATGTTTTAAAGGAACTCAAATTTTTCATAATTGACTTAGATTCAATTTGACAAGTTTTGGTAGAAAGAAATGAACTTGTGGTAGAATTATTGTGTACTTTTGCAAATAGTAAAATTCAAGCATTGTTTTTTCTATAGTGAAGTGATATACCTTAGCAATCCTTATTTCAAATATACCAGTTTATATATCAACCCAATTAGATATGCTTAATCTATTTTAAAGCTCCAAGTATAAAATATTATAGGATCAAAAAATTTGCTCAATATTGGGCCAAAAACATAATGTGAAACACCATATTCATTATATTGGGAATTTTGTAACATTTTGGGTTTAAGGTGACCAACTTAAACCGACCAATAGGATACAGCTTGGGAATCTAATTTTCCCAATTTAATGAGTATGGTGTTGTGAACTCTTTGATTGTTTGTATCTTACTAAATAGTTGCTTATACAGTCTTAATTTGAAAAAACTCATTTAATGCTTTACACCTTGTATTTTCCTTATAGTGTATTAATAAGTAATAAAATTAGTTATAAAAAAATATGATACCATGATAAATATGTTTTGGATTTTGAAATATAAAATAAAACTAAACGTGAATTTGGTGGATGCCTATGAATGTGCATGGATGTCCATAACTTGGGTAATACTTAGTTACCCAGTCAAAATTGGGAACTTTGTCTAATCATAAATCAAGTAATTAGTTTGAGGTCTAAAACTACAAAGTTTCAAACTTGGGCAATATAGTGTTTTTTGAGATGTATAGCATTTGGAATTTCCTATCCTCATTCGTGATTGTTGTATAAGAAAACTAAAACAACCAAATAAAATGGTCGCTGGATAAATCGATGTAATGCCACCTAAATCCATAACTATATAAAGATTCATTTATTAATGAAGATCAATGAGGCAACGTCTTTCATTGGTATTCACTTATCTCTAGTGTGCAAATCAAGGAAAACTTCAAGTTTACCAATTTATAATAAGCAAGCAATTCTCTCATTTTGCGATTGGTCAAATGCACTTGCTTTGAAATTGTTTGCACAAGCATGATTTTGCAATATTTGTAAGATTTTGGGCTTTCCAAATTGTAAACAGTATAATTGCAAAAGAGAAATACTGTTAATAAAGGAAAAACATTTAGAGATCACCCAATGCTTTGCCTTTTTTCAAAGATTTCTTCATGTTTTGCCCAATTAAGAAAGATCACACAATGTTTTGCCTAATCCAAAATAATATGAGTAATCTACAATTAGTTAGTTATTTGTAAGTGATTTTGGAATACATTTTAAAATTTTGACAACTATTGTTATTTCTGTGTCTAATATCATTTTAAAAGCAAAACTCAAACAATGCAAAAGAACACAAAACAACAAAGATCCAACAATCATGTGAGTTGTTCATAGCACCCCTCAATATATAAGTTGAAACTCCTTGTAAATATAAGCAAGAAAATTTTTGGGTATAACTTCCAAAATAGATTGAAGACATTGTTAGCCATAAAGTCAAAGTCAATATTTTTATTTCTTTAACCAAAAACTTTGTTGGTTTATGATTTCTTGCACTGTAGTCCCTGATAAACTTTAAAATTGTCATTTTACTGTCCTTCAATTGTTTTTGGTAGGAAAATCATGATTATAACCCCATTCGCACGGAATTTGATGTGCACTGGTATTATTTTTAAACATATCTGGGTGTGCTAGCTTTGCTCATCATGTTCAATTAATGAGCATGAACAGACAGGCTAACTATGGTAGGGTACAGTACAGTACCCTTGATTAATGTTACATAATCCTTGTTTCAGCATTTCAAATAAGTTTGAATAACAAAGAATATAAAAGGTATTTTAATCTCATATCGTTGTTGTCTGATTTTCATGCCATCTCAATCAATCATACTAAGTTTTGGTTACTAAAAACTAAAATTTTATTTTTGGTAAATTTTTTTATGTCAAATTCATGGTTTTACAAGAAAGTTAATTAAAACACATTGGTGATGAATTTTTGAGAATTGATTGCATGGATATATAGGAGACATTCATATGCTCATATATCCTTCTAATAAACATCTATAAAAAGTCCAAAATTTTGTTAGTAGAGGTGAATGTTGGAGTGATCATGACCAAATTTATTAAACTAAATATCTCTATTTCTTAATTAGCTTTTAGCAAAATAAACAAACTATCACGCTCAAAAGTACAAATTTAATCATAATGTATGGGTCAATTAACACAATTTAATTATCATAAAGAATTATCTAGTTTACTAAATTTGGTCATGATCACTCTAGCATTCACACCTCTATTGACCAAATTTTGGACTTTGGTAGATGTTTATTAGAAGGATATATGAGCATATGAATGTCTCCTATATATCCACGCAATCAAATCTCAAAAATTCATCACCAATGTGTTACAATCAACTTTCTTGTAAAACCATGATTTTGGCATTAAAAAATTTACCAAAAATAAAATTTTAGGTTTTAGTAACCAAAATTTAGTATGATTGATTGAGATGGCATGAAAATCAGATAACAACGATATGAGATTAAAATACCTTTTATATTCTTTGTTATTCAAACTTGTTTGGAATGCAAAAGCAAAGATTAAGTAACATTATTCAAGGGTTTGGTACAGTACCCAAAAGAAAGAGTACATAACACCCTTTTATGGCATCCAAAGAAGTATGTATAACAAAGAATATAACTGACATTTCATTCTCACATTTTTTATATGCGATCCTCATGCAATCTTGATCAAGCATATCAAATTTCAGTTACTAAAACCCTAAATCCTATTTTTGGTAATTGGTTTTGTGTTAAAATCATGGTTTTAAAAGAAAATTGATTAATAAATAGTGGTGATGAATTTTTGAGAATTGATAGCATGGATACATAGGAGACATTCATATGCACATCTTCCTTTTAAACAAACATTTAAAAAAAATTCAAAATTCCTTCTATAGAGATTTTAATATCAGAGTGATCATGACCAAATTTAGTAAAATAGATAATTCTTCATGAAAATTAATTTTTGGCAAAAAAACATATCATCACATTTAAAGATACAAACTTAATCACAATGTATGAGTCAAATAACAAAAACTAATTTCCATGGAGAAATATGTATTTTACTAAATTTGGTCATAATCACTCTGACGTGACATTAAAATCTCTATAGAAGGAATTTGAATTTTTTTGAAAATGTTTATTTAAAAGGAAGATGTGCATATGGATGTCTCATATGTATCCATGCTATCAAATCTCAAAAATTCATCACCACTATTTATTAATCAATTTGCTTTTAAAACCATGATTTTAACACAAAACAAATTACCAAAAATAGGATTTAGGGTTCTAGTAACTGAAATTTGATATGCTTGATCAAGATTGCATGAGGATCGCATATAAAAACTGTGAGAATGAAGTGTCAATTATATTCTTTGTAATATATACTTCTTTGGATGCCATAAAAGGGTGTTATGTACTCTTTCTTTTGGATACTATATAGTACAATATTTGTACATATTGCACATTTGTGATTCATAGCTCAAGTATACTGTATCCAGGTAGCGAAAAATAGTTTAAGAAAAGACACATACCAAAGTACTCGGCTTTTGCCCTTTTGAAAGAACTTTCAAAGAAAAATAATTGTCTTATATTGTGGATTTGGCAGTCTCTAAACCCTTTTTTTATATTCATTGATAATACTTTGAAAGATGAGCCCACATAACATTCAGTAGCGTGAAGAGAGGCTGCCTTTCCCTCTTTTCAAGTATCATTCACAAATTTCATCCTGACACCAAAAAACAAAAAACAAAAGACTATATATATATATATATATATATATATATATTATTTATTTATTTATTCTTTTGACATGGCTGGCCTCCACATTGACGTATGTGCACTAAACTAAGCCTCTCTTTCATAAACTCTCTGACAAATTCAGTCAAATGTCTCCATAGCTAAAGATGGATGTGGAATATTCCACACCATTTCATTTGGAGGGAGGGCAGCGCCTGGTAGCACTACTGAATGTTATGCACCTTGGCCTTCACTTATAATATCAGAAGTTTTTTGAAAACAACAATTCTCTGCTATTCTTTGTAGACAAATGGCAATATTCCCAAGGAGGTAAACCACACCAGTCATGGGCCATTTAACCCTTTAGAGACCACCAAACCATATTTTAGTTTGGAAGAGTAGTTTTTGGCATATACAGCAAAATTGCTCAACATTTTGGAAAATGATCTTGAAGAATGCTTGTGATCACAAGAATTTTGCATCCAACCCAAAAAATAACAATAGAATCAGATATGAGAGTCGATAAATAATGGTGTTCATACATCATGGCCTCAAAATACGTATTCATATTTGGTCAAAGTTGGATCAAAGCAACAACACAATACATCAAACATTCAAGAAGAATGCCACATTTCAATTGTGCAATCTTAAAAGAATTCCAATTGCTCAAGGAATACGCTTGTATTGTTTCTCTATATGGTAGTAGTATAATTATACTATTTGAGAATCCATTGAAATGATGCTATCAATTTATTTTTTTTAAAATCATCCTGCATTTAATGCCAGTTCTTGATTGCTTTTATCAATTGGATGTTTTGTAACAATTATCAAATTTCTTATAGAACCATTTTAGAGTAGCAATGAAAATGGGATTTTTGACCCTTTTTGTCCACTTAGCTACACCTTGTGATTGCTATTTTTGTTTATTTTATGTGAAACTAGTCTTGTTGGAAAGGTGGAAAACCCCGTTTTCTATAAATGTAAGGCTCTTCTCAATCAAAGCTTGCATGAAGTGCTAACATTCAAAACCACACAAGCATGAAAACTAGAGGTTTTCCATATACGGCTCACTCAATCATTATAATATTTCACCTCCAATAGTAGATCTAGCTGAAATTTTGATACATTACAACAAACAAGGTATCCTTCACATTTGTACGGTTGGATTATTCAAATTGAGTCCCTATTTGTTTCAAATGTACATCTAATTTTATTGCCCTAGTTTCTAGTGGATTTTGGAAAAATGTGTGTGGTCTTTAACCCCTTAGGGCAGGAGGAGGCAGAAACTACCTTCTAAGGTTTTGAAATGAAATTTAGAGTGTGTTACCAATTTTGGATCATGGGTTGACCAATTATAAATATGTAAGGAATGAAGTCTCTTTTCACGAGCACTTGTTTGATCAAAATTTGGAATTACATCTTGTTGTAGAGAGAATGATTCATCAAAAGGGGTATCAAAAAATTTGAGTGTTTAGTACAAATCACTCACTACAACACCAACATGAAGATGAAGTCACTTGATATATTTAGGGACCAAGTAAATAGTGCCATGACAACAGTTAGTCCAATTATTCTTTGGCTTTGTACCCCCTACTTGAGCATTTCAATCCTTTTAGCGTTGCACAATTAAAATCACTTTATATATTGTCACACTTCTTTTGAAAAAACACATGGTCGTAGATCAATACTATTCAAATAACTTATCCGGTTGGATTTTCTAATCATGCAAATCTCATTTTTCTAAAAATGATCAAAATTTCATGATCTTTTCCACAATTTCTGCACGCTAACCACCCATGCCTTTCTTTCATCAAATACAGCAAATGGTACAACTTTTTCCCAAAATCCTAAATCCAAGCCCTTCAACATATCACATATAAGAAAAGTGCACAATTTCAAAATCTAATTCTACAATAGTTGCTTGTAGGAGCCATTCATTCAACTTGTACAGTCCAAACTTAATCTAATGCACCACTTTTCACTTAACCAATGTAGCACATATTGTAAGGAGATAGGTACAAAAAAATTACTTGCTTATCTTCCAAGACCGCAGTTTACATTGGTACGGTTGGATTGTGCTTTTTACATTTGAATTAGTTGCTAAATAGTCTGAAGCAATTAGGTTTTCCAAAAGAATGACCAGCTTAGAAAGCAGGCTGCCCTAAAGGGTTAAAGGGTTAACCCCTAAAAGCCCAAGCCCATTTTTTTCTCAACATTCAAATTGCTATTTATACTCATTTGATTTCAAGAAGGCTTTTTAAAAAAAATCTATATTATAAAAATGTAACCATAAGATCTTGCATTAGATTTATGCAAGAAAACATGATGAAAGTCACATGAAGTTTGACCATTTGGATTGAGATATGGTCATTTGAAATTAGTAAAAAAACATCTTTACCTTATCCCCAAAATTTTCAAGTCCCTTTAATAATATTTTGTGAATTTTTTTGCAACAAGAGTGTTGCAAAAATTTGTTTAACATGATCTAAATCATGTTAGACATATCTCCACAAACTTGAAGGGCAATAGAGACATGGAACACATCCTACATAGCCTTGCATTACAATTATGTGTTTGAGATTCATACTATGTTGGGATTTTTTGCAAACCAAATTTCTAAAATCTAATTTTGAAAACAAAAATCCAAAAATCAAATTGAAAGACTCTACCTAAATTGACAACTATCAATGAAAAGGAAGAAACAAAATCTCTAATAGCTATTGCATACTAAAAGTTAGTGTATCCATCAATGTGTTTTTTTTAGTACATTATTACATTGGATATTCTCCAACAAAGGGTCCTGTCTTCATTAGTTGCCCTTCAAAGGAGTTCGAAGAAACCGGCATGCTCAAAAAGCCCCTAATTCAAAATATATCCATAAACACTCATAGCTATTAAACTATAAATCTAATTTCAGTAAAAATCATATCCTCACACAACCCTTGCATAACTCCCTCTTAGAAAAAAATTCAAAGAAACTGATCATAAATTATAATAGAATAAGCTTGCCCAAAATTCACTGTGTCTCCCAAAGGAACAGTGAACATTTAGGGGTTAATAATTCCATTCAGTGTTTAAGAAGATTTTGAGTTTCCTTGATAAAAATCCTACATTTTCCATTTTCAATAAGTTTTTTAGTGCATGCATGAGATATTGCTTATATGATTTTACTATAATTAGACATTTTCCAAAAATTTAGCATTGTTTTGTCTAATTCATTCAGATTTCTAAAAACAAATTGACATTTCATTTGGCTAACTTTTTGTTGTTTTTAAATCATTTTGCACATTGGCTCCATCCTTAGAAGTATCACTAGTAGAAAACCACGTCCAAAACAACAGAAAATTAACATTTTCTTGTTGATTTGGGCACTTGTCCACCCTAATTGACTAATTTAATAGAATTCTATAAAAAATTAAATACGTTTTGTTGATTTGGATAGTGTGAACTAAATCAACATAAATTTTAGAATCTTTTAGAATCTTTTTTGGAATCTTTAAGATAATATTCGGAATCTTGGAGAATTTGTGAGAATCTTGTCAAATTGTTTGAGAATCTTAAGAATCTTTGTGGAATCTTTGAGAATCTTTAGGAATCTTTGAGAATCTTTGAGGAATATTTGAGAATCTAGGAGAATCTTTTTGGAATTTTTAAAAATCTTTGAATTTTTTGAGAATCTTTGAGAATCTTTGGGAATCTTTGAGAAACGTTTTGGAATGCTTAAGAATCTTTGAGAGTCTTTGAGTATCTCTTTGGAATCTTTGAGAATCTCCGAGAATCTTTGAGAATCTTTGGGAATCATTGAGAATCTTTGAGAATCTTTGAGAATCTTTGAAAATATTTTTGGAATCTTTAAGAATCTTTGAGAATCCGTGAGGATCTTCAAGAACCTTTTTGGAATCTTGAGAATCTTTTTAAAATCTTTATGAAATTTGTTAAAATACTTCAAAATCTTTATAAAATAGATCCTGGTAGAGTCAATTAGATTCCTCTTAGAATCTTTTTGGAATTCATTAAAATATTTTAAAAAAAAATCATAATAAAACTATTAGAATAGTTTGGGTTGCATTTGAAATATTTTTAGAATATTTTTGGGCTTCATGAAAATGTTTTGAAGTTTTAAAAAATAAGAGAAGTGTTCAAAAAAACTAGAATCTTTTAAAATTTTGAGTGTACATTGAATGGTTTTTTTTTCTTCATTTTTCACAATTTGGTAAGATTTAAAATTGGTAACCTCTGAAGTCAACTAAAACATGACCAAAACAACAGAAAATCAACAATTTTTTGTTGATTTGGACACTTTTGAACAAAACTTCACTAATTCAACAAAATTTTATATAAAAAGTACAACATTTTGTTGTACTAAATACCACAATTTCTTTTGAAAATATATAAAAGATGCCTCTTAATTTTTTGAAAAAATCATATATGTCCTCAAAGATTAAAAGTATCAAAAATATCTTTGGCTTTTTGTAAAAATATCAGCAATGCCTCTAATATATTGGGTAAATACAAAAAATGCTCCACAACTTGTCTATTTTAGATCATCAATATCTTTGTGTTATATGATAACCAAGTTTATAGTTTAATTTACATTCTTCCAAGAAACCAAAGGTGATTTTTACATTTCAAATAACAAAAGGGTATATTTGACATTTCAAAAAAAAAGAGCATTTTTATTATTTTTCCAAAATAATAGGAGTATAATTGATACTTCTACAAAAAATAAGGAGTATTTTTGATGTATTAAATATTTTAGGCATAAATTTGATATTTGAAAGAATGGAAGGGCATTTTCTTATTTTTCCTTATTGTATTGACCAAATAAATTTAAAAATAATGATCTTATGAAATATTTTTCGAATCTTAAAAAATATCCAAAATCATTCAAAAGTTTATAGAATTTTGATATGATAATTGCAAGGGCTTATTTCTGTAACTTTTCACAATAATGTAATTTAAAGCTAGCAAACTATGGAGGCTATTTTAATAAAATAAGGTTTTTTTCTCAAAAAAGAATTGCACTGAAAATTAAATAAACAAGTAGCCAACCTTCACATGCAGCAATCTTTTTGAGATTTTTGAATTCCAAACAAAGGTTATAAACATAATCAAAAGCATGGAAATATATGTATATATTTTTAAATCTATGCAAACCTTCTCTCATTTTTGCTCATAACTTTTGATTAAAAGATTGAAATCTGAAAAAAATTGTTGAAGGTGAAAGTAGACTACATCAACCTACTTTTTGTAGTTCTAAATGTTTTAAAAAAAAGTTGTTTATTAGGCTGAAATAGCCTCCAAAATCTACTAGCTTTGAAAATATAATATACAAGTAGAATTTTAGTTCTCTTGTGTACATGTGCAAGTGCATGTGGGCAAGTGGTAAAGGGTGGGTGCAAAGGTGGTTGAGTGCCACCTTCGGGGTGGGGAGTTTGAACCCCACTACCGGCGCCTAGGTCGGGGAGGCAGGTCGCCTTTGCCACGAGTCCCAGCTGCGGGCTTGGGTTGTACTTGGAGTAGAGCAGTTTCTTTGTAGTTTCATTTTTGAAAAAAATCACAATTAAAAAAAAAAATTGAACAAATAAAATAATTAAAAATGAATGAAAAATTAACAAAAAATCAACAAAAAAACCAACAAAAAATCAACAAACTCTTATTGAAAAGTACTTGAATCAACTTGATCAAAGCATGTGTATTCATTTACGTTCTAGAATATACACCTCCCATACATTTGGACAAACTTGAATGTTGGGTGGTAAATGAGTATGTCTACCTTATTCATTGTTGAAGGCCAAAAGAACTTGCCATCTCCAAAATGAAGACCATGGCATTCGTCAAAACTCGACTTTTAAAATAAAAATATATTTTTATTTTTCAGGATCATGAACTCTACTTTACACCACTGAGTTTATGTCATAAATGAAGAAATAATTAAGAAACTTAAATTCGGTAATTGAAGGGTCAAATGAGGATACCCATATGCATCCCCGAGCAACAATGATGCTACTTGAAGGGTGGAGTTGGCACATCTTTGGTAAAATTATAAATGCTTTTATCATTGAAATTTTTTTTTGCCATATGTTAATATCATGAATAAACTTTAATGTTTATTTATTTGATTTTCCTTTTACAACAAAAAATAAGTAAGCTAACTAAATTCCATCATGGTTTAGCATTTAAAACTTTAAAATCATTTTTCGCCAGCTACCCCTGAGAAGGGTCCTTAGGTGGCTGGGATGCTCTATCTGGTCAGATCAAAGGCACTTGAAGCAGATCTGTCTGGGAGAATTCACAAAATGACACTCTCCCTTGATCATGCACTGTACCCTCCTTTTGGGTCAGTGCCTCTTCTCTCTTTCTTAGGGCAGCCTCAATGGCAAAACGGCACATGGGCTTAGTAAGAGGTATATAGAGTTGAAATCGTAGGCTTTTTAGGTTGAAGTGTAGAATTTGGGATGGAAGGATCCAATGGTATAGGTATATTAATCTCTAAAGTCCTGTTGTCCTCTCGAGGGATAAATGGGATTTTGGGTAGGTATCTATGGTCTTAATTTTTGTGTTGATTTTTTGAAACTTTTTTTGAAGATAGAAAAACACATTAGCTTATGGAGAAAATTATTTTTATTCTAATCTATGCTCAGGAGCAAAAGTTATGCCCAAATAAGCAAAAATTCATGGAGATTGGGCATCAAATTTTTTTTACAAAAACTTCAAAAATATTAGTTTTTTTTCTCTCATAGGCTATAGTTTTGTCTAGATTTGAAGTTTTGATTCATTCCATTTGGACTAGTTATGAGATAGTGATGGACAATCTTGTTTTTTGGGCAATTCAAGCATCTTCTTGAAAAAATAACTCATAAACTTCATTTTTGAATGCAAGTTTAACAGTTTTTCAAAAAAATTGTTGGAAAGGGTGAATTTTACTTTCTAGAACAATCTCACCATTGGGATTATTGCGTTTCTATTCCATTGCAAGGTTATTAACAATTTAAGTTTGTGTTCAATCTCATACCTTCTTCTATCTAATTTTTGTTGAAGAATGAAAATTAAGCATTTCTTGTTTTAATTTATTTCCAAAGTTTCTCAACTCAATTTTCCACCACAAAGATTTAAACCTCCAAACTCTGTGGTGCAAACATTTTAAGTTAAAAAAGTTTAAAGTCAAACAATCTAGTCTTGCAAGGTGCAAAAAAGTTTGTTTTTTTCACTTTAAACGCATATATCTTGCAATTTGTGTGGTCAAAGTTTTTGAAGTTTGTTTTGCGTATTCTTCTACAAGTCTAGTACAAGATTATATGATTAGATATGCGAAAAGATCAATTTTCAAACCTTTTTACTCTTTGCAATAGAAATGATAGTTTTGAGTATCTTTTGACAAAATAAAAGCCCTGGCTTTAGGGATTAAGCTTGTCAAATGGAGGTGTTACATACCTCCGACGGTCCGTAACTTCAATCATCCAAATACTCATATAAAACAACAATCAATACGCAATAAACTATGAAAACCACAAGGAGCTCAACCACCCGACCATAGGGAGAGATTAATTCCCAACAAGAATTTATCTCCTCACCCTTTGAGCCCATCTTATACTATCCGTCCTCTTCATAAAAAATAGAGTTACTTTAACTATTTTTATCTTTCTATCTTTAACATTCATCTCCAACCCTTTGCTAAGGAAAAACTCTTAGTTATATTTTAAATATAACTCACATCATATCTCATTTTTTACTTGGAGTTGTCTAGCTCCAAGTTCCAATCTTATCATCAAGTGTACATCCGGTACACTTGTCATTCATGGTTCATCTTGACATTATCATCCAATGTTCATCTTGACATTATCATCCAATGTTCATCTTGACACTTATCATCCATTGCTCATCCTAACACTTGTCATCAAGTGTACATCCCGTACACTTGTCATCTAAGTGGAGTTGTCTAACTCCAATGCATAAATCCATCATCTGAAAATGTCATCCTTTTAGCTTGCAGCTTATTTACTAATTAACAATTTATAGTAAATTAGTTCCTCACCGATTGTTCAATTATTAATTCACAATTCATTGTGAATTAATTAATTCATCAATCTTTCATTCATCCTCGATGGTTTAAATACAAATTCACAATTTATTATGAATTAGTTCATCCCTCAATGAATCATCCATCAATGGTCATGACAGGAGGGATAAACATTGCCCACTTGATCAACAATCTCACACAAATCTGGTCATTACCATGATGTTATTAATTAAGTTTTGTTTCCTCACTTGACGTAAGTAGCAACAAGTTGCAAAATAACACTTTAGGACTTTATATTGGTACACACCTCAACCACAAGCACGATTTACCTTTCCTATCGAGTCCCTTATTTTTACAAATCTATATTATCACCTCCGGAGTATCGTTGCAATGCCCACATGGTGAGGCCATGATGAGGGATGCCTTGAAAAGGGTCAAAGCGGGGGTCACTTTCCCTGACCTGCCAAAGGTGGTGTCATTAGTAACAGAAATTGGTGACGTGAGGCTGCTTCTACTTTCTTTTTCCCATTATTTGCGCAAGATACTTCAAAATTGTTGTTTGAAAGCACCATATAATGTGGTTGATAATTGTTATGGGTTCATAATTATTGTGGTCCAAGGTAATTTTGTCTAATGCAATAAGTTGATATGACAATAAGATCAAGAACCTTGAAGCTTGCTAAACATGAGAGTTTATTTGAACTACTTGGAATAATATCTCTCTAGAACTAGCACACATGCACACGTTTTGTGTAAGTTAGTTATGTATGGGTAATGCAATATTGAACTTTACAAAAAAATTAGTATCTCAAAACTGGTCTAGAACCAAACCTTGATGCACGGTCATTTTGGTCCTATTTTGAAACCAAAAACAGTAGTTGCTTTCATTGCATACAATGTTACTCTTTAATACTTTACTAGGGGACACTTGGTGTTTTGTTGGGTTTTTAACACATGGTTGGAAGGTGTTTGGTGTTTTATAGTTGGGACATTCTTTATTGTTTCAACTTCCACCAAAAAGTTCTAAAACATTTTGGAAAATGACATGGTTGGAGGGTGCTTGGTGTTTCATATTTAAAGGAGTATTTTATTGCTTCAACTTACACCAAAATAGAAGGTTTTGGAAAAGAGCATATAGTTGAAATCCTCCCACTTAGTAGTATAGACATTGTGATCTATAGTATATGATAATTTTGATGTAGCAATTTTAGAGGATTTTGGAGAATTTTGTATAAGGATCTTGTTATTTATATAGTTGTAGCACATTTTTTCTAGATTTACAGCAAATTTTCATCAAATTTACTATAAGTTGTATTGAAAGAACCAAGTTTTGTTCTTTGAACTTTTCTTTGGGCTTGTTGCTAGATTAAAAACACTACTGAAATCTAGCATAATCTAGTCCAAAAAAGAATGGCTGCTCACTATTACCGTTGCATGTAGTTTCATCCCTATTTTATAAGTGGTTTTAACAAAATGAAAAAAATGGGTGTGGTGAGAAATCTATGTGATTACTTGTTGGAGAAGAGCAAAGTATTTCCTGATTACATAGCACCAGCAAAAATAATATATAGATGAAGTTTTAAGCACTCCTTTTGACAATAATTTGGCACTAGATTTCAAAAAACTTTTACACAAGGTCTCATTTGTTGATATCTTTGTTTCAAACAAAGTATTGAAAAATGAATAAAACAGAAGTATACAAAAGAGTGTCAAATAAAGTTTTAGGAAGCTAAAAATTTGACACCACAAATTCACATTTTAAAATGAAGTACATAAATTTAAAATCAAATCCTAGCAACTACTCCACTTTCTATTCTATATAGAGCAATTTCTAAGGGTTTGTGTTTGTTTGAGTAGGTGCCTTGTTTTTTGCTCACCTTGGTTGCATGAGTCTAGTGTTTGAAATGAAAACTTTAACTTTAATGATGGGAGATACTTACATGTGTTTCATATTGTTTTTTCATTATATAAAATGAAGTAACAATTAAGCGTCATTCTCAAAAATAATCTCCTTTTCTAAAGGTGATATATTCCTCAAGACAATTTTCAACATTTTTTTCAGTAAAGAATAGTCACAAGTTACTAGAGTAGTTTCATGTTTTCATAAACCTCTATGGAAATTGGACTTTTCAAACTTTGCAACCTAAATGCATGTGTTTGTGTTCCTAGAGAGGCCAGCAAATTGCACACTACATCACTACTTGATTTTCAACAAAACTTGGAAGATCCAAAAAATATAAAGTTGTTGGATAATGAAATAATGTGTTTTTGTAAAAAAAATAAAGTCTTATGGCTTTTTTGGTACACATTCCTAAATCAACATTCAAGTTTGTCAACTTCCAAAGTATTAAAGATCTTGTTTTTGGCCATTTATATTTCTAGCAACTACACATATACATATGCATATATATGCAAATATGCATATTTAATAAACAAAATATGTATTACATGTTAGAAAGTTTGTATTGTTTTCATGTCGATTTTAGTATTGTTATTATTTTAATCAAACACTTTTATCTAGTTTAACTTTCGATTATAAAACAATTTTTTTGTTAGTTGTTTTTCTCATAGTATTTAGTTTAATTTTGAACATATGGTCAAATGATACAAGTTTGTACTTTATACAGTGCATTCAGTTATTCTTGAAAAGCTAAAAGACACCAAATCATCTTCATAAAGGACTAGAGAAAAACCTGTATTTCGTATTTAAACATTAAACGCGTAGAACTAGGGAGAATTTCCACCTTAGAATTGAAAGTGATAGGCTTAGATATATTTAAATTGAAAGGTCCTACAACCATATTTTGGCATACATAATTAAAATTTGAATAATAAACTATTATACTAAAAAAGTATTTAAAATTTGTTGTAGGCCTTTAAAAACTAATGTAATTATGAAGATTTAACAATTTACTTTTAAAATTCCTTTGAGTTTTGCATTTACACCTTTTAGGACTTGAAGAAGTTATCTTGTACATTCAATAACTTGTCATTTTAGTTTAATTTTTATTGTATATAATTGCGTCATATGCTCATCATTTATTGAGAAGTTGATTAAAATGTGTGTATATTTTAATGAACAAAGTCAGATGAAGGTGAGAAGTACAAGTTTTAGTGATAATTATGACAATCATATCTTGTCATCTTGTGTAGCAAGGAAGAATAAATGGAAGCGAGACAAGGCTAGTATGTTGATCTCTATTTCCTGGATCCCTTGCACCATGGATACTTTAAATTCTCAAAAATGTCAAAATTGTAAAAATGTGCTACAAGAGCTCTTTAGAAATTTAACAAGGTCATGGTTTTAGACGTAAGTGTTAGGTTATAATTCATAAATAATAAATCATATCTGTGCAATTGGATATATCATAACATTCATCAATGTTTATCAATAATTTCAAACAAAACACTTCAATTTTTTTCATAAGTTGATGAGTATTTAAAAACCAACAAATTTTCACAATGTGATTTTTTTTGGTTTGGTTTGTAACGTTCAGCTCTAATTGTAGTGATTTTTTAGAAGACTAGTGTGTTGATTATTTTAGAACTCATTTTGTAAAGGCCATTTTTGAAATTTAAAGTGAAACAAAATTGTACTCTTTGAACCATAGAATACCTGCATTGAATTTTGAAGATGAATTAATTCTATGCAAATGCATAAAACTAACTCAAGAATCCAACAACATGGAGATAGATGAAAAAAAAGTTACCTATTTGTATAGATGCTCTTTTCAAAAGTTGAACCCTTGTTCCTTAATCACAAGCTTGTGAGAAACATAAAATGATATTCTACCTGTACCTACTTGAGCAACAATCACAAATGTAATCAAGTGACTAAAAGCATTCTAAATGTGCTAAAATTTCAAAATTTTAATTGGAATACGTTGGGAGAAAAATTGTGTGCACAATGACTAATGAAGTTGCCACTATGTCAAAGTATCCACAATGACTTCTTTTAGTCATTACTTTGTCCTTTGTCCTTTGTTCTTTATCCTTGTGTACATGATTTTCTTTTAGTAATATTTAAACTTTTTGTAGCTAAATACACATTTTTGTAAAAGATTTTCTTCATTTAGCCACATTTGCAAACATTTTATTTGAATTAACTAACTTGGCTTGCTAGTGAATGTCATAAAGCCAAATAAATCAATATTTAGCCCAAACTAATAAGATATAGGTTTTTCAGTTATATTATCAAAATCAGTTCCAACTAATTTGTCTAAACTAATTTTCATACACTTTGATGCAGTAGAAGGCGTTGACCCTTAAATGTTAGACTTGGCCAAAAATAGCAACATTTATGAGGATATTGTGTTGTCCTTTGTACTTTTAAGGATTAACCAGCGGTTGGTGCTTGCTACTCTACACATTCATCATTTGATTTTTATTAGGATTTTCATTTGTCAGGTAAAATACAAAAACAAAATTTAGTGAATTTTCAAATTATATTTATATGGTAATAAAAAAATTGTAGGTGTGATATTATAGAGGCCAAGATGTGATATAATAGAGGTATTGTGATTTTGGTAATATGACTAATTGTTGGCACTTACTACGCTACCCATGCACCATTAGAATTTTATTAGGATTTTCATGTGTTAGATAGAATGCAATGTGAAAATTTTAGTAAGTCTTCAATTGTATCTGTGGGACAATATCACGGAAAGTGGATATGTGATATTACATAGGTCAATTATCTAGGGATAATATAAAAAATAGGCTTGACAATTGGCCATATTTTGAAAATAGGTTTGACCATTAAAAATATTGAAAATAGGCCTCATCATATATAAAAAGTAGGCCTTGCAACTATGGTGACCAAAATTTGTGCATGTTTTTTTTATGGGAATTGATATATGCACACTTGGAGTTTGATATATGCACACCATAGGGGGTAAACTTTACATATTCATCTTCAAAAAGCTGAATTTGAAAAAATTGAATTCAAATTTGGATTTAGAGGGTGTTGTTCAATTGTGACCTCCATTGTGGTTCTACACTAGATCAAGGTCTCTAAATCCAAATCTGAAATCAAATTTTCCAGATTCAACTTCTTGATGATAAATACAAAAAATTTACAAAAAATTTACCCCCACAATGTGCATATATCAAACCCCATACATAAACGTGCACACAATTTTGATCACATTAATTGCAAGGCCTACTTTTGATATACAACGAGACCTATTTTTTATATTTTCAAATTATCAAGCCTATTTTCAAAATATGGATGATTGTCAAGCCTAATTTTAATACTTATTTTTCCTTGTATCTATAAGATGTGATATTGTAAAGGTTGGGATATGATATTACAGAGGTCACTGCGATTTTCGTAATATGATAACAAGAGATTGGCGTCCGGGACATAGAAATCTTTGACTGGCGCCGGTGAGAAGCGACCTGGAGACCTGGCTCTACAAGTGCGGCTGAGAGCAGTTGCAGCCAAAGCCAGTGCGGCAGCGTGACGGTCGTACCTTACCTGGACATGGGAGCTGGACATGAGAGCGGAGGCATGGCGATGGCAGGGGCAGTCCTGACAGTCTCAGATTCAGAAACCGGTCACACTCACCGCAACAAAACAGGAACTTAGGACTACCAAAAAAAAATGCTTATAAAAACAACCAAACATCAATTGTTCCACCAAAGTGGAAATAATAGACGACTAAGTATAGACGAGACTCGCTCATAAAATCATCACAGTCATGCTTTCAGTCAGGCAGTCCTTTAACTCCACTGCACCACCTGACCGCTGGCTCATCATTCAGGCTGTCACCGCGGCTGCTACTGCAGCTGATGCGGCGTTTGTTGCTTGTACCTGCAGAACGAGGTCTTCATTCAAGCGTCATTTACTACACTGTCGATGATCCATCCACATGATATTCCCCTTTCCTTCCAGACGGTCAAGCATGGGCTCCCACATTTCCATTCAAGCGTGTAAACACTAGTCCGTTTCCATGCTGACAATGGTTTGCTTCGGAGGAGGAGCAGTGAGTGCGGTCAACCAGCGTGAGCCTGCAGGAGTTATTCAATGCACCAGGGGGAGAGAGAGAGAGAGACGTTGAGCCCAGCCTGCATTGCCCATTGATTAGCATATCCCTTGCGGAATTGTTTGAACAGTATCGCAGCTTCAGAGGTTTCGTGAACTGCGAGAAGGCGAGAAAGAAAGCACGAGGTTTTGACAGAGGAATGGGGAAAATTTATTTGTTGGGCAGGCGCTAATTAGCTGGTGTGGTAGGAGTAAAGGCATACACGTATGTGTCTGGCGTCAGGTGAAGTGAGGTCAAGCTTTCATGTACTAAAAGTCATGTACTGAGGAGCGTCGTCGGCTCGGATGCATTGTATTTGCGCATCTTAGTTATGGACCCACTGCGCTCCGGCTTATTACGTTTCAGCGACTATGATGTGACAAGGAGCAGGTTTGGAAGCGGTTGAGGGTGAGAGCCGTTTGGTCTTGTTACAGTAGAAGAATGCCATGGGTGGTGGTGATGACGTCCATAGCTCGGTGCGCAGAGGTTTCAGATACGGTAGAGTGATTAATTGTTTCTTCTCTTTTGTATATACTGCTACGTAAGAGGATTTTGATGGTTGGGAGGTGTTGAAGAAGCTTTGCTCACGCGCACACACACACACACACTTACAACATGGCTCTCCCTGCTCCTACCGAGGATGCGCTCGCCACCCCTCGGTTTGCATTTCGGCACTCGAAGATACCGCGACCAGCAAGCTTGAAGAAAGAGCCGGACGACTTGAGCCCCAAGTCTGTGATTGTTGATAGACGTGTTGTGAGTCCCGCGTCGTCGTCTTCGTCCAGTAGCATGGACCGACGTAACACACTCTTAGAAGCCACCCATTTGAAGCCACAGCCTCGCCATGACCGTGGTTACTCCATCTCGGACGGCGAATTCAGCGACCCTGACTCGTGCATGGATTCCTCCGGCACTTCTCTCGAACTAGGGAAGGTACATGTTCCTTGCTTCAAAGTTGTGCTTACCATAACCTTCCCCTCTTTTATTGCATTATTCCATACCTGTGTTCCCACTGTTTTGCAGACTTTGCTCTGGTTTGCGTGCATATCAGACCGAAGAATTGCTGACGACATATATGTTTGGTTGCTACAGGCAGGTAACCCTGGGTCGTTAGAGTCGCTGCCAGAGGCCCATTCGTTGGCATTGGAGGCTACAACGTCGAATGCGGCCTCAGCAGAAAAAACATCCCATGCTGGGAATGGTCAGTAACATAAAAACATCCTTCAGCACTTTGATATTTGAATCAATGCTCACGATGTTGTCATATCCTACGTCTCGAAGTGAGCCGGTCATACCATAGTCGGCATCCCAACGCTGCTTGTTAACTTGGTGCTACTATTTCTCCGCCCCCACGCAGGTCTGGAATGCGCAGAGGTAGCAGCCATGTCCGTCTTTGCTGCACGCGCCATTGACTTTGGAGGAGGCGAGCATGGTAACAACTCCTTTTTCAATTTCTAGCTCTTGCTTAAGCATTCGTCAGCCAGTTTTAGGGTTTTTGCATTCAGAATTTATGTTTACAGTGACAGTTTTGCGTTGGCTGCAGATACAGAGACTTCAGTACTACAAATACCATTGTCAGTTAGCGATGGTGTTCGTTCTGGCATCCGGGGTTTGCAAATGCCGGGATTGCAGAGAGTTGTGGACGACGAGAAGGGCGGGATTCGAGAATGCAGTGAGTGGTCTCAAACGTCTACCTCATCAGGAAGTGCTTCCGAGCAGGACGGGAAGGAGGAGGATCCCTCCACCACAAGCTTCACAATAGAGTCCGGAATCCGAAGTCGACGCAGGGATCAGCACAGTGCCAGGCCAGCAACCTTCTCGGCTGAACTGCTGTCAACAAGTGGGAATCAGGTGGAGAGAGGGGATGACACGAAGCGAACCAGGCCTGTTGCAGTCGGTCAGGGTGCCGCCAACAATTTTGGTTATCCTGGGACGCCCTTGTTGCGTTACTCTCCGAGCTGGTCGTCACAAGCGGGGACGCCTCCTTCAGGCACCACCACCACCACCTTTGCATTCTCTTCGGCAAGCCCGAGAGTTGAGAAAGGGTTTGGAGCTTACAGCCCTGCCAGCTCAACAGGTACATGCCATTTTATGATTTTACGTGTGCCGCGTATGAAGTATTCACCAGAATTGTACTCCCTCTGTCCCTCTAAAAACGTCCAAAAAGTTTTTTTGCGAAAGATTAATTGTCTTTTTAATCTTTGTGCTAGCGACACATGCATTCTAGAATCAATATACCATCTACCAAATGTATGCAAAATCTCCAGCTTTGATGTCGCTGTTTGGGCAACCATCTTCCATGCAAAAAGTACCATATTTGTGCATGCTGCCAACTCCTTATTATTGATGATTTAAAGATTAGTAGCAACAATGGTACCTCATATGAGCTTGCTAGGAGAGGAATTCTCTCTAATCACTTAACTTGCCCCCATGAGATCATTGAACATGGCAAACGCTTTCTCAGCGTTTGAAACCAGCAAAAGGGAGCTTTTTAGTGGTACAAGAAATGTGTCTAATTTGGAGCTTTTTAGAGGGACAGAGGGATTAAGTATCAGACATATTAAACTTCGTGGCTTTCGATACTGGCTTGATAGATATGCCAACGGGTCTCCGCTACCAGCACCGATTTCTGTCTGGTCCCATCATGGGCAGCATGATCCCCAAGCCTCCTCCGTCAAAATGGGACGACGCAGAGAAATGGATTGTCAGCCCTGGTCACAGCGACCAGTCCCCAGCTCAACCTCATCGCCGCGCTGGGCCCACTCTTTTAACAGGTCAGTACCGAACTCTTGATTTTCAGTACAAGAGAGATATTTTCACCAGTCAAATTAGTCTTTTGAGCACAACAGAGGTTAATCAATGAAATGCTGTAAATCATAAATTGAATGATTGGTGTGATAGCCCCAGATTCTGCAGAGGTTCTCGCCTTCTAGGATAAGACCATCATTGATGTGAAACTGCGCTTGTTATTTGTGTAAGTAGTTTGATGATCTTTCGACTGGTGGCAGGCCGAAGGAATTCAATTGCAGGAGTTCCGAGTCAACGTTACTCATTCGGAGCGGACAGTCCGGACTACGCCACTCCTCCAGGAGAGAAGCCGATGTCACCACAATTCGAGAATGCATTCATAAACGCAGGCAAAATCGAATCTCCAGTAGACACCGCGGTTGCGGTGAAAAATAAGCATTCCAAGGCTCTTTCATTCGGTGATCTTTCACGAAGGTTTGACGCGTCCCACCTGCCACCAGCACAGCAGCCACATCACGCCACAGTTCCGTTCAGAGAGGGCAACGATCAGAAGGCAGAAACCGTGTCGGTATCCATGAACACTCCAAGCACTGGAGATGGACCTTCGGAGGAGAGTCGAGTTCCGAAGCATGCACGTTCAGCGTCAATGAAGGAGATAAGCACAGTGGTTGTGGCTACGGTTTGTCTCCCGGAGCCGGTTACTTGTAGAGACATGGGCACTCAGATGACACCCGCAGAAAGCCTCCGAAACTCCACCTGCACAACGCCAGGGTTAACCACTTCGCCCACTCGACACAACACCCCTGCACGCTCGGGACGACGAGCTGCTTCCCTTGGAGCTTTTCCTGGTGCTGTGGAGACTCTAGAGCTTCAAAGCTGTCACTTGGCCAAGCTCGAGCTCCGCAAGCTTGCTGGCGATGGCCACCAGCCTACCATGGACCGAAACAGTGTGTGGACTACTCGTGAGGAAGAAGATCTGGAGAGTGCTGCAAGCCTGAGAGGCGATTCCGAGGATCTGGGGAGGTGCAAAAATGCTGCCCGGGCCACTGCTTGGGAAGAAGCCGAGCAAGCCAAAGCTTTATTCAGGTTCCTGTTCCTCTTCTCACCTCTAAAACTTGCCTTGGATCTTCAAGAATGCCGAACTTGTAATCGATCGGAAACCGAAAATCATTGCTGAACTTGCATGTATGGACTTGTAACTGTATCAAAATTAGTTCCTTTGCACACACAGGCAGTATTCAATCAACATTGAAATGACATGGACAGGTATAAGAACAAAGAGGCAAAGATCCAGGCTTGGGAAGAGCTCCAGCAAGCCAAAGCGGAAGCTGAGATGAAGAAGATTAAGGCAAGTGCAATTCATTTCCCTGTTTAAAATCGTAGGAGAAATCATCATGCGGAGAATCCAAGACTTATCTTCCTTCTGAGCCCATTCGTGATGTATCTTACACAGTCTATAGATCTTTTTCCTGATTCCAGCTTTGAGAGCAAACCTCTGAGTGTTGTTGGTACATGCAGGCAAAGGTCGAGAGGACACTGGCGGATGCCAACGAGAAGATGCGAGGGAGAATGGCTATGGCGGCGAAGAAAGCTGCGGAAATGAGAGCGGCCGCTGCGGCAGCTCGGAATGAGCAAACTGCCAAAGCTGCTGACAGGGCTCATTTGATTCGCAAAACTGGCCTTCTGTCTCCTGCGAGGTCGTCTTTCACGTCCTGCTTCCTCGTTTGAAAACGTTCCCCCTCGTTTTGTACGCCGACTCTTGTAATGTTACCAGCGACTCTGTATCACTATCTTTTGCAACGTCCTGCCCTGCTATGCATTCACCGGAAACAGGGCTGATGGAGCTTGAATGGACTTGTTCTATAGTCGACTTGCACTGCTTTGCATGAATTAGTGGATTTTGTCACACGACTTACATTCAAAGCTGCTTTTGTTCACAACAAGGTAGAAAACTAAAAACACCGTGACAAGCCACGCTTGGTATCTGACCATATCACGAAATTGAATGCACCATGAGAGCTTGGCCTTAGAAAACCGTAAATGCAGAGCTTGGGTTTTCATTTCCAGATAAGGCTGCCACAACCTGACATACTGTATGTGCGCACTTGCAAACTTGCTCTTTGTGCTGGAAATCATTAACCCTTCAATATCTAAGGGGCTGAAATTTGGCCCCTCTTTAGTGTATTTGGAGATACCTTGGGCGTCGAGGGGTTAATAACAATGAACTTGTAAGAATGTTACACTTGAACGTGACCTTTTATTATGTTATGTAAGGTGTAGCTAAATTTGAATATGATGACCATGGATTTGGTTGTGCACATGTATAACTTCCCATTGTTAGTGAGAGATGGATATTTCAATGTGAAAACGCTTTAACATAAGTTACTGTGTGTTCCACATATGTCTGTGAATGCCTTTCGATACTGTCATTGACAATGCTTTCATGAACACAACTCTTGACGTTCTGGTAGTCATAGTACCACAATCAATTTATTGTATTTGCGAAGACGTTACATGGCATATGAAAATGTCACAATTGAAATTCTTGTAAGTACACGAAAGTCAAGTCACAAATTCACAATCTGTAACTGATGTGAATGCATAAATATGTCAAGACTAAAAGTACTCATTGACATAAACAATGAGAACTTTGGATGACTTAATAAACGAAATTGATGTTGCAAATATATATATATATATATATATATATATATATATATATATATATATATATATATAAATGTATATAAATATATATAAATATAAATATATATATATATATAGATAGATATAGATATAGATAGATCACAAAATAGTCATATTATCATACATAAGGATTTCAATGTTTTTCACTGTTAATTGTGCAAGCATCCATTAGGTATATAAGAAATGTTTTCAAATCCTTGCAATTAGTAGGTAGCTTACATGAAACAAATGAACTACATCCAAATATGAGTAGAAAACAATTTTTGTCTATTCCTCAACCATGTGACTAGCTTGATCAATGGGTGTTTTATGATTTTGTGTAAAGTTTTGAACCAATTCATTTGGAGATGAAAAGAAGAATAAAAAACATATAAAACTAAAATTTTTATGTGTCAAATCTTTGTAGGTCATAATTTCAAAAGCTCCATATCTATATGCTACATACCCCTTGCACAATTGCACTCTTAGAGGTCAGTTTGATATTGTTTTGTACAATCATAGATACCCAATGATGCATGCCTTTTTGGCAAAACACATGTTAGTGCCTTGACATGATAATTTTTACCTAAGGAATTGCAAATTTGCCATGAATTTTTTTGAAACTTACTTGAAAAGTACAAGAAAATAGAGTTGAATAGACTTTTGATGCTAGCGCCACACAAGCCAAAACAACCAGTTTGGAATGGATGAAGAAGTAAATTGTATTTTTGAAAGATTGGAGGACAACCAATTTGCTCAAAGTTTCAACTTGGAGGAGTTAATGGTAAAAATAATAAGGGGATAGGTACAAACACCAAGTATTTTTTAGGGGTATTACTTAAAAAAAAAATTTAAACACACTATCATTATGTAATTTTCTACTTTGGGTTATTAGAGAATGGGCTTGCATCACTTAAAATTCTAAATTGAAATGAATAAACAATATGGTAATTTAGGTAAAAATGACTTCTACTACAATTTTCATCCTAAATAAATTTCTTTGAAACTTTGTTTTTCCCCATTAACCCCTAAATGCCCAAGGGGGTAAAGGCAAAACATAAATGCATTCAAAAAAAAAAACTCTTGTAACTTCAATGAAGTTTGGTTCAAAAGAAAAAATAAGAATCATGATGTTTAGCAATTTTCTATATGGTCCAATATTCAAAAAAAAATTTGTACTCTTATTTAATGAATTTAGAGGCATTTACCATTTAATATTAACCAAAATTACAAATTTTACTCATAGATTTCAAAATTTGGTATGATTGGTTAAAAATAGACAATCTATCCTAAACTTCAAAAATGCTAACTTTCGAAAGGAGGGAACATCATTAGTTTCCTGAAATAGTAAATTCTACAACACTAGCAAATATTGAAGTGTTTGTCTTTGAAAAATTCTCCTTGGAAGAGTTTAACTTGGATTGACATGATTCAAGTTAAGTTGGAAAGGAGATTTGATTTTCTATTACAGGAAAAAAAAAAGTTTTTTTGAAAAAAGTTTTTTTGGTCTCAGGCAGCCCAAAAAAAACGGGCAGCGACTAGAAAATGGTTGATTGGGCACTTAGGGGTTAATACTTCTTGCAAAAAGAAACAATATAGAGGAGGGTATCCTAGGTCAAATTTCTTTCTAATTGGACTTATTTTTCTATACTTTATAGTAGTTTGAAGACAGCCATGTCATGGCATTTTTGTGCCCTATAGTATAAAAAAGCAAATTGTAATTTTTATCTCAAATATTTTTTAGGCACCCTATCATTTTTTTGCACATAGTTTTCTACTGCTACAGCGTGACGCGATCCCCTAAAGTTCAAGCGTATTTTCCTAAAGATAATCTTTCTAGCTTTCAAGAGCAAAATAAATTTGGAGACAATGGTTTATGAAGACTCAAAACTGCCAATTTGAAACCAATCAAAACATTGAGTGTAAAAATTCAACAAATCTACTCATTCGCAAAGTAGTAAATGGAGTCACTTGTTTTTACAAAACCCTTATATGTTTTGGTGTGGCCTAGCCTTGAAATACAGCTGCACTTGGTTATAGAGTGGCTGCCAACTCCATAACATAACATTGTTAACCAGCCAGAAAACTTCCCCTTGGTGGAGGAATAATACTCCCCGGATACCTGGGGGGCTAGTTAACAATGTTATGTCTTGCAGTTTAGTAGAAGTGCTGAAGTGAAAAAATGTTTAGCCTTGGGATGATTGCCCTACTAAGGTAGGTATACCCAATATTGCCCATGTACCTAATGGCGTCACTATGTACACAAGGTGATCATGTAAGAACTCAAATCTAAGTACGTCATAGATAGCTTATCTTTTGACATACATAACACAAAAGATAAGCTATTTGTGATGTACTTAGATTTGAGTTTTCAAATTATCACCTTGTATACATAGTGACTCCATTGAGTACATGAGTCGGTATTGGGTCACCTGCTAGAAAAGGCATAGCTGAGCTCATCGGCTCAGCTTCATGCTTACACAAAATGATTCTGTGGCCAGGCAATTACTAATGATAAGTGACCAGTTGCAGGCTTATTTTTATTTATTCCAATCATTATCACAAGAAAGAACAATTAGTAGCCAACTTGCAAGTGACATTCAATTTTTGCAACCTGCCAAGTAAGTCAATTAAAGGTCACATTGCCTTTCGGAGATTGAAACGCATTTTACCGATTGTTTTTTTGAAACTCTGAGGATTTTTGCAGTATAAGCTTAACTCTTGAGCGCCCATAGTATTTTGCCAAGTGGTGCAGGTCTGAGTGGGTCTCGCCACTTAACATCCACTAACTTTCTCCAGATTTTAATCCAGTGGAATTGACCGTTTGAATTCAGAGCTAAGAAGGGCCTCTAGCAATAGGTAAAAATTTGAGGGGACTTCACCATTTGGTTTAGTAGGTTATAGGGGTCAAAATTGGATTGACCGAGGGAATTTTGGTAAATTTTTTGGTGCTTTGATTTAGGACATGGACATACGGTAGGGAGGGTTGGGTTGTTCATGATGAAAAAATTTCAGGGTATTTGCTGACGCGTTATGGGGGAGCATGTAAATTTGTGGCTCCATTTGGTTAGTGGATGGTCTTCAAGAAAAGGAGAATCCACATGGTACTTGGAGTACCGAAAGGCATAGTGACCGGGGTTGTACTTGCTTGACCGACACGGTGGCCTCTGCCCGCGTGTACCCTATTGTGGGTGTTGTCAGCAGGGATCTCCCACGTTGCTGGCGAGCTGATAATTTTAGTTGAATTGTTACAATTAGGGTTCTGATTGGACCACAAACCAGTGAAAATATTTTGGATGAAGTGGCCTTAGCTATTTTTCTAACCAATAAATGATTGAGTAGCAAGGATGGCTTTATAAATGTAAAGTTGGATGGTTTCAATCTTTCATCAATGCTAAATCTCATGATGGTTTTTGAAAAATTAGAATATTACACCTATAGGATGAGGGGACAAGAAGTGGAACCCTAAAAATCAAGCTCCTACTCCCAAACTTGTGTATAAAAGTTGGCTAAATATTTTACTTTAAAAAAAATACTATAGAACAATCGGGCACACCAATTTTAGTGTAGAAAAAAGTGATAATTAGCACAAAACGTTTTCACTGAGCCCGACTAGTGAAAATCTACCTCAACCCTACCTCAGTACAAGTTTTTTATTTTTTTATGGTGTTGAGGTAGGGTTGAGCTCACCCTCAACCCTACTTGAACACAAGTTTTTATTTTTTTATGGTGTTGAGGTAGGGTTGAGGTAGAGCTCAACCCACCTCAACACAATAAGAAAATAAAAAACTTGTATTGAGGTAGGGTTGAGGTAGATTTTCACTAGTCGGGCTCAGTGAAGATGTTTTGTGCTAATTATTGCTTTTTTCTACACTAAAATTGGTGTGCCCAATTGTTCTATAGTATTTTTTTTAAAAGTAAAATGTTTAGCCAACTTTTATATACAGGTCTGGGAGTAGGAGCTTGATTTTTAGGGTTCCACTTCTTGTCCCCTCATCCTATAGGTGTAATATTCTAATTTTTCAAAAAACCATCATGAGATTTAGCATTGATGAAAGATTGAATCCATCCAACTTTACATTTATAAAGCCATCCTTGCTACTCAATCATTTATTGGTTAGAAAAATAGCTAAGGCCACTTCATTCAAAATGTTTTCACATTCTTGGACCCAAAATACTTGACTGCCCCATTCATTAAAAAAAAGGGCAATGAGGGGATTTATTCACCTTGGCTGGTGGCTGGGTACCAAGGGAGAATCCATGTAATTACACAAAAAAATAGACTAAAGGGTTCTGAATTACAGAAAAAAAAGATTCATAAAAAACCCTGAAGGGTAAGCACTAAAAAGTTATAAAGAAAAGTTGCATACATAAAACAGTAGAATGAGGACCCACCATTTCTAAATCAAATGTTTGCTTCCCAAAACAATAGAATAGAAATCTATATACTTGCATAAATAAAACAATGGAATGAGAATCTACCATTTATAAAACACAGTTCAGCTTCCAAAAACAATAGAATCAAAATTCATATACTTGCATAAATAAAACGATAAAATGAGAACCCACCATTTAGGAAACACATTTTGCAGACCAAAAATAGTAGAATAGAATTCCATATACTATGCCTTAGCATGGCTGGTCAGGGCTTTTGGTTGAAGCTTGGGCTATTTTTCCGGGCACCTAGGAACTGCCTGCCTGGGCCTTCAACGGTCACAAAACTGGCGGTGCCCGGTCGTCTCAGTCGGCGGGAGAGTAAAACACAAGACCTACCCCCAAATTTCCCCTAAAATCTCTCAAATGTGAACTCTAGCACCTAGTCACCCCACTCAGCCCCATCAACATCCTAAACATCTACGTGAAGGTACTGTCCCTTGCGTAGTACCAAAAAATCCCACCTCAAGAGCCCCATTTTAACAATCTGCATCGACAAGATACCGCTTGCGGGGCGCTCAAGGGTTAAACTAAGTTTGGAATCCGTGTGTTGATTTGCCCACTTGACAATTGAAGATGTCATGTGTGTGACACTGCAGCTATTGACAATTCTAATTTCAAGGTCCAGCACTAGTAGAAAACTCCGTCCAAAACAACAAAAAACCAATAGTTTCTTATTGATTTGGGCACTTACCCACGCTAATTGACTAATTTAACAGAATTCTATAAAAAACTAAATACGTTCTGTTGATTTGGACACCATTATCTAAATCAATAGAAATTTTGGAATCTTTTGGAAATCATTTGGGAATTTTTTGTGAATCTTTAAGTATCTTTAAGAATCTTTTGGAAATCATTGAGAATCTTTTCAGGATTTTTAAGAATATTTCATAATCTTTTCAAGATTTTAGAATCTTTGAGAATCTTTTTGGAATCTTTGAGAATCTTTTAGGAATCTTTGAGAATCTTTGGAAATCTTTGGAAATCTTTTCAAGTTTTTTTGGAATCTTTGAGAATGTCTGAGGACAATTGAGAATCTTTGAGAATCTTTGGAAATCTTTGGGAATCTTTTCAAGTTTTTTTTGGAATATTTCGAAATGTTTGAGAATCTTCTTGGAATCTTTGAGAATCTTCTTGGAATCTTTGAGAATCTTCTTGGAATCTTTGAGAATCTTTTAGGAATATTTGAGAATTCTTGAGAATCTTTGAGAATAGTTTGGAATATTTGAAAATCTTTGGAAATGTTCTAAGAATTTTGAATTTTTTTGAGAATTTTTAAAAATCTTTAAAAATCTTCTTGGAATCTTCTTGGAAGCTTTGAGAAGCTTCAAGAATCTTTAAGAATCTTTGGGAATCTTTTGAGAATCTTTTTGGAAATTTTAAAAATCTTTGAAAATCTCTGAGAATTTTCAAGAACCTTTTTGAAATTTTTGAGAATCTTTTTAAAATCTTTATGAAATTTGTTAGAGTACTTCAAAATATTTATAGAAATAGAATCCCTTAGACCAAATTAGAGTCCTTTAGGAATCTTTTTGTAATTCATCAAAATACTTTCAAATATTTTTAATAAAAAAACTATTACAATAGTTTAGGTTTGTTTTTGAAATCTTTCTAAAATCTTTTTGGACCTCATTAAAATGCTTTGAAGTTTTAAAAAATAAAAGAAATTTTCAAAAAAAAAAGAATCTTTTAGAAGTTTGAGTGTACATTGACTGGTTTTATTTTCTTTACTTTTCACAATTTGGTTAGATTTAAAATTAGCAGCCTTTAAAGTCAAGTAAAAACATGACCATAATAACAAAAAAATCAACAATTTTCTGTTAATCTAGAGACTTTTGGACACAACTTCACTAATTCAACAAAATTTTATATAAAACGTACAACATTTTGTTGTTTTAAATACCAAAATTTCTTTACAAACAAATATAAAAGATGCTCTTCAATTCTTTAAAAAAATCATATATGTTCCTGAAGGACTAAAAGTACCAAAAATATCTTTCCTTTTTGTATAAATATCAACAATGCTTCTAATATATTGGGAAAATTAAAAATGCTCCTCAACTATTTTAAATTATTTATATCTTTGTGTTATATGATAACCAAGTGTATAGTTTAATGCAAATTCTTACAAGAAACCAAAGGTGATTTTTACATTTCAAATAACACAAGGATATATTTAACATTTCAAAATAGAAGAGTTTTTTTTATTAATTTTCCAAAATAATAGGAGTATAATTGATATTCCTACAAAAAATAAGGAATATTTTTTATGTTTCACATATTTTCAGCGTAAACTTGATATTTTGAAAGACTTAAAGGGTATTTTTAGTATTTTTCCTTCTATTACTAACCAAATGAATTAAAAAAAAAGCAATCTTATAAAATATTTTTATAAGCTTTAAAAGATGGGAATTGATATGTGTACCACACCCTTCCAATTACTATACCACACCCTTCCAATAAATATACCACACCCTTCCAATAACTATACCACACCCTTCCAATAACTATACCACACCCTTCCAATAACTATACCACACCCTTCCAATAACTATACCAAACCCTTCCACTTACTATACCACATCACAAGGTAAATTTTAGATTTCTACCATCAAAAAGCTGAATTTGAAAATTTTGAATTCAGATTTGAACTTAGAGACCATGGTATTGTCTAGAACCATAAAAAAAGTTGCAATTCAACAACACCCAATGAAAAATTTTAGTTAGGGAGAAAATTGTTAATTTTACTTTTGTTTGTAAGAAAAGATAAGCTTTTTCATTGGGTGTTGTTGAATTGCAACTTTTTTTATGGTCCTAGACAATATCATGGTCTCCAAGTCCAAATTTGAATTCAAAATTCTCAAATTCAAATTTTTGATAGTAGAAATCTAAAATTTACCCCAAGGGTGTGGTACAGTAGTTCAAAGGGTGTGGTTCACATATTAATGCCCTTAAAAAATATCCAAAACTATTCAAAAGTCTATAGAATTTGGATTTTAGAATTGCAAGGTTTTAATTCCGTAACTTTTCACGATTTCATGTTATTTAAAGCTATCAAACTATGGAGGCTATTTTAACAAAATAAGGTTCTTTTTACAAAAAACTAGCACTAAATAATGATTATTAATGAATCCAACCTTTGCTTGCAACAATCCTTTTGAGATTTGTGAATTCCAAAAAAAATTTATAAACAAAATAAAAAAGATGGAAATAAACAATTTTTTAAAAATTTCTAAACACCTTCTCTGATTTTAGCTCATAACTTTTGATAAAAAGATTGAGATCCAAAAAGAATTGTTGGAGGTGAAAGTAAAATACATTTACCAACTTATCTTAGTTCTAAATTTTTTCTTAAAGTCCTTTAATGGGCCGAAATAGCCTCCAAAGTCTACTGGGTTACTAAAAACATGAACATTTAAAGTACAAATAGAATCATGATTCTGTTGTGCACATGTGTGTATGCATGCGTGTTAGTGGTTGTGAATGATGTGGTAATCCTGTGGTTTGTAAACCCGGTGGTGGGGGGTTTAAACTCCACTGCCGGCAACCCTGCCTGGTGATACGGGCAGCTGCTCGCCGTCATAGTGAGCTACCTGGCTTTTACAATTTTTTACTTTTTTATTTTTAAAAAAAAAATCTATAAAAAAATATATTTTAAATTTAAAAAAAAGAAGAATAGAACAACATAAAATACGTGAAAATTATTAGAAAATAGCAAATAATCAATAGAAAATCAACATACTCTTGTTGAAAAGTACCCAAATCAACTTGACCAAATCAACAAAAAAAATTAATAGTTTTTGGTTGAAATTCTGTTGATTTTGTACTAAATTTTCTACTAGTGTACTTGTGATGATGGCTATTTTGTTCTTTTTTGTCAGTGACCAAATAATAATACCCAAAACTATGCACTTACTATTGCTCATCAAATCTGAACTCCCTCTTTGACAACTCGTGTATTATACTACCAAGTAATGGAAAATCAAATTCCCTCAATTTTTTCACCTTCTTTTCTTTTTCTTGAATACTACCTATTTCATTTTATTAATGCCATGTCATGTGCTACAATGATTTAGAAAACCTCTAAAACATTTGGCTTAATCCGCTTCAACTACACAATCATGGGTATAGCCCAATATCCATGGTTATAGGACCCCATTCTTAATTTGAGTACTATTTTCATTTAATTACTACAAATGTTTAAACTCATCACTACAAATTTCCATTTATACTTCAAATGTTTAGGATTTAGGTTCCACACTCATGACTTTCATGCTCCCGGCTCACAAGCTCACCGCTTGCCGCTCCCCCAGTAGCATTGTTGCTTTTAAACCATGTAGTCAAAAATTATGAAAATTGTTGGACCTTAGAGCTACTCCTTGGGCACATTATATGTGAAAACGAAAAGGAAAAATAATGAAAAATCCATTTGTAGTGAGCTGTCTAAAATTGATATGTTGCCAAAAATGCTACTTGGGCCTTTAGGGGTTAAGGACCACTTCACATTAGAGGAAAAATGAGCTCAAGAGAAGGCCTCTTGACCTTGACAAACTACCCTATTTATTTAGGTAGGAGAAGCATAGGTAAGGTACCTACATAAGTGTCTCTACCTTGTGAACTACTCAAGTATACCATGGAACATAACAAAAGGATTGATGATGAAAAACAATATTATAACATGTTAATGACAAATGCAAGGATTGTTATTGAGACACAAGAATAAACAGACTAGAATTCCCAATTAAACAAGGACACTCATAAAAAAAAAGCATATGATATTGTAAAAAGAAAAATTATTCTCATGAAGTACTTGTAAGTGGGTATAGGGGATTAGTCTCTTTTTATTTGAAAATGAACATTACATTTTAATGCATTTGACCCCTCCAACCACTTCTCATAGGGGCCTTCTCTTAAGCTCATTTTTCCTCTAATATATCTATTCCTAAGCTACCTATGCAATTCTCTATATGAGAGTGTTGTTTTTAGAGCACACTACCTTAACCCCTAAATGACCACACGGAACCGTAGATTCCTGGCCGTATGCTCATATTGTAATTCTACGGTGATGCAAATCTATTTTTCGTGCATTTCTTGGCGCGGATTGTGAATTGAAGTGGCTAGATGAGAGTGCTTGCTCTTGGCGTTCTGATAGCTTGTTCATTTCTATGATCCACCGCAGGGTTTCAAAAGTTGTAGATACGCTCCAGCTACGTATTCATAGCCCACCTCCAATACAAACGCTTCACAAACTCAGAAAAATGATTGCAAAAACATGCCAAACATCACAAAAGGTGGAGAAGAACATCAATACACAACCCTCAAAATTCCAAGCAAAACCCAAAACAACAACACCTCTGAATATGGAAAACACCCTATTTTGGCTGCAGCGGCACGCTATGTTGTTTAAGGAGTAACCCTTAAAATTTTCAGCCATTTTGAAAGTGTTTTGGATCTCAATTTTGTAAGTTTTGAAAGGGTGAAGCTTGAAATACAACAAGTCATTTTTAGGCCAAAGTAACCATAAGATCTTGTAGGAAGCCAAGTCCTTATCATCTTTACAAAGTTTGGTTTCAATCCAAGAGTTAGATTGGAAGATTATGACAAAAGTGTAAAGGGTACTACAAGGAAACAAATATTTTGGAGTAGTTGAAATTATGCTTTAATTGGCTCTTTTGGACACATAACATTTTAAAAAGTTGGCATCTTATGCTCATTCTCAAGGTAACCAAGTTCCACATGCATAGAAGCAAGTCTTGTATTTTTAGGGTAAAAAATGAGTGAGAAAATGATCTTGCAATAGTGACCACTTCATCCTTAAATTTCAAAAATTGTGAATAAAATAAAAGATCTTCACAAATATAAGGCCAAATTTTAACACTACAACTCCAAAACCACCCATGGTTTGAATTTTTTTGTAAGTTCAATAGTGACTTTTCTTCTAAATTTGAAAACACCACTACATAACTAAATTGTTTTTCTTTCCAATAAGCCAAAGTTGAAGTGACTCTAAACATTCCTAAGGTCATAAATGGCTGTCTTAAAAAATAATCAACCCATTTTGGGTTGTTGAAAACTTTAAGGGCTAACCAATACAATCTAGTTATGTCTCAAGGTCAGACCACACCAAAATAATAAACTAGCATTTTGTAAAAGACAAGTAACCAAATTTACTTCTTTGTGTGAAAATAAATTTGTTGATTCTTTACACTTAACTGTCTAGTCGATCTTAAATTGAATGTTTGTCTTCACAAATTTTTCTCCCCAACCTCTTCTTCTTGAATGATGGAGAGGTTATTTTTAGTAGAACAATGCATGGATCCTTAACCCTTAAAGGATAATAGGTCATAGTATATACGCCGCTGTATAATTGGTATTTGCTACCAATAAGAAGTTTTAATTTGGGATCTCAAGTAGCTCATTAGAATCACTTTGATCTATTCTCCAACTTCTTTGTTGATCTCAAATGCAGTAAAAGTGTGAATCTATTCCAAATACAAGAAATACACCTTGTATTCTATTGATTGCAATGGCACGCTCCGTCCTTTAGGGATTAAGAAAAATGGTGGTCTCCAAATTTTTCAAAAATATAATTTATTTCTACATCCATTCGAAACCAAATGTTTTGGCTTGCGTGACCTTGGCAATTCTCCTCAATTTCTTGTATTTTTCAAGTGAGTGTCAAATTCTCTTGTTGCAAATATGCAGTTTGTTGTGAAAAACCATCATGTGCATAGCAATAACATGTTTTGCAAAAAGGCACGCATCACTTGGTATTTATGATTGTGGAAAACAATATAAAATCAACCCCTAAGAGTGCAAGGGGTGGGTAGCATGTACTGTAAATATGGAGCTTTTGAAATCATGACCTACAAACATTCAAAAGGCAAGGTCTTTAGTTTTGCAAGTTTTTTCTTCTTTCCATATTCATATGATGAATTGGTTTAGAGCTTTACACAAAAATCTTGAAACATCCGTTGATTGAACTAGTCATATGGTAAAGGAATACACAAGAATTGCTTTTCTAAGCATATTTGGATGTAGTTCACCTTTCATATAGCTACCTACTAACTGCAAGGATTTGAAAACAATCAAGGTGTACCTAACGGATGCTAGCACTTTTAGGAGTGAAGAACATTGCAATTGTTTTGCAATATTACTATTTTGTGATTGATAGAGGAATATAGTATATTTGCAATGCTAGTTTTGCTAATAAAAATGGATACTTTTAGAATTGACATGATTGTATTAAATCTTCATTTGTCACAAATTGTGAGTTAATAACTTGACTTTCTTATACTACTACAACGTCAAAATTTTGTTAATGAAAGCATCATCAATGACAGTACTGCAAGTTCAAGACAGGCATTCTCACAGACAAATATGGAGCACACTACATTTCCTGGTAAAACATATTCCTGTTGAAATTATCGGCATCACAAAAATAATGGGAACTTATACATGTGCACAACCAAATCCACGGTCATCATGTTCAAAATTTAGCTACACTTAACACAACAAAATAAAAGGTCGCGTTCAAGTGTAACATTCTTACAAGTTTAATGTTCTTCATGAATTCTAGATTTAGAATTGGTGCACAATGAGCAAGTCTGCAAGTGCGTTCATATGTCAAGTTGTGGCTGCATTATCTGGAAATGAAAACCCAAGCTCTGCATTTACGGTTTTCTAAGGCCAAGCTCTCTTGGTGCATTCAATTTGGTGGTATGGGCAGATTCCAAGCGTGGCTTATCACGGTGTTTTTAGTTTTCTACCTTGCTGTGAACAAAAGCAGCTTTGATTGTAGGTCTTGTGAAAAACTCCTCAAATTCATGCAAAGAAGTGCAAGTCGCCGATAGAACAAGTCCATTCAAGCTCCATCAGCCCTGCATCCGGTGATTGCATAGCAGGGCAGGACGTTGCAAACATTAGGGGGTTTCAGATGTCTCAAAAAAACAGTGAATGAATGGTCGTGAACAAGTTTTCGTTCACCATGAATGTGAAGTCACAAAAGTGAACGAGTCATGAGGACCTCTAGGAGGTCCTCATGGTCCTCATGGCTTGTTCACGCATGAACGACGTGAAGCGTTTCCCTCCTTGCCTCTCCTGCTAGCTTTGATTGTGTTCTTGTTGCTCCCGCGCCTGTGCCCGTGCCCACACCCACACATGTTTGTGTTGTTGCCCGCCTCTTGGCTCTCGCTATAGGCCTCTGGCTCTTGCTCCGCGCCTTTAGACAGTTTGGATGTAGAGTTGATTACCGGGTCAAGGTCATTCAAGGAATTGTGATGCACGAGAAGCGACAATGGTGGAACTGAAGAGATTTTGATTAGAAGCAGACAATTGTGGAAACGAAGGGTTCCAAGTTAGAAACAACAATGGTGGAATTCAAGGGATCCATACGGAATTAGTGATTTTGGGTAGAGTTGAAAGGGTGGTGAGCAGTGCACTTTGGATTTTTAAATGGATGATCACGAGGACATGAATGGTGACTTGACTAACTTGTCCACCAATTTCATTCACGAGAACGAAATTGCCTGTGAACGACATATCTGAAACCCCCTAATATTGATACAGAATCGCTGGTAACATTACAAGAGTGGGCGTACAAAACGAGGGGGAACGTTTTCAAACAAGGAAGCAGGATGTGAAAGACGACCTCGCAGGAGACAGAAGGCCAGTTTTGCGAATCAAATGAGCCCTGTCAGCAGCTTTGGCAGCTTGCTCATTCCGAGCTGCCGCGGCGGCCGCTCTCATTTCCGCAGCCTTCTTTGCCGCCATCGCCATTCTCCCTCGACAAATTCGAATCCTTCTGTCATTGCCACCATCCAAAACAAATTTTCTGAATGTTCACTTGCTATCACCAAGCATCCAAGGAATCTAAAATTACATGAAAGTTTTAGAATCTCACCTCTTGAAACTAAGGCCTCACATGATTATTTCCATATTTTGGGAGTCATGTAGAATCACCTCATTTGTTGCTTGAAATGGGGGAAATTCATCTTGTGGGGTAAGAGTATTTGCTTGACATGTTCTCCCACATATTCCACAAAAATATTCAAAGAATGTTTATGGGAACTCACAACAAAAAAAAGGAGATAAAGGCGTTGTCACCAAAACACATCATACGGGCCAATGCGACATTAGCAAACATTTGAGCCCTCCAAGAGTCCCCTAAGGTTTGACAAACAAAGTTATTAATTGACTAGCATGAGTACAAGAAAAGGGCACTCATACCCATTGCTAGTTTACTACCTTGTATGAAGGACCTAAGCCAAATGCACAATCCAAAATAATAAAAAAGGTATTGTTATCATAAAATATGTAAATGTACTCACTACTCACTATCCAAGTAAATCACCCATCTATTCAAATAGAGTAAAGTAGAATTTATGGTCCCATTGTACATTTGTATCCATAATTTTTGTCCAATAGAAACAATTTAGTAATATAATTTTCATGATTGCATTGAGTTCAAAGAGTGAGCAAAAATAGAGGATTGGTGATTTGTTTCTTGTAGTAAGTACATGTTTTAAGGCCCCTTTAAAAACTTTGTAGGGTCTTGGAGGGCTCAAACTTTTGCCCATGATGGGCCTTCAATAAATCCAAAAACTAAAAAAAATCAATGCAATTGGGAGTGCAATATAATCCACGCTAGTTTTAATTGCTCTAACAATATTTTTACAAAGCTAGAGTGAAAAGGCTCTGCTTTTTCTCATGTCAAAAGATGTAAGGGTTTAGCAATTTATAATTGAGAGATTAACTTTGGAAATTTGGACTTCATGTATGAATTCAAAATCCTTGATTTGATTTAAGATCTATGGAAGGGGACTAAAATGACCAATTCCAAAACAAAGGTTAATTAACACTTTAATACCCTTCATTGTGAAATAACTGAGGTTTTCACTCTGAACCTGTCCGGGCTACGAAAAGGTTGTTAGAGCAAAAGAAGATCAGCGTGAGTTTTAGGCCCCTTTTATACTAGAGGTGAGAAGTCATCTAGAGAAAAATTTAGCCAATGAAAACTACAAAAATTGAGAAGACCTAGGAATGTTGCTTTATATTGGAAATATTCTTCCATAGGATAAGAAACGATAAAAAAGTGAACAACACTTTTGTCCTCTGTAGCAATGAAAGTGTACTTTTTTGGGTCTATAGAAGTATAGTCAAGCCCATCAATAAAGGCGGGGTATTGGGGGACCGTTTGACCAAAATCTTTACAACAAATCCTTTTTATTTTCTTAATATTTTTTGTGTGAAATAGGCAAAAATAACAAAAACTGATTTTAAGACCCCTTCTCTTTTCACATTACAATCAAAGGCCGTTACCTCCAAAGGCTAGCCTTTTGAGGACAAGCCATGGCCCATGAGAGGTTTTTTTAAAAACTTCTTAGTTCTCACCTGAGTCACCTCTAGTGTAAAGAGGGCCATGGTGTTCTCTTACTTCTCTACATACTTGCTAGCAAGTCACGACAAATTTGATTGCTTGCATGTCATGGTCTTGTAAGCTCTATGGGAAAATTGATACTGGAACACTTCCTAGTTTTTCTTTACAAGTTTACCCATCTTTATTTCACTCCGCAACTATTTGAAGCTCATTTCTTTGTTGATATAAATCATATGTTTTGTTTACCATTCTGTAAATTGTTGGGTTTCTAAGGGCATCCTTTGGCATGTAAGGGGGTGGTTAGTGAAGGTAAACGTAGCCAACCAATAATCATTTGGATGGGGTTTCAGAACAACCGGAACCGCATTTGATTGATCATTGGTCAACTACATTTGCCTTCACCGGCCACCCTCCTTGCATGGAAGGATGCCCTAAATCTCCCCTTGGCAAATTTCTGAAATTTGATGTGTGTAATTTGAATTGTCTTTTCTTTGCTTATGTAACATATTCAAAGATATTCATGCATAATTTAATGTTTTCATAATTTAAAGTTATTGAGAGGAGTTGAATTTAACCAAGCCTCCATCTTCTTGGAGATATGGATGTTGCTTTTGGAAAATGTGTGGGTCCAAAAAAAAGTTAATGCATTTTTCCAAAGGCTAGTGAGTAGAACAAAATAACACATATAGAATATAATGCAACTCAACTCACTATTTTGAGAATCAAGTAAGCCAATCAAACAAACACAAAGCATTGTTTAAACTAAGGCCAATTAAGAAAATCTAATAACTCAAGGTGTTAGCATTTTAAAATCCATACTTACTTTTATTTTACCACAAAGGTTTATCATCAATAATGAATCAAATTCCTCATTTGGCCCATCTAAAGCAATTCTAAGCATGATGTATAAATTCTTGCTCCAAATTCACAATGCAATCCCGCTTTTACAAATTAGACTCAAAAAATCAAAGATGGAGAAAATTAACTCCGGGCTCTTCTCATTTGTTTGCTCCTCCATGCTATCTCAAGCTTTGATATTTCAATTCTTTTGTTAGTTTATTTTTCCAACAAACTTTCCATCCCCTCAACTTAATTTCATGAAAAGGAAACCACAAACGATAAATATCCTAAGTAATTATGACAAGCTTGGCCAAATCGCCTAGACTTCTGTATCCTCCCACACCAATTTCCTAATTTCTCATTTTGGAGTCAATACTTAATACCTTATTTGGACATTTTCTATATCACTTGAAAATCTTCAAAGAAAGTGTAGCTTCATTGTAACTAATCCTTTAACAGGATATTCATTGAATTGGGAATCTGTGAACATTTTGGGAATTTTATTTCTTTTCTATCAAGTGTGCATTTGACTATTTTCCAATGAAATGAGATACATATCTTCCAAAAATAGGCTCTTTATTACCCAAAAAGCTGAGAATCTTCCAAAAATACTCTTTTTATTACTCAAAAAGCCAAGAACGGGACCTATTCGTTCCACAAAAGAACAATACTTCTGAAATTTTGGACACTAAGTTTATTAACTAGGTTTAAGTTGACCTCCTTAAACCACTTCTAATTTTAGATGAAATTTAATTTGGGAAATTTTTTTTCCCAATTTACTAAATTTCATGTCCTTTGCACTCCCTGTATGATGCTGATTGTAGTTCTGCTTGCTCATTGCTGATTGTAGTAACTACACAATATTCATTAAAGTGAGAACTTTGGTCGAATTTGGAACTTCTGAAAGTTTAAGGTGATCACCTTAGATTGAGTGCAACGTTTTTTTTGGTACATGTGCCCTCACTTGAGAGGAGGAATTTGCAAGGGAAAAAATCTTAGTGACTCAGATCAAATCTCATACTTTCAAATTTGATTTAAGGTGACATTTTTAGATTTAGGTGAAGTACAACTTGAGAATTGCATTTTCCCACTGTAATAAATATCGTGTTAGTTCTGCAGCCTGCTCATTGCTGATCGTAGTTTTGCCTGCTCTTATTTGTCTGTACCATATGATCAAAAAATAGCCATTCGATTAATATGGAGTTACAAGTTATATATGGAGTGCAGGTCCAGATACACTGCATATACAACATGCAACTCCATAGTGATCGAATATGGGGTTTGAAATGTCTGTACGCATGATGCACTGAGCGAGTTGTCTGTATGCACGATCCTCGAGGCAAATTGTCTGTATGGATGATCTTCAGATTCAGAGCAAGTTGAAGAAGAAGGTGACACCATCGTTGCATAGATTCAAGTTGCAAACACGGTGCTGCATCCCTGTTAACTTTGATTGAGTCTGTAGATATCCTCTCAGTTTGTACCTGGGCTGGACGGTCGACACCGTGCCAGAGACTGATCGAGTCTGCCCGAAGCTAGTGATCCCGTTGTCCGAGGGCGTCCGAAGATGGAAGTGATTGTGGGAGGGCTAGGTGTGTGGACAGCCAGGAAGATTCACAATCACCTGAAAGAGAAGCGAGATGCAAAAGAGTACGACTACACAACCGCGCAGCGGCGGGAAGTGCTGTCGATGCTGGTGCACGGCCTGTACTTCCGAGATCTGGACAAGTTGGGCGACACAGTGGCCACATTCTTGGGGTATCAGGATGGGCGGGCGGAGAATTACGGTAGGCGGCACTGGAGGCCCTACCGACCAATCGTCTTCAGTTCAGATGAGCTCAGCGAACCGGTGCTCAAAGATCCGGGGCTGGAGTTATTCCTCCCTAGAGACCCGCATCCTAATCAAAGCGCTCCTCACTTGGCCATCGTGTTCAGGGGCACCATACCGCACAATTTGAGAGACTTGGCTGCTGACTGGAAGATATCTGTCGGGCTGTTGCACGACTCCAAGCGCATTCAACGCTCCCAGACTCTGGTTTGGCGAGTGGTACAGGAGTTTCGACGCTGTTTCGAGAAGGAGGAGGATCAGCGGATCTGCCTCACCGGACACTCGCTGGGGGGCACCGTTGCACTCCATGTGGGCAGATACTTGGTTTCTGAACACGGAGTTGCTATCGACACGCATCTCTTCAATCCTCATTTGCTTTCGCTTTTCGACCTTCCCACTCTGAAGGTGTTCCCTTGCATGAGCGCTCCTTACAACCAAAGACATTACCGGGATACCAATATATGGGATGCGTCCCGTGTGCAAGCCGTTGGGAACCTCCTTGAGAGAAGCCCGTCATGGATATACGAAGCCTTGCAAGCAGAGTGGGAGCAGTTCCTGACGTTAGAAGACTGGACTCCGCACTTCTACCTTAAATCCCAGCGACCCCTTCTGCCACCGCTACATCAAGTACTTCAAGAAACGGCACGAGGCGACAACAAGTATTGCGCAGGTCGTCTCTCCGCAAAGCCTTATCACTCGCCTCCTCGGGAAGAATGCCAAGTACATCGCCGACGTCGTCCCATCCGCCGATTTGCAAATCAGCTACCTGCACAAAGGGAACCCTTGTTTGGCGCAATGTCTCCGGCAATGGCACAAGCACACCGACGCTGAGATCCGGCTCCATCGTGTTCAGGCCCGTCTGCTCCCAACATAACTCGTCGCTTAGCTGACGCTTACGAAGCGGGAAAGAGCAGGTTGCGATCGCCGAGAGGGCACAACCACGATCGAACGGGCTTCCGCATGGATTCCATCGCTGCTGCTGGCCTCCCGCCTTTCTCTCGAGCAGGTGCCGCCGATGCTGGATTCAAAGCTCGCAGTCTACGATACCATTACGACTCCACGTAGACAACTCCTGGAGTTTATCACGCCGTCTTCAGGAGTTCGGCCGTTGAGCTTGGGCCTTCCAAGACTCGGGTATGTCTCATCATGCTCAGGAACCCCGAGCCCTAATCCGGGTCCTATACAGGTAGACGTCACGCCTGTTTCAGCGGATTGGACAAATTGAGTTGCTGTTAGACATCACCCACAAAATCCAGAAAAGGGAGAAACTGTAGGATTTAAAGTACATTCAAAGATGTTGATGTTAAACATCGAGCGCATTCGATGTAGGTATGGGAGGACCATATAAATGTGTTGGGTACATCAAAAACTCATCTTCGCTCACTTTTCATCTCGAGGCAGAGGATCATCTCGATATTCAGCAGCATGAAGATGATTCTGCAATTACCAAGCAGGAAGCAACGTTGATAATTGTTAAACACCTGCGAGTGACGAGTGACAATGCATGCGTCACCTTCCTGGTCACCTTGCGGCCACACAGCGGTAGAAACGACTTCGGTCTGACTTGGGAAAAACTGCATCTTTGGATGTGATTATTCTGCAACCAGGATTGAACATTGTCAATCGAGTTCATTCGTGTATTTTTTTGTGATGACAGTCGGTGGCCGTACACAAGAATCAGGGTAGATAGGAATTGGAGAGGTTGGATTTCACACTGTCTAGAACAGGTCACTTAGTTTTGGACATGCTCTTTTCTGAAGAATACTAGATGGCATTTTTCTCTAGATTAGTTCCTCGTGAGCGTTGCTAGATTCTGCAACCAATGCGAGTTATGATGTATAGAACAGTATCATGGAGTAGGTCACTCAACCTGATGTACATAACTTGGGATCAAAAATATCACCCCAGGTGAAATTGTACGTTGAATGCTGCTCATGTTATAGAATAATATGCAGAAATACAGATCGACCTTACCGAGGTTTAGTAGTGAAATTGATCTGAGAAACCGCCTTTAACATCTAAAACGGGCAAGGCTTCCAGACTGTAAATCAACCGACTGCAACGGTGCAACCTAGTGTTCCAAATTTTAACTAGCCGAAAATATTGATTGTCTATCCGAAACAAGATTATTTTCCTTCTTCATTTCAGTTACAAACTTACAACCGGCCGAAAACCTGACCATTCATTATTAATCCAGTTGAGTTTAGAATGCTTTATCATGATAACGCACCACAAAAGAGTTGTCCAATAACCCAACAACCCAAACGCATGGATGGCAATCATGGAATGGCATTGACAATTTTGCAAGTTTGGAACTACAGATGAAGAAGATCGAAACATTTGAGGACCACATCGTATGCGCTAAGGCAATGATTCTCCAATGAAGCTTTGCTTTGTAGAGACCGCAGCAAGCAAAAATTCCCCCAAATAAATGAAGCTTTTGGAAGATTTGCATAATAATCATCAATTTCAATAAAATGGCACTAAACTATTACTTTGGCGCGGTTTAGGCAGAGCAACAACTTTAAGTTCATACCCTTCCTAGATTCTCGATTGAAATGAGACCAATGTGAAAATTATGTCACTACCATTGGCGCATCATTGCCTCCAAAATAACAAAATTGACGTTAAATTTTGTTTATTTTCAGGTTTCACATCCTCTAATTGTGCACTTGAGCAAGCTTTTTGTAAAGATCAACCAACTCTCGTTGCAGTAAATACGAATCTCGACAAACATTGGTCTCATCACCTGTAGGAACATCTCCAATGCAATTTGTAAATGGGTAATTGGGTTTAATAGATACCAAAAAAATATGAAAAACACCTCTTTTGCTAGGGCTGCTCGAATCAAGCCGTCATTTTTTGTAAATATAGTCATTCTTCAAACCCTCCTCCTAAATTATAACTGCATGGATTTGTGTGCTTAATTATGATTGAATCTCTTTTGACATTCAAAATATGATAATTCTCAATTAACCTCATATTCAGTAAAATGGGAGTTTTTCATTGAAATGAGAGGTAATGTGTAAAGTTGACAAAAGATTTTATGTCAATTCAACTCAATTTGAGCTGAATTGACATAAAACCTTTTGGATTTTACTTAAAATTAGAAGATTTTACTGCAATTTAGGTCAACTTGACCTAAATTGCAATAAAACCATTCAAAATTAACTTGAAATTGAAAAGTTTTATGTCTCCTCTGGTTATTTTGGGAGGTGCACAATCTCCCATTTTACTGAATATGAGGTTAATTGGTCTTTTGCACATTTGCTGGGTAGATATAGTGAGGGTGACTGGGTTTCTTAAATCCAAAAATAGGATGAATATGTACAATGGCAAGAACCTGTAGCAAATGGCACTAGGGCTGTTTTGTAAGTGCAATGCAAGCCACACCAGCTAAGTTTACGGAAACCATGCAACAGTTTGTACACTAGTAGTAGTGGGTGTCAAACATTGGTGTTTTCTCCCAGATAACTCTAGCAGAGTTCACGCTGTTCACCCCATAACTCAACCACTTTCTCAAGTTATCAAGTTTGATAACTTTATCACCCACCTTTAGAGGTGGGTGACAACTCAAACTAATTATGGCCTTTCTTTATAAAAGTTATCAAGTGATCTTGTAGCTCTCTTCTAGCATGCTAACCTCCTCTCATTTCTAAATCCTAAATACTAAAGAGGGTAGGATGTGAATCATGTGATATTAAAGAGTTAGGATGTGATATTAAAGAGGATAGTATGTGATATTAAAGAGGGTAGGATGTGATATTAAAGAGGTCAAATATGATATTACAAAGGTCACTATGATTGTATCCATAGTATCACAAAGAATGGAGATGTGAAATTATAGAGGTAATTGAGAATTTAGTAGTATGATTAGTAGTAAAACTAACCTCTTTAATATCACATTTCCATTCTTTGTGATATTATGGATACAATCATAGTGACCTTTGTAATATCACATTCGACCTCTTTAATATCACATCTTGACCTTTGTAATATCACATATATCCCTTTATAATATCACACATCAATCTTTGTGACGTTATACCCTACCTACGTTATGAAGTGTTACTAAAAAATTTATTTAATAGTTTGTGAAACTTTGCAAGTGTGACGACTTTGTAGATTGTGATATGAGCACCACCCCTAACTATGAAAAAATTCTTGATACATTTATCCAAAAACCTTTAAAAATCAAAGGTTTGACACCCAATAGTGGCATGATAAGGATTCTCACAATTGAAAGTCTCAGTGCACTCAGACGTGCAACTTGTGATTTATGGGCATCCCCACAACAACCTTGTAAGCGAGCCCAAGACGGCAGGTGGAGGGCTTGGGATGTGTGGATTACCTAAATTTAAACTGACTGACAATACACTAAATGTCTAATTTTCCCGCACATTGGGTTGGAGATGCTGGTTTAAACCTTTAGAAACCACCAAATCAAATTTTGATTCAGGAGAGTAGTTTTTGGCCTATACACAATAAAATCGTTCAATATTTTGGAAAATGATCTTGAAGAATGCTTGTGATCACAATTTTTTTGCATCCAACCCAAAAAACAACAATAGAATAAGATATGGGAGTTGATAAATAATGGTGTTTATACATCATGACCTCAAAATACGTATTCATATTTGGTCAAAGATGGATTAAAGCAACAACATAATACATCAAACATCCAAGAAGAATGCCACATTTCAATTGTGCAATCTTAAAAAACTTCAAATTACTCAAAGAATATGCTTGTATTATTTCTCTATACAATAGTTGTATAATTGTACTATATGAAAATCCATTGAAATGATGCTATCAATTTATTTAAAAACAGGTTCATCCTACATTTAAGGCCAATTCTTGATGCTTTCACCGATTGGATTTTCCGTAACAATTATCAAATTTCTTGTAGAACCATTTTAGGGTAGCATAGAAAATGGGATTTTTGACCCTTTTTGTCCACTTAGCTACACCTTGTGATTGCTATTTTTGTCTATTTTGAGTGAAACTAGTCTTGTTGAAAAGGTGGGAAACCCTACTTTTTAGAAATGTAAGGCTCTTCTCAATCAAAACTTGCATGAAGTGCTAACATTCACAACCACACAAGCATGAAAAACTAGAGATTTTCCATATACGGCTCACTCAATCAATATGATATTTTGCCTCCAACGGTAAATCTAGCTGAAATTTTGATGCATTGCAACAAATAAGGTGCCCTTCACATTTGTACGATTGGATTATTCAAATTGGGTCCATATTTGTTTCACATGCACATCTAATCTTATTGTCCCGGTTTCTAGTGGATTTTGGGAAAATGTGTGTGGTCTTTAAAGGATTAAGCTTATGAACAACTAAAACCATCGATTTGAACAGACCAAAAAATTCAACGTAAACATCCAAAAAGGAAACACCACCACCGAACTGCTTTGAAACGGCCTCCTTATTTTGGTTTGGCCTGGTCTTGAGGCTGATCTTGAGCACGCACGCACATTTTCCCGGCCCACGTACCTAGCAGCCGTGCAGATGCTCTAAGCATTTTTACCTGCAGTCCGACCTGTATTCGGGATACAAGAATGGGCAGGATGCATGTTGCACGTCAATGACAGCAAGTACATAGAATTGAACGGTTGATAAAGTCCAAAGTAGTCGGTAGACGTACGGCTACCGCTGTCGAGGTCTCACAAAGATTCAAATCTTAGGGTATGTTCACACTTGGTGTTAAGAGTGGTAGTAGTCAAGGAAAATTAGATGCATTTGGACACATCTTTAGACTCTATTCATATTCCTAATATCTCTCTTAATCCCTAAAGGATCATGGCTTTTATTGTGTCAAAAGACACTCAAAATTACCATCTCTATGATAAAAAGTAAAAAAGTTTGAACATCAATCTTTTTGCATATCTAATCATAGGATTTTGTACTAGATTACTATAAGAATGTGTCATACAAAACTCAAGAACTTTGACCGTACAAGTTGAAAGATATTTGCATTTAAAAAGTAAAAAACAGCTCTTCTTGCACCTTGCATGACTAGATTATTTAACTTTGCACTTTTTTAACTTAAAATTTTTGCACCACAGAGTTTGGAATTCTATTTTTGCATGGTGGGAAGTTGAATTGGTAATCTTGGGAAAAAATAACAAAAAACATTTATTTTTCATTCTTTAAAAAAAACATTAGGCAGAAGAAGGTATGAGATTGAACAAAAACTTAAATTGCTAATAACCCTCCAATGGAATTGAAATGCAATAATCCCAATGGTGAGATTACTCTAGAAAGCAAACTTCACCCTCTCCAACAGTTTCTTTTGAAAAAATACTAAAATTGCATTCAAAAATGAAGTTTATAAATTATTTTTTCAAGAAGATGCTTGAATTGCCCAAAAAACAAGGTTGTCCATAACTTTCTCATAACTAGTCCAAATGGAATGAATCAAAGCTTCAGATGTAGACAAAGATATAATCTATAAGAAAAAAAACTATTTTTTTTTTTCAAGTTTTTATAAGAATTTTTTTTGCTGCCCAAAGTTCCCAAATTTATGCTTATTTGGACATAACTTTTGCTCCTTGGCATCAATTGGAATAAAAATTAAATGCCCAAGTAGGTCTTAGAATTCCCCATCTTCAATAAAAGTTTCAAAAAATTATGCAAAGTAATTTGACCATAAGTACATGCCCGAAATCCCATTTGTCCGTTGAACGGACAGTTGGTCCTTTAGAGGTCATCAAGTGTGAACATACCCTAAGAGTCCAAGGAATCATGAGTAAAATCGAGTGATCACGAACTATAAACTAGCTCGGTGTGCTACACACTCGCATAGGCCATTTATTGGGCAAAATGGAGACTGGCAAAAAAAGAATTAACAGATTTAGACCAGCTTGGGTTGGTCTTTCCATTTAACCCCTAAGTGCCGAAGGCACCACATTATGGTGTTGAGAAAACTTTAAACTTCTATAAAACCTAACTAAGTTACTATTTTTAGGAGATTTTGTTTTTTAACTTTTTTTTCTGAAGTTTATCTTTAGCATCAAAAAATCAATTTTGTAAAGGATTGATTATGATTTTTGTTCAAGATTTGGTGCAAGGGTGTCCATTGCAATCTTGACTTTTTTAGTGTTGAGAGCTTTTGGAAATGAGCCTAAAATACACTAGACCTTGGATAAAAAATTACACTAGAAATTCATTTAAAAAAATTGTAGAAGAGATTTTGAAAACCGTGAATTGATTGGATTTATGTACATCATGCCCTCTAACCCCATATGTTTCATATAACCATTTTTTAAAATTTGACGTGTGAAAAGAGGATTGAAAGATTTCAAGTCATTTTCACAGTTTTGATACCCTCTTGATCAAATGTTATAATATTTCAATCCATATATGATATTGTTATGTTTTTGTTTCCTATGTGATCTTTAACATATATAGTTTGATTTTGTATGGTTACAATTCAAAAAAAACTAATACAATTTATTAACATTTTGGCTTTTTGTTCAACTTGGAACAAATTCCTAGAAGCTCAAAAAGTGCCTTGGGCATTTAGGGGTTAATATCCAGTGGATAGTCAATAGCTAGAATTTGCGGACAAAAAAAATGCGCTACACTAAATACTACATTTAGGCTGCCTTGACAATTAGGTTGCTTTACCTTGGTAAGTTACCTCATGACTCATCACTTGGCCACTTGGAGATGCATACAACCCTCTAAATACTTGGATTTCACATGATTTATGACTTGAAAGATACTAATTTATCTTTTCTCAATTTCATAGTTGTTAACATGCCATTTAAAAATTATTTGTTGCAATAATTTTTGATGAAATTATTGTAACAACGATAAGTATTTATATAGTGTGAAATGTCAAGAAATTAGTGTGAGGCAACCTAAACCCAATATTCAGTGTAGTGTTACACATATTTACTTGTGGAGTCAGCGGTGGAATAGCTCTGATCTTTCATCTTTCAAAAAATGTAAGAGTTTAGAGATTTTTTATCATAATATTAAATTTATTTATTTAGGATTCACTTTTGAATTCCAAGACGTTGTTTCAGTCTACGGTGACTCTACACCCATTGAAGAGGATAAAAATCATAAAACTGACCATCTCCAAAACAAGGAAAGATTTCTATTTTACCCTTGTTTGTAAAAATAGTTAAGATTTGCAACCTAGCCCCCACAAACAGGTATATGCAATAAGGTAGAAGCATCCAAATGCGACACTTATTTCAGATATGGTAATTGGGAGAGTCTTCTAAGAATTTGATGGCATGGGCTTGTTAGAAAATGGATACAAATGCAAGGAAAATTGTTTTTGGAATTTTCTAAGATCATATGAATAAATTATGAATTGTTGAAAACAACTCCCTAGACTTACCTATTGTAATCACTAGACCCCTTAAAAGTGACAACAACAAGACCATGTCATGTGCATGTCACACCCAATCAAAAATTGCCAACTACACAATTTGTATTACATTATGTCAACTTGTGTGTCTGATTCGGGTGCATTTGTGTCTTGTTTTGGTGCATTTTATGTCTTGATTGGGTGCAAATTTGTCTACATTAGGCTTAATTTTAAATGTCAGAGAACGGCTGGTGTTGCAATTGGGTGCTCCTACCTTACACACTGTGCCTAACCAACTTGCCCCATATTTGCCCTAGAGCAAGCTTCTATGTGCCAATCATGTTGGTAAAGATCTAAGCAGTTTATTGAAGTTGGTAAAGGATATTTCCACATCAAACGTCATATTCATTAATTTGGGAAAAATGGTACATCTTGGGACATTCAAATTTTGATATGAAAGTTTTAGGAGGCCTCCTAAAACCGAGCATAGCGTATTTTTTTACACGTGTCTTTGCCTGAGAGGAGGAATTTGCGAGGGAAAAAATCTTAGTGGCTCAGCTTGAATTTAATACCTTTGAATCTTGTTTAAGGTAATTTTTTGGGTTTAAGGTAACTTTATGGGTTAAAGGTGGAGTACAAAGTGGGACACTTGTTTTTCCCAAATTAACGAATATGGTGTTATCGGCTAAAATAGACTAAATAGTATAGTCAATTTTTTTCCACTTAAGTAGAAAGGAAACAAATGAATGAGTAGCATAATTTTTATGTTAACAAAATTTGAAATGTATTGCAATTCACAATATGGCACATTTTAGTGTATCACCAATTTTGGACAACTATTGTAATTTTAGACTATGTCCATTCCTTCACATCTTGAGATCTCTCAATGTTTTTCATAGATTTTTCAATATTTTGTGTAGATCTTCCAAAGCCTTGCACATTATCCAAAGATATATTTTTTTGGAATAATGTCATGACCCTTAATAGATGATTGATTGATGGATGATTGATGGATGATTGATGGATGATTGATTGATGATTGATTGATTGAGGGATGATTGATTGATTATTGAGGAATTGAGGGATGATTGATTGATGGATAATTGATTGATGGATGATTGATTGATGGATAATTGATTGATGGATGATTGATTGATGATTGATTGAGGGATGATTGATTGATTATTGAGGGATTGAGGGATGATTGATTGAGGGATATTTGATTGATGGATGATTGATTGATGGATGATTGATTGATGGATGATTGATTGAGGGATGATTGATTGAGGGATGATTGATTGATGGATGATTGACTAATGAATGATTGACTGATGGATGATTGACTGATGGATGATTGACTGATGAATGATTGATTGGGAGATGAACTAATTCATAATAAATTGTAAATTTATACTTAAACCACTGAGATGGATGAAAGATTGATGAATTAATTAATTCATAATGAATTACTAATTAATTGTTGAACAATCAGTGAGGAACTAATTTACTATAAATTATGAATTAGTAAATACGTTGCAGGCTAGAAAGATGACATTTTAGGATGATAGATTTATGCATTGGAGTTAAACAACTCCATTTGAATGACAAGTGTATGGGATGAACACTTAAGGACAAAGATACAGAATGAACCTTTGATGACAATTGTACGGTGTCCTGATAGAGATCTCTCTATTGTGTAAATACGCGTTCTTTATTTATGTTTGTGTTAATTTCAATAAATCAACAGTTGTGACAAAAAATGGTGGTCGTGAAGAAAACTGCGGTTTGGTGACAGCGCAACGGCCATAGATTCCAGTGCACCGCGCCGTCTTGTCACATGTACAGCTTAAGGGGGGTAGGTAGCGGATTGGCTGAGCAGTTTTCTGCCTCACTAGCTGCTAAGTTGTGAGTTGCCATCACTGTTTGACAAGTCCGATGAGATTCAAACCTAAACCGACGGGCGGCTAGAGACGACCGCTTCTCCAGCCAATCAAGTCTATGACTTGACAACTGAAAACAATCGTTTGACGCTATTATATGCCCACAAGGACACGTGGCCACTTTACAGTAATGTTTATTTTGTAATTTAATCATTTTTATATGTTTATCTAGATGTTTTGAAAGGCCCATATATTTTGCTTTTGTTTGAATAAAAATACTAAGGGTTTAGAAGCCAATGGGAAAAGTGTGAAAATAAAAGAGGTTTGGTATCTATGGTGGGGTTAGGATAGAGAGGGGCATGAGCTGATGTGCTTCACTTCCCTATCTTATATAGGATCAAAATTAAGGAGAGGAGATTCCTTGGTAGTTAGAAGTTAATGTATGAGTGTTGGTGAGAAGAGGGAAGAAATCTCGAAACTTTGATATGAGAGAACTTTCTGTATATACTTGGTTTTAAATTGAAATTTAGAAGAGCCGTTTTTTGTGCAATTAACTTTTCAAAATGAATTTGCAATTTTGATTTAGAGTTGTGATGCAAAAGTTATGAGTGTTTGAATTTTGGAGTCAAAAAGCCAAACTATGAAAAAAATCTGAAACTTTGACAAGCCATAACTTATGATCTATATATCATTTTGCAACAAGATTTAAAGGAAGGATTCATCTTAATTTTTGCTCTCTAAAATCTTTAGACTCAAGATTTGAAGCTTGGAAGAAAAAGTTATGAAGATGTGAAGAATTTTAGATAGCTGTCCTTTTGTTATGAGAAGGCCAAAATTTTAAAGAGCTATAACTTTTAGACAGTATGAAATTTTTTTTTCAAAATTTTAGAATTAATATTTTGTTGCTATAGCTTTTTGAATTGATTTTAATCATTTCATTTAGAGCTTTATTCAAAAAGTTTTAGTGTATAGAAGTTGGGGATTAAGGTGCTCTTTAAAAAATTGAGACCACACTTTGATTGACTAGAACTTTCGGACAGAGTTTTGTTTTGAAGTGAAAATTTTATAAATTGTAGTCAGTGATATCATCTTTTCAAATTGATATCACTTTTCTATGGGTGATGTGTAGAACAAAAATTATAGAGGTTTATAGAGACAGTGTGTAGTTTGCAAAGAGGAAGAAGAGCCTCTATTTTGAATCCGCATAACTATTAGAGAAGAGCTTAGATTGAGTTGAAATTTGAAGTGATGTTAGAAGGTTAAAAAAGCTTTTTAAGTTGCTATTACACTTAGCATTTGAATCTTTGAGTTATCTGTAGCACTAGATAGAAAATTGCAGCCTTTCTAGGATTTGTTATTTGTGGTTTTCCTCATTGTTTTTTATTAAAATATGAACACATGAACATATGAAGATTTGAAAATCTGAAAATATGAAGACTTCAAAAGGAATGTTTTGGGTTTAATTTTTATATATGTGTGGGACGTGGCTTTGTTGTTCCTATTTTGTTTTGGAGACTCGTTTGTCAATTCATTTTCATTCTATTTTGTAAATCTTGTTGTGGATAATTTGAGTTAATCCAAATTTAGTATTATCTATTGTTGTGGTGACAAAGTGAAATTGATCACCCGTATGGTCAAGACTTGCTCTGTTCTTACGATTTGGAATTTTGGCCAGCAAATCGTGAATTTGAATTTAGGATCCCATCATATGGATGGCAGCTCGTGTCTGCTGTCCCAATCTACTTGTCCCGTATCCAGTGAGCTCTTATCCTATCTTGATCCTTATACCTCTAGAACCAGCCACAGAATAGGCCAATGGAAGACTAAAGATTAAAGATCTGAAGAGTAAAGATCAAGATCGAAGACGATTTTAGTCAACAACGCACGATCCCAGCAAGGCATCCTGTGTGATCCCAAAGCGTGCTTCTTTCAATCCAACAACGGGCTGTACACTTGAGAACAAAGGCATGAAATATATTTTTGAGGACAAGGGAACGAGATGTACACTTGATGACAAGTGTTAAGATGAACATTAGATGATAAGTGTTAAGATGAATATTGGATGATAAAGTCAAGATGAAGCATAGATGATAAGTGTACCGGATGTACACTTGATGATAAGATTGGAACTTGGAGCTAGACAACTCCAAGTAAAAGATGAGATATGATGTAAGTTATATTTAAAATTTAACTAAAAGTTTACCTTAGCAAAGGATTGGAGATGAATTTAAAGATAGAAAGATAAAAATAGTTAAAATAACTCTATTTTTTATGAAGAAGATGGATAGTATAAAATGGGGCTCGGAGGATGAGGAGATAAATTTTTATTGGGAATTTATCTCTCTATGGCCGGGTGGTTGAGTTCCTTGTGGTTTTTATAATTTATTGTGTATAGATTGTTGTTTTATATGAGTATTTGGATAATTGAAATTACGGACCATTGAAAGTACATAACAAATGATATATCTAGACAAAGAACGATTTAGAACTAGTTAGTATTAAATTAACATATTAGTTATAAAATCTTTATTGAAGTTACATGGATCGAATTTATATCCACATAATTAAATGCATGGCTCAATTGGAGCAAAATTGTGATTTTAGTGTTTTCTACCTTCTAGAGCATGTCACATAAATGTGTCACCTTTTTCAAGCTCAATTTTTAACAACCAAAATTGGCCACGTTCACAATCCACCCCAACTACTAAAAAAAGTTTCCTCCTTGAACCATGTTGGCCAAGTTTATTAATTTCTTATTTACATATAAGCCATGCTTCCTTGTACAAATATTGATTCACTATGTTTTTTTTGTGAACTTTACCAAATCAACCTCATTCCGTAGTCCGCAACACAAGTTCAAAATTTTCATCCTCACAAGGTCAAATTGCGTGGATTTTGAAGTTAAGAAACCGGTATTAAAAATAAAAATGGTTAAATGAATATAGTATTGGATTTAGGTTGTCTAACACTAATTTCTTGATGTTTTACACTATTTAAATACTCATTGTTGCTACAATAATTTACATCAATAATTACTGTAATAAATAGTTTTATTTAAAGACTTAGCAACAATAACAAAGATTTTGAGCAATAAAATAGCCACTTTCAAATCCTGACTCATATGAAATTCAAATTTTTAGAGAGTTGCATGCACTTTCAAGTGGTCAAGTGATAAGTTATGAGATATTTCTCCAAGGTAAGTCAACCTAATTGTCAAGGCAACCTCCATGCAACACTTAGTGTACAATGTGTGGATCATGTCAAAACTTGGCGTCTACTACTAGTAGAAAATTTAGCACAAAATCAACAGAATTTCAACAAAAAACTATTGATTTTTTCTATTGATTTGGACAAGTTGATTTGGGTACTTTTCAACAAGAGTATGTTGATTTTTTGTTGATTATTTGCTGTTTTTTGTTAATTTTCTGTTGATTTTCTACTAATTTTCAAAAACATTATGTTGTTCGATTCTTTAATTTTTAATTTTTAATTTTTTTTTCATAATTTTTTTTTTAATTAAAGAAGCGAATTTTTTTTAAAATCGTGCAGTTGCCAGTAATACCACCGTATCCGACAATTGTCCGGAGTACCGGGCAGGGCTGCTGGTGGTGGGGTTTGATTCCCCCACCTCTAAATTCACAAACCACAAGACTACCACATTACTCACAACCACTAACCACATGCACTCACATGTGTGGATAATAGAATCATGATTGTATTTGTACTTTAAATGTTCATGTTTTTAGTAATCCAGTAGACTTTGAAGGCTATTTCCACCCATTAAAAAACTTTTTTTCAAAAAACTTAGAACTAAGAATAGTTGGTACATATATTTTATTTTCACCTCCAAATTTTTTTTTGGATTTCAATCTTTTTATCAAAAGTTATGAGCTAAAATCAGAGAAGGTGTTTAGAAATTTTTTAAAAATTGTTTATTTCCATCTTTTTTATTTTGTTTATAAATTTTTTTTGGAATTCACAAATCTCATAAAGATTGTTGCCGGCAAAGGTTGGATTCATTAATAATCATTATTTAGTGCTAGTTTTTTGTAAAAAGAACCTTATTTTGTTAAAATAGCCTCCATAGTTTGATAGCTTCAAATAACATGAAGTCGTGAAAAGTTACGGAATTAAAACCTTGCAATTCTAAAATCCAAATTCTATAGACTTTTGAATAGTTTTGGATATTTTTTAAGGGCATTAATATGTGAACCACACCCTTTGAACTATTGTATCACACCCTTGGGGTAAATTTTAGATTTCTACTATCAAAAATTTGAGTTTGAGAATTTTGAATTCAAATTTGGACTTGGAGACCATGATATTGTCTAGGACCATAAAAAAAGTTGCAATTCAACAACACCCAATGAAAAAGCTTATCTTTTCTTACAAACAAAAGTAAAATTAACAATTTTCTCCCTAACTAAACTTTTTCATTGGGTGTTGTTGAATTGCAACTTTTTTTATGGTTCTAGACAATACCATGGTCTCTAAGTTCAAATCTGAATTCAAAATTTTCAAATTCAGCTTTTTGATGGTAAAAATCTAAAATTTACCCCGTGGTGTGGTATAGTAATTGGAAGGGTGTGGTACACATATCAATTCCCATCTTTTAAAGCTTATAAAAATATTTTATAAGATTGCTTTTTTTTTAATTCATTTGGTTAGTAATAGAAGGAAAAATACTAAAAATACCCTTTAAGTCTTTCAAAATATCAAGTTTACGCTGAAAATATGTGAAACATAAAAAATATTCCTTATTTTTTGTAGGAATATCAATTATATTCCTATTATTTTGGAAAATTAATAAAAAAACTCTTCTATTTTGAAATGTTAAATATATCCTTGTGTTATTTGAAATGTAAAAAACACCTTTGGTTTCTTGTAAGAATTTGCATTAAACTATACACTTGGTTATCATATAACACAAAGATATAAATAATTTAAAATAGTTGAGGAGCATTTTTAATTTTCCCAATATATTAGAAGCATTGTTGATATTTATACAAAAAGGAAAGATATTTTTGGTACTTTTAGTCCTTCAGGAACATATATGATTTTTTTAAAGAATTGAAGAGCATCTTTTATATTTGTTTGTAAAGAAATTTTGGTATTTAAAACAACAAAATGTTGTACGTTTTATATAAAATTTTGTTGAATTAGTGAAGTTGTGTCCAAAAGTCTCTAGATTAACAGAAAATTGTTGATTTTTTTGTTATTATGGTCATGTTTTTACTTGACTTTAAAGGCTGCTAATTTTAAATCTAACCAAATTGTGAAAAGTAAAGAAAATAAAACCAGTCAATGTACACTCAAACTTCTAAAAGATTCTTTTTTTTTTGAAAATTTCTTTTATTTTTTAAAACTTCAAAGCATTTTAATGAGGTCCAAAAAGATTTTAGAAAGATTTCAAAAACAAACCTAAACTATTGTAATAGTTTTTTTGAAAGTATTTTGATGATTTACAAAAAGATTCCTAAAGGACTCTAATTTGGTCTAAGGGATTCTATTTCTATAAATATTTTGAAGTACTCTAACAAATTTCATAAAGATTTTAAAAAGATTCTCAAAGATTCCAAAAAGGTTCTTGAAGATTCTAAAATCTTGAAAGATTCTTAAATAATCTTAAAAACTATGAAAAGATTCTCAATGATTCCCAAAAGATTCTTAAAGATACTTAAAGATTCACAAAAAATTCCCAAATGATTTCCAAAAGATTCCAAAATTTCTGTTGATTTAGATAATGGTGTCCAAATCAACAGAATGTATTTAGTTTTTTACAGAATTCTGTTAAATTAGTCAATTAACATGGGCAAGTGCCGAAATCAATAAGAAATTGTTGGTTTTCTGTTGTTTTGGACGGAGTTTTCTACTAGTGGTAGCTTCAAGTATATTACCTCCACAATAACCAGATATATGAAGCCACTTGTTGTAAACGGTCTCCGACAAATTGCAAGTAGACATATCAACCAACTCTTTTAGGTTGAAGTTCGACATACAACACATAGTAGAAGTTCTATTACTTTGTAAGAAATTTGTGGAAAATGCTCATGGGCAGTGATACCCCTAGAACATCATTCTTGGCATAATGTTCACTTGTAGTAAACTTCAATGGAGTGAGGTGCATTTTTTCATGAACAATAGCCTTCCTAGGACATAATTGTTGGAAGAATGTTCAACGCTAGTAGAAAACTCCTTCCAAAACAACAAAAAACCAATAATTTCTTGTTGATTTGGGCACTTGCCCATGCTAATTGACTGATTTAACAGAATTTTGTAAAAAACTAAATACAATCTGTTGATTTGGACACCATTATCTAAATCAACAAAAATTTTGGAATCTTTTGGAAATCTTTTGGGAATTTTTTGTGAATCTTTAAGAATCTTCAAGAATCTTTTGGGAATCCTTGAGAATCTTTTCAAGATTTTCAAGAATATTTAAGAATCTTTTTAAGATTTTAGAATCTTTGAGAATCTTTTAGAAATCTTCATGAATCTTTGGAAATCTTTCGGAATCTTTTCAAGTTTTTTTGGAATCTTTGAGAATGTTTGAGAACAATTGAGAATCTTTGATAATCTTTGAGAATCTTTGGGAATCTTTTGGAATCTTTGGAAATCTTTTCAAGTTTTTTTGGAATCTTTGAGAATGTTTGAGAACAATTGAGAATCTTTGAGAATCTTTGAGAATCTTTGAGAATCTTTTTGGAATCTTCAAGAATCTTTGGAAATCTTTGAGAATCTTTGAGAATCTTTTAGGAATCTTTGAGAATCATTTGGAATCTTTGGAAATCTTTTCAAGTATTTTGGAATCTTTGAGAATGTTTGAGAACAATTGAGAATCTTTGAGAATCTTTGGGAATCTTTTGAGAATTCTTTTTGAAATTCAAAAAATCTTTGAAAATCTCTAAGAATTTTCAAGAACCTTTTTGGAATCTTTGAGAATCTTTTTAAAATCTTTATGAAATTTGTTAGAGTACTTCAAAATATTTATAGAAATAGAATCCCTTAGACCAAATTAGAGTCCTTCAGGAATCTTTTTGTAAATCATCAAAATACTTTCAAAAAAACTATCACAATAGTTTGGATTTGTTTTTGAAATCTTTCTAAAATCTTTTTGGACCTCATTAAAATGCTTTGAAGTCTTAAAAAATAAAAGAAATTTTCAAAAAAAAAAAGAATCTTTTAGAAGTTTGAGTGTACATTGACTGGTTTTATTTTCTTTACTTTTCACAATTTGGTTAGATTTAAAATTAGCAGCCCTTAAAGTCAAGTAAAAACATGACCATAATAACAAAAAAATCAACAATTTTCTGTTAATCTAGAGACTTTTGGACACAACTTCACTAACTCAACAAAATTTTATATAAAACGTACAACATTTTGTTGTTTTAAAAACCAAAATTTCTTTATAAACAAATATAAAAGATGCTACTCAATTCTTTGAAAAAATCATATATGTCCTTGAAGGACTAAAAGTACCAAAAATATCTTTGTATTACATGATAACCAAGTGTATAGTTTAATGCAAATTCTTACAAGAAACCAAAGGTGTTTTTTACATTTCAAATAACACAAGGATATATTTAACATTTCAAAATAGAAGAGTTTTTTTATTAATTTTCCAAAATAATAGGAATATAATTGATATTCCTACAAAAAGTAAGGAATATTTTTTATGTTTCACATATTTTCAACGTAAACTTGATATTTTGAAAGACTTAAAGGGTATTTTTAGTATTTTTCCTTCTATTACTAACCAAATGAATTAAAAAAAAAGCAATCTTATAAAATATTTTTATAAGCTTTAAAAGATGGGAATTGATATGTGTACCACACCCTTCCAATTACTATACCACACCACGGGGTAAATTTTAGATTTTTACCATCAAAAAGCTGAATTTGAAAATTTTGAATTCAGATTTGAACTTAGAGACCATGGTATTGTCTAGAACCATAAAAAAAGTTGCAATTCAACAACACCCAATGAAAAAGTTTAGTTAGGGAGAAAATTGTTAATTTTACTTTTGTTTGTAAGAAAAGATAAGCTTTTTCATTGGGTGTTGTTGAATTGCAACTTTTTTTATGGTCCTAGACAATATCATGGTCTCCAAGTCCAAATTTGAATTCAAAATTCTCAAACTCAAATTTTTGATAGTAGAAATCTAAAATTTACCCCAAGGGTGTGATACAATAGTTCAAAGGGTGTGGTTCACATATTAATGCCCTTAAAAAATATCCAAAACTATTCAAAAGTCTATAGAATTTGGATTTTAGAATTGCAAGGTTTTAATTCCGTAACTTTTCACGACTTCATGTTATTTGAAGCTATCAAACTATGGAGGCTATTTTAACAAAATAAGGTTCTTTTTACAAAAAACTAGCACTAAATAATGATTATTAATGAATCCAACCTTTGCCGGCAACAATCTTTATGAGATTTGTGAATTCCAAAAAAAATTTATAAACAAAATAAAAAAGATGGAAATAAACAATTTTTAAAAAATTTCTAAACACCTTCTCTGATTTTAGCTCATAACTTTTGATAAAAAGATTGAAATCCAAAAAAAAATTTGGAGGTGAAAATAAAATATATGTACCAACTATTCTTAGTTCTAAGTTTTTTGAAAAAAAGTTTTTTAATGGGTGGAAATAGCCTCCAAAATTTACTAAATTATTACAGACATGAATATTTAATGTACAAATAGAATCAAGATATCAATGAGTGCATGTGCATTTGCACATTCTCTAGTGGTTTTGAGAATGTGCTAAGGTTGTGGAGTGTGAGAGGAGAGGTGGAGGGTTCAAATCCCGCTACTGGTAGTTGCTTGGGGGCTCGAGCAGCTGCTTAGAAATTTGGGCAGCTGCCTGGAAGTTTGGGCAGCTGCCCGTTCCCTAAAAATTTCCCATTTTTGTAAAATAAAAACAAATTCTATGAAAATAATAATTTAAAAATGAAAAGAAATAGAATTGAACAACATAAAATATGTAATAGAAATCAACAACAAATTAATAGAAAATTGTAAATAATCAACAGAAAATCAACAGAAAAGTACCCAAATCAACTTGACCAAATTCACAGAAAAAATCAACAGTTTTTGGTTGAAATTCTGTGGATTTTGTGCTGAATTTTTGACTAGTGCAAGTTCATTTCTTCATGGACATAGGGCACCTTACAACATCATTATTGGAAGAATATTCAAGTCCATTTTTTTGCAGACAGTAGCCACCCTTGGACATCATTCTTGGAAGAATGTTCAAATAATAAAACCACTCTAGAAGGAACTTCTAGTGGAAGTTGTAATTTATTTTCACAGACACTACACTGTCTTTGAGATCATTCTTGGACGAATGTTTAGAAAAATAACCTAGTCTCCGGTACTAACTGAATGAAGAACAATTTAAACAACATATGAGAGGTCCCATAACAAGCTAGTTTGCACCAATACGAATTACATTTATACGTCTAGCAGTATGTACAAAGAAGCACAAATTAATCATTCAAGATGGTAGGACTGCGGAATACATGGGTAGTTGCAAGAAACACTTCACAGTTTTGTGTCAAAACCCTTCAAAAAAGTAGTACTATATACCTATGAGCTTTTGAATAATTTTTTTAAATAAAATAAAATATGGAAAATTTGTAAAGCCCTTAAAATAGCATACTCGTGAAAATTCAGACCTAGAAATTTTTTATTCTAAAAGTTATGCACAAAACAAAATCACCAACAAAAAGCCAATTTCTTTCTTGTTTTTTAGAAAGTAGTAAAATAATTCAAAAAATTAAAAAAAAAAAAAAAGTCATTTTGGTCCACTGTGAGGAGCATTGACTAATGCAAATAATTTTTCAAGAATGTTTGTTTCCAAACCCTAATGCATGTCCAATGAATGCCTACTTTGAGGGAAAGTGGAGGGCATATAATTTACATTTTTCTAAAACCCCTTTGTAAATCCATGTAATGTTCAATGATGAACAACTCTCCAAATTTGTGGCATCAAATTCCTTTTTTTTGCCTCAATGCAGTACTAAAAACCCACAAAACAGCCAAAGTAGACATATTATCGGAATCCATTTAAAATTAGTGAGTGATTTTAAAAACCTAAAATAACATAATAGGTCAATAACTTCAATGTGAACCTTCCTCTAAATTTTCACGTGAAGAGAAATTAGTAAGCAAAAGATACACCCCTAAAACCACACTCCGTGCAGCAAGGGGACAAAAAGCAGGACAAGTATTTCCTGCAATCACCCACATACCATTTGTGAAGGGGCCACCCCATTGCTTGTTCCACAATAATAGGTGTGCGGCTTATATTGGTCACCCTAAACCCATTGTAATAGGACTTCTTTGTAAATTTCAAGGTCTGAAACTAACCGCTTACAGGCTCACAAGCTCAAGGGCTCATGCTCACATGCTTGCCTCCTAGCAACCTTGGTTCAAAAGTTATTGCATGATTTGTAGTTTTCTTTGTTTGCCATGCAGCTTGAGCAACTCAAAAAAACTTCTCTAAAAATTACATTTTATTTTTTCTTGAAATTGATTATTTAGAAATAGAAATAGAAAAAAAAAAAAATATATATATATATATATATATATATATATATATATATGCAAAAATCATTGAATCATTCAAATTTGATTAATGAGATGAAAGTTATGAGGAGTATTAGTTGCAAGTAGGTATGGAGTCTCTCAAAACCACACCTACTGGCATGCAAACTAAAACTTTTCATAACTTTCATCTCATTAATCAAATTTGAATGATTCAAAGCTTTTCAGGTATATATAAATCTAAAGAACTAATTTCAAGAGAAAAATTTAATGTAATTTTTCAAGAATTTTTTTTGAGTTGCTCAAGCTGCATAACAATCAAAGAAAACTACATATCATGCAATAACCTTTGAACCATGTAGTCAAAAATTATGAAAATTGTTGGACCTTAAAGCTACTTTGTGGACATATCATGTGAAAGAAATTCAAAGATAAAAAATGGAAAAATTAATTTGTAATGAGTTGCCCAAAATCACCATGTTGCCATAAAATGTTGCTTAGGCTTTTAAGGGTTAAATGGACCTCTTTAACCCCTGAGCACCCCAACGACCAAATTTTGGTCGCTCAAGATTTTATTTTGGGGTGTAGGGGGCTGGATCTTGATTGTACCTTTTGATTTATTGTACATTAAGTTCCTGGTACATTTAAGTAAAAGTGCACAGTGGAGGCCGGCACTCATTGCCCCACATACGATGTGGCGATCGGCTTTTGAATGCTTTCATTAGGCCAAAAATGCTTTTCAAGGTTTTATGGGTAGTTTGGGCAACCGAGACCACTGGCAGCGTCCAGTGAGAGGCATGTCACGATAAATCTGCTGGCTCACTCCATTCCACGTGTATGTGCCTAGGCAATGGGAACGTGAGACGAGCTCACATGGCAGTTAGAAAGCGATGGGCATTGCCGTGGCCTTGATGCCGTGGCAGTTTCCTAGTAAGTTGTTGCCGATCCCCCGCAGCTTTGCACCAAGACCTTCCTCAATTCGCAAACTCGTAAAAATTGATACTGGTCTTTGTTTGTCCTAAAATTTTGCAGAGACAAACCTCACTACATATGGAAGCGCTTGCCAAATTTTGAGGCATGAATAGTAAAAAACGCCCTTGCATTGCCCTTTCAAAGGACACAACCTCCTAAACCGCAGCCCTTCCATGATTTTCTCTCTCCCTTTTACCACTATAATATTTCAACTTGTACAGAGACCTCCCCCAAAACTTTGCTCGCATATTTGGACCACACCCAATTGTCAATTGCTACAATGAATAAACACTGATCTTGTTATTCGAGCAGCTAGGGCTACAGACGTCAACCCTACTCCATTTCGTGGGTGAACATCAGGTTTTGGAGTGGGTGCTCAGGGGTTAAGTTGTAGAAGAAAAAGTTAATTCTATTGCAAGAGCCAATCATGCTCCTTGTTTTCACTTCATCTCTTTTAAGTTGCAAGGGAATAATTTATGGGAGACCTAGAATCTTAAATAGGTGCCTGCAATAAAATAAAACTTTGAAAATCCATCAACAATTCAATAATGCTTTAAAAATTAACAAAAAAACTGCGTTACATTTGACATCCATTTCTTTGTCTAAAAATTAGAATAAAAAATCTCCATGTTTTGGAAAGCCCATAAAAAGGCAGACTAGCCCTTGAAGGGACCTTAGAGCATACTACATTTACTAAGTTAGGAGCACCCATAAGCGTTAGTGTCCTCGTAACCGTCATCTCTAAAATTTGTAAAAGTAAATAGATGTAATTACAAGGATGTACAACATGTGAACATGAAATCTTGAAAGTGGTTATGGGTGCAATGGCAGTTTGCTCTTTGAAAATTCACAACTTATTCTCACAATATCCAAATAATACATTCAAAAGTGCAAACTTATTATTTTTCTATTCCCAATAGGATCCTATAATTTGCTAGCTATTTATTGATACTCATCATGTTCAAAACCCTTAGTTTGACGCTTATGGGTGTACATACCTTTGTATACAAACCGTTGCATGAATTCTGTAAATTATGTTGCTGGCATGCTATGCATTGCACTTACAAAGTTAGTGTAACCCCAACGTAATGTGCTACATGTTCTTGTCATTGTACATATTCATCCTATTTTTGTATTTAAGAAATCCAATTGACACCCTTATATCTACCCAGTAAATATGCAAAAGACCAATTGAGAGGCATCTTATTTTAAATGTAAAAAGAGATTCAATCATAATTATGTACATCAATTCATGTAGTTTTAGTCTACAAGGAGGGTTTGAAGAACAACTATTTTTACAAAAAAGATGGTTTGATTTGAGCAACCCTAGCAATAGATGTGCTTTTAATTTGTTTTGGTGTATACTAAAGGGAATGAATAGGGAGACACCCCTAGTTGCTACATGGACACCTCCTATAGCCCAACATATTAAATTTGAGATTATTATTATGCTGAAATATGAAATAAAATGAAAACAATAATTTAGCGCACATTTGTGTCTACAATTGTTGCAAACATACAACAAATATGTCTCATTTGTAACATGGTTAAGAGTCAAACTTATAAATGGAGGGAGCAATTGGTTTAACTCTTAACCATGTCACAAATGAGACATGTTTGTTGTATGTTTGCAACGATTGTAGACACAAATGTGTGCTAAATTATTGTTTTCATTTTATTTCATATTTCAGCATAGTAAGAATCTCAAATTTAATAAGTTGGGCTATAGGGGTGTCCACATAGCAATTGGGGGTATCTCCCTAGTCATTCCCATACTAAACCCATTTACAAATTGCATTGGAGATATTCTTACAACTGATGAGATCAATGTCCGTCAAGAACTAGTCTTCACAGAAAACATGTTCATATTATGCACAACCAAAGGATGTGAAACTTGAAAACAAAAAAGAATTAATGCAAATTTTGTTGGAGTGGAAGCAATGATGTGTCAATGACAATGAAAATTTTCACAATGAACACGATATTCATTAGATTGGGAAAAAAGGCAAAATTTGGGACTTCTGAAAGTTTAAGTTGATCACCTTAAACCAAGCTCCAATATTTTTTTGGTACACGTGCTCTCACTTGAGAGGAGAAATTTACGAAGGAAAAAATCTTAGTGGCTCAAACTGAATTTGATACCTTCCAAATCTAGTTTAAGGTGACTTTTTCGATTTCAGGTAAAGCACAACTCGGGAATCGCGTTTTCCCAATCTAATGAATATCGTGTTAATGGTCTTATTTGGTTCACAATCTAGGAAGGGTATAAACTTTTAGTGAGATTGCGCAAACCAAACCATGCTACAGTAATGGCTTAGTGCCATTTATTGAAATTGATGATTATTATGGAAATCATTCAAACGTTTAATTTACTTGGGGGAATTTTTGCTTGCTGCGGTCACTACAAAGCAAAACTTCATTGGAGAATCATTGCCTGGGTGCATGTGATTAGGTCGTCTCCTTCATCTACAGTAAGTTTCAAATTTGCAAAATTACCAATGCCATTCCATGATTGCCATCCATGCGTTTGGGTTGTTAGACGACTCTTTTTAGGTCAGTGTATTATCATAACAACATATTCCAATCTTAACTGGATTAACAATGAATGGTCAGGTTTTCGGACACTTGTAACTGAAATGAAGATGAAAATAAGCTTGTTTTGGATAGACAATCAATATTTTTGGCTGGTTAAAATTTGGAACACTAGGTTACAGTCGGTCGATTTACAGGCTTAAAGCTTATACCCGCTTTAGATGTCTACAAGCAGTTTTTCAGCTCAATTCCTCCCCTTTCCCTAGGTGAGATCGATCTGCATTACTGCATATTATTCCAAGACATGAGCAGCATTCAATGTACAATTTCATCTTGGGTGGGGTTCATGATCCCAAGTCATGTGCATCGGGTTTAGTGGTCTACTCCGTGGCAGTTCTGTACATCAGAACTCGCATTGGTTGCGGAATCTAGCAACGCTTACGAGGAAATCATCGAGAGAGGAATGCTATATAGCGTTCTTCAAAAAAACTACATGTCCGAAACTAAGTGACCTGTTCTAGACAGTGTGAAACCCAACCTCTCTAATTCCTGTCTACCCTGATTCTTATATGGGAAAATTTCATGGATATCCCTGAAGTTTGCCTGAAGTTTGCCATATTTACATAGATACCCCTGCTTTCTCAGAAATTACTCAAAGATCCTTGGTCCGTGATTTTCAAGCGTTTAACACCATATTAGGTAAATTGGGAAAAAGGCTACCTTTTGGGACTTCTGCAGGTTGTACATGATCACCTACAATCACACTCAATGTTTTTTTTGTACACGTGCCCTCACCTAAGAGGAGGAATTTGTGAGGGAGAAAATCTTAGTGGCTCAGACTGAATCTCATACCTTCAAATCTGGTTTTAGGTGACTTCTCTAGATCCAAGTGACATACAAATTGGGACCCCCTGTTTTCCAATTTACCTAATATGGTGTTGTTTGTTTATGGTGTTGTTTGTTTTGTTATGCACTCTACTGCTTTCATAACCAATGTTGAAACAAGGAATGCAGTAGAAAAAAAACAAAGCAACGTGCACACAAGGGAGAAAGAAGTAGCTTGCATAACAAAACAAATGCCTGAAAACTTTGGACCAAGAATATTTGTGTAATTCCTGAAAACCAGGGGTATCTCTGTAAATATGGCAAGCTTCAGGGGTATCCATGAAATTTCCTTTCTAATATACAGCTACCGACTATCATCACGAATGAAATTAAGTGACAACGTTCAATCGTGGTTGCAGAATAATCACTTCTAGAGCTGCAAGTTCGATCCCCATGGCGGCCAGGAGTCGCCACTGTCTTGTGCCGCAAGGTGACCCATGCATTGTCACTCGTCACTGGGACGTGTGTAACAATTCTCAACGTTGCTTCATGCTTGGTGATTGCAGAATCATCTTCATGCTGCCAAGTATCAACATGATCCTCTGCCACAAGTTGAAGGTCGAGAAAAGATGAGGCTTTGATGTACCCAACATTTTTGTTGGTCCTTCGAATCCATACCTACGTCGAAAGGGCTTGATGTTGAACAATCATTAATATCTTCGAAAGTACTTGAAGCCCTACAGTTTCTTCCCTTTTTGGAGTTTGTGGGTGATCATGTGTAACAGCAGCTCTGTATGTCCAAGTCGCTGGGGAAACAGGCGTGACGTCTACCGGTATGTGACCCGGAGTAGGGCTAGGGCTCGGGGTTCCTGAGCATGATGAGACATACCGGATTAAACTTGCAGTAGCCCAGGCTTAATGGCTGAATTCCTGAAGACGGCGTGATAGATTCCAGGAGTCGTGTACGTGGAGTCGTAACAGTATCGTGGCCTGCGAGCTTCGAATCCTGGAGCATCGACGACACCTGCTTGAGAGAAAGGCGAGCAGCCATGGAATCATCTGTCCATGTGGAAGCCTGTTCGATCGTGGTTGTGCCCTCTTGGCGATCGCAACCTGCTCTTTTCACGCATCGCGACGAGCATGGGGGAGCAGTCGAGCCTCAAAACGATGGAGCTGGATCTCAACATCGGTGTACTTGTACCATTGCCGGAGACTATGCGCCAGAGGAGGGTTCCCTTTGTGCAGGTGGCTGATGTGCAAATTGGCGGATGGGACGACGTCGGCGATGTACTTGGCGTTCTTCCCGAGCAGGCAAGTAGTGACAAGGCTTTGCGGAGAGACGACCTGCGCCACTGTTGTTATATCCTGGTGCCGTTTGTAGTAGTACTTGATGTAGCGATGGCAGACGACGTCGTTGGGGTTAAGGTAGAAGTGTGGAGTCCAGGCCTCCAACTTCTGGAACTGCTGCCACTCTGCGTGTAAGGCTCCATCTTCGGAGAACAACGCCATCCATAATGTGCTGAACTCAACGGGGTTCGCAGCGGTTTGCACATAGGACGCACCCACTATGTCACTCTGGTTGTAAGGAGCGTTGGGGCGGGGGATCGCCCGCAGAGTGGCAAAGTCGACGAGTGTAAGCAAAGGAGGATTGAAGAGATGCGTGTCGATGGCGACTCCATGTTGACAAACCAAGTATCTGCCCACGTGGAGAGCAATGGCGCCCCCCAGCGAGTGCCCGGCGAGGCAGATCCGCTCCTTCTCTCCAAAACGGCGTCGAAACTCCTGCACCACTCGCCATACCAGACTCTGGGAGCGTTGAACGCGATCGTAGTTGTGAAACCGCTCGACGGAAATCTTCAAGTCAGCAGCCAAGTCTCTCACATTGTGTGGAATGGTGCCCCTGAACACAATGGCCAAGCGAGGAGCACTCTGATTGGGATGCGGGTCTCTACGGAGGAGAAACTCCAGCCCCAGTTTCTTGAGCTCATCGGCATTGCAGACAATCGGTCGGAAGGGTTCCCAGTGCAGCCTCCTGTAATTCTCCGCCCGCCCATCCTGATACCCCAAGAATGTGGCCATTGTGTCGCCGAACTTGTCCAGATCTCGGAAGTACACGCCGTGCACCAGCATCGACAGCACTTCCCGCAGCGACGCGGTTGTGTAGTCGTACTCTGTTGCGTCTCGCTTCGTTTTCCGGTGATTGTGAATCTTCCTGGCTGTCCACACACCTAACCCTCCCACAATCACTTCCATCTTCGGACGCCCTCTGACAACGAGATCACTCGATTCGGGCAGGCTCGATCAGTCTCTCGCTGGGCGTCTGTTTAGCCCAGGTATGGAGAGGAAATCGACAGGTTCAATCAAAGTTTATAGGGGTGCATCACAGTCTTTGCAACTTGAATCAGTGCAACGAAGGTGTCGCCTTCACCTTCAATTGCTCTGAGGATCATGCATGCAAACATTTGTGAGCAGATTGAACTACACCCCGGCATTCTTATTCGTTTCGGCTCAGTTGGCTTGCATTTGCGAGGATAACACTCAAACCACGATGCTGAACCCACGCTGGTTTGAATTGCTCTGCCAGCATCTCCAGTAGACCTCGAAAAGTTCATCCCTGGAGTGTCTTTTGTGTCCAGCGTTGACCACTTGTTTCCTGGCCAGCGTGAACTGAGTCAACTGACCCCTCGACGCCCTTTTCCTGGATGAATGGGATCGGAAGCTCAGTCAACTGCTTTATTTTGAGGTCATATTAAAGCTTTTGCTTTTTCATATTTCAAATTTTGTGAGAATTTAGAAATTTATCATAAGGGGATTGAAGTTGAAGATTTTAATTTTACATATAACACGCTATTCATTAATTTGGGAAAATGACCTATTCCAATTTGTACTCACCTAAATTTGAGATTGTCACCTTAATTTATGTGGAACTATATTCGTTAAATTCAGGAGGCCTCTTGAAATTTGCTTAATGAACTTTTTGTCCAAAATTTCAGATGTTAATGAATTTTTTGTCCAAAAAAGAGCGTCTTTTTGAAAGATATATATCTCATTTCATTAGAAAATAGTCAACAAATTCCCAAACATGGCATTCAATTCCTAAAAAAATCAAAAGTCCCACTTTGTAAGCATTTTCCCAAATTAACAAATAACACATTATATGTTGGATTTAAAAACCTTGATTTGGTGTGGAACCCGGAGGACGATATAATTGAGTAGTACAAAAATAGGGGCAACTTATTACTTTTACCTTTAACACCATATTTGTTAAATTGGGAAAAAAGGAGGTACCATTGTGTACTCCACCTTAAACTCAAAAAGTTACCTTAAACCAGATTTGAAAGTATCAAATTTAGTTTGAGTCACTAAATTCTTTTCCCTTGCAAACTTCTCCTCTTAGGTGTGGGCACGTGTTCCAAAATAAATGCTGTGAGCTAGGTTTTAAGTGACCACCTAAAACTTTTGAAAGTCCCAAAATGTACTATTTTTCCCAATTTAACAAATATGGTGTTCTTTGCTTGAGCCTGAGAATTATAGAGATTTTTTTTTACCCTAGCCCAAAAACATGGATGTGCCATGAACAGATTCCCGAGGCCTTGTTTATCCAAGCAAGGGGTAATAAGAGGTCAATGCACCCCAAACCTTGTTTCTCCCACCTGTCTAACTAGGTGAGTTAATTTCCAACCAATGAATGATAAGTCTCCTTGTTTGTAAAAGGAGTTAGATTCTCCATCATTGACTATCTAACATTTTTTTGTAAAGAAAACTGTAGTATTTGAAGGAAATGTTATGCATTAAGAGCATCCTTAGTTCACAGCTTGCGTTGGCAATGGTGCGTAGAGAGCTTTGAGTTGTCCCGTGGCCTCTAGTGACAAAGGTGGTACACATGCCCGTGCAACATTACATATGCACATATACACATGGAACAATAAATTATGTTTTTGTTAGGTTTTTTTTTTTTTTTTTTTTTTGACAATATCCATATTTCAAACTTGCACACAAGTCATCATTACATCGACCAGCGATATATATAGCAGTTTGTAGGACTCTTCATGGTTGCTAAAACTAGCGGGTGTAGCTAACTAACACCATATTTAGGTAAATTGGGAAAAATAGAGGTACCAATTTTTACTCCACCTTAAACCTTAAAAGTTACCTTGAACCAGATTTGAAGGTATCAGATTCAATCTTAGCCTTTCGGGTTTTTTTCCTTGCAAAATTCTCCTCTCAAGTGAGGGCATGTGTACCAAAAAAATGCTGGAGCTCAGTTTAAGGTGATCACCTTAAACCTTCAGAAGTCCCAAAATATACTCTTTTTCTCAATTTACCTATTATGGTGTTTAAGATTTTGATGTTTGTTTCAGGATCAAGTCTTACATGTTGGGTGCATTGAACCAGGTTTGCAATTCTTGAGCCAAGACCCACCATGGAAGTGCCATTGCAAGTCAAAATATGTGTTAGACTATGTGTTAGACTAAGGATGCTTTAAGTAAATGCAATTTTTTTCAGTGACAAAGAAAGTATTTTGAGATGTTCATGCCATAAATTGCTCTCTTTTTGTCCAAAAGTCTCTCTTCCCCAGTGTTTTACTATATCGGAGGAGGTGCTCTAATAGCCTTTTTCTGGGGATAGGGCTAAGGTGAAAAACTTAGTTATTTCACAAGCAAGGGTAGAAATAAGAATCTGCCCCTTTTCTGGAGTTGACCAGTTTTAATTCCTTCGAAGTTCTTGAATTAAAGCAAGGTTTTTGAATCTAAATGTGAACACCAAATTTCCAAATTTATTTTGTCCGTAGTAAATTTCTAAACTCTTACACTTTTTGGCATGAAAAAATCCAGAAATTTTTCACTAACCTCAAGAAAGGTTGTTAGTGCAAGTACAACCAATCTGGGTTTTACTGTTCTCCCAGTTGCGTTGAAGAGGTTTGGATTTTGAGATTTATTGAAGGCCCATTTGCATTGGCACGTTTGACGCGTCTTGGGGACAAAGCGTTTGTCTTCTTCATTGTTGTGGGTTCCTATAAACGTTTATAAAGATGTGGACAAAAAGATCCATTCCTCAGTCAAACTCTTTCTATGTGATCAATTCTTTACCAAATCTAAAACCAATTACACAATTTAAAAGCCTATGAAGGGGAAAGCATGCATTAAATTTTGAAAAGTAGAGTATTTCAACTCCATGCCTTTAACCCATGCCAAGTGCAATTTTGCACTATCAAATATGCTATATTCATCAACTTTAGTCTTCCACCAACACCATTTTTAGCTTTTAATCACCTTTTAGAGCTTAAAATTGCCTCAACTCAAGCGAGCCTCTTGTAAATAGAAAGAAGGACACAATGTACTAAAATTTGACATGAGTGAAATTAGACTAAGAAGTGTTAATAAAAAATTGTTTAGAAAAAACATCAAATTGTGATTGAAATGCTTTTAAAATCAATAAAATTCCACCATATCTCTAAAACCAATACATTCTCACCCCATGATTAGAGCTTTCAACATGTGTAATTTTAAATTTTAGATTTAGTGAAGTATTGATGGTGTGGGAGGGGTATGACTAAGGAATGAATCTTTATGTCCCCATCTCTACTTTGAATGCGCTTGTGGAACATGTGAGAGAATGTGTCAAACAAATGCGCTTCCCACATGACACATTTCCCCATTCCAACCAACAAATGAAATGATGCTAAACGGCCCTCAAAAGATGGCAAAAATCATGTGGGGATTCTCAAAAGGTGAAATTCTCCAACTTTCATATCATTTTAGATTATATTTGTATTTTTTCATTCAAATTCGTTCCATTGATGTTTCTTACTACACCAAAATATTGCATTTCGGTTGCATCAACATTTAGGTTGCCTTACCTTGTAAAGTTTCCGTTTGACTCATTGCTTGGACACTTGGAGGAGCATGTAATTTTTTAAATATTATTATTTCACATGGTTTACAACTTGAACATTGTTAGTTTATTTTTCTGCAGCTTTGTTGTGGTAAGTTGCCATGTCCTTAAAAATGTTCATTACAATAATTATTGCTGGAAGTTATTGTAGCACAAATAAATATTTAAAGTGTAAAATGTCAAGAAATTAGTGTGGGGCAACCTAAATGCAATATTCAATATAGTGAAGATTCAGAAAACGGGTTTTGAATAGTGGCAATAATCTGGGATCCGTGAGTATCGCAAGACTTTAAATATTGCCTTTGAAAGTAGGCCCAATCAAGATAGTGCCTTGGGTAGGATATGGGCCCGTGGCTGCCTAGCCATAACCATGTTGCCTATTTAGCCTAATGTATCATGTGCAATACACTATTTACTGCATGATGCGCAGTACACTAAGTTTGCTCTATTCACAAAACAACTTGTAATACCATATTTGTTATAATGAGAGAATGAGGACCTCTCAAAATAAATTTGTTAGATTTTGACCAAAATCTCCAATTTCCATCCAAAATCACCAATTTCCATTAGAATGAGATATTTCAGCTCAAATTGAGCTAAATTGACATAAAACCTTTTGTCAAATTGACATTTTTTTTTGAATTTTGGGTATTATACCTCTCATTTCACTGGAATACTCTCATTATAACAAATATGGTGTTTTGTAAAGAAGAGTGGGGGTTTGTCCCACATTGTCTGGCATTGGGGGTGAGCTACTTTGGGTAAAAGAAGGACCCCTTGAAAGGGAAGAATTTACAACCACATTTCTCTCTAAGTGAAAATCTACACCAAGAGCAAAAATCACCAAGCACTTTGGTCTTCTCAATAATAGTGGATGTCAAATGACAATCTTTTGATTTTTAAAGGTTTTGGGATAACTGCATTTGGAAATTTACTCAAAGTTACAAAGTGGTTACTCATACCACAATCTACAAAGTTATCACCCTTGCAAAGCTTCACAAATAACTTGATAAAATTTTAAGTAAGTCTTCAAATCATAGGTATTTGATAATGTTACAAAGAGTGGAGGTGTGATACTACAAAGGTCACTACAATTGTATTTACAATATCACACAAAGTGGATATGTGATATCAAAGAGGTTAGGGTGTGATATTAAAGAGGTTGCAATAAGATATTAAAGACATTAGGATGCAAAGTTGTTACTTTGGACGACTTTAGGCCATCAGTCAGCACAAGCAAACCATTCAAATAGACGGGACGGATGGACATGTCTGCCCACTCAAGTTTTTTAAGGCATTCTTAGGGTTTTTGACCTAAAAATGGAAGAATCAAATTATCATTTTTCATTTACGTAATATGGCTTTAAATCCATGTTTTGATTTCATGTTGGCAACAATGAGTGTCACTAGCATGTACAAAGTAAGTTTTTTGTATCATTTTGTATCATTTTTTGAAGTCAACAATGAGTCGACTTCATTGGATGGACCATGACCTCAATCAGGCACTTTGAGCATACGAGCAGGTAGGCGGACGGGCGACCTAATGTGACAACCACGTTAGGATGTGATAATAAAAGATTAAAACAAGATATTCAAGAGGTTTAGGGTGTGATACTAAAGAGGGTAGGGTGTGATATTATAGAGTTGCTACTAATCATGCTACTAAAATCTCTATTACCTCTGTAATATTACATCCTAAAGCTCTTTAACCCCTGAGTGCCCGGAGTTGTTTTAGGGTTTAAGAGAAAATGGAGGTTTAATGGCCACCACAGCTTGGAAAATTACATCCAAAAAAAGTGATCATAGGATCTGAAAAAGGACTACCTACTTTGCTGATGGGGACCAACCACAACTATCTTCACAGTACGGATTGAGAGAAAAAGTGAGATCAACTTGGAATCCCCAGTGACAGGATCTTGTTGCTGGGGCGCTTAGGGGTTAATATTACATCCTGAACAAACTCCTTAGACTCACAATTTGCTACACTGAATATTGCATTTAGGTTGCCTTGACAATTAGGTTACCTTACCTTGGTAAGTTACCTCATGACTCATTACTTGGCCACTTGGAGGCGCATGCAATTCACTAAATATTTAGAATTCACATGGTTTATGACTTGGAAGTCACTAGCTTGTCTTTTTGAAACTTCCTTGTTAATAGGCCCCTCTAAAAATGGGGTGTTGCAATCATTTTTGATGAAAAATACTATAGCAGCAATAAATACTTATAAAGCGTGAAATGTCAAGGAATTAGTGTGGGGCAACCTAAACGCAATATTCAGTGTACACCAAATAGTGCATTTAGGTTGCCTCAACAATTAGGTTGCCTTACCTTGGAAAGTTACCTCATGACCCACCACTAGCCCGCTTGGAAGTGCATGCAACTCTTTACATATTTAGATTTCACTTGATTTATAACTTGAATACTGTTAGTTTATTTTTCTACAACATTGTTGTACTTGCCAAGTCTTTCAAAAATTATTTATCACAATAATTATTGCTAAAAATTACTTTAGCAGTAGTAAGTATTTAAATAGTGTGGAATGTCAAGAAATTAGTATGGGGCAACCTGAATGCACTACAGTGGTGCTTGGTAAGCACCAACACTTTGGGCTTGTAGAAGTGTTGACCTTATCCAAGCATTGATCATAAACAAACCCTCCATTTGTGTTACTTTCCCTAGTTCTAGGGGTGCAATTTTGGAGGTGCTTTCCCACCCATGTTTTTGGAACACTAACCAAACACCTTTCTAACTAAAGAGTCAAAATGGGAATTGATGAAAAGAAAACATTGACCATATGCAAGCACTTGACCTTAACCAAGCTCACAATACATGCTTTGGGCCAAAGGGGAGTGGGGCTATGATCTTAACCAATTGTTGCTCTTACAAAGGTTGACGCTAACCAAGCACCACTGTATTTGGTGTAGTCTATCATAGCCAATGCAAGTGGGGTATTGCCCAGGGCACATGAATGATTTAAAACCCACCACCCGCCACCCGCCTCGCCACTTGGCATAGTTGGATTCATTTTGGCTTATGGCGGGGTGTGGCGAGGCGGAGAGGCACGCACATGCCCACCAACTCTGCTAGCCCCGCCATGATGTTGAAATTACCCCTCTAAATGCCTAAGACTTTTTTCTGAGCTTGTAGAGCTTTGCTCTAAATTGAATAAAAAGCCAACATTTTGACAAGCTATATCAATTTTTTTCAAATTATAACTGTATAAATTCAAACTAGATATGTTAAGATCACATAGGAAAAGAAAACACAACAATATCACTTATGGATGGAAAGATTATAATATTTGATCATAAGGGTACATATTAAAATTGTGAAAATAACTTGAAGTCTTTCAATCCTCTTTTCACATGTCAAATCTCAAAAATTGGTTACCGTTAAAGGACACAACATACATAATTCCAATCAATTCACGGCTTTTCAAAATCTCTTTTACAAATTTTTAAAATGAATTTCTAGTGTAAATTTTTCTCCAAGATATAGTGTATTTGAGGCTCATTTCCAAGAGCTCTCAGCACTACAAAGAGTCAAGAATGTAATGGACACCCTTGCACAAAATTTTGAATAGAAAATCATAATCAGTCAATTTTAAGATTGGACTTTTGATGCTAAAACTAGAGTTCAAAAGAATCTCTCAAAAATACAAACTACCCAAAATAGTAACCTATTTAAGTTTTATTGAAATTCAAAGTATTTTGGACACCAAAGTTTGATGCCTTGGGCATTAAAGGGTTAAGAGATTTTGAAAATGGGAATCCCCGTTCTTTTAAGCTAGAAGTACCCATAAGCATGCTTTAAAGGACTTTGAAGTATGAAAATCAATTGATGAACTTTGAAATGATAATTCTAAGCAAGCAAGAGGACATCAAAAATATCAGCATCAATTTAAAAGTTCCAATAGCAAGTATTTGCTCACGTTCATTTTTCAAAATCCGAAAACTTTAAAAATGTGTAGTTGTGTATAGGAGATATTAAAAAAGGTGCTTTGTGAAATCTTCATTGAGCTCATATAATCTAAATACAAGCTTGAATAGTTAGTTAAATAGTAAGATTGGGCACTCAAAACCATCATGGAAAATGACAAAATACCATGCTTAAGGTACTTGAATGGTGTCTTCACTTCCTTGGTTTATTTACTCATGATATTGCAAAACTATTTAACGCCATCCACTAAACTTGTTTCCAACCCATTGGCATTCAAATGCTATGCCTTTGTCACTCAACTTTTATTTTGTCACCCATAACCATTATGTTTTTGTATTTGTTAATCATAGGACCAAAAACACAGATATGGGTGCTAATGTAGATCACACCCATGGATACTTGCACGTTTATGGGTGTTGTTACCTTATCTAAAGTGAAGGACTATTTGTAAGAAGCAATCTAAGGTACCTAGCTTCCTCCATATTTATACTCCAAAGATTGACCAAAAAGAATTACAAATAAGGAGAGAAAACAAAGTCCCTAAGAAGAAGCTCTACAAACTTGAGTTCAAAATACAAAACTTGGATAGAGCACAGAACCTACCGCAGTCCAGGGATTTTTTAACCTTAACATGCCAATATCCTACATTCTCTTGGACCAACCGGTTGTCAAGAGTATACTCCCGGCTAAGCCTATAAAATAAAGAATGTTCCTTTTATTTCTCTTAAATGGTCCTAAACTTTTGAATTCAATTAGACAATTTTCAAAATCAACCGGCCAGCTTGTAATTAAATGCCGATCTCCTTACATTGGTCCTTGCTGCCTTGCAGGGGCAGAAGAGGTGGAAAACCAGATGATACCTAGAAGGCGTTACAACTCAGTAAAATCCAATTATAAAAACGAAATGGTAACTTAAGGGAAAAAAATTCAAGAGTTTCACCCTCCGCCATGCCTGACGGAGCTCAAACCCGCCGGGGTTGAAACCGCCACCCCGCCAACATTTTCCGCCGGGGTCCGCGTACACCACAAAATCCTTCCATGTGCGTCTGGCATATGACTCCTGCATCGGTAAGCGTTGACTAAGTTAGTGATTTGGAAGTAGCAAAGTATATCAGTAGCCAGTTGTATTTTTGCCGAGTCGATGACTAAAAAATTCAGCTGCGGGTTTGTCCACCTCGCCAAAGAGAACCCCGCAAGACACAGCAAATTAGTTGGGGAGCAGACTTCCATGAGCACTTATGACCCAATCCGGTAAAGGGATAGCCAGATCAAAGGGACAATTTAACCCCTGAGCGCCCAAGCCGTTTTCACCAAAATCAAGGTTTTTGGATACTGACAACTTTGATGCATCGTATCTTGGTCAATCAAATGATTCACAAAAAGTGACCATTGAAAATAGTGAAACACCTACTTAGAAAATGGCTTGCAAATTTTGGGAACAATTTATTGCAGGAGATGGGAGATTATAACATTTGATCAAACAACATGTGACAGGGTTTTTTTTTTTTTTTTTTTTCCAACCAATGCTTGTGTGGCATTCTTTGAAAACGGCTTGTAGCTTGCAAGCTTCATCCTATTTATGGTTGGAGTTGAAGGTGGCCCCTATGCATGGATTTTTGTAGCATCATGGGATTTTTTTAGTAGGCAAAATATTTTTATTAACGTTTTTTTGAAATATATGAATACCCATTGGCATTACTTAATTATTGCATAGAATTGGATTAGACAATACCTCAAATAATTTTAAAGTGATGGCATCAATTTTCAATTTGACAAGAATTTTATGGAAGCCTATACTACAATGCAATTTTTATTGTTGCAATCTGGCATTTTTTGAAAAAAAAGTCTCCCTTTTTTTCTATAGGCTTGAAGCTCACCTTTTTTTTGAGGCAATTGGGCCTTAAATTGCCCAAAAAAAAACCCTGACATGTGATGACAAAATCTCAATTTTTGGTAGGTAGTTGCTATTTGATGATTTTTACAAAACTCCATAAGCTTTGGATTCATCTCAAATTTTGTGAGCAGCAAGATTAGATGTGAATGCACAAACTTGTAAATTATTGAAGATTGCACTGCTTTTTATGTCAAGTTTTAGGACTTCAAATCGCTATTGCACAGAAAACAATGACCGACATAATTGGGTTGCCATATTAAGGGTCTAGAACATGCTTGAACCCTTGCCAAGAAACTTCCCGCTACCACAAAGCTTATACAAGGAAGCTTGTAAGGGATATTGACCGGTTGCAGGTTGTAAAACGCTACTTGCCACCACGCCTTGTATGCTTGCCACCATGCCTTGTATGCTTGCCACCACTCCCCGTATGGTGTTTCACTTAATCAATTCTCTTGCAACACTTGTACAACATTTGGCTTTCCTAACCATTACTCCATTGGCATGGACAACTTGAATGCCTTCATAATTGTAGTTTGTAGCAAGATCAAAAAGATAAATCTAGTCCTTCAAAACAAGGCTTTGAAATTGTGGGAGGCAATATCTAGGGCGCTGGGGCATTTAGGGGTTAAATTTTAAAAGGACTAATTAAAGGGACATGTCAAAGTGGGCTGGAGTTAAGGTGGATGCACCTGGCCCATGCCTAATAACTTAAGCAATTTTGCAACAAACTACAAAGAGTTAGAGGCATCAAATGTTTTTTTCATGTAGGAAGATAAGAAATATTGGGATTGCAAGTTTTTCACAAATTTGATCATTGTGAGTTTTGGGAGTCAAAATGTGCTTTGCACCCATTGCCAATCTCTAAACTCATGTAATTTTGATAATAGCCAAACTTCTTTCTGCTCATTACTTCCTATTTCACTTTAGGATATGAGGCATGACTTAAATAGTCCCAGCCTTGAAAAGGACATAAGAACGCATTCCAAAGCACCTATCCGTGTTGAGATTGGAAATAGCACCCCTATAGGTTGGGTATGGGGCATTGTTTGCAATGGGTGCCTCCACCTTAGATACATGCCGTTTGTGGAGCTAGTGTATGGGAAATCTTAGCTTTTTACCTATTAGAAAATGTAAGAGTTCAAGTATTTATCATTGGGAGATTGATTCTGAAAATTCTGAAGTCACATTTGGATTTAGAGACCAGGATTTTAACTAGATACATGGAGGAGGACAATACTAACCAACCCCAATAAAGGGGGCATATCATTATTTATTTTTACCCAAATCTGGAAAAAAAAATCAAGATTGTACACCTTAACCCCTAAACGCCCCAACGCTCCAAATCCGTCCTCCTTGAGTTCAATTTGGGGTGCTGGTGCCCAGATGTTGATGGGTAGGTGGTATAAATGTACCATGATACGGTGGGATATGGAGGGAGTTGGGGGAGTGGGGTCCTTGTGTTTACTTGTCTCTTACTCCATGTGGCACCATCCCATGATCCAAAAAAATGCGTTTTGGAGAGGTTTGTGGAAAAGGGTGGTACCAGTGCCAAATCTGTGTTCAATGCCAAACCATCGGTGAGTGTCCCCTTCCGAGCTCATGTTTGGAATCTTGGATTTTGCCCAAATACTCTGAAAGTTTGAAGGGAGTTAGTCAGCCCATTTAGCATTATTCAAAAAACAATTCATCAAAAAACTCCACAAAAGGAACCCTCATTGATTGCATGCCGTGGCTGGGAACACCTAAAATCAAACCCCCCTAAAAATTTCAACATAGAGTTGACCATTATAAATATGCAGCTAGTATGGTCAAAAGACCCAAAAACCCAGGAGGATCTTGAGGATCAAGTCAAGAATAACTTCCAAAGGTTCATTTTGGTGGATTGAATTATTCCACCGGCCACGTCATTTTATGTCCCGGCTGCTCTACTGGCTCTTGAAAAGGAGAGTCACGAGCTGAGCACTCAAGGGTTAAGAGCATCTATCCATGTTGTAAAACACCAAGTTAGGGAGATTTTTGGATGAAAAGGGAGCAACTAATGAATGGATTAGCCAAAACAATCTCCTTGGCTTGGCAAAAATTGCATTTTGAACTCCAGATTCGCAAATGCTATACTTGGAGTTATAATTATGTAGTTGTCATCATTGGTATAAAGTATGTAAATGACACAAAATTTCTAAAAAAAAGAGTACAACTTGATTTTGAACAAATGTTTATACACAACCATTAATTCTAGATTTCATGAGAATTTCCCTATTTTGCTTGAAATTTTTTCACTTTTTGTAATCAAATTGTGTTAATATTTTCTACTCTATAAAAAATTAGCTAAGATTTATTTTCAAAACAAAAAAATTTGAAGATTTTGAATTACACCATTTTTCTTATTGTGCTTTTAACATACAAGATTTTTAACATTTGAGGTTTCAAACACTTAAAAATCCATGGCTACATTTCTTGTATTCCAATTTCTTGAACAATCATACACTGCAATAAAACAACACTTTACTAAAAGTATGTAATACAATGATAAGAAAACATCAAACTAACTTCCTATAGAACTCTCTACATCTTATGTGAACTGATCATCTACTCCAATACACAACTACATCATTTTGCAAACGTTCATTGTCCATTTGCTCTGATTGCATTGAAATGTATTCAAGTACGTGAGGTTTTGCATGCATCGAGATGTTGATCTTCTCTTCTATTTGTACACCATGAATATAAACACACGTCATCTTCAAATTCATATTTTTTGTGTTTCTCAGCTCATTACTCCATGAATATATAGCCGTTTCTTTATCAACCCAATCATGTCTTTCACTAGATGGCTCCCAAGACTCTTCCATGCAATTTTTGTATTGTTGTGCGCTACAACTAGATGCATCTTCAACTCCTATTGCTAAAATAGGCCAATACCAAACCACTTTCATCCTTGTTCCCCATTAGCGTTGTCCAAATTCCAATACATTTGCCACATAAAAAGGTATGCCAGCTTGTACTTCATTTTCTTCAATAGTAAAGGCTGCAAAATGTCCAATCTGGACATCAATCTTTGGATTATAAGTTGGAAAAGGGTCTTCTATTGTTTCAATCTGAGCAAATGTTGAAGTTTGTTTTGATCTTCTGCCTATCCTCCTTCGAGTCAGTCCGGTCACTAATGTTTGTGAAGGTTTGGTACTGCAAGGCCCAAAGTAACCCCGACTCTTAGGATTTGGCATGGTCGCCATGATTCGATCTATCATTGTGTCTTTTGTCCTTGAGTCTTCGTCAACTACCATGGATGTTTGGTTAATACCATCTTCACTGTAGTTCCTTTCTTCTTCATGTGGCCAAAAAGATATCCCTCTTTCTGCAATTCTATTACTTGTGGGAAAATCCTTGAGATACTACATAAGCCATTTTGTTTCATCAATTGCTTGCAAGTTTTTCTCCACATCCTGAAGTCTTTCTACACACCTCTCTTTATACACAATGAACTCTTCCAAAGCTTTCAACTCTCTACCATCTGGACTAAACAATTCTACAAAATTTAGCTTTGTGCTTTTGTCTGGTATAGACTTCAAACATAAGTGTCCCTCTATAGGTATCCAAACATCTTCTATGAAGTGCTTGTGCTGTACTCTTGGCATGCCATTCTCCATATAAAACCTCATGTGATGTGGAAAAGTTATGCCTACCAGCTGATCACCTCCCCTAAATAGATGAGGAGTAATAAACTCTTTCCAGTTCCACACATTCTCCAAATGTCGGGTATTTACAAAGGCCTTTGTATACAAATTGCCCTTTTTCACAACTTCCATTAATTCCTTCAACGAATCTATGTTTGTTCTTTTCAATGTGTTAGAGATTATGCTAAAACGTTGATCAATATCTTCATGAGTGTGCCCTACTAAAAGAAAACAAAGTTGTACTTCTTCGAAGTAATCCATTCCTACTAATGAAGTACATAGACCAAACATGTATATGTTATTGTTATCTCGAGTGCAGTTATCTGCTTGAATTTGCAATGTTGGAGGCAATGCACCTTTTCTTCTTCTCACATCTGCCAGTGCATACATCACTGATGTGATGACTTGATTGCTGTCATGCTTATGGTGGGCGTCTATCCACACATCTGTATACAGCCCAATCTTGTGTATAAGTACTCTGCATAAATGAGTCTTCACAAACCGAGACTCTATGTTTTTCACCGTCTGTCTCATCTTTGGAACCATTGTTGTGTTTTGATCCATGCCATCAACAATTAAACACATGTACATATCCAGAGATATTATCGATGATCTCTTGAATGCCCAATAATTGCGCCGCTCTTCCATTTGATGGCGGATGTGCACCATGAACATGTTTTTGATCTGTGCTTTGACAATTGTATTATTTGTTGCCCCCATTCTACACTTATATTCCCAACAATGGAAACATTTTGAAAATCTAGAAAATGGCGGAATTTGTAAGTGTGAAAATTCCATATGCCATATCTTGCGGAAGGATGTAACTGAAAGCAATTCTCCATCACATATCCTCTTCACCTCCTCATTCACATAATGAGACACATCCAACTTTGTTGTGTTCATTGGAAGCAAAATCAATGGCACAATTGTATTGTCATGTTTTCGTTGTATTTGTCAATTTGGTTGGGGGCACCTAGCTTCATTTACAAAGACAGCAAAACTTTCTCGTGCAGCAGATACTTTTGCACTTTCTTTCACCTTACAAGTGTTTCCATGAATAGTTGCAACTTTTTTGTACACTTGATGGCATTGTTTCAATTGTTTGAAATGCATCTGCAAATAGCTGACGGCCGTTGCATAGCATGCATTGCAAACCTCAATGCCATCCAACTTTGTTGCAAATTTATCCCTTCTCGTTCCTTCTATACGTGTATAAAACATGTTCAACATTTGGAGGATCCATGTTGCTCTGATGTCATACTTTTGGGCCCATGCCAAATATCATTGATCCAAAATGCACTTTTTGTTGACGTCCTTCAAACAGTTCCGTTTGCATCCTCCTCTTTCTTTAGCAGCTCTAACACTAGCTATTGTAACTTTCAAGTGAATTGATTTGCCCTTCTCCCGAGGTTTTGGAGATCTTGTCCAATTCTACATAGAATACCTCCTTCTAGATCTCTCTGGAGCTAAACCATCCACATATTGAACATTCTCTACACTAGTTTGAGAGCTTTGCGTCATTGGAGATGATTGGTTTGCAAGGTTTGATTCTAGTGGAGTATTTGAAGACACCACTTGCGGACTCGCACTCTCTTCACCTTCATGAAATTCAAATTGGGATGATGATATTGGCAAAAACATGACACTCTGTCCGCCACTACTAGATGCATTGGTACTCTATTGGGGACATGTGATGGTTTGTAATAATAGTCGCTCCTAACATATAATCAATCCTTGGCATTGACCAAGACATTCACCAATGAGCTGTCCTATCCAAGCCATCTTGTCCATAACATGTGTAACTTGAACAGCAATCTTTGAAGGAAACAACTTCATTTGGTGTAGTTCCATTCCGCATTTGATGGAGTCTTGTATTATGCCTCTACCAACAACGTGTTTGTCTTTATTTAACAATTTGACCACTCCTTTTTGTTGTTGCACTACACTTTGATTGGGGTTTGAATGGTCATCTTCAAATGACAATGCACGAGCAGCGCGAAGGATTTGATCTCCAATGATGCTTCTTGTGCGGCCTATTGATATTCCATTTTGAGGAACAGGTATTGGGTTTCTAAATGCATCATTTGCCATCACTTCAACACTGTACACCAAAAAATTCATTAGCATTTTTAAATATTTTTTGACATGCTCCTTGAACATCTTATAAACTTAACCTTTGAAAGGCTTTCATAAAATGTATAAAATTTTTAATTTTAATTAGCGTCTAAATAGATTTTGTAAATCAATCAACCTTTCAAATCCATAGTTCATTATTAACTACCTTTGAACCTAATTGGTGACGCAAAAGTAATTGAAATGATTCAAACTCTATTTTATTGCTACTATATAGGCCATTTTTACACTATTTTATAATAAGGTTAAAAAATTGTTTAATTTATTTGTCCTACATTTACCTAATGTTACCTATATTCCAAGAATATACAAAATTCTAATGTTTTTCACACATTGTTCAAGTTCCTTGCACTTACAACAAATATTTTCAGTTTAATTGCATGCATTATGTGACAACTCAACATTCAAACTTCATTTATAACCTAGAATTTAAAACATGATGTGTAAGCTTGTACTATACACTTCTATTCACATATTCTCATCAACATCATCTATCTCAAGTTTACTCCACTTTTTGTTTGAACAGATTTTGATATTCACTCTATAGCAAAATTGCGTTGTATACTTTGTATGGCCACTCTCCCCATACATTTAGGTTATAAAAGTGGCACTTTTATGTTTTTTTGGGCATCAATTATAATTTGTCAAATTTACTCTTTAATTAAACATGAACAATAGAGTGAACCAACAATATTGTCTCAAATACAAAATAAAACTCTCAAACTCTTATTAAATTCATACACAACCCAAAAGAAATTTCCATGTGCAATTTCAAAATAATGTAAAACAAGGCATTGTTACAATATGAAGTGACAAATTTGTGTTTTTTGTAATGGTAAATGAAAAAATTGTGTGTTTTTGCAAGCCAAAATCTTTCAATCAAACAAGTATTCATAAATTATTACTGTGAGTTTTTGCATTTCTAGAGTTGTTAGTACGCTAGAATCTTGCTTGAAATGTGCTTCTACTTTTTTGTATCTTAAAATCTTTGGCAAATTATGGTCAAAATTACATTAAAATTTTTTTTTCACTTATTGATTTGTTTTTACAAGTCTTTGTATATTTACAGTCCCATTTTCTACTTACAGAATAGTTTAAGTGATCATTATTTAACTTAATGTAGGATGACCAATACACATCTTTGACATAAAAATTGGATGAAAATTCTTTCATGTACTTTGTTAAATTGCAACTTCCTCAATTCCTTTAGAAAGAATGTTTGAGCATTAAATGTCAAGTGAGCCAAAAAGTGGTTTGTGAATTAAAAAATATACCGTTTTCTTAAAATGTACAAGACGTATTTTTCATTTTTTATTTCTTAACCAAGTTCCTGAATGCATATATTGCATTTGAATGTGAATGGACCCACAATGAAGAAGATGTACAATTTTTTTTTAAGAAACAGGATAGTGTTGCCCTAAATCATGGACAATGTCTTTTTAATGGTTTAGACAAATTGTACCCTTTTCTTTTAATACTAGTGTTTGTCAACATGATGCGTCATTTTTCATTTGAACTAGAACATTGAGAAATGTTGGATATAGTTTGTACTTCAAATTCAAAATTAGATCATTTTCAAAAATTGAATCTTTTGTTGTTATGCAAATGAGGGCTAATAAGCATGATGTTTTTATTATGGAAATCTGTTTTGCACTATGATGTTATGTATGCTAACAATAATTTTTGTAAATGCATTGCACTAGAAGAAAAACATGTCCTAATTCCTAAACAATTAGTTCATAACAACTGAAAATGTCTTAAACAACTATACAATGACTCAATTACAATCAACTTGAGTTATTTAGGACATTTGCAATCGTTGTGAACCAATCATTTATTGCAATTATTTTATACATGACATGAGTTTCTTGCATGACTTTTATTAAATTTTCATTACCCTTTCAAAAAAGAATCTTTCATAGTTAACCCTCTAGGGCCCACAATATCGTAAATGCTACCTAGATACATGAGCTTCTACTGATTTTTTCCACCACCATTGATAGTCCATCTGCCGCCATCATAAATAGAACAGAATAAAATAAAAATTTGGTTATTTGCTTTCATTCTTGATTGGAGTATAGACATTATATCAAAACCAAAGAATCATCACATGGTGGCAATGGAAGGTTATTAGTATATTTGATTTGTAAAATGCACAATCAAAAATGAAATATTGGAGGTTCTGTTTATTTTTAAATCACTATATTTTTGGGTAAATTTTAAAACTAAAAACAAAGATTTTCATTATTGCCATATACAATCACTTGTCTATTGAAGTTTTTCATGTCATAAACGAACTTGCACATAATTATTGTAAATTTTATAAGTGAAAACACATTTACTTAATACAAGTCAAAGACAAATCTTTATAAATTGAAAAGTGAGATAAATTGGTAGATTGATTAAGATCATAACACACATAATAGTGAAATATAAACAAAACAACACATTCCAAATAAACAGATCAAGAGAACTAAAAGTTAATCCGAGTTCTTCTATGATTGACATGCACACGGATTTATTAAATGGCATACCAATCATTAAACCTGGATATTACAACATGATGAAATGTTAAAAAATGGATATGGTTAAAGGTGCTCATGTTTTAGAGCATAACCTGGAAAATATGTTAAAAAAATTCCAAGAATGTATTCTACCATGTTTGACCTCTTTTATTTATGTTGACCTGATTTTCTGAGTGCGCTTGTCATTTAATACATTATCGTTAACAAAAAAACCAAATCAATAATGTTTATAATAACTTTTGCACTATTGTCACAATAACCACAATATCATGCCACTAACATGAATAATTTTGAAATTAATAGGGGTTTCAAATATGCCGTTCACAAGCAATTTTGTCCACGTGCATCAGATTCGTGAAAAACGTAAGCAAGTCATTCTGTGAACAAGCCATGATTACCTCTCAGAGGTTGTCATAGCATATTCACTAGTGAACAAAAACTCGTTCACGACCATTTGTTCATTGATTTTTTTAAATAAATGAAACCCCCTAATGAACATAGTATTACTCACGTGGGTTGACAAAAAGCTTAGAAATTTCAGTTCTATTTTTATTTGATAAATCTAGCATGCCTTTTTACTGCTTAAAAATGGAAATCAGTAGGACTTCTTTAGAATCAAGCAAGAATAACTGGGACGCATATATCAGCAACCAACAATATTTTGAAAAAATCCGAGTTCAACAAAAATAAGTGCAATTTGGTTGAATTTAAACAAAACATAGTTTGATATGCTCCTTTTGTACTCATGCATGTCCATTTACACCACATAACTTTCAATCAGAAAAAATAAGACGTGGTACATGTGTTGTATTTGTAAGTATTAAGTAACACCATATTCGTTAATTTGGGAAAAACAGGTGTTCCACATTGTACTCCACCTTAAACCTAAAAAGTTATCTTAATCCAAATTTGAAGGTATCAGATTTAGCTTGAGCCACTCCCTCACAAATTCCTCTTAGGTGAGGACACATGTACAAAAACAACTCTAAGCTCGGTTTTAGGAAGCCTCCTAAAACTTTCAAATCAAAATTTGAAAATCCCAAAATGTACCGTTTTTTCCAAATTAACAAATATGACGTTAAGTGTTCACAATATTGTTAAGTATTTGTTGTATTTTTACATTTTAATGACATATATTTTGATAATTGCACAACTCCAACGTAAGGAGATATTTTTGTACAAGTTGTACACTATGAGTGTGTAAATTTGATCTGTATAATGTTAATTTCAATTCTTCACCAAAAATGTTATTTGCATTCTTGACATTGCAAGGACCATAATTTACCTTCCCAAACAATGAGAAAGTTAAAAACTCTTTCAAAAATGTAAAGTCCCTTTTGTTGTGAATTACAATCATGAGCTAAGTATTTTTAAGATTGAAGTAATACACTAAATTATTTTAGGATTCACAATTTTGAAAATAAGTATCATATTAATACGCTCTCCACTACAATTAATTAGAGTTCATTAGAGTTTACTTTAGTTAAAGTAACTCATGGACCAATAGTAGAGGAGGACTATTTATTTATAGCCTCTCTCCTTGAGATATATAGTTGGAAACCTACTTGGATAAGATAACTCCTTACTTCTTACTTATTTCTTCTTACATACTTTGATTTATATCTTTTTGTAACTTTATTGTATTCTCTATTCCTAACAACAATCATAGGCTGTCCTTTAAAGTTCACGGTGAACGGACTTTACCTTTTAACTCCTGGCTCCTGGCTCCTTCCTCCTCCACTAGAGTCGCGCCCGGGTCCTTGCTCCTCGCTCCTTTGCCAGAGTCGCGCGGCCGCGCGAGTCTGACTATTGCTGGCTTCGCCCCGTCCCTTATTAAGCTGAGTGCCTGGTGCAACGGAGACTAGTTTTTGTATTTCTCGTCAACGAGGCCGCTCGAGTTCCTGCTCCATCCTGTACTGTAGTCATGCTTTGTGCTTGGTGCTAGACTGCTGGTTCGCATAGTTGTCATATTTCTTCCTAGCGAGGCCAAGCGAGCTCCAAACCTGCTTCGTCCCGTACTGTCGTTGTGCTCCGTGCTTGGTGCAGGTTCACATAGTTGTCATCTTCCTCCTCAAGGAGACCGCGCAAGCCCCTGCTTTGTCTTGTACTATCTTAGTGCGCTCCGTGCTTGGTGCTAATTCATGTAGGCCAAGCAAGTTCCTGCTTCGTCTAGTACTCTCTCTGTGCTCCGTGCTTAGTTCGTGTTCACGATGATTTAATGCCTTGCTCCCATCTTCTTGCTTAGTGCGGCTTTACTCATTAGGGTTTAGTACGTCCCGTGCCTTCTTGGTGGTGGCGCGTTATCGTGAGCGTCATCTGTTAGGGTTTACGGAGTCCTGCTGTCTCGTCCCCTCTTCCTTTCTGGTGCGGTTCTCTTCCTCTCTTCCTTCCTGGTGCAGTTCTCTTGCTCTGGCGATGGTGTCGTGTGCTCCAAGCAATGCTTGTGTGGTTGGACGACTTGATTGTGTTGCTTACAAGCAACTAGCCAAGGTCATCAAGAAGGAGGAGTGCTGAGGATGTGGCAGCAGGAGCACTCATGAGCAGCAGGAGCAGGCTGGAGCATTCGATGCATGCTAAGGTGCACAAAACAAGGTAATCTTTAAAACAAATGTCACGTTTGATCAACCAAAACTGAAATAATTGTAATTGTTTGGGTATTCGTTTTTCCTGTGGAAGGAAGGTGTTTGGGAATTGAAAAAGAATTCACGCAATTTCTTTCCTCTGAAGAACGCAAGCCAACGGTAGAGCTATATGAGAATCATACAAGACGTTTCAATGCTGGCAGCCTGTTCAGCCATAGCACTAGCATTTCTAAAGAAATTGTGCTCAACCCAAAAGCTTAGAAAGACTTTTGAAACGCAGTCAAGTTGAGTTACATGATCAACGAAGTGGAAAAAAGAGAAATGAATATTGGAAAGCCAAAAAGAGGTAGGAGAAAGCAATATTGATCTTACCCAAACATCTCTCTCACTCAGAATTATGTTCCCACGGATTTCCTTTGCATAAGCAACAGTTACGCACAATGTCCTTGCCACCAGCCACAAATGAGTACAGAAAACCCAGAAGTCTATTTTGTAGGCAATCAGAGAAAGCAATCGGTATTGAATTGTAGAGCAAGTAGAATGTTAAGATTCACAACTTTTTTGTGCTTGTCTCGTAAGATGGGTGATCTGATGGATCAAAGAATTTATCAAGGCCTCTTTTAGCTCTCCTTTCGCTCTCTGGTAGGGGTGTTGGTGGTTCCCGGATCTGAGCTCTGCCCATGAGTATAATCTATGGTAATTTTTTACTTTGACTGGGATTGTTGAATGGGGATAAGGACATTTGCTTCTCAACTAGAGTGCTTGTTATGGAATTGCCATCCTAAAATTACCATCGTGACTCTCGTGACTCTCGTGACATATGCGTCTATACGGGTCAGTATTGCTACAGTAAATCTTCCGCTTTGAAAGTCCCTTTTGGGATCTGAATGGGGCTTGCATTGTTCTGCTTGTGCACACTATCTGTAAGCTACGTCATGAATTTTTGCCGAAAGTTAGCCTTGATTCCTGTTCGATGTCTGGAGTTTGGAGAGAAACGGCGTTTAGTGTGTTGCTGGTTGGTGTTGATGCAAAAAATAACTGGCTACCCCACATTTTGAAGAACAAATTTCTGAAACTTATAGCCTTAATTGAACTCAGCTGCTTGTGAAATTTCACTGTGGCACAATCCCCAAAGAACTTTGATTTTGAATAAGTAAGTGAATTGAAGAATTAACCCTTAAAGGACCATAGGGTATAGTATATGCACTGACGTATAATTGTTATTTGCTACCAGTAAGAAAATTTAATTTGGGATCTCAAGTAGCTCACTAGAATTGCATTGATCTATTCTCCAACTTCTTTGTTGGTCTCAAATATAGTAGAGGTGTGCATCTAGTCCAAATACAAGAAAAATACTCTGTACTGTACTGGTCAAAAAGGGCCTCTTAGTCCTTTAAGGGTTAATGGGGAGAAGATCTAACATCACAGGTTAATGAATAGAGTCCGTTCCTTAACAATTTGTTTTGGAAGTAAAGTCCCTTCCTCAACAGTTTTTTTGGAGAAGCTAATGATGAGGTACTTTTTTTCTAAGAATTCTGACTTTTTCCGACTGCTTAGGGTTCTGAAATCCACTCATTCAAGAGCGTATGTGGTTCTAATGGGTTGCAGATTTTACGGTTGAGGAGGTGGCACCAAAACCTTCTATTGTTCTTGCTCTTGAAGTGGACCTATTTGTGCTGTCATACGCTTCTCGGGAGGTCAACGCTCTAAATTTGGGAATTTAGCTGCGTTTGGACAATGTAAGACTCTCCTTGCAATGTTCTTAGTTTGTTTGCATTTTGGATGGGAGGACCTTGCAAGCTATAATTTTTTTCAATCATTACCTCTCGGTTCTTTGCATTTCCCATAATATAATTTTTGATAAGAGTAGAGGATGAATATGCATTTGCAGTTTACTCTATGGAGGCGGATATTTTTATAATTTTCAGCATCTTATGATTCAATATTTGTAGTTATTACTCCCTCTGTCCTAATATAAAGTTCCAAAAAACTTCTCCATGAGGGATCCAAAAAACTTTTCCATGAGGGATCAACTGAATTTTTAGTCATTATGCTAGTGACAAATGCATTTTAGAATCAATATACCATCTACCAAATCTCTACAAAATCTCAAGTTTTTATGTTCCCGTTTAGACACCCAATTTCCATGTAAAAAGTACCATATTTGTGCATAGTTTGTGAAGGCTGCCAACTCCTCATTATTTTAGTCTTTGTACTAATGGCACTTGCCCTCTAGAATCAATGTACCATCTACCAAATGTGTGCAAAATCTCTAGCATTGATGTTGCCATTTGGACATCCAAATTCCATGCAAAAAGTACCATATTTGTACATGTTGTTAGCTCCTCTTGATTGATGATTTAAAGATTAGTAGCAAAAATAGTAACTCATATGGGCAAGACAAAGCTTGTTAGGAAAGGAATGCTCTTCAATTGCTTAACTTGCCCCCATGAGATCATTGGACATGACAAATGCTTTCTCAACAATTGAAATTAGCGGAAAGGAGCTTTTGAGTGGGACAAGAACTATGCCTAATTTGGAGCTTTATATTGGGACAAATGCTTTTCCTAATTGGTATTGAAAAGTTATAATTTTGCTTGTAATTTTATGCAGATTAAGGTTGCAGTTATAGAAGTTGAAGAGGAGATTTACAAAGTGACCTTCACTTGGACTATTGGACTATAAAGTTTTGCTACACATATATGACGAAGCACTTGATCTAAATGTAGAATTACACTCTATTCTATCAATTAAGGTTATTGAATCTTTACTCTAGATTGTTTTTCAAACAAACAGAAATTGTTTTTCAAACAAACAGAAATTGTTTACCATCTTCCTTTGTACTTTAGCAAAGGCAATGTTCATTGAATTACTAGCTTTAAGATTGTGGATACTTCTAGTGAGCACAAAAACTACTTGACTACTCTTTTATCTCAATTTGTTTCAAAAGACACATGTCCCTTATAGCAAACACTAAAATCGATAGTGAAGAAGTTAGTGTTACTTCACAAAAAGAACTCCTATTTTGTGATATAAGACTTGGTTTAAATCACATTTCTTATTTTATTTGTAAAATTTAGGTAATAAGCTTGAATGTTTAGAATCATTTTGAAATAAATATTATAAATGAGTTTTCAAGTTAGCTAGTTGATTGAATTTTGAATCACCAATAACAATTATGAAAGAAAAGAAAAAATCTTTGAATGAATACTTATCCAAGTAGAAAGATTCTATCATAGTAAGTGAATTTTGAGAATAAACTTTTCATTGTATGTCTTAGAAGATACACCATTACATAGTGTGCATTAAGTTTATTAAATGATGCACCATGTGTTGAAGTGAAAATATGACATATTTGTGATTGTAGAATCTAATCTTAATAAAAGTTATGGAGATAGCCATTGCTATAATTTTGTATATAGAATAGGTGATTGAACTATGTTTTGTATACAATCAATGTTAGTTTTATATGTATGTGAGCATATTATCTATTAAAATTTAATCACTTTATTAATTTTAATGAAATGTTAGGAATACTATGAGTATATAACAAAATTTTAAGTGCTTTCCTACATTGTATATTACAATAAAGAATATGTTAAATAATAAGTACTAACAACTTTAAAGTATTTTAGAAATTGAAGAGTATTTAAATTTGAATGTTATTGAAGTTAAAAGATTTTTTATCAAATATATCTTTGACAATAGTGTTTTTAGAATTACATTGTTATTGTGTAATACACAAGAAAAATATATTTTGAACATTAAGTTTTATATGATATCCATAATGGTAGGAAAAACAACTCATATGTGAACTCTATTACATAATGTCTATGAATAAAATTTGAATCAGTTTTAGTGTTTATACTATGAGAAGTTTACAAATGATTTTATATTTATATAAACAACAGTTGCAATATAAATTGATTGTGAGATAGTTATTGTTTAAGTAATAGATGTTTGGATTTTTTGTAGATTTAATTTTGTTTACAAAACAATTATTTTATATGCTATATAGACTATATAATATGGGAAAACTATGGTCCAATCTACAAAAAGTTGACAAAAATGTGACCTAATCTACAAATATTGTAAATTAGGTCAAATTGTTTTGTTAATTTTTTGTAGATTCAATCATGGTTTTCTCGTAGTTTGTTTGAATTTACTTACTAACTTTGCTTTTACAACTATTGAACAATATTTGATGTATTCATTTGAGTTATTGTTATTAAATTTTAGTAGATGTCTAATATAGATTATGTATTCCGGGTATTGTATTGTATAACATAATGCAAAAATTGCAAGTACAATAGGTGTGAAGAAGAAAAAAAGAGTGAGTGCAACAATTGTAAAGGTAAATGCTTTAAAAAACAATTGAATTTTGTAAATTGAAAACCATATTTATAATTTGAAACCAACATGCTTGTGTTCAATTTTTGTCCTTGTTATTTATCATTTATATCAATAGCCATTGCTTATGTTGATTTTAAAAGTGACAAATATGTTTGCATGATTTTTGTAGGTTGGATTATAAACCAAGATGGCACCTGAACGTCAAACTCAATGAGAACAGCATGGTTGGTGGTTAACCCTTGAAGAACCACAGAAGGCACTTTTATGGATTACCAAATTTGCCATACTAGATGGCAAACATTGGTCGGCTTTGGGAAGAATTGTGGGCAGTATACAAGTTATAACAACAGCACCAGGTACTATTATTTATGCCATTGTGTTAACGCATGATTCCCAAGAAATCAAGTATAAGCTGCAGAAGAAACTTTTGATAGCTCCTATTCCGCCAAGTTTGTTAGCCAAATAGTCTTTAATAAAAAGACTGAAGCCATTGGCCAAATCATATGAATCAGACATATCTGAGCAACTGAGATCTTTATGTGAGACTTCTGTGATGAAGTGTATGGGCTTGACACCAGAAGATTTGCTTCAAACTAGGAAGATTTTTTTGGAGCATAGAGTATATGAGGATTTGCAAGAGACAAATCCATAGCAAGCAACACCTTAGCTTCTCCCTCAGGAACCAAAAGATACAGACCCCATTTATGGGACATTTGCAGCCCCTCTAAATGAAAATTAGATTCCAGTGCAAGAGCGGAGAGGAGGAACACTACCACGCATAAATCCAGCATTTGACCTAGAAGCCGAAGACTATCCAGTACCTCGAAGGCAAGTTGCACGTGGAAAACAAACAAAGTCACGAAGAAGAGAAGAAGTAACATCATCTCGTGCAAATATACAAGAAGATGTGGAAGCTGCAGATATTGATGTTCCTTCTGAAGAGGATATTCCTGAGGAACATGTACAACAACAAAGCGGTAGAAAGATCAAGTTGGCAATTCCAAATGAATAGCAAATCATGGAGGGATATCTTTGGGGCCGAGACGCAATGTTCAATGTCAAAATTGAAAATGTTCAAGAGGTGAAAAATACGGAAACCAACCATCAAGTTATGACAAAGAAGAGGATATCAGAATTATATGCACGCTTGAGAGGGAACGATCGGGGATTGGTGAGTCCAATTACATTTAGGCCTATTATGTACATTGTACATAGTGAAGGGTCTAATAGAGAGATAGTAAAAAAAGAAGTGACATTTAACAAAGAAAGTGTAGCTAAGGAGTTTGACAGAGTATTATTGCAATATGCTAATACAACTTACGGAGATGTGATTAACATGTCAAGAACTGATTGGCTGGAAAATTGTATTATATGAGAACCTGTAGATGGATAACATATTATAGCTGCTTGCAAGGAGGCTTAGGTTGAAAATCAAAGAGGTCAATTATTAGATGAAGAATTCAAGAAAGTATTTGCAATACGAAAGGCGATATTTGTTGTATATGCAATGACTCTTGACGCTATATTGAGGCGTCAGTGTATATTAATGCGTAACAATTTGAGAGAAAGTTTTACAGCACCATGAAAGAAGATCTGTTAAAATTGCAAAAAATATGGATAGCTTATGGAAGACCTAATGCAGGTGGGTGATTGCAAGAAACCCTTCTACTTTCTTTTGTCCCATTGGTCTTTGGTGGGTGGTTTTGTTGGCTATAACATTTGTGTCATAATTTTTTTTTTATTAAAATTTGAAATGAAGGTACATATAATAATCACAAATATTTAATGATATTTTAAATATTATGAAATTAATTTGTCATTTTTAAATATCCCCAATTAGGTTTCTACATTGGCCATTTTAGGAATCTTGAGTAATATTTTTGACCCTAAAATGCAAATTTGAAAGCCAAAAATTCACAAACATATTCTTGTACTAAAGTTGCACAATCCTGTAAAAGAAATTTCAAACGTAGTAAAATATCCACCTCTTATGTGTACTCAAAGTGCATTACTTTTGCTCAAGTGCACACAACACTATTTATTTTTTCCAAAAATGAATTTGATGGAAAATGAGCACTTTCAAATTAGAAAAAATAGCCAGATTTTAGTTTATTTTTTTGAAATTTTTATTATTTTCTAAAAGCAAAAAGCATAATATTTTTTGTCTTAATATTTTTGGTCACTCTATTTTTGTGCATAGCTTTTAGAATTTATTTTTTCTAGGTTTGAATTTTATAAGTATATTACTTTAAGTGCTTTGCAAATTACCCATGTTTTATTTTATTTTAAAAAAAGATTCCAAAAGTTCACAGCGCTACTAATATCAAGGCTATTTGAGACAAAACTAATATGTGTTTCTTGCAATGACCCAAGTACGGAGATGAGCGTAGACAACAGTTCCAAGCACTTGGAGAGACTATTGGTAAAGACATGAAGAATGCTTGGGCATCACCAAAAGGAAATTTGGTTGAATTGTTAGAGAAATTCAAAGATTTTATACCACCATTTTTGCGGCAACACTATGTGGATATCAAAGCTGGAGGGCATGGATATGAAGAATATTCAAAAAGTATAGATGATCTTCAAACAGCTAATTGGGATTGGCAGCTCTCTATTCTATATGTGATATCCATGGATGAAAATGCAAGATTCATGGTTCGAGGCAGAGGAGGTTTTTTTAGAAGACATCACATTGAACTTGGAAGTCCTTGCTTGTGGGTATTTGATTGCAAAAGAGGAGCAATAAACAGGGATGACTTGGTTTGGATAAATCATGAATATAATAAGGCACTGCAACAGCTGAAGATATGGATGACATGTGTTTATAAGTGGAATGCTATATTTTTATTTCTACCAGGCGTTTATTTTGAACAGGAGATGTGCAAGACATTGCAAATATCTCCAAATTGTACTTGGCGTAAAAGAGTGTGGATCTTTCAGTCTGAAAGCATTAACTCTTATATGCATGATATGAGGCATGGCGGGAGATTAGAGAAAGGTATGCAGCCATTTGAAGATGTCGGGTTCATATTTGAACACCCAAATAGATTAAGAGCATCTCAAAATGTGCGAAAAGGCAAAGAGGCATTACCTATCGTTTTTATAGACTCGTTGCTTGAGGCTACAAGTTCTTGTGCTGCTCATCATTTTGAGAAGACACCAATGGAGATGAAGATCTTGGTTTATGCGTATATGCCGGAGAATTGGAATTTGGTAGCTTTCGGCATCAGCGAGGCTATTCCTCATATTATACAAGATGGATTTGTAGGTCGCCAAGTGATTGTGCTTGATGATTCTGCTGATTGCATTGCATCACTTCATTGTATGTTGAAAGAAAAGTATGGGACAAATTTGATGCAAGCACATATTAACAGGAATGTGGCAGATTCAGCCGTAGAGCCTTTTTCAAGACGCAACGTAGAAGAAAATTTAGAACCCAATGATGTTGCAGATGTCCAAGTGAATGATCCTGACGAAGAGGAATTAGACATGAGTAAATATTTTTAGAGGATTCAAAGGTCAAAGAAGAGAAGAAGGGGTGCTATAGATGGAGGAGCCGAGGAAGTTTTTGAATCTGAGTCAGAGGCTTTAGAGTCAAATGTAAAAAGTTTTGAAGATGTGGGAGTGTCTTTAGGTTTGAAAGACACATCAATCCGTGATCGAGTGGACTTTGACATTAAAGACATAAGAAGAAGCATGGAAGAAAACATTGTATCTAAAGATGTCATCCACACTTCTATCGCGGTTGAGTTACCTACGACGGAAACAACAGAGATATCTTTGCATGTGACATCTCCAATGGCGACTCCTATTTCTTTATCACCAGTACCGATTCAATTGGAATCTACAGAGTTACCAATAGTAGAACCAACAGTAGGTACAGATGCAATATTGTCTTTTGGATGGGTTACAATTGAAGAAGGTATGACACTTGCAGCTGATTGCTACTATTATGACAAAGATGGAATCAGGTACACGTGTCGAGGATCTCTAGAGCATTATAAATTTGAACAAGTGGCTTCAGTATTAGAATCAGCAGCACTTGAAGAGCATGCACCATCTTCCATAACCAATACCACATTGGCAAGTGCACTTGAGTTTATCCATCTTGGAATTGTTCAAGTTGGCATTGTTATGAGTGAACAACCCATTGCAACAAGTGCAACTAGTTGTGATACTGAGATTCAATCTTCTGAAAAGATTCTTGACACTTGTAAAGCATCTGGATAGTAAAATGAGTATTAGTGTGGATTTGAGATTTTACTATAGTTTATATGATTGCTAGTGTTTTTGTATTGTGTGCATTTTTTAATATATCTATATTGCATTTTCAAATTTTTTACAAATGTTGGAGACATCGTGTCGCATTTAAATGTATTGTTAGATAGATATTATTTAGTTTAAAGAATATGTGATTGAAGGTTGTGAATATGTCAGAAATTACTTAAAGTATAGAAATCAATTAAATTTTTTAAATATTTTTAAGGTTTCAAAAATAAAGCAAAATTATTAAGAAGTACAAAAATTTGTAAATTTTTTGAGGCAATACGACATTTTTTTGATGATATGTGCTCCTTTAAGTACATTGCGCAAATAACCGAATGCACCAATTTTTTTGTGATTTTTTAGAAACTTGATTTTGTGTCAAGTAGGGCCATTTCAAGAATGTACTTGGCTAAGTACATAAATTGCAAATTTGGTGTTTTTCCCAATGCACAATGACTCCTTCAAGTAGTATTTTTTCTTCTACAAAAATAGATTGAATAGCTAATGATAAAAAACTTAATTGCTTTTGAAAACAAGAAGATTTGTCATTGATTGAAAGTTAATTTACCTCATTGGACATGTGGGATAAACAAATGGTGAGCATTGAAAACAAAAAAACATTAACTTTACCACTAATGAGGTTTTCAAAGTCAACTAAAGATGCTCTAAGAGCATCCACACCCTTACACACAACGCTCTTGAAAGCAGGTGTACATGGTGCATCCACAACCACGGCTTGCTCAAATCTTTGATGCGTCACCTTTGTCCTCAAACAAGTACAAGCAAGCAGTGAGAGTGTATCACAAAGGGTAGGTGTTGAACTTCAATTGTGGGCCTCTTGTATTGACCAATCAACAAGTTTTGATTGTTTTGGATTTGAGAGGGCTAATGATTTAATAACTCTTAGTCTTCAAGTGTTTGAACTACAATTGAGTGAGCCCTATCTTGTATAGGACATTGGCGCATCTGTGGTGAGGTGTACCAAGCAGAGTAGTCGTGCCAAGTGCTATTGATAGCATGTTTAACATACAAGGGTGCTGATGCTCTAACTCCACAAAATGCCATGCCATCTATCATAACTGTCAAAGTATTGGATGATATGTGCAACTATGCATAATAGCTATTTGTTAGTGTTTAGAAAGAAATTTGAGCCTCATTACTAAGAGCATCCATAATTTGCAAAGTTTTTTATGAAACTTTGTGAATTTCTACTTCCATCTGAGTTCACATGGGTTTTTAAGTTTTTAATTGATTGTGTCCAAGATATGTTTTTTTTGTTGTTCAACAACCTCTTGATTTCCTTACAATTAAATGAATTCCTACACTTGAAAATCTGGTTTGTAAAAATTCAACTTTATTGTTTTGTATTGGAATATTTTTTGTATTTCAAAGGGAATTTATTGATGATATCTATTGCATTTGAAACAAACCAAGCCCCACTATCCTCTTGGGTCCAAAGATCTAAAATGCCATGATCTCAATTTGGGAGCCCACACATTTTTTGGAGTTTAATTAGTACATCAAAAAGATATACAAATCAAATTTTGGTACATGAAGCTTCCTCAAAAAGATTTCTACGATTACTCTTTGAACTTGAGATCATACATGTTTGTGGATTAGAGTAAAAATCTCTAAACTTAATACATTTTTTCCAAAGAGAAAATGCATCATGAATTATATTATCAAATTTCCATCCAATCCCTATTCAACAACTCTTGTAATTGTATTTTTTTTATGCAAGTTTTTTCCTAACCCCAATTTTTTTTAATATTTTGGATAGAGAATGTCCATTTACAAGTAGTAGTACAAGTACATTGAACTTTGCCCAATCTAACAAATAGAAAGATATTATGATAGCATGTTTGAAGAAAATGACTCCAAATGATTATATTTTCACAAATCCCTAAAGCTTTGTTTAAGCCTCTTTGTGGTGGCTTGAAGTTTAAAGTTAAAGAATTTTTGTTGAATTGCAAGGGCTTTTACAAGAAAAATAGAGGTTTCCCTTTACTCTTTCTCATTTATTCATAATGAGCAACTAATTGATTTAATTTTATAAAAATCCAACTTTTTAAACCCACCTGTTTGACTAGCATGTCAAAATATGATCATTGGTTGGCAAGGCTTCTTGTGCGGTAATAAAATTGTAATAAACTTGTTTGTACTATAACCCCAAAAGGCAAAGGTCTATTTTCCTCACCCTTGCCAAAAAGAATTAGGAGGGTGGGAAAATTTCCTTACCAAAAACAGGTTTCTAAGTTGGCCTTCAACATTTTAAAACTTTGTTTAGCCTATTTTTCCATCTTCAAGTGCATGTTAAATTAAATATTGACATGATTAGGTCATAAGACAATTGCTTTTTCCAACCCATACTTTTTTATAGCTAGAAGTCCATTGGCTATTGTTTGTTTTGTTTAGGCAATTGTCAAAAAAATAAAGCTAGCATGTAACTAATGGTCAATGCTCCCTTTACACTGAAAGCATTCATACCCTTATTTGTCAAATTTGGTGCCTCAAAATTTCACATCTACCTTTGAAGAGCCCTCAAAAAAAAAATTCTCCACCCTTGCTCATCAAATATGTTTAAAAAATATTCAATTAACCAATCACCAAGTAGAATATAGGATAAAGTTCACTAAACTTGGAATGAACAACAATTTCAAGGGTCATTGCTTGACACATTAGAATGGATTTATGGAAACACTTTGAGGGGCTAGAGCACTTATTACCCAAGTATGGCAATTGTCAAACCCTTAACCCCTAAAGGACCGTTGTCCCTTTGAGGGATAGGTTGAACTTTGGGCATGTACCTATGGTTAAACTACTTTGTGTGATTTTTGAAACCTTTATTAAAGGTGGAGAATTCAAAGATCTACATGGGAATCTAATTATTTCTTCATTCTGACATTTGACAAAGAATTTATGCATGAAATCATGAAACTTTGGGGAGGACTGCCCATCCGGGCAGCCCAAAAAATTCTTCAAAAATTACTTTTTTTTGAAACACAAATTTGAAATTGGTTCTCAAGACTTTTTTATTCATGAGAAGCTTTGAATCATTCAATTTCAATTAATGACATGAAAGTTATGAGGAGTTTTTGTTTGCGGGCAATTCTAAATTCTCTACTCTAAATAAACTTTGAAGTCCTTTATTTTTCTCAATTCTCAATATTTTGGAAAAAAAATAAACTAAAGGAAGTAGATTGTTTATCACAACATTATCACCATTGGGATTTGCATTTTTCATTCAATAATTAAATTCTTAACAATTTAGTGTTTTGACTCATTCTCTACTGTTTTGTACTTACTATTTTTTTCTCATATCTTGTAAAGTTCCAATTGATTTGAAAATTCTCCCACACATACCTAACTTGATCTCCTACATGGGAAAAATAAAGCGCAACTTTGTGTAGAGCAATTTTTTTGTTATAAGAGTGGTCAAAGGCTTCTGAAAATTTTGGGCAGCATGGAAAAAAACTATCTTTTTCACTTTAGATGTAAATATCTCACTCCTCTCCATTTGGAATGAGCTGATTTTTTCCCACAAGTACCTCTTCTAGTCCAGGGCAATATCCTACGGTTGGATTTCCCAAAAACAGAACATAATATCCCTTTTTGCTAAACCTCCTAGAAGTGGCAGTTTTTAATGATTTTGGCAGAAAAAGGGCTTGGTCCTTTAGGGGTTAATGCATAATGGAGTGGATGTTGTAAGGGCAGATTTTTACTTTCCCCATATGTAGCCGGATGTAACTCATCCAAATAGGGAAGAACCCTCTCCAACTAGGAGTCTATTAAATATTGAGAGAATATGGATGAGAGGGAGCCCCAATTCCTTATACAAGAGGCTATATAGGGAACTCAAATGTGATAAACTCTATCTTCACTTTTCCCAAAAAAATATAATTTGTTATGCCCTTTCATTCCTAATTTCTCTCTTGACCCACCTCTCCTAACTCATTTTAGTAACTCCCTTACGAGGAAGGACTTGTGGGGCTTGCCTTTTCTTATCCCCATCTTTACTCCCTCTTCATCCAATTGGGGATAAGAATAGGGAAGCTCCTAGTGGAGATGCTCTTAGTAACATGAGGGCAAATGACAAGCGTATGTTAATCGTGTTTATCATTCATACTTAATCGTATATCGAACGTACGTTAATAGTATGTACGTATTTGAGCGACTTTGAAGGGGAACGAAAATGCGGTGGGGCGGGAAAATGGACGTTTCGGTGAAGCCAGCCGGCGCCCGCGGGCCAGCGGCGTTGCCTGGCAGAAGGGCGTTCGCATGGATTTCGGGTGAGACGCTCGCTATTCCGGGCAGAGAGCGAGGTGCACCAATGTGGAGCAAATCATGTCAAACTCGCGCATGTGACATCTCCACAGCCTTCGACCCTGGTACGTGGGCGCCACGGGAGGCGAATGAGCGCAGTGTTACTAGACCTGTCCAGTCTGTGTGTGCAGAGAGAGATAGAGAGATAGAGAGACTCACAGTGCAAGTATATCTAAGTTAAAGAGTGCAGGACGGGTGGCGGGAGAGCGCGCTTTGAATCCGCCTAATTTTGAACCTGTGCATTTAGATATTTTCAAAGCAAAAGACCCGCCTCCAACTGGCTATGCACTTGGCTGTCGCCATCATTGCTAGCTGGCTTCGGTACAAGCCCGCGCTTCTGGTGGGCGGGTGCCACCCCTAGGTCATGCGGCTGCCTTGCGTGAAAATAGCGAACACGGTGCACAGAGTCCTTGCAAGGGGTTGAGAACTGATCACGACGAAAGGGAAACAAGAGGACTAAGTTAGAGTGGGCTGCCATTATGGCGAAGGCTAGAAGAACAGCGTCCGGGTTGCGGAGTTTTTGCGTTTCTCTTGTGGCGATCGTCTTGATACACGCGCACCGGACCTCCGCCGCAGATTGCCATACTGTGCTCAAATCTGTCTTTAATGTGACCACATTCGCCACCGATTCCCTGCAATGTATGGAAACGCCATTCCCCTTGGATTACCTCCTTGGCAACCAGTTCGTAGTGTGGGTATGTATCTCGTTGACCTAATTCCACTCCTTTTTCTAGTTCCTCTGCTTTGCCATGGTGTGATCCGGTCTGTTTCTGGACTTTGGTTAGACCTAATCTGTAGCTCACAAGTCAGTCCTTGTCTGGTTCGAAATATTACCCATTCTATTGAAGCTTAGTGACTGTTAGGTTCGGATTCGTAGTTCTTGTTGATTCTTGTATCCGGCCTGATGACAACGTTGTTCACATTCTATGGCTTGGGTATGTTAATTGCCTTATTTCGGAACCCGTTTGAGTAGGCAAAAGAGTGTAGGTCTTCTTGAGCTTGGCTGACTTGACCATTGTGTGGCTTTGATGAGCAGTCGCTCAAGGACAACACAACCAACTACGTGAGCATAGTGCTGGCGGCACCGCTCGTTGCACAGCAATGGGCAGGGCTGGGGTTCTCGGAGCCAGGCGCCATGCCAGGATCCGCGGCTATGGTAGTCACGTTGGGCGTGACGGGTGCTCCTGAGATTCAGCAGTACTATCTCAAGAATACGGACATAACTCAAGTCTTTAAGGACGACACAAGACTGACGCTCACGAAACAGACGGAAGCCCACTACGACGGCACAAACAAGACTGTTTACGTAGCCATGCAAGTCAACTTCGCAACGTCCAAAGTCATCCCTAACTTTCTTCTCTATGCACAAGGCCCAGCATCTGCTGACGGTTCTACCATCTCATACCACAGAGCCACATTCATGGATAAAGTGCAGAACGCACAGTTTCCTGTGGGTACGTACATGCTTCCAACCTCTTATGTATTAAGAGTCTCTCAACTCCGACCAGTGTGCCTGCAATTCTAGTACAGCATTGGAAATTTGAAACTAATTGAATCGTTATTGATGGTTCTATTTGTAGTGGGGTGCTTTTAGTGGTTTTTTTGGGTGGAGACACTGAAGTGCATTTTGGTGCTGCTGCTGCAGGTGTTGTAGGTCAATCGGCAGCCTCGAAGCTTGACAAGAAAGTGAAGACACATGGAGCCCTCATGGTGTTTGGATGGGGAGTCCTGATGCCCATTGGAGCAATGGTTGCTCGTTATGCCCGGAGCTTTGACCCTGCCTGGTTTTACCTTCACGCCACGTTTCAGTCGATTGGGTTTATTTTCATCATCGCTGGCGTGGCCACTGGTGTGAGTCTTGCAAAAGATATTAGTGTTCCAGGTTTGGATGGTCACAAAGGGCTCGGTGTATTCCTTTTCATCCTGGCTGTTTTACAGGTATTCTCACCTAAACCACTTTCTGTCAATAGTAAATTCTCTCGTTTAATGAATTCAATTCAAATTCAAGTGCATTTCTCCATCTAGTGAACCTTTACGTCCACTCTTTTATTTGAAACATTGGAAACTACTAAAAGTCTACACGAACTCTCAATGTCTTTCAGAATAATTGTCCAATGGAAATCAGGTAGAAACTCAGGGTCAGCCGGAGGATGTTATTCATGTTACCTGCATTGGGTCTCGGTGTAAAGTGCTGCAAACCGGTATTGAGGACTGGTGGTGCTGATCATGCAGGTTCTGGCCTTGGTATTGCGCCCCAAGAAGGATGCCAATGTTCGCAAGTATTGGAACTGGTATCACTGGTGGGTTGGACGCTTGGCCCTCTTTCTGGCGGTTATCAATATCTTTGAGGGCCTCCATCTTGGAAACGAAGGAAGGAAACTGAAAGTGAGTTACATAGTGCTCCTAGCTTTTGAGCTTGCCGCCTTCGCCATTTTGGAAACGATCTATTGGATCCGGTGGAACCGGGACCCAGGCCATGGCGCTGGCAACCGATGGAACCGGTCTACAACTGAGCGTGAGTTTCAAATGTCCGACTACTGAACCTTGAGAGGCCAGACCAGGTATTTTGAAACTGATGGCATGCGCATCTTGGCGACTCCTCAATATGCTCATTCTGGCGGAGTTTTTGGTTTCATTGACTGACGCACCTTCTTCAACTGCCATGGGTAGTATGAATTCTGGTGAAGGTAGAGAATGTTATTTGCCTTACGTCAGGTATTTTAACATGTGTAGGAGTGTGATTTTTGGGAGATTTTAGAGCTATGGAGAGATTTTGAGAACAAGAGCCAACAGACAACCTCATTTTTAGTTAAATATCAGTGGTTATAGCCATCTTAGCAAATCGTGCTCACACCACTTGCTGATAAGTCAAATCTAGTAGACGAGTTGCTGTCATAGGAGGGGTCAGTACGTTTTTGAGGTTATAAATCATTTCTTTCTTTCTCTTCTTTCCTTTTTTGACAGTTCAGAGATTAAATTGGAAGTGCGACTCCATAGAATGTGCAGGCATGGGATTGTGCATTTCAAATCATGCTTGCAAAGGTGTGAAATTCAGTGGTGATAAATCTGGCTAAATTTAGCAAAATTTCTATCTAAAATTTGGTTGCGCTTAAACTCTATTGTAAACTCTATTGTAAAAACAAAGAGGAATTTTTTTAAAGTAGCCAAAATTTCAAGATGCAAATCTGCCTTCAAGGTGAGGTGTGGTTTGACATGCTTCCTTGTCACTGATGGGACCTCAGATTAAGACAACTTGAGTAGCCATCAATCATATTTGATTCCTTCCCACCTAGCTATAATGCAAAGTGTAAATGTGCTTTTTATTCACTTGCCCTCCCTCAAACGACTACTTGTAGTTATTGTGTCATGTCAAGGTTTGGCACTTTTACAAATGTACTCGTCTTTTAGTGGCTTCTTGATAAAATTTTTATTATACACTTTGCAAATGTCCAAGTTTACTATTATCCCTAAACCCTAAAACAAGTATGGAAGATTGATGTTAGACATCACCAATTCACATAATTGAAGAATATATGAACTAAATTTAAAAGTTGCCATTTATATCCTAATAAGCTGCCATGCATATAACTAAAAGTTCTTAGGCAAGAAAAAACTTGTAGACAAAATATTAAACTAAACAAGAAAATATTACAACTTGCCTACTACTAAAATTCAAGATAGGTTGCAAAGAATCCAACCTACAACCCACGTCTTTGGCAGGTAAAGCTAAAAATAAATAATGAAAATAATAAGTCACACTGCGAATGTTGGATAGTTGTATCGCTAATCTCCGACTACATGGTCGACTGATTAAGATCTAGATTCGGTACTAAAAAAATTGGATTCAGCAAAGTGAAATTGATAAACAGGAAGTGCTGATGCATTTATGCTATGGCTCTTCAAAACGTTTAGACGTGGAGAATTTGAAGTACCTGAAAGAAAGGATTTGCTGTTTGCGTAGGGGACGTCGAATTGGCAGGAATCCAAGGAACTGGAAACAAACTTTCGAAGGCGCTCTATAGGTTCCTGTCATTTGGCACATTTTACAGTGCATTTTAGTTCTAGTTTCTTGTCACTTTGATTTTCTCCTGTAACTTCCAACTGGCAGGATGTTGAGGTGAAGGAACAAGTGAGTTCTACTGTTTGCCTTGATAGCATGTGACGAGCTTTGCTCTATCCAAGAGCTTAGCTGATTGTTTCTGGATATCTGTCATGAAGGTGTCATTGTCATAATACTATCTTCATTCTGAATTGGTGCGTGTCACATCCATGAACTCTTCGCAATTCGTTTGTCGTATCGGACAATGTCTGAGGAAAAGTGGTGTTTAGCGTAATAGTAATTTGTTAGACCTTGCAAAAAACTCTGGTTTGGAGGTGGGCAAGTGGAAGAGGTAAAAGAAAATAACCAATTTTTTTATCATGGAACTTAAATGGATTCCAAAATACTAAGGGGGGATTAAACCTAAAGAACGCTCTACTGTAGCTTGTGCAAAGGGCGTACCCGAGTATTAGTATAGGAATAGTGGGTGTCAAACCTTTGATATTTGGTGATTTTTGGATAACTTCGTCCTGAAATTCACTCAAAGGTATGGGGTGGTTGCTCATATAACAATTCACAAAGTCGTCGTTTTTACAAGTTTCACAAACATTTTGATAATTGTTGTTGCTTTTCTTGCAAAACTTTTTCCCTTTTTTCCTAGATGTGCAATGGAGTGAATTGTTAAGGAAAACTTCAAAATTTTCTCACTATAATTAGATATTGGCGCTTGCTACATTACACATTCACCATTAGCATTTTTAGGATTTTCATATATTAGATAAAATGCAAGTTAAAAATTTCATTAAGTCCTCAAATTGTATGCACGTGATAATGTCACAAAAAGAGGAGATATGATATTACAAAGAACAAGATGTGATATTACAAAGGTCACTATGATTGTATCTATAATATCACACAAAGTTGAGATGTGATATTAAAGAGGTTAGGATGTGATATTATAGAGGTAATTGTGATTTTAGTAGTATGATTAGCAGGAACATCATAAAAACTCACAACAATGCTCCCTAATCAGGCGCTTTTACACTAGAGGACACAGATATTGAGAAATGTTAGATGACAATTGCAAAGAGAATTGGTTAAAAACAAACTTAGTAATAAAATTGCTCAAATTAGAATTTACAATTTATTAGTGAAAAGAGGTTAGCTTGCTAGAAGAGAGCTATAAGATCACTTGATAACTTTTATGAAAAAATGCCATAACTAGTTTGAGTTATCATCCACCTCTGGTAGAGTTATCAAACTTGACAACTTGAAAAAGTGGTTGAATTATGGGGTGAACCCTGTTAGAGTTATTGGGTAGAAAACACCCAGGTTTGACACTTACTAATATGCTGGAACTTCACCTTTGTGTGCCACCATGGGAATAAACTTGAGTGCCTCTAAACTTCAAAAACCTTAGCTCTTAAGCGCTGGGGGGTCACCGTGCCTACATGGGGTCCCATGTGTTTGCATAGACGATTTTTGTCTGTTGGGTTAACCTCTTGTTGCCTAAGGGGACAATTTTTGTCCTCTACCAATTCATCATTGCAACTTGAAGTGCTGTAACTTTTGTGTTAATTGTCCAAATTTAGTAAAAATTTGTTGGCAAAGATGTGCATACTAGTCTAGTTTCTATGATGGAATTATCAAATCAATCTAAGACATATTGAGTTTGTGAAATTCATTCAAAGTACACATGGTCAATTTGAGTTTACCACAGTGCATTGTGATGGCTGCAACTTTGGGGGCTTGTATCTTTTTCATCAAATTTTTTTTTTCAGTAAAATTTGTTGGGTTTTATTTCCCTTAAAGCCTAGAAATTGTGGTAAAATTTTCATGTTAATTTTCCATGTACATCTAGACATCTAGTTGTTTAGCCGTTGACATTTCACATGGCAACTTATGTGAGATCTATTTGGTTCCAAAGAGAAGCTCTTTAGTGTGCAAGTGAAGTTGCAAGTTTTCTTGAATGTTTGGAAGCAACTCAAATTTCAAAATCCACACATTTTTGCATTACAGTGAACTTTGGTGGCTTACAACTTCTTTGTATAAACTCTATTTTCAATAGTTGTTACTAAAAAAGTTGTGCATACTAGTTTAGTTATTGTAATTAAAATTTCATATCAATCCAAGAAGTTATAAGTAAATGAGAAGCATTTTAGCAAAGGGAAGTTTAGCCAAAGATGTGATTTTTTACTACTTTCATTGCTTTTGATATTTGAAAACAATTTTGCAAGCAAAATGAGTATATTGATTGATATTTTCTTTCACTAGTGTGTTTGAATATTTGTTTGAATCACTTTAGATTTTCATTTTTTTTCATTTGAGTAGGTTTAGAATAGCATTTCCAAAATTGGCTAAATTTAGCTGGATTTCTACAAAAAAAAATAGTGCACTACATGTATATAGGCAAAAACTGAAAAAAAGGAGATTTAAGCAAAATATTAATATCAAATCACGGCTTGTTTTTCCTCCCACTTTGCAATTGGCATCCATCCCCTCCATTGACTTTAGGGATGTCCCTACTAAGCTATCTTGAGTGTACACCTATTGCTGCAGTGGCAACATCTCCACCGTCCAAATTGCAACCTCCAATTTGCACCTATATAGAAATAACAATTGAGGTTAGTGGAGGGGTTTGTTGAACTAGTAGCATTTCATTAGGTTTAGTGGCAACGATGCTACCGGAGGAGCGGCGAGCGGTGAGCTTGTGAGCTAAGAGCGGGAAAGTCATGAGCATGGAACCTAAATCCAAAATAGTTGAAGGATAAATAAAAAATTACATTGATGAGTTTAAACATTTATACTAGTTAGATGAAAAAAGTAATGAAATTAAGAATGGGGTCCTATTACCATGGATATTGGATTTAGACCCATGACCATGTAGTTGGAGGGGTTTAGGGAAAATTCTTGGGAGAGTATGTAAATCATTGTAGCACGTGACCTGGTATTAATTAAACAAAGTAGGCAATACTAAGTGAAATGAAGAGAATGTCCAAAAATTAGGGGAATTTGATTGGGCATGGCTTTGTGGTGTTTAGGGTTTGTTGAAGACTGAGTTTACATATGTTGAGCAATAGTGAGGGCATGCTTGTGGGTCTAATTACTTAGGTTAGAATAAAGAAGAACAACATAGAAGTGCAAGTTTAAAGGATTTCCGTGTCCCAATCAACTTACATGTTTGGGGTTCAGGCAAAAAAGGAACATGGACAACAAGAGAGGGGCCACTAGATTTAGGTTTAGGAAAATACTTCCATCATACTAGTACTCCAGGCTTAAAAAGGGTACGTACTCACCCTCAAAAGAATTTATAAAAGGGAATCTTTGCACATAGTACGGTAATTACCATGGTAGTAGGCATATACCGGTTAGTAGTTAAATGAAATGCAATGGTAGCATTATACTCACTCAATATACAAGCATGGAATACATGAATGGACACTAGTCTGTAATATATGAGAAGGATATTGATGTCATTACAGAGGAACAAAATAGTAATAAGCAAAGGCACATGTTCATCTACTCTTTCATTTTTATGATCCCAGCTTGAATGAGGAGGGTTTTAATTTCAGAGTAGCTAAAGCTAGGTGCATGAATAAAAGTGTCTTTTAGAGGGTCCATCTTGCAGTGTAACAAAAAAAGTAATACAAATGTTTGCAGTTGACGTACTGCTGGCGACTCCCAATGGCAGCTACAGCCATGCTGGTGAAGTCAGAGCAGTTGCAGGCAGGAAAAATTCCCACTATCATTCAGTAGACATTAAGGTGGCCCGCAGTTCCTATTTGAAGGGTCACAATTGTTCCTAAACTAGGCAAAGGAAGCATAGTAACTCCAAGAATTGAACTGCAAACATTACTTGCACTTTCCCATTTATTCCTTTGCTCAGGAGTTGGCACATTGGTGGAACGTCAAATTGTGGAGTTTTGCCTCTTCTTTGGGTATGAGTGAGGGTTGGGCGGATCCACTTCATCATATAGGGTGCACTCAAAGCGAGCGGACATGCCAAATAGTTGACGCGGGGACAATGAAGGCTGCTCTTGTAGGCGGAATCCTGCATGCTATAGTAGAATAGACTCCTCACAAGTAAGTTTTGTACCGGAGAGTATTGGCCAAACCTCAGGAACCTTGGGCTAGTCAATTACAAACTATCGTTTAGAGCCTTTTACATAGCGTTCAATGTTGTCAGCACAAAACCAAAAATTAGTCATGACCTCATGATGTCCATAATCTACTTTCCTTCCATGGTATGTTGAAGCAGGAGTACCCTTTGAACCTTTGCCAACTTTAGCAATACATTTCAAATTGGAATTGCGCTGTTGAGCATGACACTTGATTTTGGACTTGGATTTAGTCCTAGCAATGTACCATTTTGATAGGTCACAGTCACTCTCAAAAGGCACAGCTACATAGCTAGATTGTGTGACCATTGGCACAGTACTAGGTTCACTTTGGGTATCTTCAAAGTTGCTTGATGACCTCCTTTTCACATGGGGTTTTGAAAAATTTACCTTATCAGGTTGATGAGATTTCCCCTCATCACCAATTGATGTGACCGCTTTCCTCTTGGTACTACCAAAAACCTCTTTGCCTTCTAGATGGGGAATGCGGATTCCAAGATCCTCTGTCCCTAGCAACGTATTTAGTGCGTCAGCAATTTTCCAAGGATTGCCGCTTCGCCTTGCAACCCAAAGTTTCAACTCGTTTGTAGAAGGACCAGAACCCAAAGGACTGCCGTGGTGTAAATATGCCCTAAAATTTGTCATCTGTTGTCATGCTCATACGTTGTCGTCACAACTCATATGTAGCTTCAAATATATTACCTCCACAATTTCCAGACATTTGCAGCCACTTGTTGTGGATGGTCTCCGACATATTACAGGTAGGCATATCTGCCAGCTCCTCCAAGCTAAAGTCCTGAATGCATTACACATGAGGAGGTCAATTAATTTTCAAGACATTTGCTAAACACTCACATAGACAATGATGACCTCAAAACATCATTCTTGGCAGAATGTTCATTTTTAGTGAACTTCAATGGAGTAAGGTTCATAAATTTCACAAACAATAGCTCCTCATGGACATCATTCTTCCAAGAATGTTCAAGTGGGTCTCTTCATGGACAGTAGCCACTGTAGGAGATCACTACATGATTAATGTTCAGTGTAAATTCTTCCTAGTCAATTGGTATCCTAGGATATCATTTTTGGAAGAATGTTCAACTCATCAATCCGTTGGTCCAGGGACTTCCATGGAAAGTTATGAACTTATTTACATGGGCTATTTACCAGCACGGACATCATTATTGGATGAATGTTTAGGAAGACACATATGTCTTTGGAAATAATTGATAGATGAACAAACCTAAATCAAAAGATCTGCCCCAAAACAACCTAGTTATACCATTACCCAAAACAACTTAGTTACACCATTATGACAGTCACTGATACCACAAGCAGCTTGAGGGAAAATTGAAAGGAATAATTCAAAATGATAAGGCATAGGGATAAATACCATTTGAGAGGATCCACCCCATTGTTTGTAACAAAAGTGCCAGAAGTCTAGCTAATAATTAAGATGAGTCAGAGCATCTTCTGATGTAGCTCTTGAAGATAACCACCAAGACAGTATAGCCAAATAACGTGTCTCAGCAACATTCATTGTGTTAGAGTCCTTCTATTGTTTGCAAAGTGTGATGTATTGTTACTGCAGTGCCTCCCTGATGTACTTGTGCGTATGTTTGACTAATGAGTTGCACCAATGGAGTAGACATGTCCGTTCCCAATTTTGCATGACTCTATCAGAGATTCCAGACCCATAAGCTATTTGTACAGCCCTCCAGTTAGCCATGGCGCTGTTGGCCATGAAACCTTTGAAGTTTGGATTGTCAATCCCAAACCTTAACATGACAGCATTCAACAATCTCCAAAATTGTACTTGGATTTCAGTATTTTTGGATTGCATATCACATGTTGCTATAGTCTTCACTTTTTTGTAGCCTGAATCGTAAACATGGCAGGCCATGGTAGTCTAGTCATCTATTTGCTTGACGTGGTCAAACATCATCCAAGCTAACTGTAGATCACCTCCTACCTGCATTCTTTTAACAAAATCTACACTACCAGGTCCCGCTGTTAGCATTTTGAATAAGTAAACTTTCTCGCGACCTTGGCCTAGGAACACGCTGTCATGGATGAACTCAAACTGCGACAGTTGCTTCATCGTCATTATGTTGTCAATGACTCCTCCTTTGTTTTGCGACCGTAATGAGAAGATGACATTGCAAATGTTGGGACTACTGAGCACACAAAAGCGGTCCATCACTTCATTCCTATTGTTTTCATTTAGCATAGTTTTCTCACCATTACTACTATGGTATAAGTGATTAGAGAGGAACTCATTACTAGCAACTAAAGCAATGGCAAATATTGTTGTCTTTGGAGTCTTAGCTACTTGAGTTGCTATGAGATCTCAGATCTCATTGGACAAATCCCAATACAAACCCTTGGCAACAGAATGATTGTGACTCCCCAAATGAATAGCTACCCTTGTCATTCTAATATTTTTGCTGTACACATAGTACAACCAAGCATCGCATACCTTGACGCAAATGGGTGATGTTTTGCAAACCTTACAGATGATAGTGCAATCCTTTGGTGAGACATCACCGACTCAAAATGCAGATGTTGAGCTCCCATGCCAATTTGTCTCATTACTAAGACCTGCTCTCCATACAAAATCACAGTCTGCATTGATACATGCTAAAGGACCTATACAAATAGTGAAACAAAAAGACATATTACTGTCATTGTGGATATTTGTAGTTTTCAGTTTGCACATTAGGTGGCTATCATATTGTTTCTCCATACCTTCCAGGTTCTTTGCAGCAATTGCTACAGCACCAGAACAACATGGGGGGAGTTCAAACAGCTCGTTCCCATCATAGCACGGAGGCAAATACTCTACACAGTGATGCTGAAGTGTTGAGTAATCAAGCATAGAGAGTTCACTCCTGAGACGTTGCACACTCGCCAACCTCTTCAAACAATCTACAATACTGAGACGTTCACTGTTTGGGTGTAGCGGAGGTCGTAAATGGTTTGACGGTGTTCTAGTGCTGGATAAAGTAATGGGCTTAGTATTATCCATGGTCAAGTCCGGATTGAGATTCTCAGACGGTGAGAATTGTGATGGAACATCGGAGACAACAACATCCTTGTCAGAATCACTAGACAACTTAAAAATGGAATGAAGCTTTTCGAGTTTGACAAGTATAAGAGGGAGCGCTATAGTGGCTACACAATCTTTGCAATCAACTAGAACTGGACAATGAATAGGAGGTATGAAAGGCATGTCCACACTAGATCCACTAGAATTGCAACTATGCTTTTTGGTAGAGAATGAAGCAATTGCTATAGGAAGACCATACACTCGAAATGATCCAACGTACAAACTCCAAAACTTAGAAGCACCCTTAGCAATTTTCTCCAATGGAATGCACTCAAACAGAACGCCATCATCTGACCTTCTCTCTTCCTTGACATAAACAGGGGCCTCGCTAAATTGGAAACAAACATGCAAGAGGTGGTTTGACACTCTAGCTTTATTGTGAGCATCCAAGGAAAGAACTAGGGGAATTTCATGGCCCTCTACTTGTATAGAAGCCATAAACACCATATTCATTAAATTGGGAATTTGCAATTCTCAAACTGAACTTCACCTTAAACCCAAAAGGTTAACTTAAACCAAATTTGAAGCTATCAGATTTGGTTTGACCCACTAAGATTTTTTTCCTTGCAAATTCCTCCTCTTAGGTGAGGGCATGTATACCAAAAAAATGCTACAAACCCGATTTTAGGGGATCAACTAAAACCTTCAAAAGTCTCAAATTGTTCAAGAATTTCCAATTTAATGAATATGGTGTTCATACTGATCTAATGTCACCTCACCGGAGTAAAACGCTAGAACAACTGTTCACTTTACTATAAGGAAGTGTGGTGAGTGACAATAAGTGAATTGGAATAAAGGAGAACATTACGTGCGCGGAAGAAAATGTAAAACAGGGGGAAGACGGCACTGTGAGAAGGAGCAATAGATTGTGCCGTTAAGAGTAGTTAGGTTGAAAGTGATACTTGCTCAGTGGATCTAGTAATGAATTTACTGTTAGGATGAAACGTACGTAATGAACTAGACAGAGAGTGGAAAGTGGAAATTTACTGTCACTGTTTTGGTTAAGTTTGATTCACATGATCATTGTACCGCTAAGATCCACATATTTAATGAACCTAGTAATAGGCATATGGATCAATGCATGTTAAGAAATTCAGAAGATGCACTAATGTAAGTATTCTTTTGAAATGAAAGTTTTATATAATCAATACTAAGGGCTGGACGCAGCATTCAAATTTGGTGTCGGACAACTCTAAGAATTCAAACTTCCTAATAATCTACTTAAGGTGCCGACGGTGATGCCAATTGTAGATATGCATAAATTCTAATTACAACATCTATACTTGTGGATTGCACCAACAGGTGTCTTACCATTATCAAATCATTGGACGTAATTGTTGATGTGTATTAATTAGTGATTTCCAAATCTAACAAAATACATTGTGTATATTGTGACAATAGGGAGGTATAATAATCTGCCATTTGCAAGTTGGGGTACAATGTAATTATTGCCGTCCCCGTCAGTTCAACGCAACAGGACAGGACATAGTAATTGTGTTACTTTTTTTAGACGAAATGTTGTTGAAAGAGTTTTCATTCAAATCATTGTCGTGGAGAACCAATTGGTTGACGTTCTTACATCCAAATTAAGTCACCCATATTAATTTATTCAATTAAACTATTTGAAAGCAACCATTATAAATAGAAAGACCAACAACAGTTGTATTAGTCTAGTGCCAGCAGACACAAGGTGTAATTTTACTGAGGTTCTATACATGTTGACTTCTGAATTGAATGTTGGATTTTTGAAGTGCTGCTTGGAATAGACATGCCGTTGAAGCATCAGCTTAGAATGAAAAAACGCACAAAGCTAGTCTCAGAGCTTTTGGAAATTTTTGAGAGGGTCTAGAAGGTTCTTTCATTCAAAGATTTTGATTGTGCAAGTGAAATTGGGGAGCATAACACAGAACCTATGAAGCAGTGCGTAGCTGAACAAGAGTATTCACACATCAACTTCGTGCAAGTCATTATTGCTAGACGAGGTAATCCTAAACCAATCTGGTCCTTCATTTTTATTCCAATGATCAAATGAACCCTTCTATCTCTGTTAGAAGTAATGTATAATCATACTTGATAATCTTGTACGACATTGTAAAAACAGCTAAACCAATGTGCCATATATACTTAGGATTTGAAATTCTAGTATTACATAGATTAACTCTAAATACTCATGTTGTGGTAATTGAGAACAAAAATGTATGCAAATATGTCAGAAATGAAAAGACATAACCAAAAAGCTAATCCATTGCTTGGTTTGACTAAAGATGCAACGTACTTTGCATTGGACATTGATATGCACTGTAAAATTTGATTTTTACTTTAAAAACTTGAAATGAATCCTGTTTGGTAATTTCCAGTAATTTAGGGGATGTTAAAAAATTGTGGCATGAAGCCCTGCCCAACTTTTTAGGTTAATCCTAAACCCGGTCAGCATATGCAATTGCTACTGTTGTATAAACTACAATTGGGTTTAGGCGGTGAGCCTAGACAATGTATTTGAGGAACCCAGAAGGATTTCCCCAAAAAAGAAATAAAAACAAACCAAGGTTTCAAACTAGTGTAGTATCCTAGTTTCAAAATTTAGGTTAACTAGGTCCTTGGAAGACAACCCTAAATTGCGGCCTTTGAACCAGGGACTCGCTCTTCCTTTCTATCGTCAACAGCGCACCTTTGATTTTCCTCAATCATTCATTCTAATCCGCATTACCCTAAACCCGCAGCTCCTTAGACCTCACTCTCATCTCATCTCCAACGTAAGTATTTGCCACAATGTTGCTACGTGATATCAAGCGCAGGTTTTAGGGCTAGGATAATATCCAATTCTTGTGGAGCTTGATTCCAATCTTGATGTGCAAAGCACCGGCGCTAGTGACAACAAGGTCCAATGGTGGGAGTCACGATAACTATTTAGGCATTCCCTAGTGGTAAGTAAGCTCTGTAGGAGTTGGTTTAGGATTAAGTAATGTTGACTTTGAAATGTAGTATTGTTTCATAACTTGTCCGCATTAAGTGAACCAGAGCAAACTTCAATTCAAAGTAGGACAACGATGCTGCCACAACTGACCTTACTAAACCGTTGCACCATCAGGAAGAAGAGCAATGACATGCACTTGGTCAATACATAGTGCATGAGTGTCTTGTTGCCGCTGTAGTTACTAATTTATATTTTCTAATTTCTTCAATTCTCATGATCGATCACCGCTTTCAAACTCATTCTCCACTCTTGACAATTGGCAGTGTTGGGGCGAACAAATCCTAAAGAACTTCTAGTGTGGATTTAGAGAAGTTGTTTTTGAATAAGGTTGTGCAAAATTAGAGGTTTCGAGATGTGATTCCTCCACTCCTGCTTCACACTTTGCTGCCTTGATTATGATTCACATTGCTGATTACGTCTTTTGATAATCTTGGCTAGACAATGACTAGATCCACTATTGTTTGCAGGTGTGCAAGCATTTGGAGGCAATGATGACGACAAGGAATGCTCGGAAGATTGCAGTGGTCGACTCTAACTCTGACAAGGAGGGGACGCATACTGTTTTGAAGAGAACCACCAACGTATGAGATGACTTGTTGCCTACACCAAGAGTTGATGCTTCAAGTAACCTGAGTGACAAAGACATGCTCACAGGTACTAACAGTGGTGAAGAGGATGCCATTGTGCAATCTCCAACAACGGAAGAAGAAGTTATTGCACTGACCGGACCAGTTGAGGTAATACTAGCAAATTTGGGTTTACATTCACTGGATTTATTGCATAGACAAATCCAAAGCACTAAGGTAAGTAAGAAGTCTTGATTCACCGATTTCATGAAGTATTGACTTTGAACTGTCTTTATGGGTGAGAGCAGATGACCTCATTGGGATCCAGCAATGCTAGGGTAATCACAGAGACGCATGAGCTGCAAGACGTAACTCCAATTGGGTTTAGCCAGGCTGGGGGAAGTATGACAACTCCACCAATAGAGGACATGACTCAGCCTAAATTTGGAGATGATGAAGATGAAGAAATGGTCCTTGACGAAAAGACCAATGAAGAGGAGGCCAATCTCCTAGAAAACAACCTACGCAGGATGTAGAAGGTGGACGTTGTTGCCACCATAGCAAGCCTCCAAGTAAAACCGGAAGCGCTATTTCGTTTTTGCGTGCCGCTTATCTGACTAGTACCAATGCCAATGGTCTGACCGACTCTAGCCAGCGATTGGACCAAGCTGGAAAACGAGTTTGTCCACGGCTATAGAGACGGTTTGCCGGTGTTCTATATTACCACATTGAACGAGCTCGGAGAGACTATTGAGTTCACAACGGAGGAAATGTCAGCATGGGGGACACTTTGGCAAGCAAAAAACCTTGTTTTCAAAGACATCTTGACTCATCAGTCGGAGCTCCAGTACTTGATGAATCTTAAGTTCTTTGTTTGTGACGGGAACCATAGGAGACTTGCATGGATGAAACATATCAACATGCATCATTCTCTTGACCCAGCATGGCATGTTTCGGTTAACGCCATATTGCTGGAAACAAAAGGACAAAATGAGCTAGTCATGCAGGTCATGCACAACATAAATAAGTGAGTTCACACCAGACAACAATTGTAATACAATTGATTATCTGCTTCAATCTATTTACTATATAGAAATGATGGGAACAAATACTAATACGTCGAGATCATTTTGTTATTACTGAAGGCACAAAGAGGACTTGCACGTCAAAACCAACCTAGTGCACATGATTTACAGGGTGCAAAATTATGGGCTACTCCCACAAGACAAGTTTGTAGAGATGCTGCGCCCAGCTGCAATTTGAATGTGCGCCAAAAAAACAACAAGGAAAACCTAGTATTCCACTCTAGCGGAAGTCCTAAAATCCTTCATCTATTGAGTAAGTCAAACCGCACTCTACTGTACATTTAGTCTTTCTCCTCAATTGTATCAAAATTGTAGTGCGGCCTATTGTAGAGACTGTCTTGGTGTGTGGCTAGGTTCACGGGTAGCAGTGACAACCAAGCCAAATCCGAGTAGTATAAATATCATAAACATGATTCGTCTCGAGGTGGCACAGATGCGCCCGCCACCTTGTCCACCACAGCAAGAGTTAGTAGGAGTACTACTCCAAGGTGGTGCAGATGCACGCGCAACCCGGACCAATGTCAGAACTGACGTTGGTCCAAGTGGCACGCGCATTCGCGCCACCAGAGAGTAGTACTCCTACATCTATGGGTGCACGTGCTGGAGGTGGCGTGGATGCATGTGCCACCTTGTCCACCGCAGTAGGAGTTAGTATGAGTACTACTCCAGAGTGGTGGGCGCATCCGTGCCACCCTACAGTAGTACTCCTACTTCTATGGATGCATGTGTTGGAGGTGGCGCGGATGCGCGCAACACCTCCATTAGAGTTGGCGCCGATGCTAGTAGAGGTGGCGCGCGCATCTGCACCACCTTGTCCACCACTGCAAGAATTAGTAGGAGTACTACTCCAGGGCGGCGCGGATGCGCGCGACACCTCCATTAGCATTGGCGCCGATGCTGGTGGAGGTGGCGCGCGCATCCGCGCCACCACATCCACCACTGCAAGAGTTAGTAGGAGTACTACTCCAGGGCGGTGCAGATGCGCGCGACACCTCCATTAGCGTTGGCGCCAATGCTGATGGAGGTGCGCGTGCATCCACGCTGCCCTGAATAGTACTCCTACTTTTGTGGATGCACGCGTTGGAGGTGGCACGTGCATCCGTGCCACCTCATCCACCACAACAGGAGTTAATAGGAGTACTACTCCAGGGTGGACCGGTTGCGCATGCCACCCTGGAGTAGTACTCCTACTTCTATGGGTGCACGCGCTGGAGGTGGCGGGGATGCGCGCGCCACCTCATCCACCAGAGCAAGAGATAGTAGGAGTGCTACTCCAGGGTGGCGCGCGCATCCGCGCCACTCTAGAGTAGTAGTTGATGTTAATAGGGCTTTTGCGTTGAAAGTGATGCGGATGCGCGCGCCTCCTTCAATGCCTAAGCTAAGCCTTCTAAATGGCTCAAGCGTGGCGGCGAGCGCATCCGCATTTACCCGTTTTCTGAAATCCTAGATATTTGTGTTTGTACTGCAATTGGGTTTGCATCAACAACATTTCTTACGTGTGGTTGTGTTCATGTTCTCAACAATAGATATCTACGGCCTCAAACGATGCTCTTGTGAAATATAATGAAGCCACAGTGAAGGAGGACAGGACATAAATTGGAGTGGCAGTTGCCATGCGGGCTGGAGCAAAAGGCAAGGACCAAGAAGCTTTATGGCAAGATGATGCAGCTCTTCACCGTTGCGCACCTTGCCAACGGCAAAGAGTTGTTGGAGCAAGTATTCTTATTCCAGGTTCTTCTTAATTGAGCGCCGTTTCAAGATATCTGCAACTTTTGCAGCTGATGATTTATCTTGAACCAAGTCAAAGTCCACTACAGCTCAAACGAAGTCCCAAAGATGACTTTGGATATGCTGCAAATTGTAGCTACTTGTTACACAACCGCATTTCACAAAACCAAATTCTTGAGGTGGTGGATTTCGTCTTTGCCTTCTCGTGAGTCAAGGCGGTTTCCTCCAAAGCCAGTTGCAGATGATCTGTTGAAGGTTTATTTGGCAAAGTGTGTTTTTTACACCAAGGTAAGCTTCATTACATTTTGCTTGCTTTTCTGTAGGTCCTCTGTATTTGTTTCTTTCTTGGTTGAAATTGATGCTACCTACAGATCATGTCTATCAAGTTTATATTTTGCACTTGTCATATTTTGTATTCAAATTGAAGATGGGGCTATGGCTCACTTTGATAGTGTTCTCAAGAAGGATAATTTGAAGGTGAACATGCATGTTCCATTAGAGCCTGAGACTCTTTCAGAGTATATCAAAGGCTGGTGTCAAAAAATTTGGGATCAGGGTTTATGGATACCTCAAAGGTGGGGGTAACTTTAAAAAGGGTGAAAGTTTCACAAAGTTTAACGGATCTAAACAAGTGGTTCAGCTAGTCCTTCACCGGTATGCTTTTTTTAAGGCATTTTGGTTGTCTTTGTTGACATTTCAGTTTAATGCTGGGCACCTTTTATAGAGATCTTGGCGTCTGTTAACCACACTTTGTAATTTACTTATTCCATTACTTAGTCCTTGTATTAGAGAACCTTCATGTTCTGTCTTTCCTCTTTCGTTTGCTTTGTTGAGGTTCAAATTTGGACAGAAGTTTTTGCTTTTCAATTTTTGAATATTCATCATGAACAATGACTCTGGACTATTTTGATTGTTTTGTAAATATTTCAAGCATGAGCTCCTATCTAAGCAAGCCATTTTGCGTGACAACCTTCCTCCATTCCTTTTGTTATGGCAAGACAATACCTCTTCTGAGTACATGTTCACACCTACTCAAGACCGATATTACACGATCGCGCATTTGGCTAGTAATGGATGGTATTTGGACTGTAGTGTTGAATTCACACACCCTTCGGAGGTTCAGTTGCAGAAATCACTAGATGGAGTTGGTGCCAGTGACATAGATGTTCTTGAGTTCAAGGGATTGGACAACGAGGCTAAAGCCAAGGCAATTGAGAGGAGGGTCATAGTGGACCAGAAGAAGGTGTTGAAGGTTATCAGTGTTGTTGCTCAAAAGGTTGCTAAAGAGGCTGAGAAAATAAAGAAAGCCGAAGAGAAGACTGCTGAGAAGGCTGCTGAGAAGGGGAAAGGACCTAAACCAAGAGGCAAAGCTGCAAAGGTCCCTGCCGCAAATGCATCTGACCCCACACCAGTTTTGGTGGCTGGGACATCCCACATCAAGACTTGGTCTTAGAGCAGTATGAAGAGGAAGAACGTGGCAATTGATTTGATTGACAAGGAGGAGACCCTCTTAGAAGGGACAGATGTCAAGAATGTTGATGCCAACCTGGATATTACCATTGAAGACATGATTATCAATGTCTCTATTTCTGATGTTATTCAGGACATGGACAGCGAGAGGCCCAACAAGTATACAGACATTTTGTTGTTCTTGAAGAAGGTAGTCATATTGTGTATTGTATTTCTTATGAATTTGCAGTAGTAGTATCCTTAGCTATTAAGCAATGCCTCTTATTTGCTGTTATGTTTCTAATCTATCGGAATTATTAATTTGAGTTGTGGATTCTCTTGGTAGAGGTAGCCAAAGGCAAGAATCGGCTCTTTGAGGGGAAGGTGAATGACTAAGCTATTTTTGATCTTTTACTTGTTGATTGCCAAGAGAATCTACCAGTTCCTGGAATCTCGGCAGCATTGATAGACATCCCGTCGTAGAACTTGGACAAGCAGTTTGATCTTATCAATGCTGCTTTTGCCTTCGCTAAAAAGCATCTTCATGTCAATGGTGCTCTCATAGTGGTGCACTCTTACAGTATGACCTCTTTGGCTTGCCTTGCTGGACTCTGCAAAACCTATGGGATGAACATGAGAAAGAAATGGGAGGCAATGAATCGCCTACACCTCACGACAGCTCTTGATACATCTCTTATTGTGAGCCTCACATGTTTAACCTTTTTGTTTTGATTTTGAATCATTGTCTATTTGGTAGTCACTGCTCAGGAGTTCTAATCATTCCTTCCTTTTGCAGATTCAAAAATTTGGTGTATCGTTACTAGTCAAAGATTTGGGGGAAGACAAGTCTTCTGGTTTCTCTTTCCAGCACACAGACTTAATGGAGAAGATGGGTGTTGATGTCTGTGGTGATTATGTGCTAACCAATTTTGTTAATAAACATCAATTGACACTTAATGGAATCGTCCCCTGGAGAGGCCCTAGAGGAGAAGGTGCTCTTTTTTACCAGCTTCTTATAGAAGCTGCTTTAGTCAATGGCAATGTTGTTGTTGACTGCACTCCCTTCACCAGTACGTTTCTTGTTAATTTCTTCTTTGAAGGTTCTACTTAGATGTAGTTTTTCCTGTTTCCTTCACTAAACATTGGTTTTTGTTCCTTCAAGGGCATCCATCAAAGCCTGCCGTGGAAGTGGCCAAAATATACTTGCTCTAGAGGAGGACAAAGCTATTTTTCAAGCAGTACTTAAACCCCTAATCCGCCCTGCACCTTCTCTTTCACCTCCTACATTGCAGGTGGAGGTTACGCATGCTGTACTAGCATCTCAAGATCCAGAGTTGGATCCTATTATAGCCATGGAGTTTCAACAAAAAACTAGAGCTTGTAAGTAAGTCCCAATCTATAATCCCTTCTTTCTTTACTTAAAGTGCTGAAGTGTTTTAAGCTGACATTTTCTACTTTTTGTTTATTCAACCAAGCGAGGATGAACAAGAAGAAGAAGACTAAAGGGTAAAAGCATGGTTGAGTGGCTCAAAATCTTGTCACACTTCAAAAAACTGCACACCACCACTTTTCAAATGCCTAATAGGTACATTAAAAAAAATTAAAAAGGAAAAAAAGTCCATAGTCAAGTGTGAAACTTCATTCTAATTGCAAATATGGTGTTGAATATTTTTAGGGACATTTTATGAAAGTGTAGAGGACTTTTGAAAATTCTAGAGTGTGACAAATCTATTGTCCACAAGTTTTTCAAGGACTTTTTAAAGATGGTTTAGTAACCTTCATGAATTCAAAAGACTATGATTCTAGTAGGTATCAAGGTAAATTTTTAAGAAATTTTAATCTTTTTTTTGACATGTGTATTGAATGTTTGGAAAGGACTTTTGAATGCCTTTTTTTAGGTGCATCTTATGAGTTCATTTTCTCCTTTCTCCTTTATATTTTTCAATTTTTTTTTTCTAACTAGATTATTTTCAGTAGTTCTACATGCGCTTGTATCTATCTGGACTTTTTAGCAAAGTTCAGTTCAGTTTACTCTGAACATGGAGCACAAGATCCTATGGTTCAAATTCTCAAAGGACATGGCGAGATTTTGTGGACCGTTGATTGGGCTGCAAATCAACGGTCTAGATGGCCTTAAGATCTGGCACCCTGACATTGTCGTTGGAGTTTTCATGCCTTGACAACATTTTAGGGTCTGTGCTCAATCTTGACATCGGCTTTGCATATTTTCTTACCTAATATCCTCTTGTACAAGGATCAAACTCTTAATAGAACCTTTTTTTAATTGTAAGTTAGCGGCTAGTCTTCTTGCCAATGTTTTTTTGAAAATTTACGTGGGAATTTTGCTTCTGCGCGTTGTTTTTTGAAGCTATAGGAGTTGTTTGTTTGGTTCATTGTTAAATTGTTGTTACGCCAGGTCATTTGAAAAATTATAGTTGCAAGGTTGGGTTGTTTTTGCGTGAGGTTTGAAGCAAGTGCAAGGTTTCATTGTCATTGCAGAAGCTATGTACTGTGCTTAGGTTTGCTTTGCAAAGTTTTGGAATGCTATGGCTTTGCAAGCTTTCTTTTGGTTTAGGGTCTCAGTTGTGCTCTGTGTGGAACAATTTGGTTTTTCTTTTTAGGCGTCTGTCGCGCTCTTTTGCAATAGTTAAGGTTTTTGTGTTTCAGCGTTGATCTTTGGAGGACACGCGCTCTCCTAACTTAGTCTCTTATTCTCAAACCTATTGGCAATGGGGAGCCAAGAGAATGATAATAGACATTCACACAACTAGAAGATTAATAGACCTGAGAGATTGTTGGAAAAGCATCGCCGTCTAGGCAAGGAACAGCAACAACGTCATTGCACAAACAGAAGTGGAGGTTTTCTAGCAAGGTTAGGGGGACACAATAGCATTGCTGATGATGTCCCTACCCGTGAGATTAGCAAGGGTGCTCACCAAATTTTGCAGTCGATTGATGAGACTTTGCAAGATTTTCCTACTCTAGAGGCTAGGGGTTGTGTTTTGCAGAGAGTTCTTGCTTCCAGTACTTCTTTGGGTAATTTGTTGTCTTTGTTGCTTCCTCTCGATTGTGATGGCAGAGCTCAAAGAGATCTTCTAAATGGTCTTCAACAATCTTTGTTGGAGGTAAAGTCTGCCAAAACCTCAGCACAGTTAGCTACAAAACATGCCATTCTTACTACTGTTGTTAGCTTAGGCTGTAGCACGTCTATACAAGGTCAAGCTCAAGCTCTCCAAATTCATCCTAGGAACATTGCTAAAGCCATCATTTGCAAGAGCGCCATGGATTCAAGCTCTATTTTCAAGTGGACGCTTTCAATCCGAAAACAACAGTCTGATGTTTTGTCTGAGGGCACAAATGCAACAATTGCACTTTGGTGGGCAACTGAAACTCAAAATAGCCCAATTGCTAAGGAAGTGGTTCGTTTGAAACTTGGTGTGTCCTTATATGATGTGAAACCCACGCAATACTTAATGGAAACTCAGGTATGTCACAACAACCTGCTTGTAGTTTTGATTTAGAATCAACTTAATTTAGGGTTGGGTTGTCTGGAAGTTCCCCTTTCAATTTCAGCCTTCTGGAACTCACTTCACATATGTTGAATTTCTTTTATGCATGGTGTGGGATTCGAGTTGCTATTGATATGCTTTTGTTTATGGAACAATGCCAAAAACTTAAGTCAGCTTCTATACCATTTCAGTGGAACATAGTGAATTTTAGTGGTATGTAAATAGAAATTGTTTTGTGCTTAGTAGTATAGTGTTCATTGAGGGAACTTTGAGCTTTCACTGATTATTTTTTGGAATATAAGATCAATTGACATTTGGAATTAGGGAGCTTTTTTTCCTCTTCATCATTTAGTTGTACATTTGGGGCGGTTTAGTTGGAAACCTGGGTTTTTGTTTTGATATCCGGGGTATCAAAGTACAATTGGACTTGCGTTTTATGCCTTTTTTGCTTTAGGTGAGGTAGTGGAGGTGTTAGTGTAGATTTAGAAGGTAGGATTTAGTCATTCTATGGTTCATTGAGGCAGTCACGGGTGTTTGGTTATGTTAGGATTGGACAACTGTTGTTGCGGGTGTTTAATTGGGGTGTTCAGGGTGTTTACATATAATATGTTTGGGTTTTTGTGACTATTGGTGTACATAGTTGCAATTCAAGGTGTCCTCTGAGGCAGTAGAGGGTGTTCATGGTTAGTAGAGTTGGACAGCTGTCTAAATGAGAGTCTAGATGTTCATAATTGGTTGTTTTTTGGGTGTTCATTAGGTCTTGGTGTTCATTGAGGGAGTTTGTATATATATTAGTGCTTCAGAAGGGACATTAGACTGTGTTTAGGTTCTCTAATGCAGTTTAGGGTGTTCTATTCAATGTGGTTTGACAGTTGTGACTCCATGTATTCATTTATAGTACGATTGGACATTTGTGATTGTGGTGATTAATTAAGGCATTGTTGGGTGTTGAAGAGCCTTTCCACACAAGAATATTCTTTACATTAGTCTAATTCCAATGTTTTTGAAATTTGTGCAGATGGAGTTCTACCTTCGGTTTCAGAGGGCCTACCCTGAAATCATTGTCGGGAAGAGGTCCTTTGATTTGTTGCAGCCTTTTTGGGTGAAGAGAATGAAGGAGCGGAATACTTGCTATTGCATATATCATGTTGAAATTACAGAGTTACCAGAAGCGCTAAACAACATGAGACAAAAATCAGGGCTACGCGACACTTGCACTTGCACTTGTTACAGCGAGGAGATCTGCTCTTCAGTAGAGGTAAGTAGCAACGGCTGCCAAGGTAAGGAAGTGAAGTATAGTGGGACCACTAAGCTGTGGGAATCAATCTTATGTCCAAAAAATGAGTTAGCAGAATGGCATGCGCGTGATTGTTTGCTTGGGTTTTGTGACAATTGTGGCATTGGTTATTTGCCTGTATGCCCTACTAAGGAAGAAGGAACATCAGCCATTAAGGTGACTTGGAAGAGGTTTGAAATGAAAACTATCCTCACTAAAAGAGGGGATGAGAAACAGAAATTGCAACTTGCTTGCAAATCCACTACATCTAATGAGTTAATAGATTATTTAAATCCCAAATTGCAATTCTTTGTTCCACATAATTTTGTTGGTAGATGGCAAGATCAACAATTCAAGAAGAGTTTGGAGAATATTCTTGCTGCTGGAAGAGTATCTATCATTGATATTGTTGAGAATTATAGCTTTGAGATTCAAAATGAGGTGCAATTGATGCATTGGCAGAACTACCAAGTATTGATTCTTGTCTAGATCTGCTAGACCCGGAACCCTAACCCTAATCCTAATGATCCTAGTACTAATGCATTGATGAAGTATCACTTTTATATATCACATGATAAGACACATGACTCTTATTTTGTGCAGCATTGTTTGAACTTACATTGGAAAGATTTGCATGAATCAAGGTTTCATCCAAAGGAACATTGGATCTAGTCTGATGGTTGCTCGTCTCAGTTCAAAAGTAAAGTACCGTGGTACTATGTGAGCCGCTACCTGCATCTAACTGGTAGTTGCGTTATTGTGTATGTTGGTGGAACTTCTTTAGGTTGGGACATGGGAAGGGTCCACATGATGGAGCTGGAGCTGTTGTGAAATGCTTCATCCGTCAAACGCAATTAAACTGTGAAGGCCTTGAACTTGCAAATGCCGCCCAGGTTGTGGAGATGTTGCAGCAAAAACTATCCTGCAAATCAGAAACATGTTATACTAGGACAAATAGAAGAGAGGTTACACAAATATTTTGGCACATCTCAAAGGCAACTTTGGCTAAAGAGCGGGATACTCCATTCACTACTATGGCTATTGCTAGAACTAGAGATTTGCACTCTATCCAATTTCTTAATGCAATTTCCACTAGTAGGTTGCTCACAAAGAGTTTGGCTTGTTTTTGTTGCTTTTGCTTGGATTTTAGGTGGGACAAATGTGAAAATCTGGCTTGGACACTTGGATGGAATGTAGAGGTACTAATTCCTGACAATGTAGTGCATGTTGGTTCAGCTATTTCAAAAAACTTTGATGGCAGGTTGTGGGTAGATTATGGTGGCGATGGAGAAGACCTTGCGGGTTGTATTGAGCTTGGTGAGAATTTTGCAACCAACGCGGAAGAAGGAAACGATGGAAATGTGGAATTTGAAGTTTTGAATGTGCACAAAACTTGCCTTCACAGTCTAGGAATCTTTCAACTACCCTTGGGGTCAGGAATTCTTGGTGGGAGATCTCTATATAGGTGGACTATACTACCAAAGATATGGACAAGATATGCACAACTAGGTGTTTTTTTGAAAGTCAAAGGTTGCTCACCTTCATGCTTGCCAAGTGAGAGCAGTCAAATTTCCTATGGGGCCTCACGATTATCGAGTGTCAGGCAATGATGTGGTGTATAGACTAGGCCCTCATGTGATTGCTGGAATTCAAAGCGCCATTGCACTACTAGAAACTTAACTATGCAGTTTCTGAAACTTTTAAAATTTTGAAATCTGTTTTTGGAAGTTCTTCAAGGTTAGTGTAATGCTACGGTTAGTACAAATCTAGACTTAGCTTTTGAGTTTTTGGAGTTTTGCTTTAGGAAAACCTTGAAGTTTTTGTCATGCTGCAATTAATACAAAGGTGGACATAGCTTTAGAGTTTTTGGAATTCTGTTTCAAGAAATCCTTGAAGTTTGTGTAATACTACAATTAATACAAAAGTGGACTTACTTTCTGAATTTTTGGATATCTATATCTAGAAGTCCTTGAAGTTTGTATAATGTTTCAAGCAGTAAACAGATGGAATTAGCGTCATCTCTCAATAAGTATTGCTTCAATAGTGTTTGTATACATGTTAGTTAGTACTATTTGTATATTGTATGTATGTTAGTGTCTATGGTAGAGTAGGGCAATCATGCTGCAATGGGCAATTGAAGAGGTTCAAGTCCTCCATGATTGATTTGTGAATCAAATTCTAGGAAAGGCTGGCCATGTTTGAGAGCCAAGTGATTCTTGTAAGTGCTTGAACATGTTGGCTCAAAGTTCATAAAATGGAACTCCGCCCAGAAAAAAAAAATAGTGAAATTGATTGTAACTTGTGGTTCCCTGTATGTTTGCGGAGATGAACTCCCAAAAAGTTCATAATATGTTGGTGCCTTTGGTTCCTTGACTTCCCTCAAAAGAAATTCAAATTATGAGAGTGCCTTTGGTTCTCTCTAAAAAACATAAAATGATTTAAGTGCCTTTGGTTCCGTTGAAAAAATTCAAATTATAAAAGGCGCTTTGGGTTCCCTCGGAAAGTGATTCAAAATATAAAAGGGCCTCTGGTTCCCTCGGGAAAAATTCAAATTAGAAAAGGACCTATGGTTCCCTTGGAAAAAACTCAAATTATAGAAGGGCTTTTGGGTTCCCACAAAAGAATTTGAAATTACTACAGTAAAGGGCCTTTGGGTTCCCTTGAAAAAAAATTGAAATTATTAAAGTGCCTTTGATTCCCTGTAAGGTAGTATGTTTAAGCTAAAACCGTCACTTCAAAAGCACGTCAGGTATTTCATGGGCATTTGAAGACATTGTTTTTTGGGTTTAATTTTCAATCAAAGAGAAATGGATGCCAAATGTAACACAAATGTTTCCATATTTTTTGAAGTATTATTGAATTGTTGACAAATTTGCTAAGTCTTGCATGGTTTAGGGTTTTATTAATGACTCTGTGTCTCCCATAAACCATCCCTTGCAACTTATGAGAAGATGAGGAGGAACCAAAGAATATGGTTGGGTCTTACAATAGAATGTACAGGTGCTTTTGGGTTTCCTCCATGTGCACAAGGAGGAACTCCTTAAATAATTAGAAATGTTTAAGAGCTATAGGTGAGGGGCAAGGGGTAATATGAAAAAAAAACTTCATAAATGTTTTGTTTATCATTATTTCTCTTTTGATGATTTGAATTTAGGGTGTTGTGGAAGTAGAATTAGAATTCGCATTTCCTAAACAAAACAGGGATCAATGTTATTATATGCATAAGAACCCTAAACATTAGTTAAAGCTCAAGTACTCAAGAGTATGCAATTTAAGTAATGGTCAAGGGTAAAGTGAATTTGGACCCTCTCAAGTGTCATTAATGAGGATCCCAAAAAATTCCACACAAAACAATCTCTCTCCTTGGACCTCAATAGACATCTATAAAACAAAGCAACTAAACCCTATTAAGTACACCCAGAAAGTATTGAATTCAACAATTTCTGGGTGTACTTAATAGGGTTTAGTTGCTTTGT